>OU744343.1:51612779-52812779 GCA_916610135.2 Macropis europaea | reverse complement strand
TTTTCGTTAAGTCTAGACGCGCAGCACTATTCTTGTATGACTGTTAATTAAATAAATCATATTTTATTAACCGAAGATTTCATTCAAATCTGGACCGCAACGCTGCACAGTGATCCCAAATCACCAAAACGTGGCCAAAACCTCAAAAATGAATTTTTGCGCGCTGGCTTAAATATTCTACTCTGTTCAGCTCTTCTTCGGCCGATTACTACATCTGCATTCGATCAATCGACACCCCGATCTCGTTCGAACGTTCTACGAGCAATAAGTTCGCAGTGAGAGAAAGCTGAACGGATACCAGGGACCTCGAATCCTTCTGCAAGATCCTTACGTAACTCCACACCGACTCGATCACGAGAAAGGGACACTGAAATTCCCTGGCCTCGTGTTCGATTAATTGAAATCGTACTCGTGTACGAGCACCGGGTAACAGGAGGCTCGTTGCTGAAGACCTGCGATGTCTGCAGCAACAGGTTGGGAAAAATTACGTTTGGTCTGAAAATTACGCTTCCTGTAGGACCCGCCACGGGCTGGAATTATGGCACGCACATGGTACGCTATGTTTGAGGAAGTGTTCCGTTAGCAACGAGTTTATATTTTCACTATCTTCCGTTACAAATTTTGTCCTAACCCTCGATAGCAAGCGGACACGCTATAAAATTTTGAAAGTCCACATAATTCACGTCTCCTCTGAAGTTACACAAAGCTCACATTTGGGCCCACTGTTGTTTATTATATTCATTAATGATCTACCTGATTTCTTTGAGTATGTCGACGATCTCAAAATCGTCCTCAAAATTAAATTGCAGACTCACTTCCTTTCCAAAGGAACATAGATAAACTCTGCTCTTGGTGTCGGTTGAATAAATTATTGTCTAATATCTCAAAGTGTTCCATTATGAATTTCTCACGTAAGAAGACTAGTACACTGTCCATATCTCTTAGAACATTGTTCGTTAATTGCTACTTATAGCGAACGCAATCTGGGTATCACTTTCGAGCCCACACTATTTTTTCCACAACATTACAGAAATACCAACCTGCGCGATATTTCTGCGCAAAAAATTCGAAATATTGTTTTTTTTCCCTTATATCTGGGAGCTGGGCGAATTCTCTTTCGAGCGCGCGGGCGCCGAGGTTTGACACCTAGCGGCTTGGCTTGAACTAATGCTGTCGTGGACTTTTCGTCGATACGCCGACAAAAAGTGGACCCATGTATTTTTTCTCGATATATTATTTATTTTGCGATAAAACATAGCTTATGGCACGCCGGAAAATGTGAAGAAGCTATTGTGAAAAATTTGTAATAATCGGTTCAGCAGTTTTTAAGATTTTTGCGAACAAACAAACAAACTGTTTGGCCTTCCAAACAATAAGGCCCATCAGGAAGGGTCTGAGTCTAGTTATTTATTACTTCCCAATGCCTCGATGTTTAGAAATCTCAATTTTCAGCGCGCGTTCGATCTCAGCCCTGACACACACTTCAAGCCTTGGTAGTCCTCAGATAGTCCAGGACGTTTTTGATTGTCCTTTGCTAGACACCTCGGAAGCATGGAGAGTCAAAATGTAAAACCAATGAATTTCGAGTATTGACGCACTCTCCACCCTCACGAAGTTTCTGAAATATAGAAGAGGGAATTCACAAGGTTGTAAAAGAAGTCACGGTGAAAATCTAGTCAGAATTTAAGAATCTCAGAACCTTTGAACTTGTCACCTGGTCACCTTCTCACTTAATCATTGTAATAAGTGTTATTATATATTAAATTTTGGAGACGAGAATTATACAGTTCCTTACTAATTGTAAGTCACCTTAAAAATCGTCTCATCACAAACTCTCTCTCTTTGTTATAGAAGTAAGGCAATCAATTCTGCACGGTACACCATTCGACTCTGATTTCAATGATCCTAAAGCTCGAAAGACTCTATACATCCATAGTTCGTCCTCACCTGAAATACTGCAGTGTCCTTTGGTCTAAATATACCATCAAATGCATTACATTCTTCGACAAAAATTGAGCACAAAGTCAGATTTGCTTCTTTCCGTCTTGGTCACAACATGCACAAAACTTATCATAATTACGATCCCATACTAACGTACCTTAACTTACAAACGCTAGAAACTCGTAGGCAAATTGCTGAACCGACATTTCTATATAAAATTTTGAATGACATCATTAACTGTTCTAATATTCTAGAGCTGATAAAACTAAATGTGAGTCCATGACCTCTACGTAATACTCCTCTTTTTCGAACTAACCTTTTGCACCTGGATCCTATATCAAGAATCTGTAGTTAGGCTAATAGTTTACTGTAATAAGTTTATTTATACAGTAAAGTAATATAAAACATCTAGGTTCTTCTTATTGAAAAAATAAAGCATCAAAAATATGAAAATTACGTTAAAACGAAAAGTAATTTAACTTAAAAATACCTGTCATATTAAGCTCCTACACAAATTCCTTCTTAAAATACGCTCTTTCAATAATGAACGATTGAAATGTCTTTATGTATTTCGTGGTTGTTTCGTATTCTTGTGGTTGTGTCTTTGCGCTGATGATGCTCCGTACGAACTGACGCAGCACCTGTTCGTCCATGAAAAGCGTCGTGGAAAAATCTGCAGTTCAAAAGACCCAAAACTACCCCACTGCTGCCCGTCTGTGTGTATGCTACGTGCACGTGTCTGTATAGGAATATCGTTCTATCCAACATACGCAGCGTGAAGTTGGAAACGTCAAGGCAGAACTCTGCATAGATTCGGCGGTTGAATCCAAAAGAGAGAAGTTTGACGAAACCTCAGCGTTCGAGGTGAGTGTCGCGATCGTTCAGGCAGGTTCACATGCATGAAATCGAAGCGGAGAGTACCATGGGAGATCGCAATGAACGGCGGTAGCACGGTCAGGTAATTAACTTCGGACTTAACTTTCCTACTGCTCCCCTCTCGCCCCTGATCGCTTGTTTCTACCCTGAGGAAACCCCCTCCGCCTGGACGCGAGACGCCGGTCGCGATCGGCATCTACTATTTGCCTTCCTCCCCAGCACATTCCAGCCTGGAATATATCCAGTGGTCACGAGTGCGTCGGCCCTGCCTCGAACACGTAGGAAGAATCGTTTCCGGGGCCGTGGTCCCGGAAATCGAGAGGATCGAGCTCGGCTGCGAGGCGTGGCCATTAATTCCATCGAATCCCGGTATAAGTAAGATTAAAACCGTGGCCGTGGCAATGCCTAGACCGGCGCACACGTATCGGCCTGAACCGATCCCGTTTTGCTCGTTTTGCCGGAATGACTCGCCCGATACGTCCGAGCGGTATTCCGGGCGGCCCCGTAGGAGTCCCAGGCCGATCGGTATTAATCGCGACGAACCGTTCCCGGTTCGTTTCAATTAAACGCGTGCACATGAGACACTGATTCATCGCCATCCACCCAGCAGCTGGAGAAAATCGAGGAGTAAGTGTAACAGGTGCCAGAGAGCCGTTCAAGATTTAGATGGGTAAGGTTCACCGCACTGCCCTGGGATATTTGTCATTTTTCAGTTTTCGAGGTGCCTAGGAATTGTATAGAGGAGGCCGTGTCTCGATACGTGCTGTAGCGTCATAGGATCAAGGAGAACGAATTGAATATCTGTGCTTCTAGTAGATCTAGAATAGCCACGGGTAATTTTCAATTAAATGAGAAGAAAAGAAACACTGCTGCGCCCCCATCTAGCTAGGAAGTAGAGGAAATCGAAAAACAAGTGCAACGAGTTGTTGAAGATTTAGATGGGCAAAGTACGTAGGTCTTATGGAATGAATATCTGAGCTTCTCGTAGATCTAGAATAGTTATTTGCAATTCTCAATTAAATGAGAGAAAAAGTGACTCTGATATACCGCAATTTACCCATGAATTAGAGAAAATCCAGGAGTGAGTGTAACAGGTGCCCGAGAGCTGTTGAAGAGTTAGGTGCGCGAGATTCATCGCACTGCTCTAAGATATTTATCATTTTCCGGTTTTCGAGATACCTACGAATCAAATGTCTGTGCTTCTAGTAGATCTAGAGCAGTGATATGTAATTTTTAATTGGATGCAAGAAAACGGGACACTGATGCACAGTTATCTACCCAAAAATTGGAGAATATCAAGAAATAAGTGTAACAGGTACCAGAGGGATGTTGAAGGTTTAGCTTTTTACTATTACTAGATGGGCAATGTTCATTTTACTGACCTGGGATATTTGCCACTTTTCGCGTTTCGAGGTGTGTAGAAACCAAATGTCTGTGATTTTAGTAGATTTGGAACAGTCATGTGCAACTCGTTGTTCGTGGAACAATCGTTTCAGTGTTCCTGCAGGCGCCAAATCACGCATCCGCGGGCAACAACTGTGTTACAGGGTATACCATTTCCAGAAATGAAGTTTCACTAATTAACCTAACTTTATCAATTAAATAAATATATATAATTAATGATTTAATACGAATAAATTTTTTTAAATTTATTACATCTTGTGTCAAATCAAAAGTAATTATAAATTTATAAGCTAAGAGTCTATCGAATAAGTAACTGTTATTTCTAAGTGAATAAATAAGAAGTAATTAATAAATTGATTATAATTCAGCGAATAGTTATTATTACAATTCTTCTCTGAATTGGTTAATTAATGTATGTATGTATTTTAAGTTAATATCTATTAAATTAATCTATTATGTAGTATTGTATATTATAGGTATCATATTTTATATTGTTTTAACAAGTGTACATTTTTATATAATTTTCACTAAATAACAAGGAATTTAATCGAATTGTTACAATAACAGATTATTTAGGTTAAACTTGAATATTGTTTGAATTTCTATATGTTAAAAATTGATTTCACAGCTCATTTAAATTCAAAATTCATTGAGAAATCTGGTAATGATATGCCTTCATATAAATAAATAAAAATACGCAGAAGGACTCTTCATACAAAAAGGAAGAATTCCGACAATTTTATAGTAGTTTGACAAGTATAAAGAGTTCATATAAACTTATCTAAATTGTCAATTAACAGACCATTGATGGCAAATTTGCAAAAGTCTCCCATTCCTATACCTTTTCAAACTAAAAATTCGTAACCAACACTGCCATCTCGTCAGCCTCGTCGTACCATTTTCTGAAAGCACCCCCAGTCACCCCCACCACGTGCCCCTATCGCTCATCCGGGGCGTGGCTTACCGTAACTTTACAGCTGCTCGCCGGGCTATCGAGTTGTACTAGCCTGACCTACACCGTATCATCAAGAAATCGAAGTTGCAGTAATGATTGGAGGACGGGTGTAGAAAGCATTCGTTAAGCGTGGCAATTAAGCAAATCCGCCAGGAGGACAGGACGGCGTTTAATTAATTAGGCACCTCGAGTAATTAACCGATAAACGTTTAGCAGCGACTGCCACGGGAACGACATTCCGAGGACGTGCACACGTGATGCCTCGTGGAATTGTGCGATGGTGTTGTGCATTGTTTACACCGCGACATTGTATGACGCAGGGACACCAGGTGTCTTCCGCGTAATCATTTCCACACAATGACGAGGCGCAGGTGCGCTTTCGATGACTCTGTGCCACGGCGTGACTCTGTGATTGCAGCCGTGATTAGATCGAGTACGATGCTCGATCGATAGCGATCGCTGGTCCCTGAATTCCTCTGGGAAAGTTCGGAGTTTGTGGGAAAAACCGGATAATTTTCTCCACAGAGTCACGCTCCCGACTCTGTGATCGAACCGGTTCGACCGAATTGATTCCTCTGCGATTATACCTCGCTTAGAGATTGATATCGGTGATACAGGAGACTCAGGATTCATAGAATTTTAGAGACTTGGTTCCGAGGTTTTGTTAAAGAAATTATGTAAAGAGCAACATATTTTGGAAACTCCATGCTACTGGGAACCGAGCAATTTGAAACTCCAAATCGATATAAAATTGACAATTGAAAGAAACATTGTAAATAACAACTAATTTTTAGGGTTCTATGCTACTGGGGACCGAGCAATTCAAGGATACAAAATTGACATATTGTACTGAGGACCGATTAAAGAAATCACATAAGTAGCCAAATATTTTGGGGACTCCGTGCTACGGAGTACCGACCTATTCAGAACTCCAGATCTATGCAAAATTGACACTGTATTCCGAATAATTATTAAAGAAACCTTGTAAATCGCAACAGATTTTGGGGGTTGCCTACTATTACCACTTGGTTTCGAGGACTTATTACAAAAGTCTTGTAAAAAGCAACATATTTTATCAATTCTATGCTACTGATTGTGAGAACCGAATAATTTAGGACTCCAAATCGGTACAATATTGATACTTGGTTTCAAAGATTTATTAATACGTTCATTGCAGATTTTCAAAACCCATTTTCCCCTCCAAACAGCAGATATTTTCTATTGTTTCATTTTTATATATATTTGAACCATATACATGTGGTAAATATTAATACATGTTCATTGATTTTAAACATTTTTACACAGGGGGGCAGAACTATCCGTATAGGTAGACTAGTTAGGCCAGTGATGGCCACCGGAGCTGTGACCTTCCGTCACTCTAGGTCCATTCCCCTCATATTGACTCTGACCTGGGACGACGATGGACCGACGGGGGGGGGGGGGGGGGGGGGGGGCTGAATCGAGGGGAATGGACCTAGAGTGGGGGAACGCCGCAGCTCCGGTGGCCATCACTGCTTTAATGTACAATTATTTTACTATGTCCTATATTATTCTTTGGAAATAATAAGAGCGTAAAGGTTTATATCGCCTGGTCGCTAGCATCACAACGCGTAGCTGCTTTTATTTTTCTTATACACAGTGTTTTCCACACATAGCAACGATGATTTTGGAATATCAAACTTAAAGGTGTATAGAACAATCAATAATTTTTTGAGAATTTTTACACAAATGAAATAATTCTAATTTATAATTTTTCAACTTATGGGTTCGAGGAACACCCCTAGAAGTCCTAGGGTTAAGTAATCCTCGAAATCCCGGCGGTCGTATCATAAAGCCACGATTGCGGTAATCCTAACACTTTCTCCAGTCTGGAGAACGACCGGACAAGCCGGATACGCTTAGAAAGAGGAGCGTCGCTGCATCCCACGTAGAAACTAGCCTGAAGGCGCATCCTCGGAAAGTTATATCGACGGTTATGGTGGATCGCACGGGTAAACTTTCACCCTCCTGCTCGTGGTAGTCGTGTCTCTGCCGTGTGTACACACCACAATGGTTAACCTATGACCTTGCACCGCGGAATCTTCTTCCCCCTTTCTCTCTGCGTTATACCTGACACACCGACCAATCAATCATCCTTGATATTTTCCACCTGACGTGACGAAACTGAAGCAGCCACTGTTCTTGCTTGAGGGACAGTTAGCGTTATTTGACAACTGATGCGGTGTGTTGACAACATGACTGCCATGGGGTAGTAGTAGTAATGGGTATTAGATACTCCTTCTTACAAGTTTTTTTTAGCAATTCAGCAGTATCCACTAATTCGAGCAATATAACGGTATAATAATATAGTAGTTTAACAATATATCACTACTGCAATGTCATAACATAGTAGTGGTGTGGTAGTGATTCAGCGTAGTAGTACAACACTAGTACCTGTAGTAACTTTAACTAACAGACTGGTTCATTTAACCCTTTCAGTGTTTAGTCCCTACGACGCACAGCGGGGTATTTGCACCTAAAAGCCGGAAGAAACTATTTTAAAATTTGCTCAATCTTCAAACTCCCAGAACATTGCTAAAATTCATCAAAAGTTGATCAAACAAAAACCATTTTAAAGTTTGAACTTGCTACTTTTCATTTAATTAAACCACTTATATCGAAATTGGTGTCCAGGGGGTAAAATTTGCCCTTAATGAGGAGTGTGCCAAACTGTATAACTTTCTAGATGTTTTTCAAGTGCTCCAGCGTACATTCAACATTTTCTGTAATTTTTACGTATGCTACCGGGAAGTATGCTCATTTGCCTTTCAGATAAGTCAAACTTCATCGACGAAGGATGTTTTTTTAACAAAGATACAGCCATTTGAAAAAAGCCTGCACTCTCGGGTGCCACGGATACAATCGGACATACAGTTCTGCTGGATCCGCAGCATATGTTACAAACTTTTCTGTATCGATCTTACAACCACTTGTTATTAATTCTAATATTACCTTAAATCTATATATTAATTGAATGTCAACCCCGGTTATTTCAGCTGACAATTCGTAATTTGAAAAAAATCTGACGATCGCGAACATACAGGTGTACTTAAAACGCTGCAACTCTCAATGGTCATTTCTAACTAAATTAGCTATAAAACTTCGATCCGGACGAATCCAGAACCAATTCTTTTTGCACTGTAATCATAAACCTTTATCAAATGTAATGGCACCAGGAAGAGCATCGGGACTCACCCGGAAGTATAACAAAATCATTAATGAAATTTTTTAACCGTAAAGAAAATTACTGAATTACTGATTATTTTCAAATACTAATAACTATACAAATATATATGATAAAAAAAGTAAAAACTGTGTGGAAGTGCAGTATATACCTACCTGAAAAGGTTCCATAATGCAAGAATTTACACTATTTCCTTAAAACATTTAAAAATCGCTGATAAGCGAACGGTGTTTCAGAGAATGATTAAGAAAGAAAAGAGTTGCATAAAATCTCTTCGCTTTGGATGAAGTATGCTGCTTCATGAGTGCACAAGTAAAAAAAAAATATTGATGCATTGTTCCTCATATATTCAACTATCTCGTGTAACAAAAATTTTACGGCATACGCAAAATTTTTGAAATCGACCTTTTTCCGACTATTCGGTGTAAATACCCCACTGTGCGACGTACGGGCAAGGTAGAATACACTGAAATGCTAATAGCCACTGTACTGGCTTCGACGTGCAATGTCGCCTGCGCTATTCAATACAAACGCATCGGTGAATTTTGATAATGTCAAAACCGAATGGGTTAACTGGTAAGAACTATGGAGTGTTATGAGCCGCGACCACCGATTTAAGAGATTTTGATTCACGTGAACTTCAGTTGATATTGAAATGTGCCCTGGGATCTGAAATTAACGACGGTGTGAGAGGAGATATACTGAGATATAACAGGTTAAACTTTATTAACCAGAACAACATAAAGTATTGGCGTTTGCAAGAGTTGTGTCGCGTACAAAGATTCAGGACTCCAGTGCACGATCGCGGATGTACACTTGGTTTTTGAAGGGATTTGTCATCCCTTTCTCTGAGTGGTGATATGGTATGGGTTGTCAATACAGAGACGTACGAAATACGAGATACCTGAGAAAACAAAATTCTCCTCATTTGGGCGCTCCCGGTTATAGACGCGTGGAAACACGTGGGATCTGTGTGGAATTCAGCAGGACTCAAGTAGTCGAGAACTGTAACTGTGCTGGTGCCAATATCTCTGATTGTCTATGGGTTTGAAAAAGACCAAAAACTGTTATTGAGGACTGTAAGATGATTTTGGATTACACTTCCCAGACATCGTCTCTGTTCCGTCTCTGTTTATAAGTTATTGCGAAGTGCGTGTTCGTCACGGATATGACGCAAGACATAAAAGTTAAAGGAAATGAAAAAGTGCGAGAGTGACAGGAATATATTTCAGACAATTTTTGTTTTAACAGACCCTGACCCACATGGTGAGTCATTGACTACTCGAAATAATAAGTATTTGGTCCATTAGGTGAATATTTAAAGCCTGCATTTTTTTTAAACACAAATTTCTTATGATTACCAGTGCACATTTAGACTCCATCGTCATCACTGCATTCAATAAATACATTTCATTTTTCACACGCTGACTCAATAATACTTTCACTTTTACTATCTATTTCTTCAAATGTTGTCGCACCATCTTCATTATCGGTTCCTACATAATTTCTATTTCTACTGTCCTGCCAATTCTTCATGCTTTTCTCAATTATTTTCGAACACGAAATATTCACTTTCTTCATCACTATTTCTGTTCCTTGGAACAAAAAGGGCAAATGTTCATTTTGCCATTTTTTGGGAAAAGGTGCACATTGGCTCTTTTTTATTGTAATATGCGGAGAAGGATGCAGACATAAATGAATTTCACTATTTAGATCAACATAATATTTATTAAACGATAAGTGAAAAAGATTAACAATAAACAGTTTTCGCGCGACACACACACGTGGTAGGGACAAAAGCAAGATGCGGGGCCGTATTACCCAAACACTGCCATCTGTCGTCTTATTTTAAGGCTTGATCCACACTATCGATCAGGTCACGGTCAGATCACGCTCCGATCTCGGTCCAATCAAATATTATTCCACTGTTTCGATTGTACGTAGTGATGGGATTGATACGATACGCATTGATGATACTCAAACAATTCGATACCTAAGTATTTAATGGGAAGTATCGATAGGTATCGAAATTTCGGATACTTGGTATCAATTTTCAATACCGATTCCTCTGGGAACAGTGTTAGGATAGTTATCATATTTGCATTCAATTCTGGAAAAAGCGAAGTAATTGTTAAAGATGTGAAAAAATGTTATCTCATTTGAAACTGTATACTTTAAAGAAACTATTCTATGCTGATATACATATTTAAAATCTTGCCAAAAAGTAAGAAACTATTTATATTTTATTTTCACCTAAGTATCCACCTCGTTTATTGATTCCTTGAAACCGCAGGTGTCCTAAGACTTTTGAGCGAGGATGTTTACATATAATAAAATATTACATGACTCATATGCTGGATCATCGTTCTCCAATGGTGACCACCAAATTCAATTTCATCGAGTGTCCATTCGAGTTTGTAATATTCTGAATAATGAAGCACTACATTAGAGATTGAGGAAGCCTTGGAGCAAACATCACCGATTCCTGTCAACCCAGGTCACCGTGCGCTGGCTAGACAGGAAGCTGGGGTTTATCCAAATAACTCTGACTCGCGTTTAGCTCTCATAAGACCGTGCTCTCAAACTTACGTTAAAGACTATGCGGAGTACAGAATGATCCCATTTTTTGTTTGTGCATTTCTAGGCTGAAGAGTACGTATGTAAATTTTTTTGAATAAATAGACTCAGACTTAAACTAGTATTACATAATTGAAACGTTTATTATTGCAAGGCCGTATGTCCATGTTTTGAAATTTTATACCAGGCAATAAAAACTACCTAATTTTCTTCGAAATAATGTTTATTCTGTTCTTTCAATCGGAATTGATAGGAGATATCAAAAGACACTTATGATGTTCCTTTGGGTCCCATAACTCTAAACAGGGTTAGGCGTCTACAGTTAGAAAAACGCATGACTTAATTTTCCCCAAAATCTGGACATACGCCCTTTCAGTAATAAATGATTCAATTGCAACATTGAAAAACAAATTTTAGTCAGTACATTTATAAATACTTTTATTTTGCGAATGTTAGAAAGTTGTGACGAAAAAATATGTTGTGGGGTACCCCGCACGGTCCTATGAGGATTAAACGTCGAAAAACTCGGCAAAGATCGAGAATTTTTCGCATCCACGACATTTCGGTCGTGGGGACGTAGCAGAAAAGCTGCGAGAGGGAAATAACGTCGTAAAATAATGAATAATCCCCCGTTCGGATACGGCCGAGTGGACACGCGCAAGGTCTAGCGCGCATGCGCACTCGGGGCCTGAGTACTTTCTTAGGTGAGTCGTAAAGTGAGCTCACGACGGTCCTAGGAAATGGGTAACGAGTGAGCATGCGGAGGATTCTTTTTCATGTAGCATAACTTTGCCACGCTGTAATGCCCATGAATACCTCTATACACATGTGTGTCTGTGCTCGGCTCCAGGATGCAAGTGGCGAACGCACTGCTCGAATTGCGTAATGTGTTTCGAGCTACTGTCCGATTGCCGAACGATCGAGAAGACCTGAACAATGTGTGCGTGTGAGCTTTTTGTGGAGCCACCACTCGCGTTTCACAATCTCTGGGGTTCGAACATACTTCTCTTAGTTTCGTTCTGTCTTGATAACGAGTTCCTCAAGACACATAGTGTTTTTAGCTGTTTGTTATGTTTGTTACTTTGACGGTGTTAAGAGTGCTACAGGAAACGTGTGAGTTGAAGTGAAGGAGCAAATGACACAGATGCAGGTCCCATAATTAAAAACAGCATAACAAATGGACTTCTTACATTTCAGAACTATATAACTGATGAAGTCTGCTACAGTATGGTAGGACAGTAATCCAACAGTATATCGGTATAAGAGTATAGTAGTTTAAAAGTATATCACTACTGCAATATAATAATATCGTAGTAGGCTAGTAGTGTAGTAGTGTATCAGCATACTAGTACAATGCTAGTAGCAATCGCAGCAGCAGTAGTAGTAGTAGTAGCAGTAGTAATAACATACTACAGTAGCAGAAGTAGTGACAATCTTACCATATTACAATACGAGTAATACTAGCAGCAGCAGTATCATAGCGCAATAGTAGTAGTAGTATAACAGTACCGTAGTAATAAATCATATAGTTGTATAATAGTGCAAAAACGTAATAGTATAGTAGTATAAACAGTGCTGCAGATTAATGATACAGTAGTAGTGGTATAGTAGTACATTAGTATAATAGAGTAACAGTGTAGTATAGTGCAATACTAGTAGTACAAAAATATAATAATGTGGTAGTACAGCATCATGCTCTAGCAGTATAGTATAACACAGTATTAACGGTACAATAGTATAACAAGGTAGTAGTATAGACTGACTTTTACGTGGTGTTGAAAACTCGGCGTTTAATCGTAATCGGTGGCCATTAAAAACAATGATCAACGCGTAAAAGTTGACGATGACGTAAGTTAGAAGGAAAAACATTAACCAAGAATATTCCTAAAACATCCGAACACGTAATGTGCTCATACAGCACATCGTGTTCAAACATGGTATCCGCAAATGTTCTCCATTTCTCAAGAGTCATTAAATTCAATTGAGACAGCATAGAGTCACAGTTTGTACTTTTAAAGTTCACACAATAATTACTGAACCATGCTCCAGATGAGGTCGAACCAGAGCGCAATATAGAACTTTTGATGTGTTAGTATAATTAAAATGCTTCAACATATGTGCCGTTTCTCTAACAATAAGACTGTTTATATTTATAGATAGCAACATTTGAAACTAACAAGGGATGTTACCCAATCGTCACATGCCAATTTTGGCGAAACTTTAGTATGATATAGAACTCGAAAACATATTTGACACGTATTTTGTTTATCAGCAAAGGTTCGTGTTGAAAGGGTGTAAACAGCCCTCGAAATGGGGACTGAAAATAATATTTTATCGAATATCTCGAAAACTATTGGACTTAGGACAACTATTTTTTTAAAAATGGTGTATTTTATAATGACAAATTCAACTATGTAAGCAATTTTGCTGAAAATTCATTTGTTTAAACAACATTTAAAAAAATATAACATTTTTGCAATTATTTCTAGTAAAATGTTAACACAGTTTTACCAACATTTATGTACATACAGTACAAGTGCAAAAATATGGATAAATTGGATTTTCTAATTTCATCTTTGTAATAAATATTATTATTAAACAACGGCGGCAGCCCTATTTGCAAAACCTCCAAAATTTCTAGCACCCCATACAGTCTACCTGGAGCAGAAGCAACTCTACCAGCGATAGGACAGTGAAAATCGAATCAAATGGTAGTCGTGAAACATAGAATCTCAAAGAAACCACGCTGGTCTAGCGACAGCTCCGTTCTGGAGGACGATCGTCGTCAGCTGAACACCTTGCAAGCAGCTTATGGGAGCGTCCCGATGTCACAAGAGAATATCCGTCCTCCTTCACCTCTACCTCCAGCCTTTTTCTTTCGCTTTCTTGCCCCTTCGAGAACTCCTTTCACCTTTTCCGTGTGTCCGACCAGACCCACGCGTCCGCGTTGCGAAAATACCTCACGAAGGCTAGCTGGATCGGTTTTGCGGCCGCGATAGCCTCCTTTTGCGGACAGTTCGAGAGGATGACGAGGCTGCAGTTACGCTGCCTCGGAAGTGCGAGGCCTTGAAGCCGCTGGAACGTTCATTTCGCGGGAGATCGAGCATGACTTCCGGCCGCTTAATCGACGTCGCGTTTTTTTTCGGACGCGGTGCAACACCGACCGTTCCTCGCAGGCCAGACTGGTTCAAGGCTGCTCTTAAGGACACTTCGATATTAATACAATAGAAATATCCTCCCTGCTGTCTTTAAATATCGCCTGCATCGGCTCAAGGTCCGCCCCGGGGACCTGCAGAGAGTCCACGAACGTGAATCCAGCAGAAAAATCTGTGTACTGGCTGCGGAGATTGCCGATAGATGCAAACTGGGGACGAAACATTATTTACTCGCCCTACACAGTGTAGAGTTGGAACGTGTCTAGATTGAGTTCGTACATTTCAGCCTCTTGAACTTTAATAGAAACGTAAGGCAGAGGGACGGTACTTTACAAGTAGCCCAATTTATGCCTGGCAGTGTACTATCTGCAAGTGGTCTATGAGAAGGTAGCCTGAAATAGGCATATGGTCTCCATGAACACGGAAAACTAAAAACAATAGAACCACTGATAGGCCTCAACTCCTCGCTCGTGCCATATTCCAAGTACACTGTTTCCTGGTCATCGATCAGCAGGCTCTGCAGGTTGAAAGCAGGCCTCGAAACTCCAGAACAGCATCGATACCGGAGCATACCCTTTCCGGTGGTTTTGCAAACCTCCAGAGGCTACTCCGGGATTACGTTTCTCCGTTGAAACGTTAATAGTGCATTATTTATAAACCGATCGAGCAATTAATATGTCTGTGAAGGGCGGTTGTAGTCGTTAGGCATCGTCGAGAAGCTTTAATATCGAAGCCAGGAGGGAAAGGTCTTGAATGGTGTGCTGGGTGGTCCCATTGTAAGACAGGGAGAAGGCCAAAGTGGATTTTAAACGTCCGCCGGGCATAAAGAAGCAGAGAAATTTACGTTCGTCGTCGTCGTCGTCTTGGTGCACCGTCCTCCTCGTCATCTTCATCATCGTCCGTTCTCTGATCGTTGCTGCTGCGGAAAGAATGCCGTGATGATACACCAGTTTCGTAAACTCCTTGTCCCGGTCTGCAGCTCCCTGTCCCCCTTTTAGGCAAGAAGTGTCCCTCCGCCAGGAATCTCCCGGCATTAGCGCTTTTTTCGAGCCGGTTTTTACGGGGCGTCATTGTCGATCCAGCGACCCGATGACACTCGTTTCCAGCGTGCACAGAAGAGGAACAGCCGGAGCAATTCGAGGTAGAACGAGGCTGAACGTCGGCATCCTTGCTCTCGATACCGGGAAACCTAACTAATAATTCCGTGCGGCTCCAGCGTCGTCCTCGTCATTGTCGCTGCACTCTTCCTCCTCGTAATCATTACGGTTATCATTATTTGATGGGAAGAGGGAAAGGGAGAGAGAGACCTCCCAGATACGGCGGCGACTTCTTCAGCAACTCGATTCTCACTCCGGGCGATCCTTTCCATTTGCCCCGGTGTTTAGTGGGAAGAGCGTGGTTTTTGTCCACAACTTTGTCCGGCTGGCCGATGAACGGATTCGCGCGCCTCCTCTGCACGCACCATGAAGAATCGCCGCGGACTTCCAAGATCGATGCGTTCCGAAGCACGGGTAAACGCATGTCGCCCGGCCAGCCGGTGTGTTATTACGCCGACTGAAAAATCCGTAATGCCGCAGGAAATGGACGAGCACCGAGCTTCTCGAAATTGCCCTAATCAGTCGTCGGAAGGGAGTGACCTATTACAATAATTACCGATCGCTAATCCTTTCACAGGCCGCGCCATTCGAACCAACTACCCACACGGCCAGCTAATCTGCAGACCTATCAGCAGCTGCGAATGAACGAAACTCTGGTACCAAACGCTGATCTTAACTCATCCAATCCTGTCATACGTTTTTCTTCGTAATTGACGTTGTAACAAGGGCCATATTGTTAAGACAGTCTTCTATAATACAGAAATGAATGTACAGAGTGAGTCTAGTAACTGGGCTGGACTATAACTTTGTTCCTATTGAAGATAAGAAAAAATTGTGAAGGAAAATTTTGCATTGTTTAACAAGCTTCATCATCGTGTAGTGCGATTTTTTACAGAAATGCATCGGTGCAGCTGGTAAGTGCAATTGCACTTGTTTTTTAAATGGATCCCTACGTTTTTTTTTTCGGATAAATTGATTCTTCGTGTCATTCTGTGTATAAAAGGTATAATGTTAGGCCATTGGAAACACAATACTTTACAAGATATTTGTAACGTAACTTGTACATAAGAACACGAGAATTATGGTAAACTTTGCATATGTTAGTACGATGTTAGTAAATACAATAGTGGCGACATGGTTCAACGCTGACATTGTAATTGTGTAAAATGTGAAATATCTCGTAAAGTATTGTGTTTTCAATGACTTTCCTACCTTTTACACGCAGAATAACACGAGGAATCAACGCATGCCAAAAAAGTGGTAGGGTTCTATTTAAAAAACAAGTGTAATTGCACTTTGCAGCTGCACCGATGCACTTCTGTAAAAAATCGAACTACACGATGATAGAGCTTGTTAAACAATGCAAAATTATCCTCTACAATTTTTTTTTGTCTTCAATAGGAACAGAGTTATAGTCCGGCCCAGTTATTAGACTTACCCTGTATACAGGGTGTCCAGGTTTATCTGTTACAAACCGATATTTCCTAACTTATGAAAGATACAAAAAATGTTTTACACGGAGAAGTTGCATAGTATGAGATGGTATATTTTTTTATGAAGGCATAAATTTTGAATGTAGAGCATGCTTTATTGAAGGAGATGTTCAAATGTTCTATTTGATGGCTAACCATTCTTTGCTAGGTCCAACTCATCGTCTACATTGAGTCAGCCTGTTTTCGCGAGATTTTCCAAATAGAACTCTTACCACAAACAGACTGTACGCTTAGTCATCAAGGGCAGAGTTTGTCAAGGTTAGCCATCCATACACCCTTCCCTTTCCCTACGGTAGTACATACATTTCAGTCCATAAGTCGCCGGACACATACAATTAGTAAAGTTAGGAGGTGAACCTTTTTACAGTATGAAATGACCTACGTTATGAAATAAAGTTAGCACCTATTAATTATTTATAATGTAGAGAATATGTAATACAAAACATGTATTAAAAACCTTACCAAAGATAAGTAATTAATCTTATATAACCATTTGAACTAATAGCTGCATACTTTCGATCAAAGGGTTTAATATTTCGGAACTAATTTCTTTCCAACCTTCATCTAACTTCTTCCATAAGTCTTTCTTTGATTTTGGGTAAAACTTCCAAAGCAAACGAAAAATGTGTAGAGATGATCGTCTGGCCGAGTTAGAGATCCATTAGAAACATAATTACGCGCACAGTCTTGCATTTTCAAATATGAATTTATTTAAATTATACGTGCATGTTATTAATATCATATTCAGGTATTACATTAACGTAAAATAGATAGAAATATAATAATATAAAATAATAAAATCAAGCCAATATATTGTATCCACGTTCTAATAATCATTTTGCTGGAAATGAGCAAGTGTCCGGTGACTTCTGGATGGAGGGTGTACCTACATACAAAGGAGGATGTTAAAAAATGGCCATTTTTGGCATCGTTTGGAAATGAAAAATTCATGCTGGACCTTTAAGAGTGCCTCCCAAGGAACAAATATGTCCTTATCACTTTCCCGAAAAACGATGGGAAAGTTGTTAAAAATGAATCTAAACATTTGAAGGTGATAGTGATCGAACACACCTAAGAGTTATATTTCATCTTCTTCTTTTTGAATATTGAAATATTTTCAAAATAAATAATGAAAAAATCAGCTGATAGATTAACTGAAGTTTGGAATCAAGCAAAATCAAAGTACCATAAAATCATTGTTACATGGGAACAACCAATAACGCGTTCTCCGTTCTGCATCCGGAGACGAACATGTGTACTGATTGTAAGTTCAAAAACTTGGTATTCGGTTTAAAAATAGGAATGATATAAAATACGTATCTATGTATGTATATTTGAAGTAATTATCACAATGTAATTAACGGAAAAAATCAGAGTAGAGAGATATTATTATTGTATATTATTATTATTTCTTTCTAACAACTTTCCCATCGTTTTTCAGGAAAGTGATAAGGACATTTTTTGTTCCATGGGAGACACTCTTAAAGGTCCTGCATGAATTTTTCATTTCCAAACAATGACAAAAATGGCCACTTTTTAACATCCTCCTTTGCAAAGCAGATCAGATTCTTCTGTCCTTTTGGACGACACTAGCTTGCCGCTAAAGATAAGTATAGGATGTCTTGGAACAAATGGCAGCATTTCGTCAGGAACTCTCACAACCCGTGCTGTCTTATTCACCCTGAAGTCCTAACCACGATCCGACATATAAGCTACTAGTCCGTTAGTAGAAACTATTTTTCCGTTGTCTCTCAACTGAAACTGACCCACGCGTGCTCTCCGTCTTATTTCTTTAAAAGCGGAATCAGGAGCTCCCCAGCCTGTAATTGGGATAGTGAGTCCATTGGAGAGTTGAATCATATATTGTGTAACCGCCCTCTTAACTTTGCACTTTCAAGGGAAATTATCGAGAGATTAATCGTTATAGGGGTCAAATTCATGCCGGATTTAAAATCTCGATTTCTCATTAATAATAGGGAGATGTTTAATTGCATAGTGGACTTCTTAAAAAAAGCCAATATAGACACATACCCCAATGGTCTATTTTTGTTGTATTGTTCTGTGCACTAGAGCCCTGAACCTTTGTATGCGGCATAACTCTCCCAATTATCAGTAGTCTAAGTTATTCCCTGTTTTTAATAAAGTTAAGTCTGTTATATTTCGGAGAATCTTCTCTCACACTGTCATTAGTCTCAGATCCCAGGGTAAATTTCAATATCACCCAAAGTTCACGTGATTCAAAATCTCTTAAATTCGTGGTCGCGGCTCGTAACACTCCACAGTTCTTACCAGTTAAATGAATCAGTCTGTTAAACTCCAGGCACTTTTTCTGCCTGCTTAACTCAGAATTTCAACATGGCTCTAACACGTTAATTTTCCTTAGAGATGATACAATTGTTATTAATTGTTATTAAAGAATTGTATTGCGGGAGCGTCCGAAATATACAGCTTCCATCAAGATCGGCGCTCAACAGAGGGTTGAAAGATGAGAAAACAACGTGTCTCACGGAAAACGCCTAGTCATCCGATAGAAATCATCATGAAAGTGATACTCATAGTGTCCACTAACAATTAGGAGTTTTGCAATTGCGGCAGGTAATTGGAAGTCGGCGAATTTCGAGGCAGGGCGACTTGGTC
Organism: Macropis europaea; assembly: GCA_916610135.2. Lineage (NCBI taxonomy): Eukaryota > Metazoa > Arthropoda > Insecta > Hymenoptera > Melittidae > Macropis > Macropis europaea. The sequence continues at coordinate 52,793,421 of OU744343.1, read as the reverse complement.
GGTGGAAACCTGAAAAGGAGAAGGTGGTGAGCGTGGGGAAAGGGGAAGGCGTAGGATATGAAGGGACCTGATGAAATCGAGCGTGACACGAGGGGATGCACTACCGATATCGACCGATCGTTCTGCTAAAAAACTGAACCGCGATGTAAAGTCGAACGGTCGTCTGCTTTTTGTTCGAGATCTCCTCTCGCCGCTCGAAACTCGTCGGAAGCTGTCTGACAACGGCTACTGCCTTTTCTTCGTCCTTCCCACGATCCATTACGCACGCTTGGATCATCTTTTGCCGTCACCCTAACATTCGTCTATATCGAAATCTACGTATCCTATACAGTGACGGCCAGCTACTTAAGACCGCCTGATAGTTCAGTTAATAAACGTTGCACATATTTCATAAATTGAATATTTCGCAGATAACTACAAATATTTTTAACATTTTTTTAGATTATGTCTATATAACAGCGGATAACTAATAAAGACCAAATCAGATTAATCCTATAAATACAGATTAAATTAATGAAACTTAGTTGCTTTGAATAAATAAAACTTACAAACAAATTAGTAACGCGTGGCTCTCCCTTTTTGTTGAATAACTTCTTCACAACGCCTTGGTACTGATTCGATCAAACAACGACAACGCTCGACTAAAATGTTATTCCACCCTTCTTGAATAACAGCGTAGAGTACATTTAAATTTTTGGATTTTTTATATTTTTCCACATCAATCCATAACATCTCAATAGGATTGAGGTCTGGTGATTGAGAGGGCCATGGTAATATTTTTATATTTCGCAGACTTAAAAATTCTTTAACCCTGCGAGCCGTATGCTTAGGGTCATTGTCAGCTCACAAAATCCAATTCTCTGGAATTTGATTACTTGAAAATGGTAGAAGTACCTCATTTAATATATCCATATCCCTGCATCTGACTATGAAATAAAAGCACATTGTAAATAAAGTAACTGTAAGAATTGTGGAACTTTGACATCATTTTTCAAGAGAACGATTGAGTTGCGACCCATGGTTCCATTGACACTTTTTGCCCTCACGACGAGTAGAATACGATACCATTAAAAAAAATTTGACTTTGAATTTGAAGGTCAAGGTCAATTTTGCGGCAACTTCTTTTAAGAAATGTCCACCGATTCAAAGGTATAGAATCACGCTATGATGGTCGTGACATACAATTTCCACGCACCCTGTACATTATGCTACCTCTAATCATATACAGGGTGTCCTATTTGAATGTTATTCCAAAAAATGTTTCAAGTAGAACTTTGTTCGAGGAGGGCATCTTATGACGGTCACAGATGAATGGTAAGGAGAAAAAATAGGGAACGTCCATTTTTATTCTACAGTGTTCAACTTGAAAAAAAGGTAAAATAATGTAAACCAATTATTATTATGCTTATTTTCTCCTGCTGCTTAATTAGAGAATAACCTCACATTATAAACAATACAGTTCAATTACTTGAATCTTGACTCTTTACTGGTAAACTAGAGTATTAAAAATTGATTTTCTGAATTAATTTGTTTTATAACATTCCTTGTATGTTCCCTTTACCCTACAAATCTTATCTAGGTGGACAAGCCTTCGAGAATTCCAGGTGACTTCTGTTTTTTTAAATGGAACTATATGTTTCCATTTAGATAGACGCATAGCCCATTCCGTGACGAATTCATTGACCTATATGTTGGTCTTTCAAAGTCATTCAAGGTCATTTATTGTCATTCAAAGCTTACTTTCGCTGAACATCCCCAAGATTTTTTTTACCAAAGTATTTCGTCAATTCGGTCGTAACCATGATTCGTAATCACACTAATGATGTGACTTACCGTTACTTATGTTTACAAACAGAGGATACCCGCTGCTAGGCAACAAATTAGTTGTGCAACTTTCGAGAGGGTGGAACTATTATTCAGGGATAGAATAAAACACTACAATGATGCCCAAGGTGGCCCTTTCGAATATAGGCGTTAAGGAACAATTTCTGGACGTTCAACAAAGGTACGTTTTGCACGGCAATAAATGACTTCGAATGATCTTGAAAGAGCAATATGTTATAGGTCAATGAATTCGTCATGAAATGGGCTACACGTCTAACTAAGTGAAAACATATAGTTCCATTTAAAAAAAACAAAGATCACCTTGACATCTCGGAGGCACGTCCACCTAGATAAAATTTGTGACCATCGTAAGATGTCTCCGTCGAAAGAAAGTTAATTATACATGAAACATTTTTTTGGAATAACGAATAGTTCGGGAGATAATTGCGTGTAAATGTTCAAATGGGGCACCCTGTACACATTGCCGGTCACAAATTTAGGACAACCATACTCTTCATTAAATTCTACGGCATAATTACTGAAAGATAACTCGAATGGACATGTGTTTTTACTTGGGTCTAGAAATGGGTGAATGGAATTACTTTATTGCTGTGCCATGGTATTGTACCACTTCTTTTGTTAATAAATATTATTGTAAACAGTTAATCTTCCCAAACCGTCTACTTGTTGACTCAGATAGTCCAAGATATAAGCCATTTATTTACAATATTTGCAAGCTACTTTCTTTCTTTTATTAATTCTTTGATTAAATTTATTAAATTAATTAATGTTTGGAATTACTTCATGTACAAGAAAAATAAAAACATTTATTTATAAAAATATAAAATATTCTTCATTTAGCATCGCTAACTTCCTTCGTACCCACGGAAAAGATGACTCACCAACTGATTTTTATCCGAACCTTTGTACGCGATATATCATTTCCTAATGAAAACACATGCGAGATATTTGGTCCACAGATGTGAAGGGATTAAGTACATAATACTGTAACAATTTCACATAAAACTGTTTGTGAGCTAGTCTGAACGTGGCAGTTCAGAATGGCGGAGGAGAAAAAGGTCACACGAACGACTGTCGAAGCCATCACGATTAACAGGGCTTCCTCGTTCCCAGAAAGGTCGAAACTGCCTGTTCGCCATTTCACTGCGGTCACACCTACAAAGAGAGGTCAAAAATTAGCAACAGTAACCGTATTTTGGCAACCGTTTGGTCCCTTCTGTTCCCTTTTCCCCATTCTTCGGCATCGTCGTTGATTCGCCAACACTTTCAAGGAGCAAAAACTGACGGTCAGATGACTTTCGAAACATCAGAGGACTTAGCCGACCTCGATCGGCTGTCCTCCATCCCCTTTTCACTTCGTTAGACCTTCATCTTACTCTTATTAGATCTCTGCACCTTGGATCCTCCTTTTTCCATCGTTCGTTTCATTAACTCCTGCGTTTCTTCACTCTTATAGACACCTTGGAAACAAGCTTAGGTTCGACTGAAATATTTCATGTTCTGTCGTTGGAGTTTGTCTAACTATTGTTTCGACTGATGGATCGTGTTGTTAGAATCTTATAGCACTGGAATTCTGGAGATTATTTTATTAAATGTATGTTGAATAATAATTTCTATATTAAACATTCTTATAATATTAATATTAATATTTAGAATTATTTTGTTTCCAATTTATTAATTTAAAATAATTATGGCAATATTTATCAATTATTATATTATTTATTATAATACATTATAGAATATTCATTTTATATTTTTTATTCATATAATTATACATTTATATTGGTTACAATATTTAATAATTTAAATTTCACCCTTACTCCGTAAACAAATTATTTTTCAAATCTTGTGGTTCCTTTATTTTTGGTACCTTTAACACATAAACATAAAATGGGCATTCATGTCCAACGCGTCCTTCAATGGATAAAAGTCTTAATATAAATCTGAATTATTTCTTACAACTTTTTTAAACATTCTAAATAAAGATTATAATAATAGATTTGAAAAATAATTTACTTAAATATACATATTATTATTACAAATATATGAAGTAAAACATGTAAAGTGTACTGTACCTTCGAAACTACCTGAACAAAATTGACCCATGTTCACGAAGTAAGCGTTAATAAATAAAAAGCAACTAAAATATTTTTCTAAATCGATTACAATTTTATATACAACATTTGTTATTATCGTATAATAATTTTATTAAACAATGAATTTTACTTCAAAATTTATTATTTGGTAATTATTTCTCAATAATTTAGTTGATTATAACTTGAAATTATTTATAATTAACAACTAATCCTCGGTCCCTTGAAAAGAAACGACAGAATTGAACTGCACGAATTCGCGAGTAGTACTATGAAAAACCGCGACAGTCGGCGACTGGGTCTAAGTTTTGATTATTATTTCACATTCTACTACCTGTTTCGAACAATTATTGCAATGGCGAAATTAATATTCAGTATCTTAATAATTAAAAATAACTACAGTTGTTAATTTGTTCACGTTTGAAGTCACGTATAAAAACGACATTACATATGATTTATGTGATAACATGATAGGTCGTTAGCAGCAAATCTCTCGGCTCATTACCTTGTATTTTCCTACACAGTGTGCTTCAGTTATATTTTCTTTGTGATATGGCAGAAGTATACGAAATTTGGTCAATGTCAGACAACTTTATAAACGTTTCAAGCGAAATCTCGATCCTCGTAACTGTCTGCTTAAATCATGCCACCTGCGGGCATTGTGCATCGAGGAAATCTTGTGGGACATAATTAAGAATATTCGCATGGCCATAATGCTGAGAGAAGCTGATATATTAGATGATCCGAAAAGTAATGCGGCTTTCCTGAAGACGTTGTAATAAAGCAATAAAACTGCGAGTGATGGTCAACTATACTTTTGGTATTAATGTCAGTGTGAAGACAAATCTTCTTTCGATGCTATACAGAAATCTGACGGGTATGATTCAGGGTGATGACAGGGTGTTTCTGGCAACTAGGCCAGGCTATAGCTCTGTTCCAAGTGAAGTTAGAAAAAAATCGCAGAGGAAAATTTTACACTGTTTAATAAGCTCTATGATCTGCCGGTATAATGCACTGGTGCACATGCAAAATGCAACTGCACTTTTTTTTTTAAATAGAACACTACGATTTTTTTGCGTAAATTGATTCCTTGTGCCACTCTATGTATACAAGGTATAAGATAAGGTCATTGAAAACACAATACTTTACGCGATATGTCATTTGTTATAACCGACCCTTAAAATAATAAATGCAATATTTATTATCCTAGAAATATTCCCACGGCAATGCAGCAATAGAAAATAATTCTGCAAAAGCTGCAGAAATGATAAAAAAAATCCAAATAAAGGCTGAAAAGAAAATAAACTGCAGAGGGTGTATCGTTGTCAAAGCCTTTCGATCAATTGTAGAACCATAAAATAAAATACAAACCGTGCGTAAAAAAAAATGCACTATTTATTACTCACAAAATATTCCGACGTTATTGAACGAACTCAATATTTAAGAAAGTCCCAGAAATTAGAAAAAAATCAAAATACAGCCTAAAGAGAAAATAACAACCTGCAGAATGAATAGCGTTGTTAAAGCTTTTCAACATACTACACAAACGTAACACGTTCACACTGTAATTAAAACCGAGTGTTAAACTAATAAATGCAGCATTTATAATTCAAAAAATATTCTCACGTTAATGCAGCACTAGAAAACAATTCTACAAAAGCTGCAGAAATTATGAAAAAAATTCTAAATAAAGAGTGAAGAGAAAATAACAAGCTGCAGAGGGTATATCGTCGCCTTTCGACGAACTATACAACCGTAAAACGATCACACTATGATTAAAACCGAGCGTCGACGGTGCCCGGCGTCGTACAATTACGATTTTATCGATTCTATGGCTGTAATAACTTTATTTACAGCACAATGCGTCGTGAAACAGCGTGCTTGTCACCCGTCATCGGGCCGGGAAGAAAAACGAATGGGAAAAAGGTGTAAAGGCTCGTGTCGGGGCTCGATACGTTCCATCGATTAGCACTTCCAGGTACGTGCTACCTGGCCGAAAGGATTCAAGGGAAAGAGACAGCCTTACAGCTGGGGAATTAAAATAAAATAATGAAAAAGTATCGTGTGGTTCTCCTTGAAGGGTAACGCCGGAACGAATTGACATTCAAACGAAGTAGCGGCCGTTCGATTTGAAAGTGTAGACACCTGTATGCTCTCTGGCCTCTGGCCGTGCTGCCGCGGAAAGCAGCCAGAATAAATCTGAATTCGATTTGCCACGAATTTACGAGGATATTGTCGCGAACCGTTGAGGAACGGTGCAACTTCGGAGATTAATATCGTCCTGCCCGGCTGGGTTTCCCGTTATCTCTACGACTTGAGGAAACACCGGCCACTTTCATTCACGCTACCGTCTTCAGCTCAATGTCCTAACTAACAATTCAAAACATCCAAGAAAAATAAGGTTTTATCGTTAAAAACCATACGAAAAGCAGCTACAGTAAAACATCGATTATACGAACGTTGCTTACAGAAACGTCGATTATCCGAATATCTATTACCCGAAGAACCCATTATCCTAACACAGAATGAGTCATGTATCTAAACTATGTAATAATGTGTACATTTTGGAAAATATGTCGTTCTTGCTTCAAATGACCGACTTTAGTGTCTTGTTTGTGTTCAGTACATATACGTTTCATTTGAAACCCATCAAAATGAATTGGAAAATTTGTCACTCAATATAGCTGGATTTGAAAACTGTAATTACGACGATATTCAGGAATAGTTGAAGGTAAACCAGAGTAATCCAGAATATAAAGTTATGAATGATGATGATATTGCTTTATCCATCCTTGCTGAAAAAAATGATGACGAAGATAAAGGTATGGCGGGATCATATACTATTCCACTACATCGTGAAACTGAAAATGCATTGTATGTTGCATTGCGATGAAGAAACCAACAAACGGAAATAGATGCAGTAACAATATTTATTTTAGAAGCAATTCGTCATTTGGCTATGTTGTAGAAACGATACTTTCTATATGTCGTTTATCATGTACTTTTTCATGCAATATACATCCATATTTGAAAATTGTTTTATTTCCACTCGTTTTATGACATATTCGCAAATTTGGTTCTTCTAGTCCGATTATCCGAAAAACCGCTATCAGAATGGGCTTGTTTCTCTATTAGTTTGGATAATCGACGTTTTACTGTAGTTCTAAACCCGTACAAAACACGTAGGATATTCTAACTTTGCTTAAAAGGTAAAAAACATATCACACTGCAAATATTTCAAAATATCTCGAAAAATGTTAAAGTGGTAGACAGGACATTTTAAGTGGGTAAATCGCCAATAACATTAATACAATACTGTAATCTTCTAATTGTGGTGTCAATCGCAGAGTGTTATTACTGATCGAATGCAGCAATGGCGATCATTTCGAACACCTTCTGTCACTGTGAGTGTTCAAAAGTATTTTATTACTAACTCACCATGGATGACCTTGAATGACCTTGTGCCATGGATCATTGTATTCCTTTCAACAGCCGTCATTGAACTGTGACTAAAAAAGTTCAACGTTCCATTTAAAAAAATAACGATGACCTTCAGAAGTCCGAAGTTCTCCACGTAGACAAAAATTGTTAACGCCATACGATGCTCCCTTCTAACCGTGCAACTTTTATTTGAAAATTTTTTCTCCAGCTCCTACAGTTTCGGGAATATTCAAGGTGGTAATTTTTACTGTTCCACCCTATATATTAGCCAGTTTACTGCGCAATACGTTCGTCAGGCTTTTTCTTCTGAAATGTATGCATCATTTCCTGACGCTTCGAAACTGATCAAACGGTGTAATCACTAATCACTGTGACTAATAACAAGTGCAAAAATTATGTAAAACGTAGTACAAACTATAAACTGAGTGTATAACTTAGAAATCCAGCCTGGCTATAAAACCATTAAGTTAAATATATAGTATTTATAATTTATTAATATGCCCTGAATCCAGCTTCGTCTGCGATTTTTCTGCATATAGATTTTGAAGTATGTTTTTCCCTTATACCTTGCAGCCGGGCGAATTCTCTTTTGAGCGCGCGGGTGCCGAGTTTTGTCACCTAGCGGCTGTGGATGAACTATACCCCCGTAGACGGCACGCCGACCAAAAAGAGTTGCATGTTTTTTTGTCGATATATTATTTATATCACGATAAAATATAGCCTGTAACACTCTGGAAAATGTAAAGTAGCTATTGTGAAAATTACATAATAAAAGGTTTAATAGTTCTTGAGATTTTTACGAACACACAAACAAACTCTGTCTCCTTATTATAATAGTAAGATAAACTATTGCTTTCTTTATTTGCGCAAAAATTTTATACATATTCTGTAAAGAAATATTCGCAATAAACAGTTTAAAAAAAAGCCACGGCCACCTCCGACTCTATATTACACCCGCATCCAGAAATGTTGGTACACTTGTGAAATTTGAAATTAATCTGAAAAGAGTTATCGTTGGAGGATTCGGAGGTGCTTTGTCCTGTCGCATGCACCAGACCACACAAAAATTAATTAAAAATCATATTTTGTTTTCGTTGATACAAGCCTCCTGCTTCTCAGTTACAACTTCCATCAGTTTTGGATTTCCAGCTGTGAGTTCTTAACTACAATAGTTTTTGATAATACGGCTGAGTCACATAACTTATCCACCCCGAATAACTTCTATAGTATGCGTTCTACGGAAAAGTATTGTATATAGGAATTGCACGGTATCTAATGGAACATATGATGTCAAAACGGTTTTTCTAAATAACCTATTTGTTTATGAGATATCGAGGTGACCTTACTCCGACCCCTTTTTTTTTGACCTCCGGCTCCGACTCCGACCCCGACTCCTGCATTTATAATAAATTGTCAACATAATAAGTATATGTTTGTTTATAACTAAATTACTAATATTTAATATACAATTTGATACAAATGTAGTATTTTTAGTATTTATTTAGTTTTATTACAACTTTCAATTATTTTGAGCATATTTTTTATTTTTATCAAATTTACTAACATGGAGTCGGAGTCGGCATATTTTTTTCCGACTCCGACTCCGACTCCAGTAATCAAAAATTCCTGCCGAACTCTGACTCCGACTCCACAGCCCTGGAATTTTCTGTAAGAAAGTATTAAGCTCTGTTTATCCTAGACCTAATAATTGGCGAGATATTTGCAGAAACGTTGTTCATGGGCTCACCAAATGCGTTGGCCTTCAACGACCTTGAATTATTTTTAACCATAGGGCATTGCATACGCCTCAAAACGCTCTATTAACAGGTAAGTAGCAAAGCATATCATTCCATTTAAAAAAACAAAGTTGACCTTCATATCTCATCTGCGCCTCCACCTACAGAAAAACCATTAAGATCAGATTATGTCCCCCTTGCATGAATTTTTCTTCAGAATCTATCGCACCACTCATCAGACAACCACGAGATGGAAGAATTTGTTTTCATTTTTCTATCCTTACAATCATTTTTTTTTTCGAATACTTCGACGGAACCGTAGCATCCGATTCTTCCAGATCGGCGAGACAAACGATAGCACGCTGAGGAATTCCAATCTCGCAGCCTGCTTCTTCGGTTCAATTACAATCCACCTAAATGGCAGATTCCACTCGGCTCAATAAAGGCGTTTTGCAATTAGCACCAACTGCATTTCCATCTACGCTTCTCCTCCCGGCCGGCCTGTTATTGCCGATGCATTATGATAGCGCTGCGAGGCCGTGAGAGACGCTGAAGAGGAGGACAGCCAAGGAAAGCCGGGAGAACCGAGCTCCGGAGCTTCGTTTGATTCGACGAACACTTCCGATCGCAAACACAGCTAAAATCTCAGCGAGTCGGCGGGAAATTCTGTTTTAACAGGTTCACTGCGGCACCTTTTTTTGAGGACTTTCCTATTTAGCGGTACAGAACAAATATATACCCCGCACTGGACTTTCCTATTTAGCGGTACGGACCAATTATACTCCGTACTGGACTTTCCTATTTGGCGATACAGGACAACTTAAAAATAGTGGACAAATAACGGAAATATAAAAAACAAGCCGCATAATACGAAGGTTCGATACGGGATCTACCAGCCCCGTACCGCAGTGAACGTAAAAGAGTTAAAAGGGTATTAGACGGCTAAAATCGACTGTTTCTTTCGGGTTGGATTGAAGAACGACTAATACCTCAAACCAATTGTATTTTTTTCAGTTCTTTACTGTGGATGTAACACGTATTTTAAAATGAAAAAACCTCAAACATATTAAAAATTAAGTGAACTACAAACCTCCAGTGGACGACGCACAATGCGCAGATCTAAGTAGTAAACACGATTCCTGTTGAAAGACTCGTCGGAAACCAGAATCGTTGTAAAAGAGTATTTTCTGCCTCAAAATCTACAAGGCGGATCTTTGTTGAAAAATTTTAATACAAATTCACGAAGTTCTACAGCAAATATCGATTTTGTAAATTTTTTCTGTAATAATTATCTGAAAAAATGTTTAATAAAATTCTTCAGAGTTCTGAGATCTAGCTAAACGAGTTCCACTTTGTGCAGAAAAGTATTATGTAAGTTCAGTTAAAATTTCAACTAAAAATGTCGATCCTTTCTCGATTTATGATGTTCACCGCCTTGAAAAACTTGGCTTCGAGAAAAACGGCTCTAAAATTCACCTTACCGCATTTACCTGCATCGGGCCCGCCGTTACTTTTCGAGCTATAGCTTCCGTAATCGTAAGAATTTTTTTTAAAAATATTTCTTAGGGATGATGCAGTCATAAATAATCGAAAAGAATTTCGATTTTTTGAGGTTGTAATTTTTACTCTCTTAACTCCGTGAGCCCTGAAAATTTCAGAAAACGCGTGCTCCGTCTGCTGAATTTGTCAGCGGTAGAATATGTGTTAATCTGAATATTTCTTATATTTGATTGAATATTTATTATAATCTTATATTTATAATACGTACGTATTATAGTTGAGTTTTCAGTTTTTTCGGTGTTCTAAAACTCCAAAATATATAATGGAATATATATGATGTTATAAGATAAGCTGGAGCGATAATTTATCCGAATACACAGGTTTATAGCGTACAATAAACAGCTGTGCGTGGACAAGTTCGGTGGCACGTAGCACACGGGACACGTTTTCCGGGTACGCGTATATGTGTTCATCCTCCTCAAAAGGTTAAATTGCTTATTTCACGATGTATTAGGTCATTTTATAAGTAATGCGGTCTTTCGAGAGCTGAGCTTAAAACAATGCAAGTCGTCACAATCGCTACTTATCTGTTTGGTGTACGGGGTGACCAATTATAATCTATACATGCTAATATTTCGGAAACTATGTTGAATTAGAAAACTTGCTTATGGGGATTTATTGGGGGGGGGGGGGGGGGGGGGGGGGGGGGGGCACTAGTACGCGCAGACTTAAGTTTGCTAAATGCAAACGATAAGCTCCTTTCAAGGTCACTTGGATTGTTTTAAATGATACATAGTATATTTTTTTCTACAACATGATAGAGTGTAACGGGACGAATTTAACGACCTCATACGTTGAAATGTTAGCATTTATAGATTAAAATTGGTTACCCTGTATACAGGGCGAGTCACGCAATTGGAACGGTTTATAAGTCGAGTCTGGTTCGAAATACAAAAAAATTGTAAAGGAAGAAGTTGAAGGGTATTAGAATATCTATTTTTCTATAAGCTCAGTTTTTTTGTAAGTGTAACGATGCGCCTAAAAAATGCAAATGCATCTTTTTCTTAAATGGAATATATTTTTTTTACGTCGATCGATTTGTCAGAACATTTTGCATAAAAAAGTATTAGGATACAATAGTAAAAAAATCAATACTTCGAGAGATGTTTCGAGTTCTTTAATGCAAAGTATACCAAAAAGTCAATAGAGCTGAAAGGAACTCATTCATTGTGAAAATTGGTGGATCGAAAGTTGATCCAGATGATACCAAAAACCTTTAAATCAGACATACTTTAATAAAAGTCTTATTCCTCGGGTGAGCCAAAATTACACGGTCAGGAAAGAGTACGGTGGTCCTTAAAACTGACAAAACCAAACGGAGCTGAGAAACTCGTTCATAGTGCAAAATGGTAGATCCAAAACTGGTCCAGCTGACCAACCTCCAACTACAAAGTATTCTGAAATCCGCGACGCTTTACCTCTTAAATCAAACATAGTCTAATAAAAGTCTTTTACCTCTGATAAATCAAACTTACACGGACAGCAGAGAGAACGGTGATCCCTAAAATCGGCAGAACTGAAAGGAGCCGAGAAACTCATTCATAGTGAACTGATCCAACAGACCAACCTCTGAAACCAAAATACTCTGACATCTCTCGAGCTCTACCTCTTAAATCAAACATTGGTTAACAAAAGTCTACTTCCTCTCGTGAACTAGAATTACATGGCTAGTAAAAAAATGGGGGTCCCGAAAATCGGCAAAGTTCAAAGGAACCAGCTTAATCTAGATGAACATGGACCACGCAGTTCGGCTAATAGGCTGCAGGTCGAAGGGCGAAATTAAAAGTGGCACATATTTGTACTGGATGGACGTGCGAACAAAGAGGTGCGAGATAGATTCTCAGAGGAACGTAATAATCCTTGGAAGGTAGGCGTACGTGTGTGGGGATGCTGAAGGGAGCCTGCCGTCATGAGAATCGCCGCTAATAGCCGCTTAAACGTGAAAGTAGTAAAGGCACAAGTGGTTCGTGGCTTCCTCGTTCGTGTATAGGTGCAGGTAGTACAGCAGGGGCTAGCTATCCTAGCCGAGGCAGCGCGGTGTCGTAAAAATTCCTGAAGAACGCGGCGATACAGAGAAGACGGTGGCGGATGTTCCAGTTCGTTCCTGAACTTCCACGGAGGTGGGTTTTCTGCTTTCCTTTCTTCCTCTCCGCTCTTTTTCCCTCGTTCGACCGGCTAACGATACACCCAGGCCCCCCCTCTGGCCAGAGTAAACGAACATAATTACGTGCTCTAGTCTCTCGTACACGGTTACCTGTTAATTCCTCCCACCGAACTTCCCCCTTGTTTAAAGCTGCTCCAGACACCGGACCCACGGTAAAACGGTCCACCGCTTTCCGCCAGGGCTGTAAAATTAGCCTAACGCCATGCTGAGTTACGACTGGCAGCCCTGAATCTCGACGCGGCTTCTGTATACTCTGAATTTAACGTCCGGGCTTTTATTGACTGTAAAATTAGCCTAACTCTATGCTCATTCACGAATACCAGCTTTAATTCTCGATGCAGCTTCTGTATATTTGGAATTGAACGCCCTGGACATTTATTTGCTACAAAACTATCCTAATGCGATGCTAAGTTACAACTAACACCTCTGAATCTCGATGGAGTTTCTGTACACACTGATTTGAACGTCTTGGACTTTTATTGACTGCAAAGTTAACCTAACGCGATGCTAAGTTACGACTAGAGGCTCTGAATCACGATGAAGCTTCTCTATGAAATTAGGCAAATGCTGTGTTAAGTTACGGCTGACAGCTTTCCTTTCTGGAGGGGCTTCTCTATCATTTGAATCGAGTATCCTGGTCTTCAGGACTCTTATTAACTGCAAAATCATCCTAAACCTATACTGATTTACGACTGGATACATTGAATCCGGATAGAGCTTCTATATACCTTGAATTAAACATCTTAGACTTTTACTAACTGCAAAATGAGTCCAATGCTATAGGTACTAATTTACAACTGGCAACTCTAAATCTCAATAGACCGTCTGTACACTTTGAAAACTCCTACGCTGATACTAACCGTTGCCAAAAAGACTAATCAATATGATCATGTTATCAATGCAACTTATTCAATTTTTCACAATTTCTTTGTATTTAATTGTTCTAAGCACATTCCCTATTTTATATCATTATCGCATATGTTCCCAAATTTAAGAAAACAGTTTTCTGCGATTAGAAGACATAAGCATACATGAAGAATATTTTCACGCTGCGTAACGTGTCAATCTAGAGTGACGAGCTCTAGCTAACGAAATCCCTCAGGGTTGAAACGATTGTTCCTAAGCAAACTGCCATTGTACTGGCTCGGAGCAGCAGCAGCTCTTTCTAACTCGTTTCTGCACAGATGGCTGATTATTGAACCAGCCGGGACTGGATACCAGATAGGGTTAATCTTCAATCTCGGCGAGAGTCGTTCTGCCAAATGGCGTGAGCATCGCGATCTGGAAATCGCGTCACATCGTCAAGCGGTTTCCAGGAAACGGCGAATTCCATCGCGAACCTGTTCCCTCGAAAACGACCTTCCTACGCCCGAACAATGGGTGTAGCCACGGGCGTGGGTGATCCAACGAGATTTCACCTTATACGAGTCGGTCAGACGACACGACCACAATGATTTCGAACGGACGAAACTGTGACAGCTGTAATGGACTGACACTTACACAAGTCAAGTTTTGGACATCCAACTGTTTCACGATGAGGATTCTTCGAAAATGGAATTCAGCCGGAGAGGTGTTCCTTATTCTACTCGAGGATTTGGAGACTAAAGGTTAAGGAATCAGAAATGGGATTATACTCGATATACACGCAGAGCCGAGTTTTTTTTTTCAGGAAATGAACAAATGGTGGATTTGGGGGAAAAGAGATGTAGGTCCAATAAAAGCCTGAAAAATATTTACAGTAAACAGACTGACGCTTATACAAGTAAAGTTTTGGACATCCAACTGTTTCACGATGAGGCTTTATAAAAGCAGGGCAGAGTTTTTTTATTCAGGAAATGAACAGATTATGGGTTAGGGGGTAAAGAGGAGAAGGTCCAGCACAGGATCGAAAAATATTTACAGTAAACAGACTAACGCTTACACTAATCAAATTTTGGACATACACCTATTTGACGATGAGGTTTCTTCAAAAATAGAATTCAGCCTAACCGATATTCCTTATTCTATTCGAAGGTTTGGAGACTGAAGGTTAACGAAGTAGAAATATAATTACACTGGACATACAAACTGAGCTGAGCTTTTTATATTCGAAAATGATCGGTTCATGGGTTTTAGGGTGATGAAAGAGTATTAACAGACAATGGACCGACACTTACGCAAGTAAACATCCAATTTCTTGTTAATGATTCATTAATAATGAGGGTTCTTTGAAAATTAATTCAGCCAAACAGGAATTCCTTATAAAACTGTTCGAATAATTTCAAATTCTCAAATAATCATCTAAGTGTGGAATACTTGAATGCTAAACACTTTATGGGCAGAATCTTGTTCTGATATTGTACATCATACTGTGTATTGAATTTTTTTAATGAACTCGAAAACAGTATCATTTTCTGCTCTTGATATAAGTACGCAACGGTAAATTCAATTAAATTGAATCAGTTAATACATATAAGTATACACAATGAGCTTAATTTCCATATTTTATAATATTGATCAGCTTATTACAGAAACTGGGATAGTTTAAATTAAGACACTAGATATCCAGCACTTAATGTAATATACGTAAATCAGTGATGGCCACCGGAGCGGCGGCCTTCCTCCACTCTAGGTTCATCCCCCTTGTTTCCGTTTGTTCCAGTTCGCAAATCGTTCCCCCTCGGCCCATCGTCGTCACAGATTACAGTTTATAAGAGGAGAATGGACCTAGAGTGGGGGAAGACCGCAACTTCGGTGGCCATCACTGATGTAAATCGTCCACTTTCTTCAAACTGGCAATATTATCTTCTCTCTATATATATACAAGTCAAAATATGTATGTTTGTTAGGTAAAAGGTTCTATACCATTCAACGTATCCGCACCAAATTTGGCATGAATATTCTTCGACGCCCTAGAAAAAACACTGTGGGGGTCCCAACCCCTCAACCACCCCTAAAGCCCACCCCCTTTTAACTTAGGCCCGAGTAATTTTTTGTGTGGTAGCTCAAAAGTTTGCAATAATTTTAAGGGGGAATATGTGAGGAAAATTGATTCTTCATGTATTCCCCCTAAAAATAAAATAAGAAATAAATAACTATGACCGTTTAAAGAAATAAAAAATTTCTGGATGATTTTAAGATTTATTGTGGAAGTATTAGTTAAAAAAAAAACGGGAAATGAATGTGTAAAGTGAAATTTGAACAAGTGAGGAATTAAAGAATCCTTAAAATTTGTCTTCTTCACCTAAAGCCGACCCCGTCAAAAGCCCGAGCAACGCCGGGCACATGCAGCTAGTTTGTTTATAAACATAAACAGTAGATTAGATTAAATAGAGATTATTTTAACGGTTGTATCCGATTCTCTTGACTCGCTTCGTAAAGAAAAATAATTAATCTTACATTGTGTCCTATAACACCATAAATTCAGAACATCCGATGTCGATTCACGACTTATACTTAAAATAGGACACTATACAGGATGAGTCACACAAAACAGGTCATCCAATTGTCTTCCCTAACTGTGACGATACGAGAAAGTTTTGAAACATAACTGAAAGGATTTCAAAGGGTGAATAAGATAGAACACAAATTTTGTTATAAATGCCATTGTTTTCGTCAAAGAAAGTTTTTATTCAAGGTCACCCGTGTTTTTTCTACCGTATATTATAGTGTTGTGAACATGCATTTACACATGCATAACAGTGTGACTTTAAAATGACTTTGGTCTCTAAAATGTTAAATAAAATGTCAAAATTTCTTTGATCGAAATTCCAGGTTTCAGCGATACTATAAGTCGCTTCTGAATGAAAGAAATTTTAACATTTACAAGTTTTCGGATTTGCAACCCTAGTGTTCATCCATTCATGGTAATAACCCGATGTGATGTTCGATCATTCACGGGATGTTTCATTCCTGAAAACGTGATCTGGGTCGTTGTCGTAGTTGGAGAAATGAGATTGATAAATGATGATTGTTGTTTCGGTATAATGATATATTGAGTTTATTGAGGAAAAATTGTGTGGACTGGATACCGAAAATCGAAACTGAGTCCTTCCGCATTCCGGGCGGGTGCTATCCCACTAACAAGCCACGTTCAGCAAGTGACACACGCCGATTTTTACGTAACTTTTCACAATTGTTTATTGGACCACCCTAAGAACGATGCCGTATTTGGTTGGTGCTACTTTTGCACTTTTAGGTAAGAAACCACCCTGTTTATCCGAGTCACCCCTTTTATTTATGCGCTTATAACTCCTACATGTTAGCGTCGCCAAATTTTAAGGGTCGAAGGTAGTTAGCCCGACGCCATTCTGCCTTTGCCTTATTTATGACTGGCTTGAGGACTGCTTGTGTCCGTATGTTGAGAGTATGGCTTGATGGGTGGGCACCAGACGTTAGCCATTGACTCGAAGTCGTATGGCTATCGGGTGTCATAGTCTGTTTGTTTGAAAGAGGCATGAGAGAGAGTTTTAAGGGTGGCAGGCGACCCGACGTCGTACTGCTGATTTCCCAAGAAAAGATACATTGTTCCTAAAGGATCTGGCCACGGAGTGGGGAAGGCGAGTATGCCTTCTGGTAAGAGGACTGTTTTGGACCACTCAGCACTTACCCCAGAACCGTCAAGGGATGTGTTTCTTAATTTTATCCTGACACCCTGGACCGATTTCTAACATACATTACAAAAGATATCGAAAAAACATGTAAATAAATGTTATACCGTTTCTGAAGGCCTATATAACTGAATGGAAAATATTTCAGAAAAAATAATTTTCTTACCAAAGTTAATCCCACCGCCCCCGGCCCCTTTGTGGAAATTTTTATTTTTATTTAGATAAATGAAAGCTTTTTATTCTGAATCCAACGATGGAAAACAATGTATGATTACTATAATTACTGCGCGTAAATTTGTCGCTCTAACTTTTTGTATTTTGGTATTAGCTGTTATCCTAACCGACAGTCTCTGGATAAATAATGTTTATAATGAAATCGTTTGTTTTGTACACTTTTTGACATATATATGCCTACATACAGAAATACAGAGTATAAGTACACTATACATATGTATGTGTAACGTATAGATATTTATAACAATTCACCCCAATGTCTGATAATGAAGTAAGATGCGATCAAATAAGAAAGTACACATATATTACAATGGTCATTAACATTGTAGAAATAATGTTATATAGTTAACGAAAGTTTATTAAACGTAGCTTTCACAGTAGTGATACTCCTCAAAAAGATACTTCAAACACAAATACTTTTTCAACCACAATTGTTATAGCACAAAGAAATATTGCAAATTCTTTGCATACATGACACGGATGAATTTCGTTATCCTGTTTTGCAAAACAATAATCTACTGAATTTTTATAACGAAATGGACGTTCCACTAGGTGTCCACTCTTGTACCATGCATATTTAAGCATATTTTTTAATGTAGGCGAAGAAAATTGATTATATATAAGAGAATGTAACTTTATAATACTGTTCCTGTGATGTAAATTTACATCATGATTAAGTAAAATGACTCCATCCGAAAAAGTTTTGGTAAAGCTCTTCCAAATGCGGAAACTGAGGACATCAAGAAGTTGTAGTCTTCCAATCGTTTTTTGGTATCATGTGGATGATCATCCCTTTCTCATGAGCAAGAAGTTGTTATAAAACACTTGCATAATGTTCGCTCCAAGAATCCAGGAATAGTACTCTTCGATGTCCTTCATGTAGTAAGTATATTTGCGTAAACCAAGTTTTAAAGCGATTTGCGATTAATTTGCCAGGTTTCGAAGCAGGAACATGAACATTTGATGGCCCTAATAAATTGTCTTATACACTTAGTCCGAACTGTCCACTTGATTCTTTTAAAACTAATATAAATAAAGAGGCGAATGCAGTTTTCCGTCTGCAAATACAGTAGGTTGAATTGTGTGACTGTCTGTGCTTGAAAACATGGACTGTACGACAACTTCAATCGTTTCTTCTCCTCGTACAGCTAGTGTTTAGCTGGAATGTAGCTCTAATTGAAACCACTATCATCGGGATTGGATACATTTTCTACTCCATAATTATTAATATTGATTTTTGCAATTGCAAAGAAATTATAAATTACCATATCTACATCTTCAGCATTTTGTCACTACCGCCGGGATATAAATTTTGTGCTCTTACGTGAAACTATGCCGTGTACTTTTTTGAAATTATATATTCACCACCGTGTGCTTTAAATATTGACACATCGATATTTTCTTTCGCTTCTAGTGCTCACCTTCAGGGGTGAATATCATAGATTTTTGATACTCTGTTAATAGCATTGGTGAACTTTGAAAGAACATAGTCCGAAATATATTATAATTTATTTCTTTGCGGCCGACCTGCTTCTACATATTTCTCCCATCTGTATAACTGTTTGCGTGTCTTAACCTTTCGAAAACGATTTTATACCACGCTAAGGGTTTCCGTTTTCTGGCCCACTTTTCCAATAGTCAACTGCTCTCTTTTTGAACTCAAAATCGGTATTACCTTCTTCTTCTTCTGGAATGCAGACCCCTTCTTCTGCAAATTCCGTATCCGTAACACTATCAGGTGGTGTCTTCATAAACTCTGCCTCCAATTATCTTGACTCTTAAAATTCTAAAGTGTCATCTTCTTCAACCGAAAATGAGTGATCCTCAATGATTCTTATGATGATTCCTTCCAGTATTTCGCACAATGCAACTTCTTTATAATTCACTGGTATTAGCAATAAATTCGAGAAGTGTGCTGTAGTCAGTAGCAAATTAATCATGTTTACAAGATTTATAAACACCATTTTATGAAAACTGGTGCACTGCTTCAAGAGAACTGTCACTTGTTTTATTTCGAAACTAGTTCACTGTCCATGCGTTTGCTCTTATATACGATGTTACATCTAATCGTCGTACTCTGATATTTGTCGTTATTAATTTTTTCTCCATTGAGATTATATTTTTTATAGTTTTAAATTTAAAAAAAAATGAATATTGTTAATATTTTTAATCTCCAAAATCAATGTTATCTACATATATTAATGGTATGATCTGTAATCCGAATATATAATCCGAATGGCGAGAAAAGCAAACGCATTTCATCATAAACGTTACGTATTGAGGGACTATCGATTACGATAACAGCTAATACCGAAATACAAAAAATTAGAGCGACAAGTTTACACGTAGTAATTATAGAAATTATACATTGTTATACATCGTTGGATTCAGAATAAAAAGAAGCCTTTATTTATCTAAATAAAAATAAACATTTCCAAAAAAGGATGGGGTGGGGGAATTAATTCTGTAAAAAAATTATTTTTTCTAAAAATTTTTTCTCCAATTATATAGGACTTCAGAAACAGTATAACATTTGTTTAGATATTTTTTCAATGTCTTTTGTCATTTAGGAGTTCTAATCACATAAATAAAAGGGATGACTCAGATAATAGGGGTAGTTTCCCCAGTAAAGTGCACAAGCAACACCAATCAAGTACAGTATCGTTCTTAGGGTGGTCCAAAAAACAATTCCACTACCAATTCCATCTCCCTAAACGCAACACACCAAACCGCTGCCACCTACAGTAATTATAATAATAATAACTAGACAGCGAATGTTTATGCAATACAACATATTCATGTACATGTAAGGTCCACAGTTTCTAAATGAAGTGAGATAGAAGATACATTTTTAGGTCCGTAAAAAACAAGAAACAGTGTTCTGAAGGATTAATTTCTTGAAGTCCATAGCAAGAAAAACTATTGAAATCGAAAAATGTAAATTTCCATGAACATCCTGCGTCACTTTTGAAGCAAGGGTGCGATATGTTCGCCAACAGTGCTCAGATGTTTTAGGAAGAGTGACGGCACAGGGATGACGAGGATCGACGGAATGTGGACACGCGTGTCCCACGGGACACTAGAGGGAACGAGGAAACGCGATTAGAAGGGACAGCTCGGTTTTCCTTGAGTTGCCATTACTCGGAAACCAGTAGAGCTGGTTCACGTACGGCTAAATGGCGTACGTGTTACAATGCGGTGCCACGAAGGTCAGCCCCGTAAATTCTTCTCATTCATTGGCCTACCGTGCTTTTCTACGTGAAAACACTCCGCGAGAATCCTGCCAGAAGATTGATTCCTAAGTTCGAGACCCGACGCCTAAAGGGGCCCTCAGATGATCAATATACAGGATGATTCTGGCAACTGGCCCAGGCTATATCTCTGTTCCAAGTCAAGTTAGAAAAAAGTCGTAGATGATAAAATTTTACACTGCTTAACAAGCTCTATAATTCGACTGCGTGAGTTTTTTACAAATGCATCGGTACAGTTGCGAAAGCTGTTGCACTTTTTCTTAAATGAAACACTACGACTTTTTTTGCGTAGGTTCATTCCCCGTGTCAGTCTGCGTATAAAAGGTATGAGGTAAGGTCAGTGACAACGCAATACTTTACGAGGTATTTCACTTCTTACATAATTACTACGTTAGCATTGAATCATGACGCCGCTATCGCATTTACTAACGTCGTATACACATGTTTACCACAATTTTCGTATTCTTAGATACTTTTTGCGTTGCTGAAAGAAATGAAATTTTGAAGAGCCTGAACATATGTACTGCCACGGTGGTCACCCCTGACCGGCGTTACTACATTTTTTAGAATAATTAAAATATCGATTAAAAAATTGTGATCAACGTAAATAACTAGAGAACATTGTGAAATAAAAAGTGCGCTATTCAACAATTACAATTTTTTATTAAAACATAATATTTTATAAAAATTAAATACACCGACGTACTGTACCTATAATTATGAAAATTCTATTGTGGCCCTCAGGGCAAGACATAAAATTTGCGTGACAGCCAACGTGTTAAAGGGACCCTTAGACGACCATTATATATTGTCAATATTATTGAACGTATGAGGGGTCAGATTGACATATTGTCAGTATTTAAAATATTGATCAGCTGGTTCGTTGAATATCAAAATATTTTTAGTATTGACGAAATACTGACAATAAGTATTCATCGTCTGAGAGCTGTTATTGACAATATCTCTGTTCGGACATAGCAGAGTCGAATTTAAGTTTACGATGCGGTCGTTGAAGGCTATTTTTGAGGGGCTAAATTCAACAGTTCTTTGATACACGTGCTAGTCATGCGAAAATAATTTTGAAAATCTTTTGGAGTGGATATACGAACTTCAGTTAACAAATTTACGTGGGAAAACGTTTTTCTTCTTAAAAGCAATTCCCTACCCAAACTCTTTCCCTCTTTGGTTTTTCATCGATAATGCTAAAATAACAACTGGACAATCTTTCTTTTGATTAGACATCGTTAAATGCCAACTCGAAACTGAATGTATTGTCAGTAAATATTGAAGGTGTGAGGCAAATGCAGTTTGTCAATAAATATTGACAATATATGAACCGCTCAGAAGTCAAATTGATCAACTCCGTAAAGTGAAAATAAGAGAAAAGTGTTGATGTTACAAACATTCATTTCCTCGGGTAATGAAATTAAGAAATTTACTACAAGCGGAGTTGATCAGATTGGCTTCTGAGCGGCTCATATATTGATCGTCTGAGGGCTCTCCTTTATCGGAATTCTTTGGGACATTCAGGCCCTCGAGCTGAAACGAATGCACGCCGTCTATTTCATCCACCTGACGGCCGACGAATTAATCAGCCCGATGATGAATCACGTGGAAGCCTCGAATCTATTTACGGCGAAGGAACAACGCGATTTTTCATTCGACCGATTAATTACGTAATCCGATATACCGAAAGGAGAAGTTTATTGCTACTGTATCTCGAAGCAGCCTGTCCATCGCGTTAACGACTCCCACACACTCTGATTGTGTTTTAATTTGATGTGTATGTTTAACCCATTGGCTACGAAAGACGTATACAGGATGTACCACATTATATTACGTGGCCATATAACTTCAGTGGTGGGTTCAGCATACATAAATAATGAATCAGATTCATATAAACGTTTCTGTTATCTGACCTTGTGTCCGAGTTCCAGCCGTTTCTGTCTGCCTTACGTATTATGTCAATAGAATCTCGTCTGTTGCATTCTGCCAATATCGACTCTGGCGATATCTTACCTTACAAATGCAACAATAACTCGTAGAGCAGTAACGGCCACATGAGCTCCGGCCTTCTCCCGCTATAGGTGCATTCCCCTCATTTATGTACCCTCAAGTTCGATCCTTGTTCCCCTTTGGCCCATCGTCGTCGCAGATCACATTCTATGTGAGGGAAATGGACCTAGAGTGGGGATAAGTCGCAGCTCCGGAGGCCATCACTGCCTTAGTGCGTGCACTTCTATCGTCAGAGTAACAAAATATTTATGTATTATTCCGACAAAGTTTAATTTCTGCTGCTGCAGAATTAGGAATTTTCTTAAACCCTGGATTTATTTTGACCGAGTTCGAAGTTTTTCTCAATTTTCGCAGAAAAAAGTAACATTAAACGACTGCAGAACGTCCCAGGGCTTGTAATATCAAACTTTGTAATAGGCTAAACTATTTCACTATTATTGTAACCTTTTTTCAGGTAAAAAAATGCTACGATTTCATTCGCATCCATACTTTCACTTTTTATTTTCCAAAAACTCCTTCAGATGCATTTTACAGGTTTCTACATTTTCAAATTTTTTTACTGTAAGGGAATTTTATAGAGCTCGGAATAAATAATCGGATGGTGCAATGTCCGGCGAGTATGACAGGTGAGGTAAGATATCCCACCCAAGCTCTAACAATTTTTTACGTGTTGTCAAAGAGACGTGAGGTCTAGCGTTGTCTTGGTGGAACACAACATCCTTCCTGGTGATCAATTCTGGGCCCCCCTGCTCGATCGCTGTTTTTAATTTGTCCAATTGTGAACAGTATTTTTCCAAATTAATTGTTTCATTACTTCGCAAAAACAGGAGAAAGTGTTCACACTTAAAGCGGCGTTAATATCACCTACTGATAAAAATGAGAAAACTTTTTGGCCAACCCAATATTTAGTGAACGAGCACGAGTTTTTTGCAGTTTTTCTTATTTCTTACAGTATCAAAGTGACAGAAACACCGAAGATCATCTTCACATTTCCTACATTTGAATGCGAACAAGTAAACTGCATGTGACCTTGAAGAGGCGTTAAGAACTTATCAATAGGAAAAGCACGGAGCAACAGAATTTTCATCGAAAGCAACGCTGACAAGTAAGGTCGTGAGGTCGCTCGTAAGGTCGAGGTCGCTTACCCAACGCGTTCTTCAGGGAGTCGGTGCAGGATAAAAGTGGGCTGGGTTGCGGTAACAATGCCATAAACGTGTCACCGGGTTACTTGCTTAAACATACGGCGCGTAACAACGCGACAATTACCGCGTTAACTGCAATTATACCACGGGGACGTGACAACCGCGAGATGGTCCATTATGCGAGTTAATTGCCGCCAGCCTTTCATCAGCGGATGCTGAAACCCATCCTGCAAGCTGATACGTATCTTAAAAGCTCCCGTAACAACGCGCGTAAAATCCCACGGAATTGAATGCAGGAAAAATACCTGATAGCCCTTTGCCCTCTGCTACTGCTACGGCGCCATGTTGCTTCTGGTGTTACCGTATGCTGAGAAAGTCACCGAAAGATTCAACCCAATAACGATTATTTTTCATAGGCGACTTCTTTTAGCTCACATTAATTTCATTAGCACAGTCACAAACGAAGAAAATAGTATTGATGTTTAATTACAAACTGCCGCGGCGCAACTCAATAGAAATGCTCGTCTAAGTAAGTGAAAATGGACCTTGAAGTGCCAACTTTCGGTGTCTGTACTATAGTCTCGTCAGAGATCGTACGAGATCCTCGGTGCTCCTCTATTCGTCCGCATCATTCCTCAGATTGTCAGAACTTTCACTTTCATTCGAATTTTCAAAATGTCAAGACCTCCAAATAATTTCAGGTCGCCTAAGTAAGTGAGAATTGACCTTAAAGCGACAACTTTCGGTGTCTGGACTATAGTCTCGTCGGAGATCGTACGAGATCCTTGCTGCTCGTCTATTCGTCCGCATCATTCCTCAGATTGTCAGAACTTTCACGTTCATTCGAATTTTTCAAATAACAGGGCCTCCGACTGATTTTAATGTGCCTAGGTAAGTGAGAGTTGTCGCGGCGCCACTCAATAGAGTAGTCGCCGCGCCTCTCAACAGGGGGGCTGCTGGAGTGCTAGTTTCGGCAGACACTTTAAATTTGAGTGATCATAGGATGTTACAAGAAAATGCATGAGTCTATTTCCAGGATTCATGACGCCGTGTCCTCTCGAATTTCTGTCTGGCACTCGACCGTTTCAAGTTAGAACCATGGGAAAGAAAAGCGTACATCTCGTCCCATAGTTTATTAGACTTTCACCCTCCTACATGCACCACCCACACAGTTTTCCTCGCATTAATCACAAAGTCAATCTCTCTCCGCTCTTCTCCTCATTTCCACCAATCACCGATTCCCAAAAGTCGGCAGAGCCGATGCTGGTTGGGCGACCAAAAATACCGTCAGATTCAAAAGTCAGTCGAAGCGAACACACCATTGTCGTAACACAGCAGAATTTTAGTGAACATTGTACAGTGACTCACAGTAATATAGTTTCTTGTTATTATACCAGAGAATACCATTCGTTTCAAACACCAGCTCCCACCACCATATAACGGTCTGAGGGTATTTTAACACATTGAACTTCGTGACAGTTACCGATGTCCGACAACTCAGTTTTAATTTAATTAAAGTAATAAATTAAATCTTAATTTAATTGTTCCAAACGGTTTTAAAACCTCCCTGAGACGAACATACCAACTTTGGCAGTTCGAGGGCTACCACCTTATGCAGAACTACCATGAATTACAGAGGTCGATAAATTAGATCCTGACAGTGACTATACTCAAATTAAATCCTTAAATGTCCAGCCTGTGACAGTCACGGGCGGATGTGGTTCTCCCGCGTACGGTTTTATGAGTTGGTAAATTTTGCACGCTTTTTGCCACACTTGTGTTGTAGTATCATGAGAACATGTACATCATTTTTGCACGTAGCTTTAAGAGGCAGGAAGAATGTTATGAAAGAAAAATTGAAGGTCGGGTATTTTTTATTTTAGAACTGAAAGACGTTACCTTAGAATGAAAAAGCATAGGCATTTTTGGACAATTTTTTCAAATTTATCGCACACTTAAGGGGTTAAAATAGTACTCTGATTTAAACTTTCAACACCGATCCATGATGGATTTCGAGTTTTACAATTCAAGTTTTATTTACTGCAGCATAAACTGAATTAACGAAGAAAACGACTATAGTACAAATGATAAGCACTGGTAACTTTTGTTTGCGAAAACAACGTTTTTAATTGTAAGAAACGGCACTTTGAAAATATTTTGAAGTTGCTTGGCCACGTTAAACTATTCGCGGAGTACAAAGGATTGGTAATTAAAGGTGGGTTCCGATCTAGAGCCCTCAAGGATAGATCATTTTCAGAAATTAAAAAAAATACAACTGGTAATTTAATGAGAATTTTGGCATTTTATTAATGGTGTCTCAACCCTCATCCGCACCTTGTGTCAATTTGACACATTTTTCCACAGAAATGCAATATGCAAAAAAGCAGTAGGTATGCAATAACCTTATGCCGGGATGTACTGAAATTTAATTTCTTTATTTTCTGTAAAAGAATTTGCAAATTCAACTATGTACCTTTTCATTATATTGATTTTTTACGATTGGTAAATTTTTATTTCATAATCTGTTTTTAAAACGTTATTTGAATGTCAATTTGTTTGCTTTTAATAGAATAATGAATTTTTTGTCCGTACTTTATTAGATAAAAAAAATAAATTGAATGATACTCCATTATATCACATTAACATGAACGGAGATCAAACAATTGAATCTTGTGTTTTTTTTTAACAGTACATACCGCAAGATCGTATAACATGAAGCCATTGTATTCGCTTTTTTTATCTGGCAAAGTAATAACCAAAAATGTACCATGCCATTAAAACAATGTAAAGTTATCTTGTAATGACCTTTCAAAAACAATTTAAATCATATAATTTGTGTCCTATACGATGCGACACCAGAAAGAGAAGACAACATGTTCTATAACATTGTTTAAAAAATTTATAGTTTATGCGTTATTTCAAACGACCCTTTATCTATGGATACTCTCTTGGTTGTAAATTTTAAAAATCAAACGTCTGACATTTAGTAATTTCAATGTCAAATAATGAGGGATCGTTGATACGTATTTTTTCTTCTAATAAGGAATTCATAAAAAAATTTACTATTCCATTAAAGAAAAACAACTTGACTTAAAGTAACGTTCAAAAGAACAAACTACAATTAAAAAAAAGTTTTAATTAGTATACCAAACAATTCTATATAAAAAAAAGGAAAAAACATGCTCGTACCAGCCTTCGAAAATACTTATAGTTTAGGCACTATTTTAAACAGCATTTATCTTTGGACACACTTGTGTATGTAAATTTCAGAGGTCAGCCATTTGACCTTCAGTTATTTCGAGGTCACATAGCAGGAGGTCGTTGAATTAAACATTCTTCTATTTAGCAAGACATGGACACAAAAACATACCATTCTACTGGAAAGTAGTAAAGTGTCTTTAGAATCAATCAAAAAAAGTTAAAAAAAATTTAATCTTCACGCCCTTCAATTTTATATGATATCTTCTATCATCATTAAAAAAAAATCAATAATTTGGACGCTATTTCAAATAGTGGTTATCTAAGGACAGTCTGCAAAATCTCCTACCACTAATGCAATGATCTATTTAATTAAGAAAAATCCCAACTCCCAGCTAAATCTAGGCTCACTGTCTACTTTTCCAGTCATCACAAGTGTCCAAGTTCAACGCACCTGCCCGTGCATCGGACCGATGCGTCAGGTGCACCGAATTCATTATCCTGAATCTCGATTGCCCATCAGATCCGAGAGCGGTGAAAACGTCGGGAAGCTATGCTAATACGTCGTCTCCGTACAGATCGGAGGAGGAATCGCTTTTACTATTCGGAATAGCATGTGGCAAAGGGCAGCATGCTAAATGAAGGAAGATTAGGAACGCAGCACCTGTGCCCAGAAAAGGGTATACGCATAATCATACGTTAAATGCCTCTAATCCGATAAGAAATTGACTGACAAATCGCCATTCTCTACCGGAGAACGCACCCACACAGCCGCGCGTTCGCGTGTAAACACTGGCGAACGTCTCTGTGTGGCAGAAGGAGAGAGTAAACCTTAATGTCAGGTGGTGCTTCGTCATTCCTCAGGTACTCGGCACGCTCGCCTCGGGTATTAGCCTATCTTTTTACAATTAGCAAACACAAACGCTCATGTACAGGGTGTACCGCTGGCGCAGCCTAGGAGGTGAAGTTCCGCTGTCTTCTCTCGTTTGTCATGCGTTTCCTTTAATCAACGCGTCGTAAGCGTTCCTGAGCACGTCACCGCAAACTGGAAACAGCGGATGCTTTTCACTCTCGTTTTCAGCCGGAATTCTTCTCGAGATTCTTCAGAATTTTTGCATCTACAGGTACATTGGAACCGCTAGGCGACCAACGTAGAGATTGACCTTTCAACTTTCGCTTTCATTCACAAACAAACCGGTTGCATAATGAGAACGAGAGGAGGACAAATGCTCGGAAGCGATAAGTCACGGCTAAAACCGATCGATTTTTTGTTCGTATTAACTTTCGCTCTCGTTGCCATGGAAACAGCTTCCGTGCCGCTGTCTTTTGCTTCTTTATAAATCATCCCGCCCGTAGAAAGCAAGAAAAAAGCATTAAATTTCACCGTGTGAGACAATAGTAATTTATGAGGGGGATAAACGGTCGACGGCGGATCGAAAATTTATGACAATGACCCCTACCTGATTCGAGTTCAGCCTGAAAACACCGACCACCTCCAGTCACCTGATGGCGATCCTCCCACCACTTCACCACAGAAACAACTTCGGCCGGTCACCTACTTCCCTGCACCTTCGAAATCCCACTGAAACACTCTCCGTTCATGACCTACACCACGTGGTCGCTTGAGATGGCACCAAACGTTTCGTCCTCCACTGATCAGACTGACTCTGATCGCACAGCGTCCAAAGGTCCTAAATCGATCGAATGCACGCGGAACAGGAGATGCAACACGAGTCAGAGACGTTTCACGCGTGGGCGGGCGTGAATTATTAATTTGAAAGTCAACTCTTGGAGCGTTCAAGGAATCCTCGGTGGACAAGGACGCTCGGTGTCACGCCTCCTCGTCGATCTCGCAAACAGTTCGATGTCGAAACCGAGATCCCTGCTCGGTGGAGCAGTCGCTGATAAGAAGGTGGCAGATTTCAAGGGGACGCGCGAGACTGTCCCACGTTCGTCCTTGAGGCTGCACCTCGCGGAATCCCCTGGTACGTCCGGACGACGTCCAAGGCAGCAAGGTAGCTCGACGATGCTGAGGACCGTTGCTGATGATCGTCACAGGGAGATCTCGCGATGGCTCGAGCCTATGGTCTCGGGAGAACTGACAGTGGCCTCCGCTCACCGGAGTAAGGTACACCCTACTACCTCACCACCACAAACCTCTAGCTCCTGTTACCACTACTAGCCAGACTACTAATACTACTACTATCACCTGGGATCACTCTCTCCCTCGGTTAATCCCTGCCGACGGCTCTCTTTCTCTCCTTTCCTCTCGCGAACCCCTGCCAATCCAGCTTCATTTTCTCTGAGGCTCTCGTTGCACGGACCAAACATCCTTACCGTATGTGAAAGGCGCACCCACATGGACTCTCTGGCCTCGTTGATAGTGTTTATGAGTCCGCCACGGGTACCCTGCTCCGTGGACCGCAGGACAGGAGTGTACACGCGTTTTCCAATCTGCCAGCCAAAGGGATGACACGATGGATCAAACGCTTGGGGTATCTTGGGTCCACTGGTACACAATGTGTGTTGTATTAATCTTTTTATGTGAATATTTTCAAAGCTACTAAATGGGATGTTCCAGGTTTTTGGTGACAAACTGCGGTGGTTTCTTCTTTCCCTAAAAATAAGAAAAAAACATTATATAATGTTCTGCAATAAATGTTTTGTTAGAAAGTTATAAGCGAACAAACATGGTATGCATGAAATATAGGTAGTAACGGATTTTCCATCGAAGCATACGAAAAGTCGACTGGGTTTATATCTTGTCTGCGTAGTCACAGTGTTTATTATCGGGTAACGATTCAGTGTCATTGATAGTTAATATCATTAAAAGCAATTACTTAGTATTGTAAATTCCTCATTTCAAAATGTCGTCCACAGACAAAATAAATATAGTCGCCTTTCTGTATGCTTCGATGGAAAATCCGTAACTACCTATATTTCATGCATACAATATTTATTTGCTTATAACTTTGTAACAAAACATTTATTGCAGAACTTTATATAACGTTTTTTTCTTATTTTTAGGTAAAGAATAAACCACCGCAGTTTGTCGGCAAAAACCTGGAACACCCTGTATTAGTGGTATCCATAAATGTTTTAGATACGTTTAAGTATAAAAATTTCTACGTCTATCATTCGGTGGATGAATATTATTCCTAATATTTATTATTGATATTGATATTTGTTGAAATACAGTAGAACCTCGTTTATCCGAACAGTTCGGGGGACAAGGCAGTTCGTATAACCGAATAGTTCGGATAATAGAGGCTCACTTAGGAGTTCATATATCAGAGGGTGGGTCTGAATTTGTTCGTATAAACGAGGTGCGGGTAAGCGAGGTTCTACTGTACACGAAAACAAGCAAAAGGCTAATTAATATAAAATCGAGTGGCATGAAAAGCTCATTATCAGATATCTTAAGTCTTGCGTTTTGTTTTATGGTCTCGACTGTTGTGATCATTGGCCTTAGATATCTTAAGTATTCTTAAGTGATTCCTAAGCACATGTAAGGAGTCACGGAAAAAATCTATTTTATCAGTATATAGGATGTTCCACTTAAATTTTCCTACGTGAATATCTCTGAAGTTATTAGTGATATCGTAACACATTTCAGATAAAAGTTGAATGACTTTGAAAGTAACATAAGTGGTGTCAACAGTTTCTTTATGGGTGGAAATATAGCGAAGATATGAAGACGTACACATAATGATTTTAATTAATATAGTCTTCCAATACTCCAACACATTTATTCAGTTTTTAACCCTCTGAATCCTAAAAATTTTGAGAAGAATCATGTACCACGTGGTGAAATGTTCCTCGCTAGATCAAACGTGAACGTGAATATTCCATTGTAATAATACGTATGATCTCGACTGTTCAGTTGTTATAATGCTCTAAAGCTGCAAAATATATAACAAAACACATATATTTTAATAAAGTAAGCTGGAATGGTAATTCGCCCGAATGCATAAATTTACAACGTATGATTTTTAAATCGTAAAAACGATTTTTTAGAACGCATATATGCGTCCATCGCCCTCAAAGGGTTAATGAACCATCCGACTGTTTAAATGCAGTAAATTTGGGCCACCCTACGTAACAGTAATCTGTTAACCGGGAAAATGAGTTAACTCGTCAATTAAAAATATTTCTGAAATAAGCCTGACCTTGTTTTCACTTTTATTACTCTGGAGTATGTTTCGCGATATTTTTTGTTCCTTTTGATTACATCAATAAACTCTAAGCAACAACCACCACTTACTGAATTATTTATTACAGATAAATTAAAGGGTTGTTGCATTTATTGCGGGTCTGACAAATTAAGGGGCCTTTCACTCTGGGTCTCCATATTTGGTTTTTACATTTCCGGGCACCTTGAATCCTTGAAAATATACTCTGAAGGGATTTTTCAAATATCGAAAAATTGTCGTCGCTATGAGCGTTTGACTGGACGAAATCCAGTACACGTGAAATCCTTTTTCGTGTTTATATAATGCCACAAAAAATTGTACGCGTGGTTGAAAATACAAAGAATGAACAGTCCAAATTTCATATCAATAGCTATGGTACTTTCCTTGCAAAAAATTCTCAAAGAACAGCTATATTTTGTGCATGTAAAAGTGAAAGGCTCCTTAAGGGGGTAATCTCCTTCCATGAATTATT
Source organism: Macropis europaea (assembly GCA_916610135.2). Taxonomy (NCBI): domain Eukaryota; kingdom Metazoa; phylum Arthropoda; class Insecta; order Hymenoptera; family Melittidae; genus Macropis; species Macropis europaea. The sequence goes on along the minus strand of OU744343.1, from coordinate 52,761,487 downwards.
TTGACGATATTCTTTGGGAATTTCTTTTGAAAAAACTAAACAACAAATTTTGATAAAACTCAGCAGAATTGTTCATATACATTTATAATACGAGATGCGACACAAAAAAACGAGACTGTGTCTGTAACTCTTTCTGTTAAACAAATTCAGAAAATCAACTACGATCGCCTACAAAGTAGTTCCCTTCTGAGTTGATATACAGCCGCATACGATGCTACCATCGTTCAAAACAATTCCGCAGGTCATGTTCTGTAAGGCTGTTGAAAACTCTCCGTCGTTTTTAGTTTCACACTTTCTACCGTCAAAAAAATGGATTCCTTTGAGCACTGACTTGAACTTCGGGAAGAGGTAGAAGTCGAGACATGCAATCTTCATCGTAATCTCAGTCAATAATTGAAAAGTTTCCGTCGTGGATTTCTTTAGTTTAACAAGAAACTTGATGTTACCTCGTTGGTCACTTTTGCAGTCTGACATTTTCCGACCGAGCGTAAGAACATATTTGCATTTGAAAATGTGTCCACTTGTACGAAGTGGAGCAATCAAGCTGAATTTTGGAACATTGTCGCTAGATAAAGCATCTATAGTCGTTTGTTTATCTCTCCCCTCCCACTCTTGGTTACCGAGCTATAAGGTCAGTCTCGTTTTTTTTGTGTCGCACCTCGTATATTCGTGAATTTTTGTGCATTACTGTCATCAAAATTATAGTAATTATTCGCAGTGGAAGTAGACAGGTTGAAAAAATTGGTTTGCGCGATAACAGTCGCTGAAGTCACGTAAAATGAAAAACTGAAACTGTACACACAGTTTAACGTACAAATCATAAACATTGCAAGATTCACTTCAATAGCTCTCGTAGTTTTCCCGTAAACAATTCCCAAAAACTGCAATTTTTCAGTCGTATAAAAGTGAAAGGCTCCTCAGCTTATTTTTAACTGCACGAACAAGAGGCGGTTTTGATCGAAAAATAACTGGGCTACCAGGTTAATGTCTCCAAGTTCTCCTTATGTGACGATAGATCGGCGCAAAATTTCATCAGAATCGATAGCAACAGAAATATCTGACTACCGTGAACATAAATCGCACAGTCTACGCCGCCTGTAGAGAATCTATTTCATTCCAGAGCGTAGAACAAAAGATACTGCAGCGAATATGACACGCCTAGTAGTCGAAAGAATATCAGGGTGTGACAGGTAATCGCACGGTACCTCGTGTTCCTATTATTTCCAAGCTTTCCGAGACCGATTAAGACGTTCAACAGAGCATTGCACTTCGTTAACGTCCTCTTCGCGACCAACATGGAAGCGTCAACATGGAAGCTTCTAGAACCGTTAATATTCAAGAACATTTTTAAACCAGCTTGAATAATCCCTCAACGTCAAAGGATATCACTTTTTTCTATGAAATGTGTTTATTCAGAAATTTGATATATTACACAAAATATATACAGCTACAAACGCAGCTGTACAGGACCTTTTACATTTTCGGTCTTAAGCTAACTATTTGGCTCCGATGAGCTCTCGTAATTATTACTTTGGTTATATTATTTTTATTGTATTAGGGTTCACTTTTAGTGGTAATTATAAAAATATTTTTGATACTTTTTACTTTGGTGGGGGTTAGTTTTGGGTTAGATCATACATGAAAAACCTAACCCAAACCTAACCCACACCAGAGTAAAAAGTATCAAAAATATTTTAACTACTACACCACTACTACTGAACACCACTACTACATACTTTACAAACCTAAAATCAAACTAAATAATATAAAAAAAGAAAGTTTGTCATTTACTGAATATATGCTCTCGAATAGCTAAGCTTCAATGTTTTTACAAATTGAAACGTGAGACGTATAAACGCATTGCGGTACAAACATACTATAATATAATCATGTCCGAACATAAACCTAACCCATACGAAGGTAAAAAGTATCAAAAATATATTTATGAATATCTCGAAAACTAAAACTGAGCGGCGGTTATACATATGTAGAAGTGGAATTACTTAGAATCATGACCCTTACAACATATTTGAAAATCATTGAAATCGATGAGGTGTGCCCTGATCGATATAATTATCCTTTTAGCCATATGATACCCTGCCACTCCATTATGGACAGCCACTATTTGTTACAAATTGCAACTTTAGTAGCTTATTTATAGTCTTTGCTTGCATAAAATGTAACGATATAGTTATCAACGAAAAGCCCGAAATTTCAGTTTTCCAATTTGATTAAAGCAACACAACAATGTTTAATATTTTGTATGACCTCCGTGGCTATTGATAGTGGTCTCAATTCTTGTGAGCATACTTGAAACGTAACGATATATGCGCTCCTTTATTTCCGGTACACCATGCCACACTCCCTAAATATTTTGCATAAGATATCGTTAGCAGAATTGGATCTTTAGTACACTAGGCGTTTTAGGCTCAACCATACAGTGACTCCCAAAAATATTCGGACACTAGAGTATGACTAACTTTATGACTTGATATTTCAGTTGTTTATACATTTTCCGCATTGGTTACCTTTTCTAAGAATAAGTCATTTATTAATATTAATAAATATTTATCATTTATTTGAAAAATTCACATACATTGTATAATAATGATTGCTAAAGGAAATAATGCCGCACTTTTGGCTTACAAAAATATTCGGACACGTGGTATACCAGTCACCAGTTACTGGTACAAGTAACTTAACAATGTAAACGCAGCATTAGAGACAGTACAATTGTTCGATAACAATTCTGCTACGGAAGCGTTCAAAACACTCGATTCCTTTCAAGATCAGCGCTTTGCACGCGTCAAAGAAAACCTGTGCAAAAATGCAGCTACCGTTTCGTCAAACGTCAAAGACATCTAGAATCGCCCGTGTTCCTCGGTGAAATATTAAGCGAACCAGCTGCCATTACGCTAATTAAGGCAACCTCTGTTGCAAATTATCCTCGGTATAATTGCACGGGTTCATCACGGTCGATTACGCACTCGTGCCGAATCCTGAACAAGGCTAAAGTCTGCTCGACTACGACCAAACCTTCGTCTAGTCTAGCTGATACTTTTTAGAAAATAGTTCTTCACAAGGTGTAGCTAAATGGTTTTAGACGCTTTGCGCGTACTGTAGGATCTAAAACAATGTAGATTCGCAGCATGGTTTCGTATTTGTATGCTCTTGCTCCCTCATTCACGGTGTTGCCAAAAAACAGAGAAAGACTTTAAAGAATGCATCTAAGCCGAGGAAGAACATCAGCAAAGCCGATAAGAAGAAGAAGTGTAGGAGGAAGAAAAGCTACGCTATCTATTAGATAGATTATATTTATATAGGAAGTCCCACATAATTCTACCACCCTCGATTGTTTTGTTATTTGTAAAGATGAAAAAAATGCTTCAAAAGAAAATCATTGTACTCCAAGGAAGTAATTAGACTATGGGAGTTAAGGTCATCCCAAGATCATATCTTCCGAGATTTTACTAGTAGGAATATTTTTTTAAATGGAATGACCTCTTTTTTTGTTTACCATGAGAAAGGTGGCATCAAAGCGCATTCAACCATGCATCGCAGCATGACCTTGAACTGACCTTGAGCTGAAAGTTTACCGAGTAAATGATTGAAGTGGAAACTCACGGAGAATGAATTGTAATACAAAATAACCACCTTAATCACATGATTTCTTATTATCTTAATACTAATTCGCGAAGGGTCGTTAGGAATTAAGTGCGTGTGTGTGAAAGGCAGGGCTAGAAGGAAAGTAAAGAAGAACAACGAGTGTCCTACGGGAGAAGGAAAACTTTTCCGGAGGGTAAGTGACGATGTGAGGGACGAAGGGCAGTTTTTGTTGAGATTTTCTTTAGAGAGGGCGGTTTTGTAGCGAGAAAGAAGAGATTGTTAGTAAAAGTTTGTGACGACTATTAACAACTAACTTATAACCCGTTGAAAAAGCAACGGTGCAAGATATCGTATGTGCTTCTATCAGTTTTTCGGATATTGTTTTTACTATCACTCAATCCTACAGCGGCTTTCTTGAAAAATACAAAAAATACCGAAAAATGTAAAAAAAGGATCGAACGGCAGAGCTCAACTACGTAACCTCGGTAGTAAATAGGTACCATGTTATTTAACAAACATTTAACAAGAAAGTTGTATATGGTAATTTAGTAAGTTCAAGTAGAATATAATTAGCTTACCCTTCCGGAGGGATTTCCCAGTCGATTCTCATGCACCCTTTTGGGGTGGGAACTGACTGCCTACCAAATTTCAGCTTCTTATGCTTTATGCTGTATAAGACATTTTTGACCGGATACATGATCCCAACTGACAATTCCAATGTCATTGTATGTTAAAAAAAGAAGTATAATCGGGTAGAAGCACTCCTTTGGACAACTTCCGGTCGCTAAGGTACACATGCACCCTTTTGCAGTAAGAACTGTTTGCTTGCCAAATTTCAGCTTCCTAGGCCTCATGGTTTCCGAGATATTTTTGGCCGGGCAGAGGATCCCATCTGACAATTATACAATATTAGCTTGATTACTATCATTATTATTATTATTCTTGCACCAATGTTCAATCTCATAGTACTACATTTATAACAAGTTACGTTTCAAACGTACGAGCAGACAGAACTGTCCAGTAGACCGAATATATCTACAGAGTCTTGAAACAAGTACATCCTGATATCTCCAGTATCTCAATGAGCATCATACATAATTTCATCAATGATGTTTTCACATTAGAACAAACGTCCTACCATCGCATGACAGGACATTCAAACCGCCATACATTTGTTGTTTTCCGGTAAACTTGCGAAACACACAGTCTCAGATGGAACCATAGTCGTCGCCAAATACACCAGCACAAAGTGAACACTGTTTCGCTACACGATAGGCTGTCCACGTTTCCCGCAAGGAAACGAGGCTAACAAAGACAAATACATCCTGATCGGTGTCCATTAAGACCGGCAACCTTGCTCTCCGCAGGCATGAGTTAGATTTAGGTAGATCTTGCAAATGAGCCTCTACCGTGCACTTGCCATTTTGTTTCCTGGGTAATAAATACGGTGGAAGCGGGGGGTGGGGGTCGTAGAAGGGTTGGCCGAGGGGAACGATACAGCATCGTATTTTCTGCCCGTTCATGCGGAATCGGCATGTCGTAGATATCGTTCGCGACCTTCCTCTCTGTCTCTCGCGAGGGACAAGAGAGGCAGGGAGTACGGTGTTGGGTTGGGTTGGGTTAACGGTGTACCTGCGACCGTGTCGGTGCTATTTCTTCGTTTGTCCGTGGCAAGGATCCACGGCCTTTTACGGCGCACGACCGGGCTAAATCGTCAGAATATGTCTGATCGGAAAACGACAATTGATGTAACACACCAGCGGAAGGGAAAAAGATACTGCAGAGAAGGCAGCGACTGTCTCATTGCTATGTGAGGACAACGTACAAACCAGCGCCATGCGTCCTGGCGACCCGTTATTCCGCTCTCTGTGTCACCGAGGATGCTGCCTTTGTCGAGAAATCAAAGAAAACACTCGAATCGGAGGAAACACAGATCCTGTACGCTGAATTCCGGCAGGAAAAAATATTTCGGGGGAGGAAAACTAACTATACCGGCAGATATGCAATACCGTGTATAGAAATGAATAGAAAAGCAATGACAAAACGATTGGAAGAGTACTTACACTAAACTTAAAGAAATAAAACTCACAAGGAAAGCTACCCAGGTAGTCGCCTCAGATTTTAATGCGCTTTTGCATGTCGATAGACCATGTAATTACAAAACTATCTATATATAGTTGGCCGTAGACGGTCAACAGGTGAAAAGATATTTATTGATATACAGTAGAGTAGATAAGAGATACAGAGTAGAGTAGACATAGTGTCAAGTAGATATAGAGGAGAGTAGATATAGAGTAGAGTAGATGTACAGTAGAGTAGATATACATACAGCAGATATCGAATAGAGTAGATATAGAGTACATAAACCCCACCGGAATTGTAATATTAAATATCTTTTAAATTATTCAGCATCTACGCCCAAAACAATATACAGGGTGTTTCACTACTACTGGTAAATATGTTAAGGGGTGATTCTATAAGCCAAAATGTGTCGAAAATCACGAATGACGGAATTGCGGTGAAAGCTCCATTTGTTAGTTATCGATGTTTAAAAATTAGACTTTAAACGCCTGTTGCTTAGCAACTTGATCTACATATTGCAGGACAGAGAGGGTCCCGTTCAGTGGAGGTCAACGCACGACAAAGTCACCCTGTAGAACGCAGACTTACCCACGTAACAGAAACGATGACCTACGACACCATGCCGTATGACACTACGTTTTTGCGTCAATTTTTTAAAGAGCACACACGCACGTTGTACGACTTTAAACCTGCCTACTCGTAAAAGTCCACAAGGGCATGTCGAAACCTACCCGACAGCATTCTCAAATAGAGCGGGTGAATGCTACTTCCTATACACGATTTTGTTTTCAAAAATCACTCACACGCGTACACATATGCACCGCGATTATTTAATTCGGAAGTGTCCATGTGAATTACACGCACCGCGATTTTCCCGACTGCGAGTGTCCCCAAAGAAATGATCACAGACATGCAAAATATTTTCCACCCGAAAACACACACGCACTGCGATTACCGTATTGAGTGCGTGATTATTTACACTCACGTTATGCACCACTCACAGAAAAATACTAAAAAGAAGAAAAAAAAACTAAACTACAACTAAATTGAAAAAGGTCGAGAACGCAGAGTCTGTAACTAGATGTCTCGTGACATCGTTTAACGAATACGACTCCAGATGCCTAAATTTCATTTGTCTGCAGACTGTAGTTGACAGTTTTTAATTTAGGTATAATTGAAAATTTAACACGTTCAATGCCACGCTAATTTTACATGGCTTGCCCGTGGCGCCAACATGAATTTGTTATTATGCGTTACATATTATGATGAAATATTATTTAGAACAGATAAGTTAAAGTGTGTAATCATGTGTAACGCATTTATCTTACTGGGGGTTACCGGTGACCCCCGCGACGCAGAAACGCATTTCGCTGTTTACGCACGTTTTTTTAATTTTTTTTGCAACAGTCCGTTATCTCCAAGTAGTGAAATTGAGGATTGCCTTTCTTCGTGTGTGAGCCTACTGAAAAAACCACGTTGTGAAATAAAAGAATGCCGGGAAAAGCCAGGACTACGCGACGATTTTGTACAATATGTTACGAAAAAAATTCAAAAAGCCTAGGCAGGACAAAGGCAAACAACTGCACCAAAAAAGTTGTGATCTATCGTGGAGACTGTACTGGTTCACCTTTCTTTTGTTTGGAGTGTTTTAATCAGGGATTGAAAACAGTTATGATATCGGTTTCGGTTCTTCAAACTTTTATGAGAACCGAAATAATGTTATAACTGTTATGGATATAACGGTTCTGGTCTATATCGGTTTCGGTTTCGGTTCTTCAGAACCGATATTATATCGGTTCCATATCGGTTACATTACTGTTATTTTTCGGTTCTATATCGGTGCCAAAACGGTTCTGGAATCGATACTCGTATCGACTTTGCAGTTACTGAAAATCTTAGATATTACTGTTGCAGATTATGTACAAACTTGTAACTTTACAATTTTACAATTTTGCAATTTTAGAATTTTACAAAGTTTACATTTTACAATATTATAATTTTTATTTTTTTTCTAATTTAAAGTAATCTGTTTAATAATTTAATTTCGTTTAACCAGAAATTAAAGAAAAACTTATCTTACTATAATATATAAGTAATATATTTAACGTGGCAATATAATACATAATATAAATACGTCCGCACCGGACAAAACTTAGGGAATGATTTTATTTGGATTAGAAGTCTCGAATTGAAAACCGTTATAATAAATATCTAAGGTTTTCAGTAACTGCAAAATCGATATGAGTATCTATTTCAGAACCGTTTTGGAACCGATATACCTAGAACCGAAAAATAACAGTTATGGAACCGATATAATATCGGTTCTGAAAAACTGAAACCGAAACCGATATGAGCGATGACCATTATATCCATAACAGTTATAACATTGTTTCGGTTCTCATGACTGTTTCAGTCAGAACCGATATGTAACAGTTTGAAATAGTTATTTTCGGAACCGTTTCAACCCCTGGTTTTAATACGACACATTGCAATATGCGCGCATAATATTTAAGCATGCGTGTTACAACACGTGTTATAATATTTATAAATATTATATATATATAAATATAAATATAAATAAAACTATTTTATATGTTCTATATTGCATTAATATCTTCACACCATTATAGTAACGATGATAATATTGAAAAATTTAAAAGCATTGAAATTTTCTCGAATTATGTTTTTCTAGTAATCTTGGCTTTGCCGGTCACCAATGACCCCCGCAGCACTACGAACAAACTTAATGCCGGTCACCGGTGACCCCCATGGCATTCAATGTGTTAATAACAGTTCCGTTTGTGCTTAACTCCCAGAATGTAGAATTAACACTCGCGGACGAGACAGTCGCGGTGAGTGTAATTCACATGGATACTTGTGAATAATCGCGGTGCGTGTGTGCACGCGTTTGTGTAATTTTTTAGGACTAAATCGTGTATTGGAAGTAGCATTCACCCTCTCTACTTGAGAACCCCATCGGGCGGATTTTGATATGCCCTTGTGGATTTTTACGAGTAGATACGTTTAATATCGTACAACGTGCGTGTGTGGTTTTTTAAAAATTGATGCAAGAACGTAGTATCGTATCACATGGTGTCGTAGGTCATCGTTTCTGTTACGTCGGTAAGTGTGCGTTCTACAGGGTGAATTTGTCGTACGTTAACCTCCACTGAACGGGACCCTTTCTGACCTGCAACATGTAGGTCAAGTTGCTGGCCGACAAGAGTTTGAAACCTAATTTTTAAACATCGATAACTAACAAGTGAAGCGTCCACCGCAATTTCGTCATTACTGAATTTCGACTTATTTTGGCTTGTAGAATCACCCCTTAAAATATTTACCAGCAGTGGTGAAACACCCTGTATACGGAGATTCGTAACAACATGATCTAGCGACATGCAAAGACTCATTAAAATCTGGGACGACTACTTCGGTAGCTTTCCTTGCTGCAAAAACAAATACGCAAGAGCAATATACATACTTACTAGGTTAAGAATAGGGCATACGAAGCTAACTCATAGTTACATAGTACAAAAAACTAAACCACCACAGTGGAATATATGTATCTAGAAACCAACTTACAATAAAATATATAATCGAGACATATCCAAAAAGTAACTTTATAAATCTAGGATTAACCCTTAACTACTATGGACGTTGAAACTGACACAACTATTATAGGGGGTCTCACAGACCGCTAATGTTTATTACATTATTCTGTACATACAAGTGCCGAATAAAGATCAAATCCAATTGTTCTTGCTTTGTAGAATAATAATAAAGAGACCCAAGGCTGATTGAACATTAAACTCTAATTGAAAGGTACATGGCGTGAGAAGATGATAAGTCATGCAGGAAGGGGAATAGGTAGAATGAAAATTTGAAGCGGCCTCACAGACGTTCTATAGTAGATAAGGGTTAACAAGATCACTTCATGCAGCACTATCAAACAAACATAGTAATATAACAAAAATTATAAACATTTTCAAAGAGACAAACTGAATTGCTTTCATACAAGAGTATGCATAACAAACGATAGAATGATGAATAGTACAGATATCAACGCGTACTCAAAAAATGTTAGCAAGTTATACGAGGAACGTAAAAGACAAACAAGAATCGTTTAAGAAATATGGCAGGACGTATACGGTTTGTCGAGGCTCTATTTTAACTACTGCCGAAAAAGGTATAAGACGTCAATTATTTTATGTTTTTATTTTTTTATCCAAATGACACTCCTTGTGAGTTAATACAACGTTGATAGCAATTAAAAAATTTTTCGAGGCATTCACTGTACTCCGATTCCGGAATCACCTTCAAAACTGCGATAGAAGCCCTTTGAATGACCTGAATGGTGTCATAATGCTGTCCGTACATTGTTAATTTGAGTTTTTGGGAATAGCCAGAAGTCACGCGGTGCCAAATTTTACGAATACGGGGGGTATTCAAGCGCTGTGATGCCTTTTCTAGCCAGGAAATCGTGTACAATCTTGGATTTGTGCACCGATGCATTACCCTGCAGAAGCTGTTTTTTCGACGAGCGTAAGTAAGGTACTGTTACATTTAACCTCAAAACTGATGATGCAGATACGTTAGCGTCTTGAAATTTTGGGTGGTCATGGCTGAAATGTCAAGCTTCGTAACGCTATCATTCATTAAGAGACAGTGCTGCAGGAAAACACAAAAAGAAATCAGTCGCACCAGAGCCTGGACTGACCGTACATGACTAAAACGGTACAGCGAATGGCCCCTGCAGTTCGGTCTGTACAATAAAATTTTATTCTTGTTCATTTCAGAAGTGATCGTAGCTGTCGCTACCTACAGCGGACCCTTTAACCATTTTTCCTGCTGCAAGTCTGTGTGAACGTAGATCACATTTGCTACGGGCACACGGTATTCGCAGATGCTACCAGAAAGCCATAGACACAGGATGGCGATTGCGCCTCCCAAAGACAACCAAGAAACCCCGTAGGCTATGGTGAGCGGTCTTTGTCCGGCAACGTGTCGTACCGGAGGCACATTGAGTCACCACAGTCTCAATCCAGCTGGTTTTAGATACGGCTTATCGCGATTCCCAGACGACTCGGACAACCGTTAATTCCACTGCCCTGCCGGGCTGAGCGGATTATAATAACGATCGGCATTACGCTGACGAGTTTATTTTCAAGCTGAACAATTAAGGAAATCACTGACCACCGCGTGTCGCCTTTAAATCGTCACAATATAGTTATTTCGAGATTTGAGTGAAAATTTGTTGGTTCCATCAAAGGCCGCCTGCTAATGTTGCTACTGATGCAATAGAAACGTATTATTATTATCATCATTGTGGTACAGTTTTTTGTCAAATAAGAAGTCAACAAACAACCCCATCAATTATATAGCATACCACAATGATACAGTAACAGTTTAGTAGTATAGCAGTTATAGATCAGTAGTAAAGTAGTAGTCGAATAGTAGTAATACAGTAGCGGTAGATGAATAGTAAAGTAAATAGTAGTCAAATAATAGTAATGCAGTAGCGGTAGATCAGTAGTAAAGTAATAGTCAAATACTAATAGTATAGTAGCAATAGCTTAGTACTAAACTAGTAGTAGAATAGTAGTTGTATAACAGTGGTAGATCAGTAGTAAAGTAGTGGTCGAATAATAGTAATGCAATAGTGGCAGATCAGTAGTGACGTAGTAGTTGAATAGTAGTGGTATAACAGCGGTAGACCTCTAGGAAAGTAGTAGTCGAATAGTAATAGTATAGTTGCAGATCAGGAGTATAATGTCAGCAACAATAGATTAGTAGTAAAGTAGTAGTAGATTAGTAGGTAGTAGAGTAGTAGTAGATCAAAATATCAGTATAGTAATAGCAGATTACTACATCAGTAGTAGATCAATACATCAGCATGGCAATAGTATAGTAGTAGTATAGCCGCATAGTGTTATAGCGATATAGTGGTACAGTAATACAATAGTCCAGTCATATAGCGGTATAACGGTAGTGGTATAGTAGTACAGGAGTACAGTCACATAGTAATGTAGTAATATGGTAGTATATTAATATTAAAAAATTATACAAGTGAAAAGCAGAGGCCCTTTTACATTTTCAAGGCCCACAATCTACAAAAGAACGCGAGTCAATCCGGCGACGTCGAAATGTTAAAGTTAGAAGCGATTTTTTACAACAATGGGCGAGCGTTAGGGGCTAATATTCTAAGAATTCTTTATATCGACGGCAATTCTTCAAGCTATGTTTCATCCAAAAACTCATACCAGTCGCAAAACTCCCCTTGTCAGCACTATTCCCCGAAATCCAACACAGTGCCCCAAGAAAAAGAAAACACTAACCTGAGTCTCAGAACGGAGATCCGTTTCCAAGCACCCTGTATGTTATATTTCGAGCAAAAGCAAGCCGCTTCAGTAAAGTTGGCGAACCCCATGAAGGGCTGCGTCCATGGCGGTAGGTCCGGCGCGTTGTAAACTAAATAAATAATCCCCAGCACCTGGTCTCATCGCGTCTGCGTACGCGTCGCACAGCGGATTAATAAATTGCTCCCTTCCACGGTCGACGCGTGCTGGCCGAGCAAAAATCTATGTAAGCCCATTTGCCGTAGGACCGCGTAAATCACCGTCATTGTCTTGTTGCTTTATTGCCCTAATGCCTGGCAGACCCCTCGATCGGCTCCGCTTCTTCACCTTTCCACCCGGCATCTTCCTCTGCTACCATCACCAAAGCTCACCGTGTACGTGCACGCGATAAACGGGACGTTCGTTTAGGTTAATTCACCTCCCAAGCGGTCACCGCGTGTACAGCTCTTTCGTATATCAGTCTAACAGAGTAGGCAACCCCACGTCGTCGCCGTCGTCTTTTTCTATCAAACTTTGTCCCTGTCGTAGATACCACCGTGCTTGCACTCCGGTCGGGTGTCTTTGATCGTGCCATAGGAATTACGTAGATGAATATAAGCCAGCCACCCAACGAAAATGACTAATGCCTTTCGTGCAACCGAGAATCGCCAAGGATAATTCTCCCTCGGGTTGCATTATGTATGGTACCCTAATTTTATTGCTACCACGGCGGTGCAGCGCAGAACACCCGAGATTTGTCGCCGTGAGAGGATTAGCCGGGTGTTACAGGCGAAAATTACGCGAGAACTTTCCTGCGAATTTGAGAGGGAGAGGGTGCACAGCGTGTAACTCGAAAAGGGATTACAATTGTACAAGACCTACGACCATGTGACTATAGATCACGAATTCTCGAGTGCAAAACTATTTCACTTGTTTGAAAGTTGCCAAATCTTGCGATGCAGAGCAATTATGAAGCTCCCCTAGACCATTTACAGACGATCAGAGAGAGTCCAAGGAGAAAGGAGAAGATGAAGACAAAAGTCCCGAAGGAAAAGGAAATTTGTCCGACTGTTAGGGGAGCTTATTCATCGAGCAAACTCATTTAATACGCAAACGTCCTACCCATCTACCTACATAGGTAGACGCGTCTGCATATACAGGGTGTTTCTTAACGTGGGAACCCACTTTAACGGCGGACGGAGACACAAAATAATGAGAAATGTTTGTGAGGTTAAATATAAATAATCCACTTTATTATGTAAGGTTAAACAAAATAATGTAACACTCTTGTTCCGCGTTCTACGAGGTATTGCCCTAGATCTTCCATCCCAGGCATTGCAAACCGAAAATGGAAGGATTCGTCTGAAGTTCGTAGCAGTAATTAAATCGGATGACACATGTAATGGATGGTAACATGAGATGCAACATTAAAATAACATTAATTAGCTTAAGCCTGTTACAAGTTTATATGAAGATACTTCATGTCTCCTAGTTGTCGCCATTTTGGTGTTTCTATCATTTGTAGATGCTTGCCTTTATAGGAAGTTCCAGAATTTCGACTTACATGCAAGCATGCAGTATCACAGAGTTTCTCAATCTTTCAAAAATTGATTGACAGCCTTGACATTCAATAAACAATCGTTTTCAAACGGTTCTTAGATGTTCATATAATTTTTTAAATATTTTCTTATCCAACAGACGCACAGTGGGGTATTTGCACCTAAAAGCCGGACAAAACTATTTCAAAATTTGCTCAATCTTCAAACTCCCATAACTTTGCTAAAATTCATCTAAAGTTGATGAAACAAAAAACATTTTAAAGTTTGAACTTTCTACTTTTCATTTCTATGAACCACTGGTATCGAAATGGGTGTCAAAAGGGTAAAATCTGCCCTTAATGAAGAGTGTGCGAAACTGTAAAAGATTCTAGATGTTTGTCAAGTGCTACGGCGTACAAAGAACATTTTTTGTAATTTTCATGTATACTGCCGGAACGTATGATCATTTACCTTTAAGATAAGTCATACCTCGTCAGAAAAGGATGTTTTTTAACAAAGATACAACCATTTTAAAGAAGCCTGCATTTTCGGGTGCCACAGATACAATCGGACATGTAGTTCTACTGGATCCGCGGCATATGTTGCAAACTTTTCTGTATCGATCTTGCAACCACTTGATATTGTTTCTAATATTACCTTAAACCTATATATTAATTGGATGTCAACCCCTGTTATTTCAGCTGACAACTCGTGATTTGGAAATACAGGCGTAAGTGAAACGCTGCAACTCTCGATGGTCATTTCTAACTAAATTAGCTATAAAACTTCAATTCGGACGAATTCGGAACAAATTCGTTTTGTACTGTGATCACAAACCTTTATCTAACGTAAGGACACTAGGAAGAGCATCGGGACTCATCCGGAAGTATAACAAAATCGTTAATGAAATTTTAGAATCGTAAAGAAAGTTACTGAATTATTGATTATTTTCAAATATTAATAACTATACAAATATATATGATGAAAAAGGAAAAACTGTGCGGAAGTGCAGTGTATACCTTCCTGAAAAGGTTCCATAATGCAAGAACTTCCACTATTTCCTTATAACATTTAAAAATCGCAGATAAGCAAACAATGTTTCAGAGAATGGTTAAGAAAGAAAAGAGTGGCATAAAATCTCTTCGCTTTGGATGAAGCATGCTGTTTCATGAGTGTACAAGTAAAACAAAATACTGATGCATTGTTCCTCATATATTCAACTATCTCAGGTAACAAAAATTTTACGGCTTTCGCAAAATTTTTGAAATCGACTTTTTGAATTACATTCAGCAAACCTATACATGAAATGCAAGTCTGTCATATCAAGGACTGAATAGTTATTCGTTGTTTATAACAAATTAACGTTCGTGGCAATATAACGAACTGATCTGGCTACTAGAACAAAGCAAGTCGATAAGATTGAAAGATATCAAGGAAGAATCGAGTATTATATCTAAACAAATTAATAGAGTCAGTTATATTATAGTATAGAGACTGTAAGCAGGCGGTTCAAGGCCACTTCTTCTAGGAAAAACTGACCAGCGTGCTGCAGCGTCGCTAAAAGGAGATTCGAAGAATCCCTTATCCTGGCGTTAGAGTGTATCCATTTGCATTCTCCAGTCAGACGTGATTAACCCTTTGGGACTTTATGTCGAGTCTGACTCGACATCACATTTCGTTCTATCCAGCCAAATTTATGACTGTTTACAAAGATTCTAGCGATCCTACAAATATTTCTTGCAGTGCTTAGGCTGCAAATACCTCTGCGGAGACACCTTTTTTTCTTTTATGCATATTTTGTAATCTGAGAATAACTATCATTAGATGAGATAAGGAGAGAAAATATTTTACTGCTCGCATGGCTTGACAAATAAACAACATCAATGCTAAGTACTGTATAGTACATCAAGACCTTAAATGTAAACAGAAGATTTATACATAACGAAAGCGATGGTTTTTTTAAAAGGCTTCTGTTATAGTAAATGTGGGTTGATCAAAAATTTAATTATTATTAAATTTCACACTCATGAACTCGCAAATGCAAACTCAAACGCTACGATATCATGATGCGTTTGACAAACGATGTTATTAACTCCTTATATGCGGGGTATTTTGCACATCTTAATCTACGTGCCGTGGGCTATTTTTGGCGATTTCGTGAAGACTTTACACTAGAAACCATAAAAGTCACATAACATTTGAAATTGTCGTCGGAATGTAATGAAACTTTTCTATTTATACTGAACATTATCAGCAATTTCAATTTATTGGCATCATCACAAAAAAATAGTATTAATTCAACTTAAGCGCATGAAATTGTCCTGACTCTCAGAAAACGCACAGACGAAGTTAAAACGGAATTTTCCGTTGACTGCAGATAAACGTTGTAAAAGTAAACGTAATATTCCATCGCCCGCATATAAAGTGTTAATACACGATACCGACACAATTAATAACCGCGTCCTTCTGTTTCTTCGCTTTTAGGCCATCACCTTCCGATCGGCCTTTGTCGATCATGTCACACGAGTCGGAAATGATCTGGAACATTCCGGAGACCCGCTAAGCACGACTCACACACTCAAATAAGTACACACGCATACGATATTGCATAAAATGCACATAGCACTATTTCCAAAATGTTCCTTGATTGACGCACTCGTATACACACGCACACACTATTGCTTAGGATGTACACGGCACTATTTTCAGAATGTTCCCTGACATGATTAACAGCCGCTACTCACACGCAGAATACATTGCAGCACTATTTTGGCACTACACTCACACACAATACATCACAGCACTATACTAGCACGACACTTACGCACAATACATCAAGCACTATACTGGCACTACACTCACACAGAATACATCATTGCGCTACATAAATTATAATAAAAATATGAGAATCTCACTTCTGAACTATAAGGGCGAATAAAATCAGGTATTTTACTTTCCGGGCTAACCTAGTACCGATTTCCTTTCCCGGAACGGAGGACACTAAATGGCCACTGCGTACAAATGTTACTGCAAATCGGCTTTTCATTGCTGAAAAGTAAAAAGACGTACACACCGTAGAGTAGAAGTGAGCCTGCTGGAATGAAATGTCAGAAATGGCCCGGATCGTGAAGGGCTAAAATAAGATGATTCAATCCGAAAGTATTCACGTGAAAATACTTCACTTCGTAACACCGACATTAGTAGCGTTACACGACACCACCCGACGCTGAAGAGGGCCCCACGCCCTATGAAGCAGCCTGTAGAGTAGAAAAGCTGGCGTGATATCATGACATCGGGATGCAGATGTTTAAGCCTACGAGAGCATAAGTTGGTAGGAGGAAGACATGCTGGTACCCGAGCTTAAACCATACTCGTTACACGCTGTTATTAATGGCCGGTGTTTCACGCATAACCCCCTGTGTATCCGTTGGTATTCACGCGTCGCTCTAACCTGCGAAACGCCCACGGATGAACCGTCTCGTTCATCCGCCGGATATCGGTTCACGCAGAAGAGTCAATTAACACATTCAGTCGGTTCTGGTCACTGAAATCGTGATCCACCCTGTACACGCTGTTCAAAAAATTAAAGAATCGTATACTTACTCAAGTAGTCCCATTATTCAGTGAGATATTCAATAAGTTATAATGTATTTCTTCAGTATATGATATTTATACAATTCAAATTTGCCTTATACTTACTCCGTTTTTAGCACATTCGCAGTTTGTTCCTAAAATTTAGCCAGAAATTGGTAAATGCGCAGTTCTGTTGGTAAAACAAGGTCAAACAGTGAACAATTTGTTCTAACCTGTGAACAGGATCATATTTCATCTAGGAACGCCTTTTCTTTGTAATTCAAAGCGAGTAAAAAACGAGTTAACTCGTATTTCTTATGGCAGAGCCTTTTCTGACTGACGAATTGGTACACCTTCCTCCATTAATAGAGTAATATATTCACCAACAAATAGTCTGCGAGAAATTAAAATTCGTTAAAATCAGTGATGCCCGCCGGAACTGTGGCCTTCCCCTACTCTAGGTCCATTCCCCTCGTTTCAGTTCCCTCCAGTTCGATCCTCGATCCCCTTGGACCAACGTTATTCCAGATTATAGCCTATATGAGGGGAATGGATCTAGAGTGGGGAAGACTACAGTGACCATCGCTGGTTTAAATGACGAGTTGACTCCAGTTAAGAAATCAAAACAAAAGGGTTGCAATCAATTTATCTCTTAAAAAGTGTTAAACATACTGTTCTAAATAAATAGAGGATCACATCTGTAAGCGATGTGCAAGAGTAAAACAATTCACACTTTTGCAGCCGGTTCCAATAAATTTAATCCAAATCTATTGAAGCAGAGTTATATTATTAAAACAGGATCAAGCAGTGAACGATATTTTTAAAATATTCTGTGTGTATCTACTGATTGTTTGACATTGCAATCATTTTATCGCTTAAAAATTGTTAAACATATTGTTCTAAACAAATAGACGATCACATCCGTGAGCAACAGTGAACAGTATATCAACACTCACCACCATTGTCGTAAAAATACGTCATTACAACTAGTCATTGCATTACGTCTGTAAATAACCTTTCTTTTATTCTTTCTTATTCAACTCACAACGCTGATAATCCTTCTGCAATTCCTGAACACCACAATATTAATGTTTTGTAAAAGTATCACACTTTACAGGATTAAAAAAATTCAATAGTTACTGTTCTGATATACATTATAAATTTACTTCGAATAGTTCGTAGAGCGTTAAAAACGTAGAGTGCAAAGGGTTAATGCGAGATAAAAAGAGACATAACTTATACGATGATCCGATAATTATACAGCAGATGGTCCACGAGATACTCTTCCATTTCCACGCATAATTTATTTCACCCTTGAACAAAATGAACCCCATCGTTACGTTCTTCCTCTACTTTCCGCAATGCACTTGTTCTTGCGTGTCCACGATTTAATCTGGGATTACATTCAAATGATTTCTAACGTAACAAAATAATGACCGCAGGCACGATTACGTAAGAAATTTTATTGTGTCATTAGGCGACTCCCTACTTCTTCATTTCTCGCTGTCCCGCCATCTCTATATTAGATCTTCCTGTAATTAAAATTTTGATTACTTTTTGAGGCTTGACTGTGTGTCCCACTGTTTCTCAATTTTGAAACAGAAAATGTTAGCCCAGTCCAATTGGAAATCATCTGATCGTGTTCTTATGTCACGCTCTGTTTAATGTAATAAATCGCATGTCCTCGCCGCAACATGGCCTGAACACGTTTCATTGAAAATATTAGAATAATTTTGTAAATTATGCTACTCGCACGAAACAATACTGTTTTCTTTCGTCTCTTCCTCGTTACGTGACAGTCCGTGGAGTGGGCAGTTTACATATATTGCGAAGATTTTCCGACCCGTTTCACAACGCGACGCAGAACACCACGTGCAAAGCATGGAAGCGTTTCTTTCGAGTTCCTAGTCGGTGTGCAATCTTCATTCATCCGTGAGTGGAAGCAACAATGCTAAAATTATGCGTGTCTCTTTGCGTATTTCTGCTCTCCGCCAGTAAGGACATCGCCGACGCGGGAATATGTACGTAAAAATTGATTTTCCTACGAATTCGCTCGACTGACAGCGTGGATCTAAACAGGTGATCAGGACAGTAGCCTCAGAGTCGTGGGAAATGTTCGTCTAAGGCTTTTCAAAGGGTTCGTAAAACGTAACGGCAGTGCTTATCGACACCGAATAATATATATGCACTTATAACTTCAGCAACAGCTCCCATTTCTCGTCCACGGACGGCACACTGGGCGATCCGGAGAGTATAGCGCAGGAAATAGTCGCTGATCAACGATCGATTCTTTACGTGCACGGATTCATGGAGAACGCGGAGTCCGAAAACGTTCAGACGATAGTCAAAGGTGTTTATGCGAGGGTCGTTCAATAAGTAAAGACACAAACGGCTGTGGTTAAAAAAATATCTGTTAGGTCGGCAATTAAATTCGCGACCTTTGATACAACCTTTGTCATAAAAGATTCCAGGAGTGGCTCGGTAAAACTTATTAGGTGAGTGCAAAAGTTGTGTCGGTTTCTACATTATCTACTAATAGCTTTGTTTGGTTAAATTTATTATCATGCACAGACATTTGCAATAGTTCTACAGAATAATTACAAATGACCAACTTTAAATTATACAACCCAGTCTAGTGATTAGAAAAGAAGTATTGTTTCATCATGACTACGTTGGGCATCATACTTCAATGATTACCTAGCAAGGAATTAGGGAGTTTGAATGAGAGGTGCTACCACAGCCCCCTTATTCTCCTGACGTAGCACAGTGTAACGAGTACATGGGAGTTCGGGACAAAAATCATAACTTCGTAACCGTTCAAGATTTTTCCATCATTTTCCTTTAAAAATTCGGGAAGTAATGCGTACTTTCCGAAATTTAAAAAAAGTAAAAAATATAATGGGTTCATTTCATGAAAAATTGATCATTTCTCGACGTGGATCTCAGGGATTTTGTTCGAAATGAAATATGATGTAGCGCATGTAAAATTAGGGGAGGTTTCAGTCATCGTTTTGCTGGTTTCGAACTTGTTTAAAAAATACGGACCTTGGAATGTTGCAATATTTATCTCGGTAACTATTTGTCAAATGGAGGTCATTTTTTTTATTTTAATCTAGAAGGTTTGACCTATTATAACAATATTTTTCTTAATTGAAAATTTAATTTTGTGATATTGAAAATTATAAACAAATTTTTATTTTGTAAATTTTTCCTTGAAGCTCTAGTATTTTAAATTGTAAAAACTGTATCTCAATGTGTCCTGAATAAACGTAACAAAAATAACTGATGTACCTTGATGTACTTTTAATAAAAGTTCCAAAAACGGTTTACTTTTAAGAGATGTCTCTACGAATTACTTTGCAGCGCTAATAACTATTTTCACTATTTTCTTCAGTTTATGGTCAGTTGTGGTATTTAGGGAACTTTATTCTATAGCTCAATGTGTCTTGAATAAGCGTAACAAAGAATCACTGATTTGTCTTGATGTACTTTTAAATGTACTTTTTTTTACTGATACCAACCCTGTGCATTAAACTTTCGAATTACTACAAGAAATTCAGTTTAAGTTAATCACTGACAGAAAAACCGAAAGAACTTTTTCTGCTGCCTGATACGAAAAAACGTTTATTAAAACTTTACAAATAATAATTTCTATTTTTCAAGTAATTTTCATTCGAATCGGTGATCTTTTGCTGTAGTGCTAGTAATTTTTCGATTTCGTAACGATCGAATTAAGATTGCGAATTTAGTTGTGAACCTAATAAATAAGAAGTACGATACTTCTAAAACCATAAGTTGGCATTTATGTTTATCAATTCAAAATAGCTGTTGGCAACTATTTAACAAAAATTATAAAAAATTGCCAAAATAGTACAGACCCCGTTCCATCGGACTTTTTTTTCTTTGGCCCCCCCAAGGCGTCATTATGTAGAGTGAAAACATAAACAAATGTCCAAAATTGATAAAGAATTCTTTACTGCTGGCATAAAAAAAACAAGTAGAGCGATCGGACAAGTGTATAATTTAATTGTATCGTTTGTTATTGAAAGGGCGTTTTTCCATTTTTTTAAATTTTACACCACACAATACAAAACTTCGTAATTCTTGTCCTGAACATGAGCCCTTTCATTAACAAATAATATTTTCAACAGCCCAAAACCTTGTACAGAGTGACGTTGGGAATGAACTCTTTCAACTCTAAAGGGAGCTTGGCATCTACAGTTAGATAAACGCATAACTTAATTTTCCTCAGAATATGGGCATATGCCCTTTCAATAATAATAAGCGATTCAATTGTAGCAGGGGATTATGTCGAAAAATAGGTAAATTGCTAGATTCATTGAACAAACCGTATTAAAACAGCCGCTTGTCTTTTTATTGATTGAATGACCCTCGTAAATTTTCGAACGCAACCACAAAGGTCCACACTCTGAATTCTGAAATTTCGCCGACTCTAAAGGCTCGTTCAGACGTCAACACTAGTGTCGCAGCACTAATGTCATGAAATGTCGTAGCAGTAATGCCATGAAATGTGACGCTGATGTCATGAAATGTCGTAACATCCAGTCACACAGTTGCTAAAGAAAATTGAATTTTCGTGGCATGGCATTAAATACTTTTTTCTGTAGAAAATCTGTTTTCATAGACGAATTTGTCATTCAAAACTGCACATGTCGTACATTTAAACTTTTTTTCTACAGCAAATACTTTCTGAGATATTCGGCAAAATATGGTTTATAACCCCAAATTTCAAGGGCTGTTTTCACCCCTTCAGAGTGGATGATGACCGATAAAAAAAATACTTGTCGAATATTTTTTCAAATGCTACTGTGGTACTGAAATTTCATAAAAATCGACGTATATCATTTGCGCAACATTCTTTGTGAAGGTGGAAATTGACGGTAGTGCCGTGACATGAGTGTCGTATATAAAAATTTTTACATGTACGGCACTGCTACCACGGCACTGCAACAATGGCATCAAAATCTGTTCACACAGTGACACTACCGCGACATTTAATGTCATGACATCAGTGCCGCGACACTAGTGTCACCGTCCGAACGACCCTTTAGGCCCCTTTTTTGACGTTCCATGCTTCCAGCGTACTTGGATAAGGCGGACGTTAACGTTATCCTGGTCGATTGGGGCGACATAGCGATTGACATTAACTACGTTTACGTGGCTGCTCAGGTGGCCGTGGTGGGAAAGGCAGTTGCAGAATCTTTGGAGAAACTCGGCGGAGTGATCGATTTGAACAGGTTACACGTGATCGGGCATTCTTTGGGAGCTCACGTTGCTGGCCTTATCGGGAGATTCGTGAATGCAACTCTTACCCGGATAACGGGTGAGCTTTCTCGAACAACTGAACTTCTACACAGCAGTATTCTTCACGGTTCCGTTTAACATGTTCCGTAGCACAGTGAACCGTTACGAAAATATAGTACGGGCGCCGTAAATGGGCACTTCAAGGTCGCTTAAGGGGGTAGACCACTTTGTATTTTTTTAGGGAATGTTAGGCAACATATAAATTTCATTTTCATATATACTTATTATTTAAAATTACAAAATGACAGAATTATACAACATTGTCTACCATCATGTCTGCCAGGAGCTTGTCAACTGGCACCCAACACCGAAAGCGACTAGAATATAAAGAATGTAAAATTCTTGTGCCAACTTAAATATAAATAGATACTCTTCGATGTAGCGTAAGATTTCTGAATAATTTTAAAAAGTCAGCAAATGGCAGTTTTTCCAAAAAAGAATTTGTCTCCACCGAAAAAAATCAACTTCGAAAATTTATAAAAATTCAACAAATTAAGATATCAAAAAAATCGTAAACCATATTATAGATAATTTCAAGAGGTATAATGTGTCAAAATTTGAAGTTAATCGAACGAATAGATTCGGAGTTCTGCTGGGTCATAGGTCAATAAACATGGTTTCAAGAAAAACGCGTTTAAAGTTTAACACGTCCATTTAACCTGACTTGACACGTAGTCTTTCTCTGTGCTATAACTTCACCAACTATTCGAATTTCAAAAAATCCTTTCACCACAATAGTCTCCTCTATGAAACTTTAAAAACATTTGGAAAGTCAAAGGTCACCTTCAAATCTCCGACGCGTTTCCACCTAGGAAAATTTCGTGTGTCACATCGTATGTCTCCCTTGAAAACATGCAGCTTTACTTTAATCTATTTTTCTCTACAGATATTAATATTGAAGTAAATCAAGATGATAATATCAGGTGATCCACCGTATATGTTAATACTTATTTCGAATATGATAGGCTGCATAGCAGTTACTTTATGCAGTGGTACAATCACTTTCACTGTCGGATTTGATCACAAATATTCTCCGCCTTTCGTTGGCCTTATGTCAGAATCGAAACTATCCACTGATAAGCTATCATATTCTGACTCATCACTATACACGTCAATGTCACTCGAGCAATCAGAGAAAGTATCTGCACGTTATTCAAAAAGTTCTTCCTCATCAGAATATTCGCGACGCGTCATTTTAGAAAATCGAACGGTACCAAAATCGTTATTAAAATGCCAAAAATCTGAGAAAATAATAAATATCGACATTGAACAAACACTATTCAACACAATCAGCAATACTATAATGACAACTTACACAATTGTGTACTTTAATAATTGCAGAAGTTGATGCATGTGCGCTCGTGACCAGTCAAAAATGTGTTAAGAGTGGGAGATGACCTTGAAGTGCCTAATCTGTATGCCTTTATGATAGTCAGACACGTGAGAGTAACTTTTTGTGAGGTGCTCGGAATTTTCGTGGTTAAATTCTGCTCTGTATTTGGTGGAACTGGAAAGAAAGTATTATTGATTTATTTTTTAGTATTCAAAAGTTATGAATTTTTTTAATTTTCGCAGAATGGTACACACAGATCTATAAACGCGGAAAATTTTGAAAATTCATTGGAACGGAGAATTTCGTCGATTTAAAATGAATTTCCTTATATTAACGCTAAATTACGTAGAGCAAATTAGTGTTTTTAAGTGACGCAATTATCGTCTAATAGACAAATGCAATTTTTCGTGTAGCTGAGGCTTTTTCAAGCAAATTTGTCAGAAAGAAGCTGAAAATAATTCACACCACAAAGAGCCAAATGCTTGAAAAATTAAAATAGTAACAAAATCGATACAAAACAAATGACAGAATATTTCGTTACATAACTAAAAGACCTGACAAAAATGAACCCCGGAGCAAGAGTTTTCGCAATACATTAGCAGCCATCAAACTGTTAATTAAAATTTTGAATATTTTTCGAGGCATTAACACGTTTTTTCGTTCCTCAATTTTAAAATTGAAAATTATAGCCCATTCCAATTGTAAATCATCTGATCGTGTTCTTATGTCACGCTCTGTTTCATAAAGCGCATATCCTCGTTGCAGCACAGTCTGAACACGTTCCATTAATCAAAATTCAAATAATCGAGGTGCTATTATATTAATTTTCTTCATTGACTTAACGTTAAAAACGGGACTAGAATACTCTAGAAATATGAATGGTTCAATTTAACAAATCATAAGCGGCCATCAAAGTTTTAATTAAAATTCAGATAATCGAGGTGCTATTATATTAATTTTCCTAATTTTCTTCATTGACTTAACGTTAAAAATGGGACTAGAGTACTCTAGAAATATGAATGGTACAATTTAACAAATCATAAGCGGCCATCAAAGTTTTAATTAAAATTCAGATAATCGAGGTGCTATTATATTAATTCTCCCAATTTTCTTCATTGACTTAACATTAAAAATGGAACTAGAGTACTCTAGAAATATGAATGGAGCAATCTAGCAAAACATAACAGCCATCACAATAATAATTAACTCTCCGTAGGCAATCTGGGTCGTTGACGGCACAAGTGAAATTCCCATTTTTCCCGGACTATTCTCCCAATTTCTATTTTTTCCTGAAAAAAGTTTTAAATATTAAACATAATGAACGATTGTATAATGTAGTAGAAACTGTGATAAGTATCTCAGAATTTGTACAGACTTTTTGAAAGCTGGGAACAACAAAAAGATTAGGCTTACATATAAATGACCTAGTTTGCCTACGGAGGGTTAAAATTCAAGTAATCGGGGTCCTATTACATTAATTTTCCGAGTTTTCTTCATTGATTTTACGTTAAAAAAAAGGCTAGAGTACTATAGAAAACTGAATGGTGCAGTTCAGCACAACATAAGCGATCATCAAAGTGTCAATTAAAGTTCAGATAATCGAGGTGCTATTATATCAATTTTCCCGATTCTCTTCATTCAATTTAATGTTAAAAAATGGGCTAGAATACTCTAGAAATCTGAATTGTTCAATTTAGGATTAGATCCAGCGTTACCACTGTTTTATCCCTCCACGTGTCACATCAGATCGAGTGACGCGGAGGTTGTCGTCATCCTTCACACCGATGGCGGCTTTTATGGAACGCCTATCGAGACGGGGACCGTTGATTTTTATGCGAATAAGGGAATCAGTCCTCAACCAGGTTGCCCTATAATCATCGGAGGAGGTAAATCATAATGCGAGTCGTTAACGCGTTCAAGTTCGTCCTGATGATGCAATAGAGAGAATGTTAACAGCCGGTCAACACGCCACTTACGACGTGACAACCAGTCATCTTTATAATTCATAAAATACACTCGGTGAAATTGTTTATCGGCCCCGAGGGTTGTCATTTGCTAAACTGTCGATAGCCTGGATATAATGTTCGAGTCATTTTTTTCCTCTACTATTTCAGTGCGACGATGTCTAGCCAGAAATGGCCCGTGCGTAATTTCTCCGTGGATTTTTATTTTCTTCTTAGATTTTTCTTGTATGTACTTATAATATTGAATTTGATAGCCATGAAACAAACATTGTACACAATATTCAGGGTAGGCCTCGTAAAACAACCACCTAATAATTATCTTTGCTAGCTATGGCGGTAGAAGAGCATTCTTATACGTAATTTAAATGGTTTCAAAGGGTGAATAAGATAGAAGATAAATTTGTTTATAAGTACAATCTGTTCTGTTCCTTTTTTCAAGGTCACCCATGGTTTCTTACATGCATGTACATATGTTTTTCTAGTATATATTGCAGCTAACATGAATTTGCATTTAGGCATGTATAGCAGTGTGACTTTAAAATGACTGTGAACTCTAAAATTTTAAATCAAACGTAGAAGTTTCTTTGATCGAGCACCTAGGTTTCAGCGATACTAGAAGTCAATTCGAAAATGTGTCGCTGCAATCTGGGAACACTATAAAAGAAACTTTCAAATTTCATTTAAAATTTTAGATGCCAAGGTCACTTTATGGTCATACTATATGCATGTCTAAATGCACATTCCTGGCAGCTATAAGATACAGAGAAAACAATATGCACAGTCATATAAAAAAAACATGTATGACCTTGAAAAAAGTAATAGACAAAATGGTATTCATAAAAAAATGTGTCTCCTATCTTATTCCCCGACTGAAGCAATTTAAATTTGTCTCGCATCGTGACAGCTAGAAGAGATAATTAGATGGCCTCTTTTATGTGCCCCATCCTGTACGCTCTTGGTTTCCAGGGAAGCAACATTTGATTTTTGTATTACTCTATGATGCATATTCGGTGGATAACGTTAGTAACTCTTAGCACACAGCGAGTGTCCCTTAGTGGGTGATTATGAACATCCCTTGTATCGAAACGGTTAGCTCTCACACGCTTTTAAAAAGTAGTTACATACAGGAAGCTCGTAGTTGATATTTCACACACTTTTCGTTTTATACTTAAATTGCTATTAGCAGCAGGTTATATTACGTTTCATTTATGAAATTAGTGTAGTTTATACTTTGCCGTTATTACAAATACAAATGGCATTTTTGTGTTCAGTACAGATGCATATACAGGGTGAGTCATTATAAATATCCATATAATAACTTTTAACTTAAAAAAAAAATCATTTTTTATGCGGGTTATATATTGGAAGATTTCAAGGTGATCTTGAAATTCTCAAAGTGCACTATGCACTGTGTATTTCACGATGGATAATACTCAATAAACTGAATGAAAAATGTCTAATAAACGTAATCTCAAATAATCAATACTATTCGAGTTACAAACAATTTTCCAAATAATTGTTTTAACATCAAATTGTTTACAACTCGGTTAATATTAATTTTCCAGCCTATGTTTATTGCACATTTCTTATTCAGTTTTAAAATTACTATCTACTTTGTAAATTTTGAATATATTTTCAACACCATAATTCGAATAATATTAATTTTTCGATCATTGTTCATGAGACATTTTTTATTCAGTTTTACAATTGATATCTACCCTGTGATGCTTGAACACATTTTTTACCCTCTTGCTTTATAACAATGAGCCACACACCTGATAAAAATTTTGCTCCGCGTGTTAGAAAAACACGATGCAATCTTGGACTGATTTATAAATACAAATTAAGCTAACACATGCTCCTTTGAATGACACGAGATCGTTAAAGGCAAATTGTACGTTTCAATTAAGGTTATTTATTTATCAGAGTATTGGGATACTCAATCAGTTAACTATTGCGCACTTGGCAAATAATAAAATCGTAAGGCAAGGGGTGAACACTGTGTATAATGTTAATAATAGTCACTGCTAATATAAACGTTGGAGAAAAATATATTTTATATCACAGAGTAGATGCTACTCGGTGAACTGAATAAAAACTGTCGAATAAATGTAGTTCGAAAAATTGATATTAACCAAGCAGTAAATAATTTTTGAAAAAATATTAAGGTGGCTCTGTGCAATGTGATTAAACCGTGAAATAAATTATTTTTTTTAACGCAATGTTTTTCTATTCTAACACTGTCAATATTTAAGAAACTAATAGAATTAAATATTTTTCATTGAAAGAGTTATGCAGTCATCAAAGGTCCATAAAAATATACGCAGAGTCCTTGAAAAATCCTAGAGCTTTCTCAACGCACAAATGCTTTAACAAAATTTCGGTGAGCAGAAACGACGAGACGGAAGTTTATTTCGGCGATTCTACACCGAGTAGCATGTAAGTCCCTATATTTTACAAGTTCTAAAAAATCGAGCACCTTGTGCTACGGGTCACTATATTGTTCTAGTCTCAGAAATTTAATTACACTACATAAACTTACATATTCACGCGAATTATTACATCAGCATATCTTCTTAAAGCGCCAAATATTTTGGAATTTCATAACATTGAAACAATTTAACAATCGACATCTTATACAGGGTGTTCCTATTATTAATGAAAAAAATTTAACAGGTGATAGAGGACGTCGAGCTGAACAATGTTTACGTTAGTCCATTTTTTTATTACGGCCAAAAATTTGTTGTAAAAATTTACAATTTTGCGAAAATTCAAACGGTCTGTTTGTCATTTGATTGTGTTTCGTAAGTCGATCTAACTTAGAGTTTGTCGTTTTGTTTACCTTTTTGATTAGCACCACACAGTACTAACGCCATAAAAAAAAAATGCTCTGAAGGTCATAAACCAAGATCATCAGGTAAAAAATAGTTACACTTCTTTATCCTGAATAAAATTGAAAAACAATTCAGAAAACATTAATCTGTTGCTGAGATATTCAAAAACATGTAACTGCCAAAAAAAACTGATATCTTGTCCATAACTCAAAAACATTGCGCATGTCAAAAAATGCCCAAAATGAACCTTGTTCAGCTCGACGTACTTTATCATCTGTTAAAATTTTTCACTAAAAATTGAGACACCCTGTATATTACAAAAATTAATTATTTAGACTATCGTATACACTACTGCAAAAATCTCCAGCACACGGTGCACGTTTTTTTAAAACCACAAGGCTGAAATCATTAAGATTCCCGATACAATCGATAACACATCGCTATTGTTTCAGTTCCGGTGCATATTGTTTCAATACCAACGCACAGTCACCATATGGTAGGGAGTAAAATAACATCAATGATTTTGTACGAAAGAACGAGTAAAAAAAGACTTATTCTGCTTGAATTAATAAAAATACGACAAATCGAAATTCAAAATATATATGTTGAATAATGTA
Source organism: Macropis europaea (assembly GCA_916610135.2). Classification (NCBI taxonomy): domain Eukaryota; kingdom Metazoa; phylum Arthropoda; class Insecta; order Hymenoptera; family Melittidae; genus Macropis; species Macropis europaea. Next base: position 52,732,280 of record OU744343.1, on the reverse strand, counting down.
TTGCAATTATTTTCAGGTACTGTGCACATTGCTTCGTCACAATACACGATATTTCCATCCTAAAGAAATCCAATCAGAGCTTGCAAAAGAATTTCCGATTAAAATAAATTTAACAGAAATGGGCTTGAAACTTGAAAATATTCATACTGATCATATACACTAAAAATTATGCATCAACGTGAATGAATAATTATAACAAAAAGACAATTAAAATTTATGTACAATTGTAGTGTAGTATTCTTTTAAAAATTCCTGTATGAGATATCAAGGTCACGTCTCCCTCTTAGCTCCTCAGTGGCCGATGTCGAAGATGAATTATTAAGGTAAAAAAAAATTGAAACCACTTTATTTTCCTACATATAATATAAATTATAATTCCTTGATAGTTTACAATAATTTTGACAACAGGTTGCAATGTATCATCAAAACCGGTGATGGCCACCAGAGCTGCGGCCTTCCCCCACTCTGGGACCATTCCCCTCATATAGGTTGTGATCTGAGACGACGATGGACCGAGGGTTAACGAGGAGCGCACTGGAGGGAACTGAAACGAGCGACATGGACCTAGAGTGGAGGAAGGTCGCAGTTCCGGTGGCCATCACTGCTCTAAATAATCAGGAACCCGTTGATGACACCAGAAGGAAAGCTGAAAATCTCGCCGCCTCTGACAAATTAATTAATATTGTAGAATCTGATTGTACAAGAAATTAAATTTCTAAAGTTGTTTTTTAAAGATTGTTCCAAGATCAACTTGTCTTTTTTTTAAATCAAATTGTATATTTTTTGTTAATATCCTGTTAGATAAAAATAGATGAATTCAACGACCTCTTATTATGAGACCTTAAGGCAAGTGAAGGTAAACAATTGACCTTAGAGATTTATACAGGCGACGATGTCCCAAGACAAGTACCGTTTAAAGTAGTAACAGAACTATAGATTTTGTGAAATAATGTTAAAGGGCATGTCGCACACTGGCTGACACTGCTCATTTGCTCATTGTCTAGAAAAATTTCATACATGGAATAATTGTCCCATAAAATTTGGTACTAGAATTAATATAATATACCTTCATTTATAACCATTCAGAGTTCACAAGGACACAGCAAAATTTACATATTTAATAGGACAAACTTTCGAACGCAAATAGTTAATAATCACCCTATAATTATTATTATTTAATCCCAACCAATTAGGCGTAACATATTTTACTAGCTGAATAACTTCATAAATAATCAGATTGGTCGTTTATCGAGTGCAGAAGTAGAACCAATATCATTGTCAACGTGGATGCAACACGATGTACCCTGCAGATGACAAGCAACACTTTACTATCGTTTATTCTCGTCGCCTGGCATAACCATACGCAGACGATCGTAGGATTGTAAATTCAAAAAGGACAACCTGCCGACCCACGCCACTGCGTAGTTCTCCATTGCTAATCAATTGACGCCATATCAGAGGTTCTTTAACCCCATTGTGTTCCACCAAGGGTACACGCGTCGTTCAACGCACCATAACAGACTATAGTGCGAATAAAGACTACTGGCAGTTCAAGGCTACCGAACCATTTCCATGTTACAGGGTCTATCGGATGTCTCATATGTTTGAAACATAAATTGTTATAAATACAGGTTTATGAAATTAAATGCTGGTGTAACAATAGTAATAACAATGGCAGAATTTATTAATAGTCTCCGCAAACTCTTATTAACAATCGCTTCTTTCTCGCAACAAAACCTTCCTCTCTCAAACAAATCTCACCAAAAACTGCCCGTCCTCTCTCACATCGTCACTTACCCTCAGCACATTTTTCCTTCTCCCTTGGGACACCCGTTGTTCGTCTTTACTTTCCTCCTACCCCTCTCTGTGTCACATACACGCACTTAATTACTAACGGAGGCTTAAAGCTGCGTCTTATGCACTATGAACTGTGTGCTATTCTAGGCCTACCCTGGAAAAATATGCAGACCCTATATAAAAGAAACATTTATTTCGGATTAGCATTTTGTCTATGACCGTATGGCATCTTTCGGATGCAGATTCAATGACCCTTTTATAAAATTCGCTGGATTTTGAGGCTAAGAAATCATTTGTAGCTCATTCGGCCTGGTTGTCGTTTAAGAATTTCTTTCCTTTCAGGAAGTTCTGCAACGGTCTGAATAAATGGTAATCGGAAGGTACTAGGTCCGGGGAATATGAAGGGTAGCTAAGCAGTTTCCAACCTAAATTCATTATTTTTTCTTGTGTCCTTAAAGACAGGTGTGGTCCGACATTATCTTGTTGAAGGATTACATCTTTCCTATTCTATAAGGATGTATGTTTCGCTTTTATCATCCGATCCAGCTCCTGTAAATGGTTGCAATATTTTTCAGAATATAAGGTTCCTCTAGGTCTTAAAAGTTCGTAGTGGGTGAGTCCTCCTCTATCTAACAAGATGCACAACATTCCTTTTTTTATGTAAAGGTGGTTTCGACGTCGATGGTACAGCTTTTCCGGATTGACAATAAGCTCTTTTTCTGACGATATTGTTACACATCACCCAATTTTCGTTGTCGGTAATTATTCTATTCTAGCAAGGAAAGAGGTGCAAATTGTTACTCGATCTGCCAGGTTCTACTGTAACAGCTGGTGTAGTACTCCTTGTGAACACTTACACACAAATCCTAATTGATGAATATGATCAGATATTGTTTGTTAAGTAACATTCAACTGTTCGCCTATCGCCTTTGTCGTTAAAAATGAATTTTCGTTTAAAATGTTCCTGAGAACATCGTCGTCGACTTACAGCGGCTTTCCTAAACTAGGTTCACCTTCAAGACTTAAATCTCCACTCCCAAACTTTTTAAGCCATCACCAACCCATATGTTTTGATATGGCATGTTCTCCAAATATACAGCACAAATTCTGTTATGCAACAACCGCATTATTTCTCTGCCGAAACTCGTAAAGAACGCAGTGGCGTAAATGTCCCTGTCGACTGAAATGTTTGCTCTATTATTACGTGTAACAGATTAATTAGTTCAGTGATGGTCACCGGAACTATGACCTGCCCCCACTTTAGGTCTATTTTTCTGATTTAAGTTCCCTCCAGTTCGGTCAACGTTTATCCTCGATGCGTCGTTGTCACAGATCACAGCCTATATGAGGAGACTGGACCTAGAGTGGAGGAAGGCCGCAACTCTGGTGGTCATCACTGAATTAGTTGAACATAAAACTGCTTAGAAAATAGATAATGGTATACTAATTGTTTGAGACCTGCTCATATCATACCTAAGATTGAAAAACATCAGCGGTCATAGAATGGACGAAACTTTCTGGAAGACCCAATATATCGTTTGATTATTTAATCCCTTGTCGTCCACTGACGTTGCTGTGGCGGCCTGTATTGTTTGTACAGACACGATACCATGCAAGACTTGAAGATTTAAAATTCAAGTTTTGTTGACTTGAACATAAACTGAGTTAGCGAAGCAAATGAATAAAATTACCATTATAAGCCTCCATCAATTTCTTTTGGGAAAAAGAAACGCTTTTGATTTTCATAACTGACACCATAAAAATATCTTAAAATTATTAGTCGCTCGTATTAAAAAACTCTCGGAGTGCAAAAGCTTAGATTGAACCTTACTGTGATGCAATTCCTCGAAACTATTTAGATGATGTATAAAGTTAACGAGCTCATGAAAAATTGCACACGTGCTTTTATTATTATTATTATTCATGTCAGGAATGTGACCTTGAACGGCCATTAATTCGCGTCTCTGTTATAATTTCCGCGAAAGTTCAACTTTAAACAGACGCGCGTACGCGTGTGTTCTGATTGCTGCAGAAACGCAGCACTTTTGGAGACGTAATTGGAAATTAACACTTTGAGTGCTACGTAACCCATATTTGGGTGACACAAAAATTAAATTATTATTTATTTGGTCATGTATAGTATTAATATATACATATATTTAGTGAGGCTTAATAGTAGCAAAAAAAATGATGGCAGTTATTAATATTATTGATTAAAAAAGGTACAATTTATAGTTATATTAATTTTGTATAAAAATTTAGAAAGTTTGGCATTTTCAGCTAGTGCAGCGTGGCGCTCAAAATGTTCATGAAATTTTCGAAGATACGTGCTCCATGTAGTAGAATGTTATGCGGTAGAAAAACCTATGATACATTGTATATTTTATTATAGTAATATGTAGAATATAAATTGCTTCAGCGTTTTAAAACTGCAAAACGCATACGCTGCACTCGGACCAATATGGTAGGCCGTAGCACGCGGCGAATGTTTTTTTTGAAGTGCATATGCGTGTTCATCGTCATCAAACGGGTCACTGTTTCAGCTCTATGAACTCATATATGAGTTTCCAAAATCGTGATCCGTGTGCTACGAACCACTATACTATTCCTAGTATGCATGTGTAACGTGTGTGTACATCAGGCTACCTGATTAAAACCTATACTTTTTATTAACTATTCTACAGTTCAGTAACACTAAAATAATTTTGTAACTGACGTCATATGCAATTACAGTAATTAAATATTTAAAAAGTCAGCACATGAACGCTTCAATGCTGAAATAGTTAAACGACACGTACATCCGCGTGCTTCGTAATTTTCTGAAGAAATAAATTCACGTAGTACATTGTATCGCACAACATAATCTGGAACCTCAATTATCTGAACAATAGGCTTAGTGTATGGAAAATGTTGTAGCAATTATATGACACCTAACTTGTTCGAGTATTTTATCGAAAATTGCACTTATTCGCTTATCATTAGATCTTGTGGATCTTTGTACAATTTAACATATTTAACCCTCAGTTGGTATGGGGACAGATCGGTCACATAACCGGTATCGTGGAGTCATACATGACCCGTTGGAGTTCTGTAGGGGTACTGATGTGTATTTTTGTTATAACTATCATTACCAATTGTATGAGATACACACAAAGCTGAAACAATGAAATGTTTCCAAAAATTTTAATATTATTATTAATTATGAAGAAAACAAAAATTGTGGATCATCTGTGACCCAACGATATACTGAGGCTTAAATACATGAAAAATGAACATTCTACTTAGTAAGTAAAATAAAAAATCAATTTTGCAACATTTAAAGCGGAACATGAAGTTTTATCATAGTTTCATTTCGCTAACTACATTAAAATAAATAATATTTAAGTCCAAAAATGTACATTTGCATAAACATCTCCAGTCTGCTTATCATGCTATCAATTCGCATAATAGAGATTTCATTTAATTCTAATGTTGCGTTCAAAGAAACAAAGACGTAGAAATTTCAGTAGAAGGCTCTGGGCTGCAAGGACATCATATTTAAAGCATACACGTTCGTCTTATTAGCTGGTAACATTCATATTTCCTGTGTCTGGACGTCAGAAATGGCACTTCCGCTCACAAATAATTGTACACACGCGTGTCCGTATCCGATTTGGTCAGGTGACGCACGAGTAACCGATTATAATTTCATTTCGAACGCTCAACGTTATGAATAATGAATAGAAATTGCAAGTCGTTGTTATAACGCGTTCCATACCAACATTCAACACGAGTAATCGATTATGTTGGATCACTTCGGAAGTCCGTGCATGTTTATCTATGAATTTTATTACATATGTAAATAAATATACAAAGAAACAAATTTTTCATTAATATTATTATTATTGGGTTGAGTCATAAGTAACTTCCGATTTGTCTTGCTAAATCTTTCAGTTAATTTATTGAAAGATCATTTTTTGCTGCTTCTGCAGCATACCTTAGTTTAAGGGATGATTACGTTCTAATAAGAATACAAATTAATAGCCTAAGTGAACCATTTGATTTTTTAGGAAGAATACTATTTATTATGTCTTGGAACTTATTTATTAATCAACCTAATATTATTATTACATGTGTTGTGTTCAATAAGATACAACAATGATTACAAAAATTTGTTAGGGCATGTTTCAGTTATGGTTGCGCAAGGAGTTACAGGGATTATTTTTAAATGAAAATAGACTACCGTTCAAAAGTTTAATCGCATCCGTTAAAATGGAGTAAAGCTATAAGTAACTGTGGGGAAAATATGAATTATGTTGTAAACCCATAATATGTATTATTTAAAATTGAAGGAAAATGTGATAATTATCGATACAACGACCCAAAGGATACAGTGAAGGCTGTGAAAGCATATTTTCAAGAGCAAAACCAAGTGGAAATTCTGGAATGGCCGCCACAAAGTCCCAACTGTAACCTTATTGAGTTCATATGAGACTATTTGGGACGTGTGTCAACTTTATAGGTTATTTTTCATATTATCGATATCTCCTTCTTTCTAGTTCTTTTTGTCTACGCGCATGTGCATCTCATGTAAGTTATTCCACTAATAAGTAAACTACTGATGAAATCGTTCATGTGTAAATACTTATTTGACTACGATATGTATGTTTTTTCTAATTTATTTTTTGTTTATCATTTTTCCTACTGTAAAAGTCTCCAAGCTGTTTTCATTTATTTCTATAAACAATCTCGAGATTAAACACTGTATTCATCACATGGTAGACGAATGACTATAACCTGAAGTTATCTCTTTTGAGTGAAAGTTCGATACGAACATACTTAGAAGTAACACTAATCTTTTTATGAAAACGCATGTCTTGTAAATACTGATTCATGTAATCGATGATAGAACTGAAATAAAATCAAATGACGACACTATTCTCTCTAGTCAATGAATTTTTAAACATAAAAAAAGAGAAAAAAGCATTGAAACGACTGGCGAGCGGACGTTCTCAGGTTTAGTGTTATTGGCGGCAAATTAAAGGTTGATCCTCAAAGCGAGCGAACGAAATTGAAACACGCAAACGAATTCTAATCGAACCGATTCGATTTACTCGAAACGCCGAACTCCCCTAGCTCTGTAGTTATTCGAGAAAACAGGAATTCAATTCCTTGATCATTTAAGCTCTTCCGCTCGAATCACATCGGCACGCAATATACAAAGCGTTACGGTTTAATTGCTATTTGCAGGGGCCCCCGGGAAATTATTGCAACAGCTATCGCGTACATAAACGTCGAACTGATAGGTGAAACGTTTAATTCGACGGGATATCTCTGTGCGCGTTTACGCCACGACCGAAAGGCGCTTTCTTAATTGTGTTGTTAACATGCATCACCGCGACAGCTGCACCAGCTAACTGCGTAAAGCAAAGTGCACGCACGCGAACGAATTCTAATCGAACCAATTAAATTAACCTGACGGTGCAACTGCCTCGTTACGACATTCGTCCGCACATGAGAACCGTTACAATCGACGAGCATGAAAACACTTCCGAAGAACTGTCGCTATTCCTTTTGTAAAGTGGCCCTCAGACAATCAATATACAGGGTGTCCGATTTTAATATATAAATGCAAATGACTCGTAAACTACCCGCTGTATGAAAAACTGGTTCAGAGAGGAATTGTATGATTTCGAGGGGGACATAATCTGGTGTAATTAGTTTTTCTGTAGATGAATGCATAGCGGTCATATGAAGGTGACATACGTTTTCTTAAATGGAATTATAAAATTCTTAATGCGTTAGTCGATGCAGCTCTTTATTTCCTATAAAAAAGTGTTAAGTCGAAAAGCCATTATTTTAGGAGATATTTTAGTCTGAATATTGCAAAGTAGTACTAGTAAGTACACCTATCTGCACCTGTCCACTGTCAATTCAGAAAATGTAAGTGCAGATAGGTATACTAGTACCACTTTGCAATATTCAGACTAAAATATCTCCTAAACTAATGGCTTTCGACATAAATACCTTAATAGTTTATTACAGGAAATAAAGAGCTGTATCAATTAATGCATTAAAAATTATGACTTCATTTCAGAAAACGTATGTCACCTTCATATGACCTCTACGCATCCATCTACAGAAAAACCAATTACACCATATTATATTCTCCTCGAAACCATTCAGTTTCTCTCTGAACCATTTTTTCATACAGCGAGTAGTTTACGAGTAATTCGTATTTATAGATTAAAATTGGACACCCTGTATATTGTCAATATTATTGAACGTGTGAAGAAACGGATTGACGTATTTTCAATATTTAAAATATGGATGAGGTGATTTGATGAAAACCAAAATATTTGTAGTATTGACGAAATATTGACAATAAGTATGGATCGTCTGAGAGCTATTATTGACAATACCTCTGTTAGAACATAGTAAAGTGTCGGAATTAAATTTACGATGCGGTCGTTGAAGGCTATTTTTGAGGGGCCGGATTCAACAGTTCTTTGAAACACGTGCTAGTCATGCGAACATAATTTTGAAAATCTTTTGGGGTGGATACGCGAATTTTATTTAACAAATTTACGTGGAAAAACGTGTTCCTTCTTAAAAGCCACTTCCAAGTACATACTCGTTTCTTTTTTTATTTTTTATAGATAATGCTAAAATAATAGCTGCATAAACTTTCTTTTGATTAGGCATCGTTGAATGCCAACTCGAAACTGAATATATTGTCAATAAATATTGACAACATTGTATTGACAATACACAGAGTGAGGCACGTAAAGCGTGACAACTGAAAATTATCGCAAATATTGGTGATATGAATAATTTAATTTTTTGTACGTGAAAATGCCAAGAACATTTCAAGGTCATTACCTTTTTTTAAATGGAATTATATATTTTTTAACGCGTTGACTGCCACACTATGTAGGCTGAAAACGTCACACCCTTCTATACTTTGATACAGCATGAGAGTAACTTCAAATGATGCCCTTTTTAATCAATGCTGTTAGTAATTCTTTATAGTATTTACTGGTTATGTTAGACCTTTTTAGATATTTTTACTAATACTATTTGTAGTCAGATAAATAACAACTGAATATAAGTGTCACCCTTATATGAGTAACATGGCAGTCAAAGTGTTAATATACGTAAGTATAGTTCACACCAAGCGAATTCAATAGCCGTAGTCATTCAAGGTCAATCAAGGTCACAGGTAAAGAAAAGTAATTATATCTTTGCAGTTACATTTACTTAGAATACTGTAATGTTTCCTGTCTGCGATCGTTTGAGCATCCTAATTTTCAGGTCATCCCACGTTGTAGGAGCCAATGGCATCGCTTTTTGTTTCAGATATCCCCCAAAAAAATAATCAAGAGGAGTTACATCTAGCGACCGTGGTGGCTGTATCACCCGACTTATGCGTCCTATCTATTTTTTGGAAATTACGTTTATCCTATTCATTTTATTCATTACGTCCCTTCATCATGCAGCAGTGTGTAGGAATGCACCGTAATGATCTATTAGTAGGCAGTTCTACTAATAAGTGCGGATGTGTGTATGGCCTTTTCTTCACATGTGGTCTTAATTGACCTTTAGTGACTGCGGCCATTGAATTCGTCTTGATGTGAACTATAACTACGTATACTAAAAAACATGCTGTTCCGTTTAAAAAACAGATAATGACCTTGAAATGTCTTTGACATCTTCATGTACAAAAAATTAAATTACGCTGAAAAGTGTGCCCCCTAAAATACTTCAATTTTTCCTAACAAAATTTTTTGATATCACCAATATTTTCGATAATATGCTATTGTCATGTTTACGAGTCTCACCCTGTATGTTGATCCACTGAGGGCCCTTTTAGAGTTCGCCCATAATAATTCTGGTGCTTGTAACACACATAAAAACTTTATTTATTAATAAGGAATCCTGAGTTCATGTGGAATAATATTCAGATCCAACCAGTCAATACGTTCAGTTTCAAAGTACTTACAAGGGACATTACCCAAGTGTCAATCGCCGATCTTAGTGAAATTTTTGTGGGTAGTAGTTCTCAAAAAAATATTTGACACATATTTTTTTATGTCGGCAATCGTCCATATTTAGGAACTGAAAACAGCCCTTGAAGTTGGGGCGAAAAACATACTTGACAGTATATCTCAGAAACTATTGGTCCTAAAAAAAAAGTTTAAATGTACGATGTGCCTATTTTTTAATGCTGAATTGAGCTGTATGATTAGTTTTCCGAAAAAGTAATTTGTTTAAGAAATATGTTAAAAATTTACGTTTTTTCAATTTTTCTGGTAAAATGTTAATCAATTTGCATAAATTTTTGTATACTTATACTATGAACCTTGCCCCAAAATACAGATAGAACAGAATTTTCAATTTCACTCTCGTAAGAGATATTATTACATGTGAAGTATTGGGATGAGAGAAATGTTTTCTTCGATATCTCGAAAACTATTCGGTGTAGACAAAAATATTTTAGATCAAAATTGTGTATTTTTTTACAATAAATTTAATTATGTAATAAAAATTCCTAAAATATTAATTGGTATAAATTGTTATATTGAAAAGTATTAACTTTTTGCTCGTCTTTTTTTACAAAATGTTGACTCATTTTCGTATAAATGTGTGATGGTGATAAGTTGCTTAATTCTACAATTCCTTCTTCATTTCCAACATTAATAACTGTATACACCGGTTCATCTGTTGCCTCGACAAATACTAATTCTTGCTCCACTTGTATGTCTGCCTGACTTGCCTATTTGTAACCATCAATTATATCTATAAAAATTTGAGCAACTTCAATTTACTTGGCATTGGTTGCAGTTTCATTTTTGGCGTTTTCATAATCATACACACTCAATAGGATATTTATAATATTGATTGGTTTTACTTTCATTTTTAAATTGCGAACCCAACAAACGTAGTTCACACTATTACAAAAATCAGATGCAAGATCTTGAAAAAATTTAAAACTGCACATGAAATGAAAGTAGAATTAAATTGAAAACGGTGGGACGTCAGCAAACTATTCCACTATGACCTTACCTTCTTTCTGTCACAACAGCAGTTGCAACTCACAAGTTCACAAGAATTTATCGAATGATCACCGTCGTATACGTCGCTACAATGATACTTTCCATCAGGAAGAGATCATTTTTAACACCAAAGAGCAAAGTGTATACAACTATGCATCCACGACATTTATATATTAGCTTTTTAAACGTAGCTGTAATGCCATATTCCCTCTTTAGGTAAACGAACCGATCAATGTCTTCGCAAGTCATATACAAAAACGTAAGGAAATTCCGGCCCTCGCAATTAACAGTTCGAAATCGAAAAAACAATCAGCTCTTCTGAGAGCTACCACAGTTTTACAAAAGTGGGAAACTTTGAGTTCTGCCTAATAAACATTATGGGGAGTTTTTACCTAAATGTATTCTGGAATTTTTGTATGGTCCCGTGAAATTGGTGCGCGTACATCTTTTACACGTCTGGCCAGGAGGATCTCCCTCGCAGTCCTTCTCAATCTGCCGCAGTAGTACTTCCTCGTAAAGAATAATTAAGAATATAGTACATAATACAATTGACAAAAATATCGTAAACCTTTATAGCTATTTCAGTTCTATGGACGAAGTGGTCGCGCCTCGAAACATGTGTTTAGTACAGTGAGCCTAATTTTCTTCGAAAGGTTGAATCTATTAATTTCAAAGTATCTACATTTTTTATAAGGATCCACAGTTTATGTTTACACATTTATATGAAAATCAACATTTTGTAAAAAAAACGAGCAAAAAGTTAATACTTTTTAATATAACAATGTAAACATATTAATATTTTAGAAATTTTGTTTACGTAATTAAATTTACTGTAAAAAAATACACAATTTTTATCTAAAATATTTTTGTCTACACCGAATAGTTTTCTAGATATTGGAGAAAACATTTCTCTCACGGCAATTTTTGACATGCAATAATATCTCTTACGAGAGTGAAATAGAAAATTCTGTTTTATCCGTATTTTTGAGCAAGGTCCATAGTATGAGTCTACAAACATTCATGCAAATTGATTAACATTTTACCAGAAAAATTTGAAGAAACATGTTAATTTTTAACGAATTTTGTAAACAGATTACTTTTTCGGAAAACTATTTATACAGCTCAATTCAGCATTACAAAATAGGTATACCGTACATTTAAACTTTTTTTCTAAGACCAATAGTTTCTGAGATATACCGTCAAATATGTTTTTCGAACCCAACCTCAAGGGCTGTTTTCACTCCCTAGATATGGACGATTGCCGATATAAAAAAATATGTGTCAAATACTTTTTTGAGAACTATTACCCACAAAAATTTCATTAAGATCGGCGATTGACACTTGGGTAATGTCCCTTGTTAGTATAATTCCTTCAGTAGTTCTTAGTAGTTCTAAAATGGTAAAACTAGTTCTAACGAGTTTCCAAATACGTACGCCTAAAAATATTCTAACTCTAACAGCCTTAAATACAATTACAGGTAACCCTCGTATAACGCGATACTTGTACAACGCGGTTTCGATATAACGCGGTCTACAAATTGTAGTAACCCTTCTTCAACGCGGTTGCGGTTTAGGTATAACGCGATCTTGAAACTTTCAGATTTTTATCTTTTCACTTAATATACTTTTTAAAATAAAATATTTTATATGAAACTCTACTTTTGAAGACAGTGATGACGATTAAAATATGCATTTTATTTTGCCTAAAACATTTATGCATTAAGTGCAATGAAATTTACGTTCAATTTGTAACTTTTATAATTTTATACTATTATTTGTTTCATACTTTATATGTTTTCTTAACTTACACGAATTACCTGAACTAAATAAAAATATATTTTTGTTGGACATGTCAATGTTGTTTATATAATTTAAAAAAAAGCGATTTCGGAACATAATCCTATTTTTTGTATGTGATTGAGTCTAGCATAACGCGGCATTTCTGTGGAGCCTAACCTCCGCGTTATACGAGGGTTACCTGTATTCACTTTAATATTCGAACACCACAGTATATTTAAGTTTATTGATTCATGTCTTCACAAATTATGAAAATATTCGTTAAAATATTCGAAAAACGTAAGCAATGGTTTTGTATTTGTAATATTTTATTATGCAATAAATTTTAAACGAAACAGTGTCCAATTTTCTCGTTACAAAACTATTCGAACACTATAAAAATTTAGTACCTACATTTCCTTAAGTTAAACGTAAGTTTAATATTCTGTTGGATAGCCTTTGTGTTGAGTTACATGCCTCAAACGTTTAGGCATATTTGAAATAATTTTTATTAAATATTCCGAACTGATGCTATTCTATTCCTCTTTTAACCGAATTTTTAATTCCGTTTCTCTTATTTTTTAATCTAACTTATTCCACAAATTCTCAATCGGATGTAAGTCAGGGGACTGGGGGAGGGGGGGATGCAACACTTTGGGACAATTACATAGCAAGTATTATTGTACAATCCGTGATTTATATTTGGGGTCATTGTCTTGGTAGGACTTAAAATATGCACGAATCCACATATTATCGGCACTTCCTGACAAATTCTTTTTCAAAATCTTCAAATATTTCTTTTTTTTCTAAAATTTCTTCTATGAACAATAATTCATCAACTCCAACAATAGATATGCAGACCCACACAATTACGTTTCCTGCACCGTGCTTTATAGTTGGCCTCTTTTGTTGTTTCCATTCTTCATTGATTCTGCTCCATATTCTACCCCTTCCATCTGAGCCAAAAATATTGTATTTGCTCTCATCAGCAAAGATCACATTCATCCATCATTCTTGTTCTTTTGAAACATATTCTTTCGCGAAGTTCAATCGCTTTCTTCTATTGTTTATACTCGCATACGGTTTCTTTTGGGCAATACGACCATTGTAACCAACTTTTTTACGAGCCCTCTGAACAGTTTGTCGATTTACTTGTTTGCCACATTCTTACATCCGATGTTAATTGCGGTGCACTTACTCGTGGATTTTCCTTGATTTTTTTTTATAAGTTTCCTCTTGTCTCTGGAATTGAGAATTCGTAGACGTCCTTTTTGGAGCTTAAACTCCATGCGTCCCTGTTTTTTGTAACTTATGATAATGTCTGCTACAGTACTTTTTTCTTACTCAATAATTTTGCTATTTCACGGTATGTTTTTCCTTTTTCGTAATTATAAATTATTATTTGGCGTTTGTCAAAACTTGTGTTTCTTCCTTTCCGTAGCATTTTAGAATGTCGATGTTTAATGCTAAATTTCTTATGTTAAACTGACTTAGAATCGTAACATTACTGGTATGTTTACATTAGAAACGTAAACATCGGATTAGGACATTTCTTAGAATTAGTTCAGCGACGAGTATGTTCTATGTCCGAATATTTTTGTAATGCGTAAATTAGACATCGTTTCGTTTAAAATTTGTTACACAATAATATATTACAATTACAGAACAGTTGAGTATGTTCCTGCTATCTACAATAAATAACTTAACATAATAAACATCAATTGAGCAAATATTTTAATAATTTTTGAAGATATAAATCAATAAACTTAAATATACTATGGTGTCCGAATATTAAAATGAGTAAGTAATGTTACTGGTTTTCTTGTATTATGTATTTTTTCCAGTATTTTAAATGTTATGATTATTATAACAATTATTGTTGGAATTCCTTAAAGAAATACATGTAGTGTTATGCGTGAATATCTATAATCATATTATTGTAAATCTGTGTATGTATACAGTTAAGATTCAATTAACAATCATTATATCATTATATCATTAAAGTCAATAACTATTATATAAGTAATGTACGCTCGTTCCGAAATGTTGTTTGGAAAGCAGCGGACCAACGTGCAAATGTAAAATACCCATAAGATGGTGGAATAGTTTTTCTAGAGGCCTGTGTACGCACCGTACAGCCCACCGTGCGAGGGGTGCAGGCATACTGCTGTATAATTAGTATAAAGCCATTATTTAAAACTAATGTATTAAATACTTCAACAGAACGATTTCAGATTCCATCTTATCATACCTTAATTGCAGCACAAGTCTTATTGTTAGCATCAATACAGTTTCCTCTGTTTATACTATGCATAAAGAAATCAAATGCAACACTTTCTATTCCTTCCGAAAAGGTATATTCCGGCCCTTTGCGTATGAAAGCGGCTCAACATAAAAATATTTTAAAGTTGGCTGATCTGTATGTACGGAAAATGGACCAGCGGTATTACTTACAAATATTCCTTATTGTAGAAGACAATAATAATCAGGTGAAAGCACAGACGAGTGAATCAGATGCTTCAGATGTACAGGGATTGGACAAACTAATGGAAACATTGTTTATAAGTCGTGTATTGTGTAGTTGAGATTAATAGCCGTGAAGTTGTACACATTGCGATCGTATTTGAAGAATGGTGTAATATCCCATTAAACATTATTCAGGTTTTCTGTGATTCTATTACCAGGAGAATTCAGGTTGTATTAGATGCCAATGGTGGTCCTACACGATATGAATACAGAATTTCTGAATGTATGAGGTGTTTCCACTTTTTTGTCCAACCTCTGTACATTAAATACTCAAATAAATTTCGAATAATATTTAAAGTATCAACTATTATGTTTCTATACGCGAATCCGCTCTTTGTAGGGGAGAAGTGAGGTAAAAGGGACATTGTTGTTTAGGACAAAATAGCAAAAAAACTAAAAAAGCATTCCAGATCTAATTGGTAACATTAGAAAGATCAGTTATCTGACTATAATGATACGTGGTAATAGTAAGCTTTTCTGTATATTTACCTGTCATATTGTTTACTTTTTATAAAAGTGTATTTTGTCCCTTTCATAAATTGGCTGTATATAATGGAACATGGATATTTATGAATGGGACTAGAATATAAATCCCAGTATTATCGACTTTTTCCGGGTTGTGAAAACAGGAAAAGGTGTACTTCGAAGCACGTAAAAATTCAACCGTGTATTCCTGCCATCTTTGAAATGACAGCGGCTCGCAGGTAGAGGCAGTTGTGCATACGTTACTGTTGCTACGAAACAAAAATGACTTTTGTCATGGGGGATCCTTCTTCTTCCATCTGGTAGCAATGTCCCGTCCAATACGTGTTCCTTTCAACCAACCTGTCCCCTATATCGTTATAAATGTGAATAAATAATTGGTCAAAATTATTGGCGTACATTGCTTGTTTATCTTCATGACACAACAAATTTTCAAAAAAGGTAAATGTAAACATAAGGTATATGTCTGAAAGACTTATAAATATAAAAAACTATAAATAAATATTACTTTCCAATTTTTGAAGATGATCGGTTCTCATACCAAAGTCTTTGTTATGTACCACCTGAACGCCCATGGGCGTCCTCCGCACGGTTCGTAGCAATACGTGGACCGCTTTTAAGTGCCCGGAACATTTGAAGCATTAATTTACACACCTACATTGAGTCGACACACTCTGTTCCCCTCTTCAGGTACTATACGCTCCCCGAATCCTTTTCCCAAAATATTTTCAAAGCCTCTGACACAGGGAAGCGGCGCACGCGCAAGGTTGAAGTCATTCATGCTTCGCCGAATAAGACGAAACAAATACAATCGTTACGTGGGGCCCTTCTTCCGTCAGGTAAACAAGAATCCCACAGACAAACCATCGGGAGATATTCCATACAATAACACTCGTGTTTGCATCGATGTGCTGGCACGAGTGTTGGGCCGAGACGCAACCGGTGCTCCTCTCCAGAGGGCATAATTCTTTGATCTCGATTTTTGTCCACTCTCCTCCTCCTCCTCTTCATCCTCATCCTCATCCTCATCCTCGTGGTTCGCCGTTCTACATCGCGCACCGCCCTCTCCCCGCACAGAAAATTCAAGACCGGTTAATCCAGATTAACTTTGAGCCGACGTACGCGCGTGTACGTATCTATATATATATGTGTGTGTGTGCGTGCGTGCGTGTGTGTGTGTGTGTATGTGTAGACGTGTGTTCGTAGCGGCGAGGCTCGATCGGGAGTAACGATCTTCCGCGATCAAAATGCAACGATACTTTCCCCCTGGAGCACTCGCCGGACCTGTCCTATCGCTGCATCGAGCTCTCCGCATAGGCAGAATTGAACAGCTTATTTCCAAAACGTCTTAACACCAGAACTACCCAGATTAACCTATACCCATTTCTACCAAATCGGTGAAAATGATTTGTTTTCGAAAAACCACTGTATACGAAAAAAAATGTGTTCGTATATACAGGGTGTACCTCGTATAACAGGCGCCCTAATTATCTTCTCCAGCTGTGGCGGTACGAGAAATGCTTTGTATAAAATTCAATCGGTTTGAAAAGGTGAATAAGATAGAAGACAACTTTTTTCTGTTATCTTTTTTCAAGGTTATCGTACATACACCCCCGTCCATAAGTATTAGGACACTTACGAAACAGTAAGTAAACCTGACATATTACTAGTTAATTACTAAAATCTTTAAGAATTATTATGTAGTTTGATATCTTAGATTATAAAGAATTTGTACATTCAATATTACAACACAGATCCGACCCGTTATGTGTAATAAAATTAAACTTTCTTCTTGCCTATACATATATCCACCGCGTCTCTCGATCACTGCCTTAACCAATTTTGACATACGTTTTAATAATTTTTCTATTGTATCGGTTGTTATCTGGTCTCATATTTACGTGTTGTAAATGGTTCCACGAGTCAAATTCAGATTTTGTTCTAACCTCTCGAATTTTCCCATCTAATTCATTCCATTTTTAATAAGTCAAATGTAATAAATGGGAAAACTAATTATATAAATAGTACATACAGGGTGTTTCCGATCTGGAGGTATAACCGGAATGGGGGTGAATCTACATGAAAAAGTAAGTCGAAAATGCAGAGTAACGTTTTTTCGTACGAGGCTTTATTTCCAAATAAATCGATGTTGAAGATTCGTCCAGTACACGTTCACTTGACTATTCTGTAGACTAGTTTTTGCTGCGTTTGCATTCATGAGCATCACCAATGTCATGGCTTCTTATCGTTTCCGACTCAGATTATCTGACTTTGTCACTCTGTCAATCGAGAGAACACCGACACGATCCTCTCGGTAGTTACTTGAGACAGTAGGCATAAGTGTGATCGTGTTTAAGTGTATGCGAACTCGAGGAATCTTCAACATCAATTTATTCAGAAATGAAGTCTCGTACGAAAAAATGTCACTCTACATTTTCGACTTATTTTTTCATGTAGATTCACCCCCTTTCCAGTTGTTCCACCAGATCGGAAACACTCTGTATATGTTTTTGCTAGTATGGTCGTATAAAACTACCGAGAGTGCTATAATCTGGCTCAAATGTACCTTTTTTGTGAGATCAGCAAGTGTCCTAATACTTATGGGCGGAGGTGTACTTAATTTGTTAAGAAACATCGCATTGAACATTTACATTATCGAACTGATTTAAAAGGAACGTTTCGCATGTAATTTAAAATTTTAGACTCCAAGGTTATTTTAACCCTAATGCGTTCTTCCGTTGTACTATAGAAATATGATTTTTGGATCAAAAATGCCCCGAATGTGTGGAACTCAAATTTTTAACTTTATAATGCAATTAGAGGACTAAGAATCATAGGGATAACCAGTCGCATCCATTATAATGTCATCATTGCGAAAATTGTTTAAATAAATGAAGACGCAATGAGTCAAAAAACACCCGAACACCGCACGAGGGTTAATATCATGCTATTATGCATGTTTAAATGCACATTCATGTCAATTACAATATATAGTACAAAAAATGTATATATTTATTTGAAAAAACATTGATAACCTTGGAAAAAAGCAGGAAAATAGGTATTTGTCAGACAATTTTTCTTTTATCTTATTCACCCTTTCAAACCGTTTAAATATTGTACGAAACGTTTCTCGTACCGTTACAGCTGGAGAAGATAATTATCAGGCCTGTTTTACATAATACACCCTGTATATTTGTTACATTGACTCTGCGGAAATTCGAAATAGGATAATTATTTCTAAAACATAAATCATACTTAACCCTAGTGCGTTCTTCCGTTCGACTATACGCTTACGGTTTGTGGATAAGAAATGCCCAGCATGTATGGAACTCATATTTCCAACTTTATAATGTAACTAGCTGATGTACCCATGCTCTCGCGCGGGCAGTCTTGTTATTCAGGGAAGGGGGAGGGAGGAGGAAAATCCTTTCTTAATAGTTACCTACGCTATAAAAGGAAAGTGTCTGCCAAATTTCAGCTTCCCAGGCTCAGTGGTTTGGGCTATGCGCTGATCGTCAGTCAGTCAGGACACTTCATTTTATATACAGGGTGTCCGCGCCAAAGTGATACAGGCCCGTAATTTCTCAAGTATTAAAGATACAAAAAAATTGTTTATATGAAAATTGCATGGTACAAGGGGGCAAATTTTTTAACGAAGACGAACTCTTTTTTACATTATTAGTTTAAGAAATATGATGGTCAAGTTCGTTTATTTAAATGAAACTGTGTACTTTTATTCAGATCATTCGATAGTGCTTTTCAAGACGAATTCACTGACCTTTAATCTATACACCCGATTTTTAGTGATTTTCGAGATATTGCGCCTACAAATTTAACGATTTTCAACAGAAGAAACCCGGCCGAATAGGAAATACCAGTAGTGGTCTTATTCACGCTTTAAGTTCCACGTGTTAGACAGTACCTCTTGAAACAGATACGAAAGGTCTGCACCAGGAACGGCAGACCCAAACTCTGGACAATAGTTTTCCATTGTAAAGTATCAACGATACCTTTCTCGACACTGTAAATGCTACATCTGTGGCCGGAAAACAATTGTCCAGATTTGGGCCTGCCGTTCCTGGTGCAGACCCTTCGTATCTGTTTCAAGAGGCTATGTCTAACACGTGGCACTTCAGGCGCGGACAAAACTACCACCGGTATTTCCTGTTCGGCCGGGTTTCTTCCGTTGAAAATCGATAAATTTGTAAGCGCAATATGTCGGAAACCACTAAAAAGTCGGGTGTATACATTAAAGGTCAGTGAATTCGTCTTGAAAAGCGCTATCGAATGATCTGAACAAAAATACACAGTTACATTTAAAAAAACGAACTTGACCATCATATCTCTTAAACTAATAATGTAAAAAAGAGTTCGTCTTCGTTAAAAAATTTGCCCCCTTGTACCATGAAATTTTCATATAAACAATTTTTTTGTATCTTTAATACTTGAGAAATTACGGGCCTGTATCACTTTGGCGCGGACACCCTGTACATACCGTAGAACTTTGATTATCCGAACTATAATTAGTAATAGTATGACTCACGTTGCAACCATACTTCGCATAAAAGTGATAACTTTATTTTAAAATATAAAACAGAGAGTTATGCAAAATTAAGTACAGGGTGTCATTAATGATATTTCTAGCTTGTAACTGGCATAGGATCATTAGTTTCCGGATGATCAGTGTTCGAATAATCGAGATTCTACTGTATGTAGATGAAAGGTACTAAGGGAACCTAGAAATAGCCAGTCGCATGTATTAGAATGTCATCATTGCGAAAGTTTCTTAAATAAACGAAGACGTGATGAGTCAAAAAAGACCCGAAGACTGCACTCGGGTTAATATCTTTCTTACTACGTACTTACTCAACAGTTTTATACAGAGTGTCCCACGTTTTTCCTGGAAAACCGTGCTAGTATGTTCTCGAGCAGAAGTACAAATGTTGTGCAATTATATACTCCTAAATGCTTTATTGAAGAGTTATGACGAAAATATGGAATGTAGTATCGGTATGATACAGCGTGAGGGTAGCTCGGTAGTACATATCTAATTTGTTTGTAAAACTATGTTTAATCACTGTAATCGATCTAAATAAACAATGCAGTTTTTGTTTATGGTTAGACTGCCAATGTTTATACAAATTGGTATGCATACTTAGTGGTCGATATTTTTTGGTCTGCATGTATAATAGTTAAAGAGATATAATTATATTTTGCGGTTGTCACAATTTATGTATGTTAAAGTGCAGAAATATCCACAGTCTATTAATAAATTATTACTATTTTTACGTTTCGAAATGTTGACAATTTCTATCAACACAAATGAATTTACTGTTAGATGAATTTCACGTGAATTCTGTTTCATTTTAATAAATATACATATATTTAAAAGTCTTCAATCAGACCCTCAGCTCCATAAAGTTATTAGGCAAATATCATTGAACTACTCATAGCCTACTCCATATAAAAATATATCATTACTGTACATTTAATATTTTTATTATAACTTTCTAACAAACCGTTTATGGGTGTATATTTGTATAACATCTTTTTTATTTATCTTCTTGTAAAATACACTCTCACGGTTTGGAGGAAAAAACCAGGGACTCCCTGTATATTATTCAGCACATTTCTTGTAGATGGAGATACTCCTATGATTACACTTTCCATAAACATATATGAACCGTTTATTATTAAAAGTGTGTATGTCCATATTTTGAAAAAAATTAAGTTATGCGTGTAAATTGTTGTAGGTATCCCAAACTTCGGGTTCTGGGGCCTAAGAAAACATCAAAAGTGTGTTTTCATATCTCCTATCGATTCCCATTGAAAAACACGAATAAACATTATTTCGAAGAAAATTAGGTGGTTTTTATTGTTTGGTGACAAATTTTAAAAAATAGACATACGCCGTTTACATAATAAACGATTCATTTATTACTTCCTGTTCATACATGCACATCCTTGCACAATATTATCCACATTGCATCGCTTTAGAGCATGCATCAATATTCAAGGTCACCATTTCGAACACTTGCAAAATAGCTAAGAAATTTGTAAATTACCGAAGTGTGTAAACTAAGTACGTCTATTTCATTGTAATTCACTTTCGGCGACCCTGAATGACCTTGAACCATAGGTCATTCTACGCGTTTTAAAACACTCTATTGGAAGATAAGTGGAGAAGCATATCATTCCACTTAAAAAAATAAAGTTGACCATCGTATGACCTTACGCCTCCACCTACAATAAAACTACTAACATCAGATTATATTCTTCTTAAAACCAAACAACATTTGTCTGAAGTATTAGGTTGAGTCATACATAACTTCCGATTATTGTTGCTTTTGTAGGATGTCTACGTGTTAGGCATTCCTACCTGTAAATATGAAGCAAAAATCAGTATCTCGTGACCTAGTTGCCTATTAAAAAGAAAAAAATCTGTTATATGTCGGAATTTATTTATGACTCAAGTCAATACTTTGTTCTGTCACTGAAAGTAGATGAGTTATTGGGGTGGCCTGTCTTAAATGCCTCACCATGTATATTGCAATATTATTGAAGCGATAAGAACTGTCAAGATCTGATACGAACGAATTTCCTGGTTCTCCAATTTTAAAGACTTCAGACAATTAAAGATTGTTTACTATGAAACGTAAGCATGAATAACTTAACCCTTTCGCTGTTTAGTCCGTACGACGTGCGGGAAAGACGGAAGGTATTAAGATGTTAATGGTCGCTGTACTGGCTCAGATGTTCCGCGTGAACCAGTGATGGCCACAAGAGCTCCCTTCTTCCCCCACTCTAGGTCCATTCCCCTCATATAGGCTGTGATCTAGGACGACGATGGACCCAGGTGGAATGAGAAGCGAACTGACGGGAACTGAAACGAGGGGAATGAACCTAGAGTGGGAGAATGTTGCCAGCTCCTCTACTGGTGTAGACTATTCTAAGAACCACATTAATGATAAACTTGTTTCTGGTTTCCGCTGCTTGTTCCAGTTTATTAAACATTTGAATTTAGAACGTCACTGAATTTAGTTTTCTTGGTCTTAAATCAGATATGGCCATCCCGAGCGACGACTGACTCCGTACTACCCCCACTCTGCGTCCATTCCACTCATGTAATAAGAACGTAGTGATTTAATATCTCGATAAAACTGATGTCATATATACAACAATAATTATTCTTATTACGTTACTGTTTCTTGGTACTTATCAACAATCACCGTTGTTTTTGACGTTACACCCAGACCACAACCTATGTGAGAAGAATGGACGCAGGCCATGCTCCGGATGGCCATCTCCGTCTTGAATGTACTTACAATTAGTTTCAGTTGATTACTTTTCTATAAACAGCTTCGATTAATGTCTCATTAGAAAACGAAAATCAGTGAAATAAACAAACAAATAGTACTAAAAACGGCAAGAAATTATTAAGTGTTATAAACAATAAAATTGGTAAAGTGATTTTGAATTTATTTTAATAAGGCTTCAATTTAACCTGAAAAATTTACATTACAATTATGAGCTGTCAAACACAATTTGTCGTTGGAAAGGTGAAAGAAATTTAATACAGCTGTACCGCTCGATCATGTTAACACGTTGAACGCCGTGGCGGTCACCGGTGACCGACATCTCAAATTTAATTTAATTTAATTTAGTAGTTATTGTTGGTCACAAAATTCTGAGCAAACTTCATACTGAAACAATAATGTAGGAGCACAAGAACACGACTGAGTACTCAAATATTTTTTTCTTTACGATTTATATAAAAAATAGTAAACTATATCGTGTCTAATTAGGTATGGCCGTTTTCACTGTGGCGTTCAGCGTGTTAAATTCAGTAGTGAAAGGGTTAACGTAAAGTGACAAATGCTGAGATTCTAGCAGCGAATTTAAACAAGATAATAAAAACTTCGTGCGATCTGTTCATTAGGTCCTCTGATTTGAAGAACGTGTTTCGCAATTAACTCTCAGCCTTCAATATCATAGCGAAGTAACTTATGCCATGATAGTGACCACAGAGACTTCGCGTTCTTCGTTTTAGCAAAATCATTTCCAGCGCTAATGGAAATCTATCGGCAGTCGAGCTACTCAGGTTTTAAGGGGCCTCTGATTAGGCGACAGATTACGAAGAACGCGTGCGTTTACCCAGCTTCTAACGTACTTTTCCTTGCTGTTTAATAAATGCAGAATGAGGTTTTAATCGTTCAGTGAATTTCTAATCAGGCGACGAAATTGCGGCTAATTGGAAGTAACTGTTATTAAATCAAACGTAATGATTAGACTGCGGATGATTATGCAAATACATATTTTTACACTCCAAAATTTATTCTGTTAGTGTAGTTAAAGAACGAAACATTGACCAAATTATATTATGTCCCTTTACTCCTCCGAGTTATCGACTCGATATCGTTTATTCGATGCTTCGGGCGAGATATCTCGCACGTCTTTTCATTGCACTATTTAACGATGCTATAAATAGGATACTTTATAATTGTGTATTATGAATAATAATAATAATAATAATAATAATAGTAATTATTTTATTGAACCTTAACTGTACGCATTTAATAGTTTTACAGTAGTATGATTATAGATGTTCCAGGAGCATTCATAGCTTCACTCGCCAGTCACGCTTAACACTAACATGTATTTCCTTATAGTACTTTGACAGTAATTACTATAATAATCCTAAAATTGAAATACTGGATAATCCTAAAATTAAGATACTGGATAATCCTAAAATTAAAATACATATAACACAAAAAAAGCCAATAACAAATATTACCAATAACAGAAGCAAGAAGCAATGCACATTTTCTAGAAAAATCGTTTGTTTTACTTTTCTTTTACGAAAAACACTTCAAAACATGATGTTATGTAGGGTGTAGCATGAAACTGTCGCCACGATTTCTGAGGCACTTCCGATAATCTGACAAAAAAATGTTTCGAACCAAAGTTAGTCAGCTTTTAGTCGGCTACAAATTACAACGTAAAAAATTTCCAAACAATTTTTTTTCGATAAAAAGTCAAGGTAACCCTGACTTTTTTAAATGGCATTACGTATTTTGGACGTCATAATGTTGTAGCTGATGTCAAGACGAGTTCAACGACCTACTATACTATGACCTTGAAACGACCTTAAATTTAGAAATGTGGGTCTATCAAGGGAAACGTTATCATAGGATATTATTACGTTGTGTCAATTCAAAACATTGAAATTTAAAGCAGCAAAACCGAACAATATGCGAAGAAGTTCGTCATGATAGCATTAAACAGCAACTAATGCAAATTTACTTCATCGATCGGAAATGTGCTTACGAAAAACTACAATGCGAACACTTATTATAACTGAACGAATTACCTTGAATCATAGGTCACTGTACACGCCTTAAAACGCTTTATTAGAAGGTAAATAACAAAACATATCATTCCATTTAAAAAAATAAACTTGTCTTTCGTGTATCCTTTACGCCTCCACCTACAAAAAGAATAGTGATATCAAATTATGTGCTTCTTAACATCAAATAACATTTGTCTGAAGCATTTTGTTCTGCCAGTAAAAGTAAATATGTTATTCAGGTGGCCCGTCTTCAGGGGATATTCTTCTTTCGTGGCCCGTTTTGAGAATATATTTTGGGAAATTTTTTTTAAGAAAACTAAACAATATATCTTTGTGAAACTTTGTAGATTTATTCACATACGTTTACACTATATTCATGAATTTTTGTACATTGTTACAATCTAAATTGTAGTAATTATTCACTGGGAAAATATACAGGCTGTAAAAATTGGCTCGCAAGGTAACTGCCACTGAAATCATTTGAAATCAAAAACTCAAAAATATTCTTAAGTAGTATGAGTTTGTCTGGAGCCTGTACCATAGAAAACTAAATATATCAATATTTACGCTGTATAGAGGGATTTGAAAATTAAAATATATTAGTAAAAAATCGATGTTCATTTTTCAGATTCATGCCATTTTGTCGAAAATCACTTTTTTTCGTTTTCTGTGATTCAGGTGCTAGCCACACTCATACTACTTAACAGTATTCTTCAGTTCTCGATTTCAAATGATTCCAGCGGCAATTATCGTTCATACCAATATTTTCAACCTGTCTACTTCCGCAATGGATAATTACTATACTTTAGACGATAACTAGATTGCGGATGTTTATGTAAATATATATTTTTAAGAACTATTAACCCTTCACCGCATAATTTTTTTTTTGTTATGAAATACATATATTAAGTGTAAGAAGGTGCATCTTTTTTGAGAAAAATATTGAAAAAATTTGTTTACAATATTAAATCGTTTATTTATTACGAAAACCGATTATATATTATATGTACACAGAGTGTCCCGTTGCATGTGGGAAGTACAACTGGGATGGATTCCGCACACTAGAATAAGAAAGAAAGTTCATATAAACATATGTCTGATATGATCTTGTTTTCGAGTTACAGCTTGTTTTCAAGCTGTACAACGTGTACAACACGCAGCAGAGTTATGATACATGTTTTACATAAAAAATTAATGATCATTTGGTTTGTGCCATATATGGCAGACCATACGGTGAGGGATTAAGATAAGATTACGTTCCCCTCGAAATCATGCATGATGAGTCTTATGTATTTTTCGCTATCGTCAAGAACAAGTGAGTTATTCAGGTGGCCTGTTCTAGATACCCCACCCTGTATATCCGTTAAGCATCTTGTAAAAGTAAATCAAGTGAAAAAGTATGCTTTTTATTTTCCTGCGTTATCGAAAGTACATCTTCCACGTGTTTCGATAAGTTCAATTGCATGAACGTCCGCAGTCTGGTAACGATCCAATTTCCAGGGGACAGTCTAGAGAATTCTTGATACAGCCCTGCTCGGATAATGTCGTTGCTGGCGTATGAAGTGGTTTACGCACGTGGGCGGGACAGGTTATGCATTTGTTCATTACTTGCGATGCGTTGCCATCATTAATATCGAGAACGATGCTTTATACAGCGATCTCGTGCTCGTTCGATACGGATCTTAAACTAAAATTTCAATCGCAATTCGTTCGGATAACCCTGTGGACGATGAGTCACCAACCTCTGGCCATCACCCTTCAATCAGCAATTCGAACATACACTTTTATGTTTCATTACATCAGAATTCCTTCTCTTTTACGTGACCTTCAAATGACCTTCGCTCCCACCGACGCATTGTGGAGAGTTACCAAAAAATCCAGTTCAACTGGATGACCTTGTCACTCGTAATTGTCCTCGAAATATTTATTGCATCCGATTCATGTCGACACGTTTTCAAAAGCTTTATAGGTGGACATCCACGATGAGATTTTCCCTCTTGTGAGAGTTTTCATGTTCAGGGTGCGTGGAAATTGTACGTTACGACCATCATAGCGTGATTCTACACCTTTGGATCGGTGGACATTTGTTAAAAAAAGTTGCCGCAAAATTGACCTTGACCTTGAAATTCAAGGTCAAACTTTTTTTAATCGTATTATATTCTACTCGCTGCGCGGACAAAAAGTCTGGAAGGAACTATGGGTCGCAACTGAACTGTTCTCTTGAAAAATGATGGTAACGTTCCAATAACTGGTAATTATTTACAAAGCAGACGACCTCACCGATTTTTATGAAATTTAAATATGTTGTCACGGTCAACATTCTAAACAACTTTTCCTTAAACATGTAACCGCCGGTCGGCTTTAGTTTCCCAGATATTCGCAAAAATATATTCGATACTATAGATGGTATCCCACCTAACTTTATGACCACATGAAGGTCACCGGTGTTTTTTTAACTGTATTCCTATATTTTTTAATACATTATTCGATCCAGCTGGGTATTCCCTACAAAAAAGTATTAACCTCTTTATACCGTAAAACCATTAGTTTAGGAGATATTTATAATAAACAATCAGAAGCAATTATCAGAAACCATTGGTAAATGTAAATATCTCCTAAACTAATGATTTCTTGATATAAATACGTTAATACTTTTTTGTAGGGAATTCCCTGTTGGATCGAAAAATGTATTAAAAAATATATGATTATATTTAGAAAAAACACCGGTGACCTTCATGTATCCTCTACGCATTCACTTACGGAAAAACTAATCATGTCAAATTATGTCCCCCTCGAAACGATTCAACTTGTTCCTGAAATATTTTTTAATATTATCAAAAACAAGCGAGATATTCCAGGTGATAAAGTTAGGTGGGACACCATGTATAGTATCGAATATATTTTTGCGAATATCTGGGAAACTAAAGCCGAGCGGCGGTTACATGTAGAACGAACAGTTGTTTAGAATGTTAACCTTGACAACATATTTTAATTTCATAAAAATCGGTGGGGTCATCTGCTTTGTAAATGATTATCAGTTACTGGAACTTTAACGTCATTTTTCAAGAGAACGGTTGAGTTGCGACCCATGGTTCCTCTCAGACTTTCTGTTCTCGCGGCGAGTAGAATACAATACGATCACAAAATAATTTGACCACAAATTTCAAGGTCAAGGTCAATTTTGCGTCAAATTTTTTTAACAAATGTCCACCGATCTAACGGTGTAGAATCACGCTGTGATGATCGTGACATACAATTTCCATGCACCCTGCACATACAGGATGTTCAGAAAAAAAGGTCTAAGACTTTACGTGCATATAATATTCACCGAGTGGAGTAAAAAATGTCTAATCAATATAGGTTTTAACCCGTAACTACTACTATCCTTCAATTTTCTTTTCAATAACTCCTATTATTCTAAGTGTTTTATTTGAAACGTGCTTCAAAAGACAATTGGTTGATAGGAAGCAATTTAAACAATTGTTTTCACTAGTTATATTGAAAATAGCATTGGATCTTTGCTAAGATCTGATTTTTGTGGAATTTCTGATATTTGTAGTAAAAAACAATATTCCGAAATATAATACATATTTAAACTGTCAATTTAAAAATGTCGAGTGTGACTCGACATAGGAGTACCTGTGAATAAAATCAATGTCGAGTCACACTCGACAAAGGAGTTCAAAGGATTAAGTACTATTAGCGCGTCCCTGGGGCCCACTCCCGAAATTTGTAATAAAAATCATATTTTCCATAAACAAAAATTTATTTCTTCATGAAACTAATTAAACAGAGAATACTCCGGAGCACGATTTTCCCCCACCAAAATTTATATGGTATTTTCCAGAATTTTTTAAACGTCCGTGGAACTCGATAGTAGTAGTAACGGGTTAAAATCACTCCTTTCGATGAATAATACAGAAGTTTATTTTGACATTTGTTAATATTGTCAAACATTCCTTTCTTGTCTCGTATTACACGACGTGCATTTTCTATTCGTTGCCATAAGTCCGCGATATTATTTCTTATTTTGTTTTTTTTAAATAATCGTAAATAATAGTAAGAAAGAAGTTGATTTTACATCGAAAGGATTCAATTTAGGAAATATGTTGATTAGGTATTTTTTGCTCCACTCGATGAGTACTATAAGCCCCAAAAGTCTTAGACCATTTCTTTGAACATCCTGTATAAGGGTGGGGCAACAATGAAATGTGCATACTGGCATCGGAATATTGTTGCATTTCTCCATAAATGAGGATCATACCCACTTGTTCTTCAAAAAGAATTCATCTTTATTATCACGTCAGTATTTGATTTAGCAATCGATTAATACTGACTACCGATAACTCATGCTCTATTATAAATTGCCACGATGTCTACATTCCTAGCTGTACATCACGTATTACTAGAATGTTGCATTGTTATCAGTTTACATAAAAGTAAGAGTCAATGAATTACAGCATTTGCTAGAAGAAATTTAGTGACGATAAGACGAATCCGCGGATCCACAACTTGAAAGTAATAATAATTGTTTTACCATCTTCAGTGACCTTGAATGACCTCTAATGATAGTTTGCTGAAATTGTTTCAATACCGGCTATCACTCAGCGATAATAAAAATACAGCAGCCTACTTAAAAAGTACAGATGACCTTGAAATCTCCTCTACGACTCCATCCACGTAAGAAATATTTGCATCACAATATATATACCCCCCCCCCCCCCCCCCCATGCCAAGCAAATTGTGTATACAAAATGTTTTTATATTGCGCTGTTCCACGGTTGGCTGGAAGAGCTTTCAAGATCAAAAATTCCAGCCAACCGAGATAGGGTAAGTTATCATAGCCTTCTCGAGCACAATGTTTACGAGCATAGCTCGAAAAGGCAAGGCCACTTTGCCCTACCTCTGTCGGCTGGAAGTTCTCAGTCCCGAATGCTCTTCCAGCCAACCGTGCAACACTGTATTACAAATGACGGAAATATTTAAGGTGAACAAAGTTACTACCCCAGACTATATATACTCACATTTAATTGTTGCTGAAATTTTTGTCTCATGAGAGGAAAATCTCATGTAATATCTCATCGTGGACCTTCACCTTACTCAAGGGAAATATCTTCCTCCTAAAGAGTTGGAAAAAAGTAACTTTGCAGCTCATGTTAGCCGCCATTTTATGGGTCATAATACAGCATTTATGAACAAATACGGATTGTTGTATATTGTTGGAGGTCCCAATCGTTCTGTACATTTTGAACTTTCCCTATACCCACTTTTTTTCTGCCCTCACATTTAAATAATCACTTACTTGTATCTTACCCAATCTGGTTTCCATCGTCCATGTAAGTACCTGACTTTCCCGAAAACATGTGGATTAGGCCGTGGGCCTCAAAGGCCTTGCGTCACATAAACGACCTCTCTCTAAAAGCTCAGCGTCCTCTAAAAAGCCTCATCTTTTCTTACAGTAACCAATCAAAGCTATTTTCCTCTGCTCCGCAGTTCACGAAACCCAATAGCAGTTTCCTTCAATTCACGTCTTCGTCTACATCACTTCTTACGTTCGAATTAATCCGGACCTCACAAAGCGAACTTCTATTTGAAACCGTTAGCCTAACAAAGAGCAGAAATAGCCATCCGGAGCGAGGCTTGGAGCGGGCCTACCCCCACTCTGCGTCCACTCCACTCATGAGTACTATGCAGAGATCGTAAGTTGCCAAGCCCCGACAAACTGAACGGCACAGGGGCAAGGGGACCAGGCCGCATGCTCCACCTAATCCCCTCCATAGCGATCACACTGCATAAGAGTAAAGTTTTATATCCGCGGGGGATACGTGAAATCACAATGCAAATTAAATTTTTTATATATATGTTTTCAGGCTGCGATTCTTTTCTTCAATATGTTATTATATTTTGTTAAATACGTTACGGGGAATATTATTAAAGGTGCGGAGATTTTTTTGTTTCGCTAAAAGTTAATATCCTGAATCTACGTCTACGCCAATGCGTTCGAGTCGTCGCTCTTTATCGCTCCATCTCACTCTGTTTCGATGCTTCTCCTCAGCGACCTTTGTCACGCGATATGTTTGTTATGTGATTGACTCAGCCAATAACGACAATACATGTGACTGGAGGTGGTACAACTAATTTGATTCGTCGGCAACTTACGATCTCTGAGTACGTTGTGGTTTGGCTACGACATCAAGAACATTGGTAATCGTCGATAGGTAGGATTTCTCAAGAAACAGTTACATAATAAAAATAATTATTTTTTGTATATGACAATTGTAAAATTAATTACAATATTATTTATTTTTAGGAAGATCCGGTATCTAATTCAGATTCAGTTATAGCAGTGCGCAATGCACTTGATAGATTGATATCTTTTAATGTAGTACACTTATTAGTTATTCGGATCTTCTTAAAAATAAATAATATTGTCATTAATTCTTTCATTATCAAACAGATTCGAATAAGTGAGTGTATATGATGTCCGCTGAGTTTGTATATGACAAACGATGTATGTCAATGTAGGATGTAACCTCTACATTTAATAAAGTGTAATTATTCCTATTACGTCGTACCCAGACCACAACCTACGAGAGGGGAATGAACGCAAAGTAGGGGTAGGCCGGAGTCAGGTCTTGCACCGAATGGCCATCTTTGGTCTAGAGTAAGGGTTAAATTTGTGTATAGTTTAAAGAAATAAACCAAAGTTTGTATTAAACCGAGTTCGATCACGAATCTGGACTCCAACAATATTTACTGTAGCAATTATTTGGAAAAAAAGTTGTAAACTTATTTTCTGCCCACCCTGTACTTACAAGCGGTTAATAACACTCCGCTGAAAGGAATTCGTGGACATGTTAGAAACTGATAGGATACAATTAGGAAATTCGTTTCTTGACGGTTCTGGGGTAACTTTTGTTTGAAAATTAGTAGTACGACGTCACGACGCCAGCAAATCTTTTGGAAAAATCGTGAAAGTTAATTCTCTGAGAAATGGAATTGAAAATCGAGCAGCTTATTTCCGAAACGTCTTAAATACAAGTAACACGAAGAAAATTCAGAGTTTATTCTAATAATCTTCTATGTGTCTTTCGTGCTGAAGCTTCTTTTCTGCATAATAATTGTGTAAATCCCAGATCTACATTAACAACATAGTGAAATGAACTGTTATGGGAATAAGACGTTTTGAGTGTTACGAACGAGTTAAGAAAATAAACCTTTGCAAAGTGAAATGATTGAAATATAATACGCTATGTTAATCTTCTTTTAATTTCCAGTTTATGAACAATTCTTAGAAACAGCGATTAAGAAAATTATTATAGCCCTTCTCTGGTCACTGTACTTTCTTTAATTAGGTATCAGCTAGTTTCCATGAATTTCAATAAATATCAATAACAATAACGAATATCCAGAATAATGTTCATCCACCGGATGATACGCATTCTACACTTAAAAAAGAAAACGATTTCAAAGCCGACACGGCGTCCACTGATTACAGACATTAAGGCAGTTAGGGTGACTAGTAAATAGTAAAATTTATACTACACCGCATCGTCGTGAAAGTAATTGCCAGGCGTGGTTACGCGTTTGAAGGGAAAAAGGCGAAGCTGATAGTAATCATTAGGAAGCATAGAATAAACTGGATTGAGAATTCCCTGGAACGTCGAGAGCCCATGCAAAATCCCGCGCACGTGTTTCCTGATCAGTGTCATACGTTTTCATTAACAACTCGTATAGCAGCTCGAAGCATCTTTATGTACGATTTCAGTGAAAGCTGTTCGAACACGAGGTTCAGCGGAGTTTTCGCCTGGCAGAGTTGAACTCTCGTAAATACAGGACCTAGGGTAACGATTATGTTCCTCAGACCACGGCATCCTCGCGCACTACGGAAACTCTGCGCGCCTCCCGTTGAATGATGCTTAATGAACTTAAATATATGGGCTTGCATGCGAGCGAGAAGCTTTACGTTGATCGGAAAGTTCTGTCGTCAGTTTCTGCCTGCGTGTTTACGACCCTTTTCGGAATTTTCACAAGTCTCAGGTAGCTCAAGTGTACAGGGTGCCCCACCTAACTCTGCCACCCTTAATTATGTTGTTATGTGTACAAATACAACAAAAATTCCTCGAGTGGATGTTACTGCATTTGATGAGGAAATTGGATTATAGTGGTGAAGGTCAACTCAAGGTCATTTCTCCCAAGATTTTAATAACAGTAATATTTTCTTAAATGGAATTACTCCCCCGTCCATAGGTTTTAGGCCACTTAAAAACTTTGAAATAAATCTGAAAAGTGATGAAATCATTGGAGAATTTCGAACAGGAGTTCTATTTCATACTTTATACGATAAAGGAAATGTACAGGGTGGGTTATCTAAAACAGGCCACCTGAATAACATGCTTTTTTTCGACGGTAGCGAAAAATTCATAAGACCAATCTGACATGATTCCGAGGGAGACGTATGCTACCGTATCCAGAGTATGTATGCTATATGTTTTCAGAATTTTCGCATACGATTAAATAAGGAAAATAGAGCAAAAACGGATAATCCGAATTTTCCCTGTGCCCCCCCCCCCCCCCCCCCCCGAGATAGAGAGTTGAAAATTTGTGTAAAATGTTTTCTTTTGGTAAGCTATCCAATGGTCAATCGCAAGTCAAATTGGGTCTAAGGGCACCCACTTATCCGGCTATGCCCTTTCTGTTGTGTCTTGATACAAATACTATGTTTACACACATGGTGAAAAGATGGTTCCTAAGATACTGGGTAAAGGATTTCAGCTTTCAAGATGAACGGGAGACCGACTGCTGTAGATGATAACGTTGTTTAGGTCACAATTGGAAGAAAATCCATGGCTTCTCGCAGAAGTAGAACACAGCACAGTCAACGATACTGGAGAATATTCATCGGCTTGGATTCGAAGATTAGAACTTGGCAGATCGAATTAGAACTTCATCGTCATTGCTTTCTCGTCATCGTACACAGCTTTCCTTGGACAGATTTATAACTGTTGGCGACAAGTAGACGACGTATAATAATATCAAGGGGAAACGAGCTTACTGTCAACCCGGACAATCAGCCTCTTCTATCTCCAAACCACCCCTTCGTCTGCATTAGAGAATACTCTGTATTTGGTTGGATATTAAAGAATCAATGTATTATTAGCTGCTGCAACCAGGCAACACTATTACTGCTGGTGAGAACTGTGATCAATTGAACTGACTCAATAAAAAAAATAAACAATAACGTCCAGCACTGGTATATAGGGAGGAAATCGTATTCCACCATGACAGCGTCTGACCCCATGCATCGTTAAGGACTCAGAAAAAGTTGAGTGACTAGAAAGAGAAGTAATAAGTCATCACCCATATAGTTCTGACCTTGCACCATCTGATTACCACCTGTTTAGATGGTTACAAAACTTTTTGTCACGAAAAAAATTCGCCAGTAGGATCTTCTTATACTTGCATAGAATAAAAATAGTATGTTGTTATTAATTCAGTGTTAACTTTGATCTAGCCGTTTTTCATCTAGCGTAGATATACCATTTGTGGAAACTGTCTCATTTATTCCGGTATATTAAGTATTCTTAAATTAGTTTCATTATGACGAACATATCGCGGAGGTGCAGAAAGAATATTTGTATAGTAAAAACGAGTAACTTTATGCGGAGGGGATAAACAAATTGCCAAATAGATGAGGGAAGGTCATCAGTAATAATGTACGTTATATTCGAAATTAAATAATAGAAGTATCATTTAAAAAATTGATTTATTTCCCTCCGAAAAGGCGAGAGAACTTTCCGAACAAGCTAACACATTGTAGCAATCCTGTCGTGCTTTTTATTCCAGCAGCCTGGCTGGAGGCACAGTTTCCATCGTGTTCTCGATTACGCAATATAGTATAGTTGCCAGACGAATATCGAGTGTCGCCTCAGAGTATCCTTTCGCTTTTCTCGCGTCCTTCAGAGGACGTGATTCGTTTCCGATTTCAATAAAAATCTTTCGGCTCCTTCTTCCGCAGTAAACGCGTTCCTGTGGCCGGAAAGGAAATTCGAGCTGGGGAAATTATACACTGTGGATTACAATACGCGTGCACGGTTAGAATGAAACGAACAGGATACCGATTCGAGACACTTTAACTTGGCTATGACCCTCAGTTCAATTATATACACAACCCTTTCGCCACGGATTAACCCTTTGCACCCTAATGGTGCTGCTACCGCGGTATATTGAGTCATTCCATAAGTAATGTCGCCCCCTGTCTTATGAGGCATAGGTTAAATGAATACAGTGACCGAAAAGAGTATTCATACACCGTAACGTATTCGACTTTAACCTGGAATTATTTTACATATTACAGGTCAATGAATTTGTCACGGAATGTGATATACGTTTACCTAAATGGAAACATATAGTTCCATTTAAAAAAAAACAAGGATCACCTTCAAATCATGGGGGCACGTCCAGCTAAGATTTGTGACCATCATAAGACATCCACCTCGAAACAAAGTAAGTTCAACTTGAAACATTTTTTGGAATAACTAATAGTTCGGAAGGTAATTGCGTGTAAAGATTCAAATGGGACACCCTGTATTATCCGATTTTGTTTTGTAAAAATTGTACTGCCTATGTGGTGGAATGTGAATGATCTACTTTGTTTAGCATTTTTCGATAAAAATTTGGATTACTACGGCAAAGACCTGTTGCTCACAAATCTGTAAATAAGATGCAATTTTAATGGAAAAATATTATGATGGCGTTTATCACACTCGAAATCAGTTCTACGGTCAGAGTGCAAAACCTGATATATATGTCATATGTGAGACGTATCACATTTTGCCATATGGCCACAAAGTTGTACGTACCAATTACTACCTATTTTATCAGCTTAACAGCTTTTAGCTGACAAAAACTTTAATGGTACTAATTGCTTGAAATCAACTTAAATGAATTATCTTAAACAATAGGAATTTGTTGAAGAGAGAATTAAAGAACTGTTGAAGTAATTGCACATGGACACTCAAATTTATATTCAGCATCTTGAGAAATAAGAATAACTGCAGTTGTTAATTTGTTTACATTTGATGAAGTCATATTTAAAAATAATGTTACTTATGGGATGACCTGATATATTCTTGCTGATATATTATTTATTTCGCGATAAAATATAGCGTATGATACTTTGGAAAATGTAAAGATGCTATTGTGAATATTTCATAACAATCGGTTTCGTAGTCTTCGAGATTTTTGCGAACATACAAACAAACTCTGTCTCTTTAATATAATAGTAAGATTTCATTGAGACTATACCATTAGACATGGAACAGAGTATCGCCTCAATAGCTGCCTCGGTTTCTCCTATTGGTCAGTAATGTACTTTGAGAATGATTGGAACTTTCTTATTAGTTTGAAGGCAGAGAGAGAGGGAGAGAAAGACTGACATGGTGTAATTCTACAGCCTCGTGTTGACCTTCGAAAGATTACCCTGAAGTGGCAGATTTACAACCCCTAAGTCAGTCATGTCCACGGGAGCTGCAGCCTTCCCCCACTCTAGGTCCATTCCCTTTATATAGGCTGTGATTTGGGACAACGATGGACCGCGTGGGAACGAGGAGTGAACTGTACGGAACTGAAACGAGGGGAACAGACCTGGAGTGGGAGAAAACCGTAGCTCCCGTGGCCATCACTGCCCTAGGCTCTACTAACCAGGCTCGAGTTAGAATCTACTCTCTGTCAATCGGCTCCCTCCTGGTCAACACATGTGCTGTAAGTACCATGCTATTCAGTGTGTTTTCTTACAAAATATAGAGTATCCAACGTGAACAAATTTTAAGTTTACGCATCCATGAATTTTCTTGGAAAAACAATGCCCCCTCTGCTGCGGGTTCATTATGACATTCCTACTGTATATCATTGCTTCACACGGCACCTCTGCTTACGATCTTATTATTCCAGGCACATTGAAATATCAGTATATCCCATAACGTAAAAGAAGCCGAAAGAAACATTACCCTGCTGCAGCGGTTCTAACTACATTACAACAATCTTCTATGCAATTAATTTTTCTGACTCGTTGATTTCTATCGAACAGGTGATACACTTGTTCCAATCTTTCATTGAACACCAATCGAATCATATGTCGTGCAACTGCTTTCTCTGTTGTCGAACAAGCATGATGCCGCGTGACGAAATAATTAGCGACGATAGACGCCATTACTTAACGTTCCCTTAACATGCTAATACAGTTAGCAAGATAGATTGATCAGAGAATAACGAGGGAAAAACCGAACGATATACACAGTGAGTCACTAGAAATTACCACGTAAAATATCTTCTGACTGGTCGATACAAGGAACAAATTTTTTAATGAAGTATGTTGTGTTTAGAGGGTTTCGTGTAACAAAAGTATTTAACTTGTTATTCAGATCGTATTTTAAAAAATTTGAAGGTGACCTTGAGATTTTTAAATTGCACTATGCACTGAAGATTACAAGATGGATAAAACTCGTCAAACTGAATAAACATACGTCTACTCAATATGGGTCGAAAAGTCAATATTATTCGAGTTACAATTTTTTAAACAATTGTTCCATCACCTAACTGTTTTTAACTTGGTTAATATTGATTTTTTAAGTTATGTTTATTAGACATTTTTATTCAAACCGTTGAATACTACCTATTCTGTAAGTCTTGAATACATTTTTCAGTAAACCTGTGTATTTGTAATAATTATTATTATTAAACGCGTTGTAAAAAAATTTTTCAAGATGTACAGGGTAGATGATGCTCATAAAACCGAATGAAAAATTGCTTATAAACATGGGTCGAAAAGACAATATTACACGAATTATACACAATTTTCTAAATAATTTTCTCAACGCTAAATTGTTCACAGCTCAATCAATATGCATTTTTCGACCCATGTTTGTTAAACACTTTTTATTCAGTTCGTCGAATACTATCATCTTGTAATTTATAGTGCATACTGAAATTGGAAAATTTTTCAGGCCACTTTGAAATCTTTTAAAATATGACCTGCATAAAAAATTAAATTCTCTCATAATATTTCATTCAAAAATTTTTCAAAAATTTGGCTTAAATAGAAGTTTCTAGTTAATCATTTTCATCAAGTATGAAAATCGTAAACGTCATCAATGTCGAGTTACACCAACATTGCTGCACCGATTACACATCATTGTTTGGGAAGTTCTTGGCAATGATGCGACCGTTGTCACGCGATCAATTTGTTATGCAGCTTTCGATCAGGTTGTCAGAATCGATCGCGTGTCAAATTCCTATCATCCACTCGGTGAATATCCTTTGAAATGACCGTCTGTTATAGCAGCGACGCACAAATTACGCATCTCAAGGTCATTGCTTAATTCAAAGCACACCTTTTTAGTTTCCTTACTTTATGAATGTAGCAGAAAATTGTAGACCATGTTGCAAAATGGGATTAAGTTTCATAACAGGTTCTACGCTAAGAGACTTATAAATTTATTCATACACAGTGGAACCTCGATTATCTGAACTATAATTGGTAAAAGGATGATTCATGTTATAACTATGTTTTGCATCAAAATTATAATTTTATGTTAAAATGTAAAATACATAGTGGTATAAAACTAGATACACAGTGTCATTAAGGATAATATTAGCTTTTAACTCACACATGATGACTAATTCTGACTAATTTTCAAGATATTTGAATGAGGGATGTTCGGTAATCGAGGAATAGTATATTTACATGTAGTAATAATCTGGTGAATTTTTGTGTAATAAAGACAATTACAAAAATAGTAAGTTAATTTTCAGGTTGAGGTATAACTCTGCGACCACTCCCCTCATATAGATTGTAGTCTGAGTACGAGGACGATAACATTACAGCTCTGTCGAAACAAACGTGAACACTTTAACTGTCACGCTATATTAGTCGAAAATCACAAATTTTCTACATTTTTATCAGAAATGAATATATCCTGAAATTATATTCGTTTTGGACAATAGTACAGTGTTACCCGGTTGACTGGAAGAGCAGTCGGGACCGAGAACTTCCAGCCATCCGAGTGAGAACAAGTTGACATCGCCTTTTCGAGCACAATATTTGCGAGTGTGGTTTAGCTCCGGCAGAGTAAGGTGGAATATGTGGTAGGGATATGGGACATACCACACGTCCGGGTTGAAAAGCATGTCAGTCAACCGGGGGATACTGCATTAATAAGTCTTGCTTGTTTTTACCGGTTCAATTAAATTCATTCTCATTAAATAAACTTATTAATACTATACAAGATCAAATATGATAAATAGTGATTGAAGTCATGGTTGGCACTCAAAACGTTAAGGGGGTTTTCTACAAACGTGGTCGGAAAAACTCAGCACTCTTTAGAACGTTTTATCTTCTGGAAATAAAAAACAGTCTCTACAGGATTTGATGTGCATTTTTATTAACTCTTTAACAAGTATTTACAATATCTAAAATAAGATTTACAATATATTTGTCTTTAAAATCAAGGTCCTATACATAGCCTGTTCTAAGATACATGACTTATTGTTAGTTGTGTTTCATACTGCATTTTTTATAACTATCAGAATTTAAGGAAATTGCTAGATCTCTACATATATAAAAGTCAAATCTTGTATGTATGTATGTTTCAGAAAGGCTTCTATACCGTTAAACGTATCCGCTCCAAATTTGGTATGAATATTCTTCGACACCCTAGAAAAAATACTGTGGGGTCCGCACCCGCCAACCACCCCCACTTAGCTTAAATACCCAAAGGGTTCTACACCGTTCGACGTATCCACACCAAATTTGACATAAAACTCGTGCAAGACCAGGCACACGCAGATATTCTTTTACTCCATAAAAAATACTATACAAACATCAACCAGCCTTAATTCACCTAAAGCCCACCCCCTCAAAAGTCCGAGCAAGGCCGGACACAAGCAGCTAGTTCTTATTATAGAACAGAGATGTCCATCCGGAGCGAGGTCTGGCTCCAGCCTACCCCCACTCTGCGACCACTCCCCTCATATAGATTGTAGTCTGGGTACGAGCACGAAAATGTCGGTAATTGTCGGTAATTGTTGGTAAGTAATTTCTGAAGAAACACTTACGTAATAAGTATAATTATTTTTTATATGTGATATCAGTTTTATCTAGGAATTATACTTCTACTCTGCTATAGATCATTCGTCATATACAAATTGAGCGAACGTCATATACAGGGTGTCCGCCGTAAACGTGGACAGTCCATTATTTCCTAACGTATTTTATATTTCGTATAAAAAAAATTGTTTATATGAAAATTGCATGGTACAAGGGGGCACATTTGTTAACGAAGACGAACTTTTTTTTACATTATTATTTTCCGAGATATGATGGTCAAGTTCATTTTTTTAAATGGAACTGTGTATTTTTGTTCAAATCATTCGATAGTACTTTTCAACACGAATTTACTGACCCTTTATACACCCGATTTTTAGTGGTACACTCACTTATTCGGATCTGTACTCGATTATGAAAAAATTAGTTACTACATTATTTATTCTTAAGAAGATCCGAATAATTAATAAGCGCACTAGATTAAAAGATATCAACCTGTCAAGTGGATTGCGCATTGCTATAACTGAATATGAATTAGATATTACGGATCTCCTTAAAAATGAGTAATATTGTAATTAATTTTTTAATTCTCAAACAAATCCGAATACGGGAGTGTATATGATGTCCTCTGAATTTTTATAAGACAAATGATGTGTAGTAGAGTCGAGATATAATCTGTAGCTACCCCACCACAACCTACGTTGAGGGAAATGGACACAGAGGGGGGGCAGGCCGGAATAATTGCTCCGGATGGCCAACTCTCTTATAGAAGGTATTTATGGGAGCCTGAACCTTAGTCCGTGAAAAAATGTTGAAAATCAAAGAAATTACATCATTTTATCATATTTAGATTTAGGATTTCAAGAAAAGTGTATACTTTCCAGAAATTATAAAAAAAATTGCGATATTTAATTATTTTTTGAGATATTTGAAATGTCTTTAGAAACATGAATCTGAGAAAACCGCATTAAATTTTCCGCGTCAACCCAATTTACAAGGTCATGCGCTATTTAATTTAATCGCTTAATATTCAATTTCTTATTTTTAAAAATGTCAAAAAAAGTATTCGAACACAATATTCCTTAAGGTTCATACTTTTAGAAAATGCAATAAAAAAATCGATTTGTTGACGCTTCAAAGTAGACAAATCCCTTAAGGGGGTCAGCCACCTTGTAGGCCTAACAAATGGGTAAACTTCCAAATTTTTTTTCTTCAAATAATTATTGAGTAAAATATCGGGATTTTTGTCGGTAATATTTGGCAACACTTGAACTTTATTTTGATAATGTTTATTACTTAAAATAACAAAATGGCAGGAGTTACACAACATTGTCTGCCGTCATGTCTGGCAGAACCTTATCAGTTGGCACCCAACACCGAAAGCGATCAGAATACAAAAAATTAAAAATTCTTGTGCCACCTTAAATCGAAATAGATTCTCTCCAATGTATCATACGATTTTTTAATAATTTTAAAAAACAAGGAAATAGCAACTATTCAAAGAAAAAGTTTTTCCGAAGAAATCAACTGAAAATTGATAAAAATCAACATTGAAAATTTATAAAAATTCAACAAATTAAGATATCACGAAAGTCGTAAACTTCATTGCAGATAATTGTATAAGGAATAATGTGTAAAAATTTGAAGTTAATCGAATGAATAGTTTTGGAGATCTGCTGAGTGCCAGGTCAAAAAACATGTTTATGAAAAAAACGCGTTTGAAGTTTAACGTATCCACTTAACCTGATCTGACGTGTAGTCGTTTTCTGTACTGTAACTTCGCCAATTATTCGAATTACAAAAAATCCTTTCACTACAATATTCTGCACATATAAAACTTTAAAAGAAGTACAGAAAAAAATTTTTCAATTGTTTGAAACCGACATAT
Source organism: Macropis europaea (assembly GCA_916610135.2). NCBI lineage: Eukaryota > Metazoa > Arthropoda > Insecta > Hymenoptera > Melittidae > Macropis > Macropis europaea. The sequence goes on along the minus strand of OU744343.1, from coordinate 52,690,323 downwards.
TGGCCTACTCCCTTAAACAAGTGTTCGATCTTCGACGTCCACTTTCATTTCGATGCTATCAGAATGATTCTATCTACGAATTTGGTTGAAATGGGTATGATGTTAATCAGAAGCAATTTGAATGCAATAAACAGTCCGCTAAGAGAACCAGGGATCGCGTTTCATTTCCTGGCGCTGAGGCTCTAATCACTGCTAAATTAACCAGCATTCGTCCAATTACTTTCTCACGTTTCTTCCTCTTGATGACCGTCCAACGATCACGCAACACTTGGCCATTTTTACCTGTCAGGATCAGAGATCCAATGGCCATTAATTGGAGTCGCTACGTAAATTCGACCAGCTTCCTGCTTGGATTCACTGAAAGTCGTCCGACAAGAGACATTCAAACGTAAGACAAGAAAACGATAGTTGTACTGACACGACGACACGTGCACTCAAAGAGCATCCACTCCAGGACCATAAAACATACAACCTAAAGCCAGAACATCCCCCTCCTCTTCGTTTAGATCTTTAGTTTTCAAAATCAATTGAAAAATATCCGCAAAAATTTGGGGCTTTCGGGTGGCCCATCAATATGACCATTACTTAAACATGTTTAAGTCTTTATAATGTAATAATCATTTATATCAGTTCATTCGGTGGAGTCCATAAAATAATTTCGCGTAAAAAACAACTGATTAACTAATACTGTTAAAGCACAAAACATATTTGGAATTGAAAATTTGTATTCTCTTTTAAAATTGATTTTTTCAAAAACTGAGGGTGATGGAAACAAACAGTTCGCAAATTCGTGTTCAGCTCACAAAAATGTGTCAGAAACACCTATTGAATGTTACAAGTCAAAAGAAAAGTTAAAATTTCATGTAAAATAGCTGTTATCTCCGCAAAAACACCGCGAAATAGCAATTTTCATTGATTTAGTTGCCGATTCAAGCTAAAATACGAAGATTTATGCGTATTTCATGCAAAATCGTTTATATTTCAGCAAAACTAGCGCGAAATAGCAGTTTTCGTTGATTCAGTTGCCGATTCATGCTGAAATACGCAAATTTTTACGCACTTATTATTAACAACATTATAACGGGAACTTGTAACCACGCTCTATCCGTATGTAAAGTTACTGAATGTGATGACCTATTTTCTCCTAGACCACTGTAAGGATTTCAACCAAATTTATGTACTCCAATAATAGTTTTAAATTGGTTGAATACACCATTTTGTTATAAACATGTTAGAAAGAAAGTTACGCGATGCTTAACAAGTCGATCAAAAAGTGATGAATGATTATTTTTTGTTCTCCAAACTTAGGAATTATTTTCCAAATTCCTTTATTCAGTATGCTTAGTAACTTCTTAGGATTCAGCGCAATAAATTTCATTAAAATTGTTTTTTTTAAATCGTAAGAAAATAGAACCAAATAAATGATAAATATAAGTGTACAGTAAAGCCAGTTTTTCAAAAAGCAGCGACAATTCATTTATAATTGAATTATCTTATTGATTTATCGAATTAATTTACATATTCAGGTTTGCTAACACTGTTGACATGCAATTAACTTGGGAGATAAAATTGGAAGACATGTTCTCAGAAGAAGAAGGAGATTACCTTGCTAACGGAGCAGGAATTCATTGATAATTACTTACTTCGGTGATGGCATTAAATTTTCGAAATAAAAATTTATGCACTTCTGGTGTTCAGAATTAAATAACATTTTAACAAATAATGCAAGAAGCAGTATATTATCAGAATTGGCAATAAAAAAATTCATTTCTTTGACATTTTTTGGGTTGTGGGTTCTCTTAAAACTAAGATGTACTTAATCCAATACAAAACAGTAGAAGTATGAAAGCCAGGTAAAATATTACATATTCGACAAACGTTGCAAGTATCGTGATACTTATGGACGACAGTGTATGTCGCGGTAGCGCCAATGGACTACAAAAGGTTTAAAATGAATCAGTATAAATCGATGCATATCGTTTTTCCGTGGACGTGCCGAAAAACAGAAGCACGTAGAATGGCCGCGTCGATTCATCTGCCAGGAATCGTTAATTAACGCGTACGAACGGCTTGTTGGGTGGTCCCCATGAAATACAAGCCCGCACGTCGCTCGTTTATTTCGCAGATATTAATATATCGCTAATTACTCGACGGTAGCTTCGACGGTAACTTCGACGGAGGCAGTAACAGCTGTGTCGTCCCACTCAACGAAACGAACAATAACGCGACGAAGATAATCAACCGATTCGCTGACCAATCAGCATAAGTCATTTTTTTTACTAAATAGTAAACTGGATACCCCGGAGGTGGAGGACCATCTCGGCTAGCCGTAGCCAATCAATGGAGAGGGTTACCTAACCCACTAGAAGGATAGCTCAGGATAGAATCCTTTTGATTTCGTTGCAATTGAATCTAATGATCTCGAAGCATAAAATGACTACAGCGTGAAACTCTACGGATTGTTCGATACATTTCTGCTATATCGATTAATGCAAACAAATATATGATGCTATTTAAGAATGGACAAAGATGACCTTCAGATGTGAGCTCTGACTCCAGCTATCAGGAAGCTATGGACACCATACTATGCCCCCTTCAACATCAGTCTACTCTGAAATTTGTTTACTAACGCTAATAGTTTTGAAGATATTCGCGTGGAAATGTTACTGAGTCAAAACTACTAAAATTTGAATGACTCATCGAGGCTAGTGGTTTTTGCTTTATACGCAAATTTTAGCATCCATAGGCGTGCCAAGCAACAAAAAGTCATCCAATACATTTTTTAAGTCAATTTAGAAATGATTTACGGATTAACCCAATGAAACAGGACCTGTATTTGAAAGAAGAATGTTCCTACCATTTAATAATATTAAAAGCCTTAGGACTACACCATATTAACAATTAAACCCTTTTTTTATCAAAATAACTTGTCACAAACAACTAGTATTTTACAGTTGCTGTATACTCGTCACATGTCCTCAGAAGTTGAAAACACACCATTTTAATAAGAATTCGAACTATTAATAGACCCCAAACTCAAAAATGGCCGTAGTACGTGTCATAAATGTTGCCTTTTGAAGCCTTAACAACAAGGATGACTCGGTCTCAATGACTTATCCTTGCATCAGGTTGAATAACAACAATGATAATGATGACAATGTGCAGGGATCGGTATGTTTGCTAGAATACGTGGCACGCATTTCGAAAGCAGTTACTGAGACATGATTTGGGCTGGTGCCTCGTCTTCGCTATCACTCCCGAAGAATGACAATCGAAATATAAACGCAGCCAGACAGATCGATGCAAATTGTACTTATTGTTCGATCGGCTACCATACACTTGTATCGTAATAAATTATTTTTCCTCCATAGGTTACGCGATAGATTGTATTCCCAAATTTGCTTAGTCGCTAAGTCCTTATACAAATTGTCTCATTTAATTTAAACATCTTGAACGTCTCCGTTGCGACTGAATATACGGAACCATGAGAGCTTTGATGAATTCATGGACTGGTTTGTTACAGTTAATACCTTCTGAGGCTTCCATGTGTCATCCGTGACCAGAAGGAAAATGTTCCGTACGTTTCGCTAGCATTGCAGCTAACTTTATCAGAAGTCTGAGACCGCAAGGATACTAACGTGCGTCAGGATTTTTGCTATTTTTAAATTATTCATTGTCATGTTCTGAATCACTGACCAGCCAATCAGTTTTTAATTAGTCAACTAATAAATTGAAGAAAATTGCTCCATATAGGGCTAAGGTAATAACCCGAATCTCTATTCACGTGTTTAGGGTTTTACATTACTTCTATTGCTTACCTATATTTTCAGAGAAAGTAACCCTCACACTTGGCTAAAATCTTGGTTCTGTCGTGCACGGATTACTTTCCTCAAAAATGCAGGGATACTGTAAAAGTAATGAGAAACTCTAACCACATCAATAGGGATGCGCGCTATTACTCTAACTCACTACTGGCCACCGGAGCTGCGGCCTTCCCCCACTCTAGGTTCATTCCCCTCGTTTCAGTTCCCTCCAGTTTCCTGCTCGATCCCTCTCGATCCACGTCGTCCCAGATCACAGTCTATATGAGGGGAACGGACCTAGAGTGGAGGAAGGCTCCAGCGCCGGTGGCCGCTACTGCCATAGCTGTATCTGGAGCCCCTCCTTCCGTTTTCTAACTGATCCAATTAAAAACTAATTGGCTGATCAATGATCCGGAACACGAACATGTGTACTTTAAAAGAGTACACATTCTGACGCACGTCAGTTTCGATGCGTCTACAGATCCCTGCTGAAGCTAGCTGCAATGTAGGCAAAACGTTGGGAATATTTTCCTTCTGGTCACAGATTACCTCCACCCGGCAGCCTGAAACACTATTACTTGTAATACAGAACTATATTCCAGGAACAAGTTGTGCGATTTCAAGGAGTAAATATTGCAATTTAGAAAAATTTCTCTGAAGGTCACATGTTCAAGATTTCAAGGTCATCGATGTTTCTTTAAATGGCAATGTATACATTTTTTATGGACTGTCATAGCTGATATCGAAACAAATTAAATGACCTTCGAATGACATTCATCAAGAATATGCGCTCAAATTAATTTGAAAAACACACACACACATTGGGTTAATGCATAAGTTCGTAACTGTTTTTTAACATTATACAATAATTTGTTTTGCAAAGAAAATGTCAAACGATCAATAAATTATGTACTTTCTCCCGTCAGTCATAATATGTACTATTGATGAAATCGTTCATGTGCATATACTTATTTGACCACTAAATTCATGTTTTCGCTAACTTTTTTTGTTTATAATATTTCGAGATTTCTATTAACATACATTGTTTTCGTTTGTAATAAGCTATCAAATAAAACATTTTGTATCAATATTTTCCTGTTTTAGAAATAGTTATTTCTAAAAAATGATGTACCCAAATACTTTTTTTCCTACTCTATACAAATGGCTTGTCAGAGCAACGGTTAATACTTTACAGTTCGTTTATATTTGCCGAACTACAATTTGAGCTTGGTCCCATCCTTAGAAACCGAGATCCCATTATTGTATTCCAAACGAAAACTTTAATCAGAATTTGTGTGATCACTACAAATGAGGTAGAAAAAGAACCGTTGTGTCGTTGACAAAGTCTGAAGAGTTTCTAAAACTTCATCATGGTTTCATAGTTTTGTGGCACAGATTGCAAAATGTTTCTATGAGTTGTTTTCTGAATACACTGAGAGAATTCTTTAGACTTCTCAGTTTGCTATGCAAAGGGAAATCAATCTTTTCTTGTAAGAAAGATATCACAAATATGAAAACAAAATTAATAAGAATTCATTTGATCGCTACAAACCAGGTTGAAGAGGAACCATTGTGACGTTGACAAACTCTAAACACTTTCTTAAACTTGACGTAGTTTCGAAGTACATATTAGGAGAGAAGTTACAAAATGTTTCTATGGATTGCTTTCTGAATATACTGGGAGAATTCTTCAGACTTCTCAGTTTTCTAGGATACAGAACACCGCGATCCTTCCCCTACCAACAAAAAACATGAAGAATAAAACTCTGCACTTATACTTCGCCAATCTGAATAAACGCCTGTGACAATGGCCCTACGCCCTGCTTTGTCGCAGGGCCCCGTCATTCTTTTTATCGGTAACATCCAAGGACCCGCGCGACCTTCTCACACTTGTGAGGTGGAACAGTGATTGTGATGCAGGTCGTGCGATTGCGCGCAATCTCACGGTCGATAGATTCAATAACACAACGTCGTTCGAGGGACGTCTGCTGACCAGAATCCCACAGTATTCATCTGACGTTCACTAATTACGATTTCCCTTTTCCGGCGTATCTTAACGAGGCACCGACGTTGCATTAGGAACCAGGATACGACTGATGACATTACAACCATTACACGCGAACATACATACACACATCGGCACGGTGTGAAGAGACGGGAAAGCGGCGGACTTTTATGCAAAACCCTTTTCCCTCTGCCAGCAGTTTATTATCGTTCATCTACGCGTCTACGACCTCCCCTGACATTCCAACATGGACGTTTAGCTCGTCGATGCGCTTCGAGCGGCGGATACTTAGCCGACCAGGAGAAAAATGGGCCCGGTGTTATTAGCGAGGTGTTGGATAGCTGGTACCGTTATTTGAATAATGCATACGCAGCAACCTCCAGGCTGGAGCTGCTTTTATTCGATCCGATGCGATTCATACCTTCTGTTGGACACCAACCCTGTCACTTGTCTTCAAACTGTTCGATAGCCAACCGTTTTTTTACTCCATTTCTTCTCACACTTTCACTGATAGAAACACTTTCTACGAAACAACCTATGACGTGCAACGGAAAATTCCGAGCGGTGCAGGGGCGAACGCGTGGACGAACGTCATGAACCCATAAACGAATAAAGGGTTAGGAATTTGGCGTTTCCTCCAGGTTTCGAGCACGAAAACATTTTCCCTTCTCCACTCGGCATTTTTCCTACTTGCACTACGTAAAATTCTTGAACGACGATGGAAAAACAAACATGAGAGAGACATTCTGTTCGATAACATTTTCTTCACTTTTGTGAACGGAAAAATGCCATTGGGGCTAGATTCGGTGAGTAAGGAGGGTGGTCTAACACAGTTGTTTGTATAAAAGATACATGGAAAGGAAGGAATTTTGATGACATTGATGACATCAGGAGTAATACGACGGCAGATCTGAAGGCCATTCCACAAAAGCATGTCTAAAATTGTTTTGGAGGGTAGACTAGGCGTTGGCATCAGTATGTAGCATTCCAAGGGGAGTACTTTGAAGGTGACCACAGTGACATTCAGTAATGAAGTACGTAGCACTTTTACCGCAAGGAGTTCGCGATCTTTATTGTCAAACCTCGCATAGGTAACTTCTAAGTTACATGGCGTTACAGAGGGTTAAATGTTGTCGAATGTTAATGCAAAATTAGCTAGAGCTGCATTGTGCACGAACCATAGTTTCAGTCTCTCACCAAAAGGCACAGTGATATGTACACTACCGTCCATAAGTATCAGGACACCTAGCAAGTTTAAATAAATAGCGTATTAACTCTATAATAATATAACAATTTTTTAATAATATTAATACTAGTTGAACATTACTTGAAGGGATGAAAGGCATAGTGGTGTAAGCCAAGTTTTTTAAGATATTGACTTGCGTGCATAGATACAATCTATACATGTCTGTGTATTGAAGGAAAAAGTGGTTTCGACTACTTCTAATAAAACCTCAGCAATATTCAATGCATTACGAACATTAACATGTGACCGTGGAATTTATTACAATCAGTCTGATAAAACCTTTCGTTTCTCTAAATGAGGATTAAGTGACTTATACCACTATGATTTTTAGTCTGTCATTTGTTAATAAATATTGCTTGTGTTGTTCAATAATAACATAATGTTGGTAAAATGACCTAATAAACCAATAAAAAAACTATATTTGCGAGATATTTCAGTGATATCCGTAAACATGTTTGTAAGTGTCCAGACACTTTTGGATGGTAGTGTAATAACACACAAGATGCGCCTAATGGCGATATCATAAAATAACAAAGTCCTAAAAATTGAATGCCAACAATGCCCATTCATACGTTCAAGGAAAACTGATGTTGTCGATTTGTTTCACTAATTGCGCAAACAGAATGGGAGAGAACAAGTAAGATAGAATCAGCGGAGTCTCTGAGACTCCACCTTTGCAGTAGAGGGTTAAAATGAAATTACTACAACGGACCACTCTATTCTGTTATGTTTATTAGGAAAATGTATAATAAAGGTAAGCCATGAGAAGAATTGTCAGAAATGTTCTATATTTATGTATAAATTAACTGGAAGTTCAGGAATCTCGTAGACTCAACCTCGGGCTTTACGCCCAAATACGGAGTCTCTGCAGTAGAGGGTTAAGCTTTAATTGTTTATTTATATGTCAATGTTGTCAATGTGTGATATTTTTTAAAACAAATATTCGTACAACTGAAAATCACAAGATTTCTTCTGTTTCGTTTTGTCACCTACCACGTGGTATACGTCCAATTCGGTCAAAGTTGCTATGTCACGTAAGCGGTGACAAACGACCGCTACGGTAAAAACTGCAATTTCACGTGGGAGGTGACATACGTCCGTTAAGGGTTAAGTAGTGCAATAAATATGAACTAAGCCGAGGACTGTAATGTAAATGCGTGCAAGGCGGCTGTGTTTACACCCATAGGCAAAAGTGCAATGTATCTGATTTTCTTAAATAAATACATAAAAGAAAAGGTTTTCAAAACCAAGGATCGTGAGTTCGAGTCCTGATATACCATGTACTTTTTCTCATTTCTTTCGATCAATATTAATTACAAATATTTCAAAGAAATACAACATAGTTTAATTAGAAACATGAGAAACTCGCCTCACGAAAAGATGCCATAAAGATACATTCGTAAATACGAGGCGTATCCAGAAAGTAAGTTCCGATTGGCTATTAAAAAAAAGGAATTTTATTTTCAAAATATTTTACTTCCATTATATTCTACATATCATAATCTACTTCTGTATGTACGTAGTCTCACCATTATTAAAGCACTTGTCACACCGGGGCACCAGTTTTTGTATACCTGCATAGTAGAATGATGCCGCAAGTGATGACAACCACGTGTTCACGGCTTCTTTGACATCGACATCTTCGAAGAGACGCTGGCCATCAAGGAACATTTTCAGATGCAGGAACAGATGAAAATTGCTTGGTGTGAAGTCTGAACTATAGGGAGGATGATTAATTTGTTCCCAACAAAATGTCTTGATGAGGTCTTTGGCAGCAGTGCGTGAGCATTGTCGGCCGCTTTGCTTATCGTCATGCACATTTTCACGTACTTCATTAAAGTTTCTGACCCATCTCTTTACCATTGAATCGTTCATGGCATTTTGTCCATATACCTCACAAAGGTGACGATGATCACTCATTCAGAAAAGGGATTCAAAGTACCTGCTTCTGCAATACATGTACTAAAACTGGAACGATACAGAGAAGATTAGCATGGCCCCTGCGCAAGGATGGCACGCAAAATCGTGGAACGTTCTACATTTTTGATACTGACAATTAAGGAAGAAATCCAGCGATACAGCACTAACTACGAAAAAAGACTCGGAACCCACCCCAATGAGTTAGCGTCGAACCTACTGGATAAGAATGTAATGTATAGAAGACTGAAAAGATTTAAGCCACCAAACCTGCAGAATCGATTTGACTAGAATAAACCAAATTCTAAGAGGAACAAATCCAGAGAACAAAACATCAATGGATGCTTACTCTGAATTGTTTATTATTGCTCTGTTCCTTCCTGTTAACATAAAAATTATTTATTTTTATTTTTGATAACAGATTATAATTTAACAGCATATGTCATTAATAAAAAAAAGAAAAAGAATAAACGGATAACAGACCGCATTTCAGAGGTGGCGAGCCGCTCGACTGTCTTAAACATGTTAAACCCATAGAACAATTCATTAACACTGATTGTCTCAAAATCGCATATGTGGCTTGCTAATAGATAAAGGAACTCAACACGCATGCGCACAATTGTGACCGCATCGTTGCAGCAGCAATACTTGTTAACGGAACTTACTTTATGAATCCTCAGGTGCATCATCAATTGAGTATTCCAAGTTTTTAGTCAATGTTAACATTTGTGTGGGTCGCGTCAGGATTGGTGGGAAATGGGGTGATTTGATTGAGTTTCAATGAGGCATGTTTTTGCCTTGACATTTTAAAAAACAAATGTTCAGAAACAACAATAAATTATAGAAATTAATCATTTATTTCATTTCCAAGACTGATGACGTTTCTTAAACAGTGCGTGACACGGTGTGTTCCGATTCAGATATTTTTCCGTGTAGGATCTTCGTGCGACTGCAGCGTTTCCATTTGCACGGACATGCATTTCTCCCATTTCCTGATTAGAGTAGTACGATGTCAGTTTTACCGTACACTGGAAACTTTGTGATAGCCCTCTGTAACTGTTCACTGATGATGAGGATATGTAACTAACAATTGTCTGGTGAAGCGTGATGATGATCCTGTGCTATGAAGCGTGTTTATAAATGGGAGAAGGACTGATAATCCATTTACATGTCTCGCGTGAGCACCAGAAAGGAGCAAGTCACTTGCTTTAGGCAAAACGGAGAATTGTTTATTACGCAGACAATATTAATTATTCAACCCATGCTTATTACGACCTTTTTCCCCCGTTTCTCAAATACTATCTGCCCTTAAATTCCTGAACCAGCTTTTTTAGCACCCTGTACACACTCCCCCATCATTAACCCGACGTTAATCGCTAGTGAATCTATTAGATACAAAAATGTTCCTATTTGATATGTCAATATGATTTTTTCGATTTTCCAGCATTAATTATTATAATAAATAACCTGCAATGATATGTAATGTCTCTTTTGCTTCAATGAGACAGCAAAAACAAATTAAGTTAGATGAAAATATTGCATGCCCAAATTAGAATAATTGGGTTGATTCATAAATAAGTGCTGATATAAGTGAGGAGTTTATTATTTCTTCTGAAAAAATGGTTCTTCTTATGGCAGCTACTTATTTTACCTGCAGTCGGTAGTTAAATGTTCGTCAGTTACGAAACAGTACTTGTTTTATAAACATTGCTGTATAAAAATATTAAATTAGAACTCCAAAGTGGATGATTTAAAAGTGCATCTTCGCCACATAATGTTGTGGGAATTTTAACAAGGAAATAGTGGTATGGCAGCGGCTAACAAAATTTGTGATACGTATGGGGAAGGAACAATAAGTGAGCGTGAAGTACGAAAATAGTTTTAAGGGGTCCTACACGTTTCTCGGCACTAGAAAGTGATCAATTTTTTGTTAGGGATTGAAGAACAAACTACTAGGCTGATTGACCTAATTCTTTCTGTATTGTAAAAGTACATGTTTACAGAGTTTGCAGAGTAGAAAACAGGAATGGAAAATTGAAAGTTATTAGAAATATGACGTCTGTGTGCAGTGGGTAAAATGTCTTTTTTGGCTCCGCCCAAACTGTGGGCATGATTCAGCTCGTACGAGTTATCAGAAATACAAATTCTCGATTTTTTAACACTCTTTGGGATCATAGTTTTCGGCTCACAAGGGGATATTTAAAAAAAAGAATTGCATCAATAGTGAAAATTTGAACAGACGCTCCACGATTTTCACGAGAAAAATCGTAGATTTTTTCTTATTATTCAAGAATGGTTAAATTTATTTAAAAAAGACCCTCTTGAACTGATAACGAATCTTATTTATAATATGTGTGTGAAAGATGAAGGTAATCGAATGAACAGTGAAGCAGTTATCATGTCCACCGTTTTGAAACATACTGTTTCGAGAAAACGCATTTAAAGTTTTAAATCAGGCCTGTGGAGCGGTACAACCGGTTCCGTCAAACGACTGTAACTTCTTCAATAATTTGAATTTCGGGTTTGTTTTGGGCTTAAATAAATTCAAAGGCATGTGCATTTCATATGTAAAAGAAAATCGATTTTTTGAAGTTTAGGAACGTATATGACTCCTTAAGAAATTCCAGTCCAGAGGATAAGCTTAAAGGATGAGCAAAGACCTGGACGACCATCCGACTTTGATGAAGACGCTTTGAACATGTTAGTAGAACAAAATCCACGATATACTTCACGGCAGTTAGCAGAGATGTTGAACACATCGCAACCTACCGTATTTCTGTCACTTACAATTAAAAAAAGCTTGGGGAAGTTAGTAAGGTGGGGGCTCGGATACCGCATTATACAGAGTGGCCCGTAGCTTCAGAGGACCGCTTCAGCGGAGGATTCTGCACATGAAAACAATAAAAAACAGTTTACATAAATATATACCCTATTTGTCCTTGTTTTCGAGTTATAGCGAGTTTCTTCTTTAACACACTGTATCTGCTTACCTTCACAAGAGATGTTCAACATGACTTCCTTGCATCTGAACGCAAGCCTACAGACGTCTTACCATTGACTGTCTTACCCTCCTTGATTAGAGAAACTTCCTATTTTCACACACGACGTACTTCAATAATCTGACACCTAGTGCTCTAATGACTCATACGTGAGATACCAAGAGTTAGTATTTACAGAATTAGAATACAAGGTTCAATGTCAGATATTGAGTTCTGTTTGTAAGTACCACCCGGACTGTTCGAACGCGTTCGATAAACGATAGAACAATTCGACAGTCGTAAGACGTATTCACGCCTGTATTGAAGCTGGAGGTTATCACTTCAAGCAATTTCTCTGGAGATAAATAAGCAGCTATTATAACACGAAACAAGCTATATCTCGAAAATAAGGTCAAATAGGGCATATGCTTATTGAACTTTTTTTATTATTTTCATGTGTAGAAAAGCGAAAGTGTAGCCAAAGTGTGGCGCAGTGTAGCCAAAGCGGTTCCTCGAAGCTACGGGACACCTTGTATAGCTCAACGACGCTAACAAAGCTGGCCGCGTGACCATTGCGGCTAGTCTCTTAACACAACAAAGAAATGGGCCTTTTTTAAAGAAAATCGTGACTGGTGATGAAAAATGAGTAACTTACGAAAACACTGTCCGAAAAAGACAATGAGTCGACAAAGATAAACAGCCTCAGTCAGATCCAAAGAGAAGTTTACATGTACGCAAGATTCTGTTACGCGTATGACAGTATTATCGTGGAATAATCCGCCATGAATTCTTAAATCACAATCAAACAGTCAAAACAGGTGTATACGTGCGGCAACTATGGCGAGTACAAGAAAAGTTGCAGAAAAAGTGACCAGCCCTGATCAAACGAAAGAATGTGATTTTGTTACGTGACAATGCACAGACACATACCGCTAAAGTAACTGAAGAAAAAATTCTGGGACTTTCCTGGTCAGTTTTACCACACCTCCCTTACTCTCCGGATCTTGCCTCAACAGACTTCCACCTGTTCAGGTCACTGCAAAATGTATTGACTGGGAAAAATTTCCGATATGACACAGAAGTTCATAACTTCGTCAATGCTTTTCTTTCATCAATAGCTACAGAATTTTTCGGGAAAGGAATTAATACATTGCCATCTAAATAAGATCAGGTTGTACAATAGAACCTGGATTATCGGAACACCCATTATCCGAACTCTATTATCCGAATGTTCTATCATCGGAGTGCTCTATTATCTGTACAGTATATTTCGTACAGATTCGAAGATTATAAAAAAGCTGGTGTGATAGACTGGTTTGAATTTGATAAGAAAAATAATAGCGGGACGGAAATTCTGCACAATATTATAAACAAAACTCTGGATCAAGAAGTAAACGAATGCACTGACGACGACGTTGAAGATGTGCCTTCTTATTCTGAAGCATTTATAGCTCTCGAAAAAGGGCTTAAAAGGTTTAAAGCATAAAGGGAATGCCACTCCAAGGAATTACTTACACCAAAAAATCTGTGATTTAGCGGCTAAAAGATATGGGACCCGCAAGATTTTATGTAGTGTTTCGTTACTTTTATCATTTCGTCTAAAATATATGAAATTTAGTACAGGGAAAGTTGTCGTTGTATTATCCGAAGACATTTATCTCCCTATTAGTTCCAATAATCGAGGTTTTACTATCCTTAGTAACAGTGAATATATACTTGATTAAAATTTACTGACATTTTTTAAATAAAATTTTCAATTTCAATATTAAAACGGCATTTATTTATAAATCAATCCAATAGAAACATATACATATGTATTTTTCACATACATTGCAACTAACTCCGTAAAAATAATGATTGCAACTAACGATGGGTAAATATCCGGACACGAAGGTTGTACTGTGTTTCTAATGTCTTGTGCTGGAACCTTTAACTTCTACGGTAGCCCTTATTCATCGTGGCATACTCTCCACCAATTTTTCATAAATCTCCAGTGAAATGTTCCTACACTCTGCCTTTAAGACAGCTACAAGCTCCGTTTTGTTCTTTAGACGGTTTTCACATGCACGTAACCGACGCTTCAGTTCATCCCATCGATGCTCAAAAGGATTGAGGTCAGAACTCTGGGCTGGCCAATCCAGCTTTTCAATAGATGTACTAAGCAACAAAGGATCGTCTCTTAATAAATCGTCTAATAAATTTACGACTTATTCGACAGGATTTAGATAGACTCCATCATTCAGTTACAGGCTTAAAGTTGAAAACATCTTCTGACTCCGAAACTAATGATACTTAAACCCATGTTCATTCAGACTTTTCCGTTTCTTTTGATGAGTACTACATACCCCTGAGGTTGGACCACAACTTTTGTGAACAGTCCGTATAACCCAGCGTCGACTGCTAGGGTCGTTCAGGCGGAGGATCTACAGTTTTAGGTGAGTTCCATAGCAGGCAATTCGGTTGGCCTGCAGTTGAATCTCGAGATGGGTAAAAGTGCAGAGCACTCGGTAGCCTGCGGTACACTCTGCATTGTGTCCAGTGAGGTGTGAACCGTGGGTGAATGAACTTGCACCAGTTCAGCCGAGATAGCAACGTGCCGACCGTAGACCACCTATAGCGCCTGCGGCCTAAACACTGAGAAACTGAGGTGAACTCATTCAGCCGGCCGGCAGATCGAATTCCTGGTCGACGGCAATCTTCCCTAGGAATCCTCCGTGTTGGACCTTCGTTAGAATCCACGCGATTCTCTACCGGACGTTCCAGCCGCACGGTCGGCCAGAAAACTCGGATTCTTTCACGAGCACGTTCCTCCTTCCACGATCTCTTCGAGATCAATCAGCTGATGACCCCTGACGCGTTGCGTTCTCCCGGATGAATCGAGATTGACGCCGCCAGTTTGCTTCCTGATCAACGCAGAAAGGTCTAAACAACGAATTCGAATAATGCTGTTCAGTTCCCAAACGATACTTCTAAATCCGTCAACAATTTGGGTTTATAACACACCTCCATCCGCCTAAATACTGATGTCAATCATTCCTTCATTAATTCGGTCATATTTTTTAACTTCAGTAAATTCATTTAGTCTACGAACCTGTCACAAACCCACGCTTGTCAACTCAAGTTATAAACACTAGATCCTTAGTCTCACAAGGACAGTGCACGTCCTTCGATCTGATCAAGACCGATTTGATCTAAACTTTGAATACTTATAGGGGACCTGAGAAGTAATAATTTTGCAAAGTCATAGCGAGCAGCTCCCAGAAATAAGGGAAAAATTCTCATTTAAAGTTTTTTGACTCTACTAACATGACAAATTAGAGAGAAGTTGGAATATAGATCTGAACTAATCGAATGTTAGCTAAATTCACAATTCAGTACAGTCTCGTGGAAATGTGGCAGGCATTCAAAATCAAAGATCATGGGTCCAAGATTCTTAAACCCTGCATATTTTTTTCTCCCCATTTTATGTTTTAATCAAACTGATTAAAAATGTGCTTCGTTCGCATCAGGATTGGTGGAAAATATGGAAATTTTTTTTAATATTAATCACCCACCACCACCAGCACCCTGCGATGGGTCGAACTTGTAAATTGTAAATGGACGCAAGCCATGGCTGCAAGCTTTGTCCACCCTGATTCGTTAATTAAGGTCACGCCTTATTCCATTCATTTTATGTGCAACTCGCATCCTCGTCCTCTAGGTAGTCTTCCTGAGGAACTTCAAAGGTCGTTGCAATCGTCATTCATAGCAGGATCCTGATGTGCAACATTATTTTCGGAATCCTGTGGCTGTAGAACCACTTTTATAGCTCGTATTTAAACCATTTGTTTAGAGACGCTTATACCTGTGGCAGCCATTGTCACGCGATGCTAATTATTACATGAGCTATGTCAACATAACAAATTGGCTCGTAGCTCAACAGATTGTTGTTAAGAAACTAAAACAAACATACCTGTAAAATCTTTTTAGATCGTGCAATAGGAAAAATGACACGTTTTGCAAAACAACGACTCTAAACGACCAACTGCTTTCCTCAACTTCTTTTGTTTCTGGTAGTAGAAAATAGTTTCACACTATTCCCATTAAGCTGAAGTACTTAACATTACCCTCTTCGTTAACTAATCCATATTTAGACCCCAAGCTGTACTTGGACCAGCTCCCCTATCTATTGTAGGAATAGATTGCCCCTGAGTTCGAAACCTTCACTGAGTTCCTTAATTATATGTACTTACAATTCTAACAGCTCCCAAGCGATGTTACGGATGCGACATAGTCCTCTAACCCTTCCGAAAATGTTATGCACTATAAATATTTCTTTATAGGATCTTACGTGGCTCTTCAGCACCGACACGCTGCGTCCTACATGAAAATAAAGTCGTTTATTTTACGTTGCAAATCACTGCTACACGATCTCCCCTTAAACAAGCCCGTCGGGTAATTTAACGCTGTAATTAAGCAACAAAAATACTGCACGCTATGGCAGAGGATCTTACAGCTCCCCACCCCGGAAACCGCGTCATCGAGTTACATAATCGTAAATTCTTGTCGCGGAACAACGACGGGTTCGGTCGATTCCAGATTTACCTGGCTGCGCAGATAAACAGGTGTAAAATTGTATCGCGTACAGAGCGAGCTGCTGTATTAAATTCAACGTGAAAACTTGTTACGGTACACTCAACTTAAACGTGAGCATCAGCAACGACACGCTCCATAACTCTGCTTAAAGGTTGCTCCTCCGTTCCTTTCTCTATCGAGCTCAACTCACTGGGTCTGTCTCCTTCTATCCCGGGCGCAGGTTGCACGCACACGAGCCGCAAGGTGAGAAAGCTTTCAGTATTTTCTAATGAATGATTATCGCGAATCGGTTCGAGAGTATCCGTACGTAACCCCTGGTTATCGGACCGGTGTTATCGGCTAACAACTTGTACCCCATAGAAACATAGTAATCCCCACTGCGGTGGTAAAGATAAGAGCACCTTTCTGCGCTCAAAGTAACGCTATAACGCTGCCCTGTCTCACCCCTGCGTTCTAGCGTTGCACTTGAGGCGGTCGCGGATTTCAACTACAGTAGAACCTCGATTATCCGAATTGAAATTAGTGACAAGATTACTCGCATTACAACTATGTTTCGTGTGAACATGATAATTTTCGTTTCGAATATAAAATACGCGGTGGTATAAAATTAAGTACACGATGTCACTAATGGTAATTTAGCTTGTAACTGACATAAGATACCATTAAAATTGCATATAAAATATTTTTTGTATCATTACAACTGAAGGAGATATTTAGATAACTACTTTGAGGTAAGAAACCCTGTATAATATAGGGTGTACTAAATTAATTAAATATGTGATTTCATTCGTGTTGCCAGTTCTCTTTTAAGTGTTTGTGTTTATCTAAGTGCCGTTATTTCTTTGCGAGTACATATATTTCGCCATATATAATTTTTTGTATGTATAAAAGTTGAATTTTTCTAATAAATTTTGTCTGTAATATTATTTTCAAGCTTTCCACACTGCCATATGTACACTCCCGTTCATAAGTCATGGGACACTTACTAATTTCGGCTTTACATTTAAATTAAAATTATTAAACACCCACTATATTGAATCAAACGATTATTTACAGATTATTTGCACTGAATACAATTTCTAAATGTTAAAATATATTGAAAATTATATATATCAAGTTTAAAATTTGCTCACTAATGCATGCTCCCTGTTTCGAGATGATAACTCGAAATAGCGTTGGCAGTCTTGCAGGCATTTTTTTGGTGTTTCTTCTTGGAATTTTGTCCAGAATCGCTGTAAATGTGTCTACAGATCACAAAATCGAAAAAACATGTCGCCTAAATTTAACGCATTGAAAAACTGGTCTTGAACCGTACTATAATTATTTCAGTTTTTTTTTATATTCATTATAACAGAATACTAACCATGTCATTAAAAATATGTTGTGTAAACATAAACGTTTTCAAGAGAACCGTTCATATCGAAATAAGTAACCTAGTCGACTATATCGTAATCCAGGTTTATTCAGAAACGGCAAGATATCCCATGACTTATGGACGGGAGAGTATATCTGTAATCAAAAAAGGCTTGCCACTGTGAAACGCTTTCCATTAGAATACACTTAAAATACAACGAGAATACTCGTGGTTGGCAGCGAATAGGTTAATAGTTAATATTTACGGTTCTCGAATCGCGAGCGTAGACATCTGCTAATGAGTGACCAGGCCAAGGCGTGTTGCATGTTTGACCTAAGTTCAGGTGTTCAGGCCGCAATATCTAATTTCTCTGTTTTTTCGGCCCTTGTGGCAGTGTTTGCGCAATCATTTCGAGAATATTTTCGCGGATCAGCCTGTGGACTTATTCGCAAGTGACAAGGAATATCTGAACCCGAGAACAGGTAAGAAGCCCTCAGAGGTGGACCCCGTAGATTATCGAGAGCCAGGTGGCTGGCAACATCGTCGCGACCGGCAATTACAATTAATCGAGCGTAATATTTAATTATTACACGTTGCACATCGTGCTCGGGGCCACGTTTTAATCAGTCGAACGAGAAAACATCCGCGGCCAGTTCTTAACTACTGCTCCTACGAGCGTGTTTGCATTCTTCGCACTACCGTCCACTCTTCCGTGTCATATCTGCCTGCGAAGGAGGAAATGGAATAGACGCAGCCTCCAGGTACCGTCATTATACAGGGTGTCACATTGTCATGAACACCTTGAATGTCTCCGTTGTACTTGGAGAGTTGGAAAAATGCGTAGAAAACAATGTTAAGGACAGAGTGTCTTACCATTTTTCATGGAAAAAGATACTTTCAAAGATTTATTTTACACAAATATATTCTTCACTTGATACCAACGAACTTTCATTTGAAACATTTTTTGGTTAAACTATCGGGACCAGCAAACATATCCGGGCGACCGATTCACAGTGCACTCTGTAAATAGGGTATAGTATTATAGTATAGCGGTAGTAGTAGTCTAACAGTGGTATAGTAACACTATAGCAGTAGTAGTAGACGACTAGTGGTATAGCAACAGTATAACAGTAGTAGTAGTCTAATAGTAGTATGGCAACAAATAACAGTAGTAGTAATACTAATACGTAGTAGTATGGTAATAATATAACAGTAGTAGTATTGTAATAGTGGCATAGCAACAGTATAACAGTAGCAGTAGGCTAATAGTAGTATGGTAACAGTATAACAGTAGTAGTGGTATAGTATAACTATAGTAGTTGCATTAAGTACAGTACAGGTCCAAAGTTAGCCATTTTCAAACAATCTCAAAATTACATATAAAAAACAGTATCCGTCATAGATTTTGTACTGTTCTAACAAATTCAAATTTATTCTATCAAGAAATTTATTCTCGGAAGACTACTACTGACTAACAAGGCGATGACTTAGTTTTTTAATATCATGTTGAATTTACTTTAACAATCACTTTTTGATAAATGATTGCTACTTCAATTATACTTAAAGGAAGTTAGTAAATGTTTTTTACTATTGTGTTATTTTTTATATTTTCTAACAAAAAAGTGGATTGAGCTGAAAAAAGTACAAGTCCAATAGTAATATTTGAATTATTGAAAATTAATAAAAAAAATTTAATCATAGTTAAGTGTACATGAATCTCCATCGGGGTTAACATAACCGTGTTTAACACTTTGACCGCCGTGTCATCCATATCTGGGTGACACTGCGATTCAATCATTACTTATTTGATCATGCGCGACATAGACAAATGTAGGTAAGCAGGTCGATTGAAACCAATAGAAGAAATACGAAATTTGCTAATATTGATTAAACAATATATTATGTTGGAGTATATTCACTCTGCGTAAAAATGTTAAATTGGAGCAGCAGTGTAAAATCAATGGCGTTGATGATACATGAAATCTAAAGCTTTTTTTTTTCAAAAATCTCAAAATGTGGCTTTTAGACACTGTTCTTCAACTAATCAATTCAATTGTACTACGGAAGCATCCGAAATACCTGGTTTCTTTCAGAATCGCTGCCGAACAGCCAGCGGGAACCAACGCGTAGACATCGAACAGCCTGCGAAGCTTGCAAACAAATTAACGCGAGCGCAAACAGTGACGCAAGCGAGCAAAGACCAGCTGGAAATTCCTGCCTCTGACATCGTCGTCCATTCACGGAGCAGAAATGACAGAAGGATGGACGGACTCCATTCAGCCTTTACTAGGAAACCACTCTCAAACATTTGGTTTGACACTTCTGCGACGTTTTTCGCGGCAACGTATAATGGCTGTTCGCTCATTAGGGAGACGGGTTAAAACCTCGATCATTGCCACCGTTAACGTGGTTAACGCTGCCTCCATACCGCCAATAAAATCCTCCAATGCTGCGAACACGAGCTGTGAAAAGCTCTTCGTCTTTGTGACCCGTGAAGAACCACCAAGCGATCAAAGACCTCTCTCCATCACCTTGTCGAGACTTTGACAAAAATTTCTCATTCTACGGGATTCTCTACATGATTTGTGGCTTCTCCAGGTGTTCAGATCCCAAACAATATCTGCAAATTCGTAAATGACGTGGGTTTGTGACACATATGCACCCACCTAATTTCTAGCACCAATCACTCAGTCAACAATGTTCAATAACCATTCAATAATCTGATTATACTTTGTACCAGTAACGAACTCATTAAAACAAGTAACCTGTCATAAACCCACGGTCATCAACTTAAATCTGCGATCAAGCCCCTAGAGTCATAAACACTAAATCAGAAATGACCATCCGGTGCGACACCTGGCTCCGCCCTATCCCCACTCTGCGTCCACTCCCTTCACGCAGTAAGAAAGTAGAGATGTAATCTTTAGATAAAACTGATGTCATATACAAAAAAAATTATTCTTATTACTTATTCTTATACTGTTTCTTGAGAAGCCGTACTGACCAACAATCACCGATGTTTTCGACGTCATACCCAGACCTCCTCCTATGTGAAGGTAATGGACACAGAGTGGGGGTAGGCTGAAGTCAGGCCCTGCTCCGGATAGCCATCTCTGCACAAGACCCTTAGGCTTCTACATCTACCACCACTGCGCGACCCACAGCTGCAAATTCTGTCCACCGTGATTCTCATAATACATTTCAGAACATATCTTTATAAGAAATGTCATAATAATGCACGACTGATTTGTACTTATAAAGAATTATAGTGTCCATTAAATTTTACTGATTTGTAGTGTACATGTATTTATGTATATCTACAGAGATGGCTATCTGGAGCCCCTCTTCAGCCTACCCCACACTATCCCCTCACATACTCTGGTTGTGGTTGGGGTGGGACATCGAGAACGTCGGTATGTATGATATCTCAAGAAACAGTCACGTAATAAAAATAGTTATTTTTTGTACATGACATCAGTTTTATCCAGAGATTACATCTTTGCTTTGGTATATATCATCTGTCACGTTGAAATCTTGGAGACACGTCCACCTCGATAAGATTTGTGAACACCATAAGATGTTCCCCTCGAAAGAAAGTAAGTTCTACTTGAATCATTTTTTGGAGTAACGAATAGTTCGGGAGATAATCGCGTGTAAAGGTTCAAATGGGACACCCTATATAATAAAAATTCGTTATTATGGAAGCGAAAGCGATAAATGTTGAACAGTAGACAGTAGCATATGTACGTACACAACAAACTGGTAATCGACTTCAGTATCAAATTATTTTCTAGCTGCACGTCATTTTTTCACTCAAATAAACAAATCAATACTTTGGGACAAGAGAGGAAATTTATGCGTTTTGGAAAAGTATATTATAAATCATCACTGAATATGAGATCTGCGTAACCGGCACAGTTAGGGTTATAGTACCTCGGTTATAGAACAACCATAAACATTTTGGTTATTGACACAGGGGTTAAACTGACCAATGAGGTGCTCCTTTAAAAATTCCTGTACACCCTCAGGATACGATAGGGTGCGTGAATATGTAAACTGTGGCGGTACTGCAAGTACCCCGGAGCCTTTCAAACTGCCTGAGTCCTCCGGCTGAGATGCAGATGATTTATGGTACATTAATTACTATTGAGAAACCGAGGAAGCTCTAATCCTTGAAATTATGTTTCGAAATTTTAATGAATTCGGTAGTGTTGTATGGTAATTTACTCAAGTGGATGAAGTCGGAACATGACGCGACCAAATCTTAAAAAATCTCAAAAACAACAAGAAGTCACTTCCACAACATATAACCGATCTCTGTCAATGACTTTAACACATTTAGACCAATTAGTAACGAAAAACGTCTGTTTCATTTTGTTAAAAAATCGGTGAAAGGCGTTTCCTCGGCACCACATCAACACTAGACCGTGTCTGATCTAACAGTATACACATAGTTTTATCTATCTTGCCACTCCGTTTTACGACAGTCCTTTCGTACTTCTCCACCAATCAGGCCACGAGCTGGATGAAGTAAAGAATTTATAGGCACATTTAGAAAGGAAGGTTATTCCCTGTATACGTTGAACAATGTGCATTGTACCATGAAGAAGGCAAATATTGACGAAAGTATTCGACTTGAAGGGAACGAAGCGGAAAAAAGGTGAGAATTCCCATAAAGTTTCGTCCAAATCAGTTGCGTTTGCTCGTGAAAGAAAGAAGAAGAAGAGAATACTGATTTTTCGAACGCGCTAACGGTCAACACCTTTCTCCACCGTTCTGTGCCTCTAACGATATTGCCAATCGATTATCTGTGAGAATCGATGCATGATTAATTATCCTACGCTATTGATATTTAATGAACCGAGCGTGCACGATATATTGAAACGTAACGCTGTTTCTCGACAGAGGTACTGATGTATTACTAATTCTTACTTCTTAATGGGTTTTCCTTGCTCCATGCAGACTATAATACGGCAGTTGAAAGTAACCACACTAGGGTCACTTGTCATTTATTTAACCGTACTGTGATCATCGGATCTTTCTTGACCCATCGCGTCTTCAATTATTTAAAAAACTTTCGCAATTATAAGAAAACTATAATGAAATTGTTTTAATGTGCTTGTCTTCCTTTCTTTAAGAAACGGAGACGCTCAAGATTTCTAGAGGTTCGGGGAAAATGAGGTTTTTCAGATTTTTCAGATCTGACGACGAAGCACATGGAACAAGTTTATTTAAAAATACTACATGAAACGAACTTAGACGGTTGAGAGTTGTGAGATATGCCGTGTTCAAGGTTTTTAAAGGACTTTCATCCCTTTATTGGCTGAAATTATTACAGGTAGTCGACATAGAGACGGACGATGTTCCTAGAGGTTCAGGAAGAACGAGGTTCTTAAGATTTTTCAGATCTCCCGCGTGGAAACACGAAAAATTATTTATTCCTGCCTACGGGTCTGAAAAGCTAAATAGTTTTTAAAAAATACCAAGAACTGCTATTAAGGGTGGCAATCTGATCTTCTTTAAAGATTTCCCAAACATTCTCCCTCTCTCCCTCTCTCTCTATCTCTGTGATAAAGCCTTGTGAAAAATAATAAACATCGTTCGCTTACTAGCTTCAAGAAACTGGTGTCCAAGTAGCTATAGTTTGAAGAAACTGGCATCTAAAGTAACTAAAGTCTAAACAAAGTGATGTCTAAAACAACTGTAATGGAGTGCTGACTACACAGGATAATTCTCAGACTACCAAATTTTGACGAAGAAGATTTTACTGTAACTTTGACACAATTTCGTTCTAACAGAGTTAACGCAATACTGATCGTGAGCTAATACAGTGTGGTTATCTAGGCTTTTAAAGTGATTTCCGACTGATCCGGAGTTTCGCAATCTAGGGAGAAAATACGGAAATGGACCAAAAGAGACGAGTCCCAGGCTGATATGCGGAGAAAGTTTGCGATATGGGAAAGTGTTAATGTATGATTCAGGCGGTCCTAAATATAGTGTTAATCAAGAAGGCTTGTCCATTACATAACTAAAGCTTAAAGCAGTGTTCCCAAAACTTACTTTGTCGCGAAACCTTTATACGATTTACCAAAAATCGCGGATCCCATACCAATATTTCATGGACAACCTCCGCCACCCTAATTTTAATACGATATTAAATTAAACCAAATTGTTTTAGAGAGAGAATTTATTTATACACAGGAACATAATAAATGAAACATTAACACAAGAACTACCAAAGCAGTCAAAATGACTAATTTGTAATTTTACTATGCACGATTTATTTTTGACGACTATTAAGTTTAATTTGAATTGACGCCGAATAAAGGTAAAGAAAAATATAAATAAACATTGTTTCCTTGAATTATGTATCTCTCCCGAAAACAACTCGGTCTTTAATTGTTATAAAGTAACTATTGTGAAAAAAACTAATACAAAGGAGATTAATTCGAAGAATGTTCCTACTTCTGAGACTCCAGTTCTGATTAAAAAAACACCTTGCCTCGCGAAGCACCATAATTTTTTCATGGACCCACTTTGGGAAACACTCATCTATAAAAACCGGCGTCTAAAGTGCAGCTGGTGAATGCTAGAAAGAAATGTGTATAATGAAATTTGTTAACGTGATTTTTCGCTGGATAAACTTTTCCTTCGGTCGGCCCGTGTATCGTTAACGTTAACACGTATTTATTCGAGCATCGTGGCGTTTTACCGGCGAACGTCTTTCGCAATTGACATGCAAATTAACAGCGTTCAACAGAATGCCTCTCGCGAGCTTTCCCACGTACGATCATATTGCAGGTTTATCGTTAACGCGTTCGTCAACAATGCCTGCCAGATGAATCGTTAATTTAACAAACTATGCGTCACCGACCGATCGGCGTGAAAGATGCTGAACAAACAGGTCTAAATCATTCCTTCCCACGATCGAACGCGTATATCAAACGATTTACCAACGTTTTAACACTAGAACTGCCGGAGATTAACCTACAGTACCCTGCCACTCCATTATGGGCACCCAATGTTTTCTACTCAGCTTTAGAAGTTTATTCATAGTTTTTGATTGTATAAAATGTAACAATGCGGTTATCAATAAATAGCCCGAAATCTCTGTTTTCCAAGTTTATCAAAGCAATACAACAATTTTTAGTACTTTGCGTGACCTTCGTAGCTATTAATAGTGGCCTTAACTCGTGGGGGCATACCTGAAATGTAGTGATCTATACACTCCTTTAGTTCCGGTGCACCATGCCACACTTCCTGAATATTTTCATAAGGACATCCTTAGTGGAATTGGATCTTTGGTAAACTTGGCGTTTTTGAGTAAACCTTATGTTTTCAACCGGGTTTAAATCAGGAGAATTACGGGACCAGGATAAAACAGAGATACTTTTGTATTGGACACTGAATTTAACAATGAAATGATTTTACATTCACGAAACTCACTTGATGTCGTTAGTAACATTCCAAACAACCTAACGGTGCACACCTTACACTTACCAAACTTGACATTACCCGAATATTTTGCTGAGAATGCAGCAAACGTTTAAAATTGAGGGGCCCCACAATGGAGGCGCATGGTACTGTACACTGCCATCCATAAGTATTAGGACACTTGCCATTTTTGTCGGAAGAATGATTTTCATTTAGATTCCTGCAAAAGGCTGGAAAAATTATTTAGAAGGGTTTCAAGAGAATAATGAAACAAAAATCGTACGCTAGCCCTCCCACTTATCTGACTTGAACCCAATTGAGATAATATGGGATAAACTGAACCAAAAACAGCGACAAATATGATGAAACTCAAAATCTGATTTGTAGAACCAGTTGTAACTTGGAGTGGAACAAAATATTACCAGAAGTTATTGAAAACTTTAGAGTTATAATGCCAAGATTTGTTAAAGCTGTAATCAAAAAGCAAAGGAAGTATACTAACAGAAAGAGTATACAAAATGTAATGGTCCGTAATGGTTTCAGCACAAACAGAATTCAACGCACCAAGAGAACTAAGGTAATTAAGTGTTCACAATACTGAGGAACCCAAAGACAGAATGGTCTTCCTCCCATATATTGAAGGTATCACTGACCGCATGCGGAGAATATTAAAACAAAGCAATATAAAAACTATTTTCAAAAGTCACACGAAGATTGGCCAAAGTCTCACCTCCCCCAAGGACCCTCTTCCGCTTCTCTTAACATCAGGAGTCTACGAGGTACCCTGCATACACGGAAAAGTCAATATCGGAGACACTGGGAAGAGCGTGAGCATAGGACTCAAGCAACATGAGAGGTGCTCCAGATTAGGGTACATACAATCAGCAGTAATCGAACATCTGTTAAATACAGGGCAGAAGACATCGTTCGGTAAAACGAAGATCTTAGCCAAAAGCAAAGGCTACGTTCCCACAAATATAAGGAAACATTAGAAATATTGAAAAATCCTAACAACATCAATAGCGATACAGGTTACTACCTCAACCCCATCTGGAGCACCCTCCTTCCGTTTTTTAATTGATTGACCAATTACAAACTGATTGATTGGTTCAATGATCCGGAAAATGAACATGGGTACTTAAAAGAGTGAACATCCTGACGCACATCAGTATCAGTGCGAGCTCAGACCCTTGATAAAGCTAGCTGCAATACTAGCGAAATGTTGGGAACATGTTCCTACTGGACACGGCTTACACCCAGAAGCCTCAAACGGTATTATCTATAATAAAGTGTATAGTTATATACAGTGTCTCACAAAGTGATCAAATATTTCCATAATTACCTTTCTTCCATAATTCTGGTGTAATTGATTAATTACAGTTTGTGGAGACGTATGCGAATTGTAATTTCTTACAGATATTATAACCTTGCTTTAAATGTTAATACCCCAAAGAAATGTTAAAGAAAAGAAAATTGAAATAATATGAAAAATGTATTAGTTTTGTCAGTGACTGTACATTTTTTACACTGATTCAGAGGAAATTCGAAATAATTATTTTTAAAAAATAAACCGCAACATCTGTTTTAATTAGAGAAGAAAAATATAAAAAAATATACGTCACTTTTACTCAATTTATTTAGTCATTCAGAGGGCATTTAGTACGACGCTAGACAAGTGTTTGATCTAATACTTAAATCAGTGTTGGCTACCGGAGCTGCGACCTTCCCCCACCCTAGATCCATTCCCCTCATATAGGCTGTGATCTGGGACGACGATGGAACGAAAAGGAACGAGGGGAATGTACCTAGAGTGGGGGAAGGCCGCAGCTCCGCTGGCCATTCCTGACTTAAATCTTCTGTTATCTTGTATAGTAAGAAAAGTGAATTGTATTGTGTCTGACTAGATATGGCCAGTTTCACAGTGGTACTCCACATGTGAGGACAATCGAGGATTCATAACAGAAACAACCTTTGTCAAAATTGACGATGGCAACACAACTTCATAACTTCATATTTTAATTGGATACAGTTCTTCTGTGATATAATTACAGGTAACACTAAGATAAGTTTATTTTGTTCAAAAAGCAAGGACTGCTCCAAACTTTTGAGCGGCAGTGTACACATTTCGCTTATTGAACATTGCAAATGTAAGCATTCGAATATTTTCAGAGTCACTGTAGTTGTGATCGATCAAAATTTGTTGAAATAAAGAAACTCGAAATTTTCTAAATTAAAGTGCGTTCTCTTACAACAAAACATGCTGCAGTCCTTATTGTAGAACCCTGTACAGAGTAACCGATAAATCCACCCTTAGAAAGGATAATGGACTGGAAATGCGAGCATTTGCCTGGTGTCCCTTCGGGTCTGCTCACCGGATACATTTATCCAGGTGCCCGGAGGGTTGTCAGCGAGTAGTCATTTAATATTATATAAGCGACCGGCAATGTGCAAATTAACTGCACGAGCACAAGTTGCAGAGGTGTACACGCTGGTTGCGCAACCAGTCGCTTTCGAATGTTCGCATTCGACAGGCCATGGAGCTCGTTCACATTCTTTCCCTCGTTTTTCATTGAATTAACACTGGAGCTATCGAGCCGATCAAAATGACTCGTTTGACATTTTCTTATAATTATTGCCGATTTTTAAAACATGCTAACACGTTCGTTAGCATGACGGGTGGAAGAAAAATTTCAACCACAGACCATGCTTTGTTTTGTGCACTGTTGTATAGCAACGTAATGTACAATAGGATTATTTAACATTGCGCTGGACATTATCATACTTATGTATTAGTATTAGACGTTAGACGCCTTCCTTTAAATATTAAACCTAACAAAACAATCTCCAGCAGCAAACATATGAAATTCTTCCTTCTATAATGAATAACCACATTCCTTGCTAATTAGTCATCCTGGAACCTCGACTCCATTATCTCATCCCTTGCTGATCTCCGAACCCAAGATAACCCCTCCTCTTCAATTTTCCGAACCTATATCATATACACCGGTTTTCTCTGTTGAAACTCAGTGTACTTTGTTTTTAATAATATTTTATTTTGATGAAGAAGTATAACTATTATAAATCATGGCTGCAAAAGAGAACAAATGAGGATTTCCTTCCCTAACCAATAATTGAATCGTTTAGTACTGAAAGGGCATATGTCCATATTTTGGGAAAAATTAAGTTATGCGTTTCTCTAACTGTAGGTACCTAGCCAAAAAAAAGCGTCTTTTGATATCTCTTTGTTTGTATGTTCTCAAAAATCTCAAAAACTACTAAACCGATTGTTACGAAATTTTCACAATAGTTTCTTTACATATTCCGGAGCGTCATGGGCTATATTTTATCGCGAAATAAGTAATATATCGAGAAAAAACCATGAGCCTATTTTTCATCGACATGTCGGCGAGCCGTCCACAAGGGCATAAGTTCACGCACAGCCGCTAGGTGACAAAGCTCGACGCTTGCGCGCTCGATAGAGAATTCGTCCGGCTACAAAATACAAAGAAGAAAACATAATATTTCGAATTTTATATGCAGAAAAATCGCGGGCGACGCCGCACCCGTAGCATGTCATAGTGTGTAAATCTGTTGAGTAAAAGTGACATATACTTTTTTTATATTTTTCCTTTCTTAATAAGAAAGATGTTATGTATGATTTTTTTTTAAATTTCGAATTTCGGCCGAATGGATGCAAAAAATATTTATAAATATACATTTTTTTTCTTGAACACTCTGTTTTTTCAGAAACATCTCATTTTGACTTCTTCGGCAGACATAGGTGCAGGTTAATCTTCGGTAATTCTACTGTTAATACGAAGCAGTCAGGAATCGAAGGGGATTACATTGAAATCACTGACAAGAATTCACCAACACCAATCTTAACAGATAATAACATTGATTGACAACAACATTGACCGCTGGCAACTTGGCATACAGACTTTGCATTAGCCTGTGTATTGCTTTGGCCAATACTACTTGTACCTTGGTGGTATTTGATTCTGTAATAGTTAAACTTACAGCAATACTGTGATAATTGTACAAGAAATGTCTTCATCCCGGTTAGGAGATAGCGATTCTACTATTGCAGAAGTTATATTATTAAATCGATAGAAATTAAGAATTTCTATTAAGTTATACAGGATGCCCCACCTAACTCTGCCACCCTTAATTATTTTGTTATTTGTAAAGATACAAAAAAATGCTCTGAGAGGAATTTATTGTGCCCCAGGGTGTAAATTAGACTATGGGGGTGGACGTTATCTCAAGATCATATCTTCCGAAATTTTACTAATAGTAACATTTTTTTAAATGCAATTTTCTTTTTTCGTTTACCATGAGAAAGGTGACATCAAAACACATTCAATCATGTACCACAACATGACCTTAAAATTACCTTGAACTGACAATTTACCGAGTAAATGATTGAGGTAGAAGCTAACGGAGAATGAATCTTACACACAATCATCCTTTACGGTTTCAAGGTTTCAAGCTATTTTTCGTATAATCAAATATCTATAATTTGAAATATATGTTTTCTACTTACTTGTTATTTATTTTTTCCTGACATTCCAATGAACGCTTATTATTGTACTTTATTTGTTGTTAAATTAAAAACCAAATTCAAGAAACAGAAAAGGAACCTCCACACGTGTACACTGAACATGCAAAACTTCGACAGAAAACGGTTAATCAAAGCAATATGTCTAACAAACTAGCTTGATTGTCTCTAACAGTTTCATAACAGGATCAATGTAATTCCTATGTCACTTCTTTGTTAATAAACAAAACTATTATTACTAACAATAAAGTTTGATGTTCTGCTGAGAATTCCATTCTTTGATCCTCCAACGTTGTAAAGTCCAGTGCGGTATCTGGTGACCTATGCTACGGGGAGACAGAAAATTTACGTCTGCTGGTGCAGGTGAGCATTAAGTATCGAGGAAGCTTCACCTACATCGAGAAGTACGCGAGACAGAGTCTGGAAACAATACGATGCAAAGATTTCACGTGGCTGCGCACAGATCAGTGCTCGAGACGCAACCGTAACGAGAATGCCAGGTTCTACCTTCACAGATCACCGGATAGAATCGAGATAGAATCGGTAGATCGTACGTCGACCCCAGCGGGGCGCCTTCGAATCTCGAAGTTCTGCGAATCTGATGAATGATACGACTGGAAATCGGACGAATAAACGAGCACCGAGGATCTCGTACGATCTCCGACGAAACTACACTACAGACACCGAAAGTCGGCTGTTCAAGGTCAATTCTCACTTACGTAGGCGCGCTGAAATCATTTGGAGGTCCCGTCATTTTGAAAATTCGAATGAACGTGAAAGTTCTGACAATTTGAGAAATGATGCGGACGAATGGACAATCTCCGACGAAGCTGCAGGGTATGCAAGAATAAGGAGAACACCTAAATTTGTTTTTAACGACACCTTTGTTTTTAACAATATAAGAAATGTTTAAATAACAATTTGAATGATTTCGAAGGAAAGGAGTGTTTATGGTCATTTTCTTTTCAATTTTTTCAAAGTTATCGGAATTTTTTCGCAGGAACGCACATATTTTTCTTCTGTTGTATCTTGCATCTGCAGTTCCTCCACTGCGTATCGAGTTTGTCTGCAAACCTCCTGACGACTCCCCAATTTCGCATCACGTTCGTCCGTACTTAATTTCATTCTTAGAGACTACCTGAATTTGTATCAGGTTTGTCCTCGTTTCCAAAATCCTAATGGTTCTCTGTCTTCAAGTCAGGTTCGTGTAATCTGGTACTAGTGCACCTATCTGTACCCGCATTTTCTGAATTGACAGTGGACAGGTGCAGATAGGTGTACTGGTACCACTTTGCAATATTCAGACTAAAATGTCTGCTAAACTAATGGTTTTTCGACATAAATTCCTTAATACTTTTTTATATAAAATAAAGAGCTGTATCGATTAATGCATTAAAAATTACATAATTCCATTTAAGAAAACGTCTGTCACCTTCGTATGACCTCTACGCGTCCATCTGCCAAAAGACTAATTGCACCAGATTAAGGCCACCTCGAAACCATTCACCTCCTATCTGAACCGTTATTTATGTAACGGTCAATTTACCAGTAATTCGCATTCTAGATTAAAATCGGACACCCTATATAAGATTGTAAGAAAGTGTGTTAAGAAGATTATTACGAGAACCATACGACTGTCGGTAGCCGGACGAGCAAGTAGTCGGCCGAAACCCAACCTGACAATTAGCTGATATAAGTCTTGTGTTTAATTAAGAACGCCCCTTACAATATTTTATTACACAAAAATTGCCCAACTTTCATCGCGCCCTGTACATTTCAAGTTCCGAAGCGCTATCATTAAAATTATTTTCGTTTTGATATATAATATCTAAAGCACTTGGAATGGTATTATCATTAACTATAATATCTTCATTAATTGACATATCTCTAATCATATTCCGAATACAATCTTTAATTACAGTAGAACCTCGATTATCACGATGAGTGGGTAGAGAAGGCGTCCGTCGCTATTGTGTGCCACTGCCGGCGCCGCATGTTTTGCCAAACTATTTCGCTTATATATTGAAAACAAAATAGAACTTGCATATCTTCTTGATGCTTCCCATAAGAAAATGGTCTGCTCCTTCGCATGGTGTAGTGAAATTTCCTCCTGGACCCTTACTTTTTTAAATAAATTGAAAAATATCTGCCAAAATTGGTATGTTTTCGGTGTTTTTTTCACTTTGATCATTGTTTAAACATATTTAAGTCTTTATAATGTTATAATATATGATGTCATTTCATTCGGGAGAGTCGAAAAAATCATTTGGCGCAAAGAGCAACCGAATACAGACAACCCCCTTATAACACGGTTCGAGAATTAGTGAAATCCTCGTACAACACGGCATTTTTACAGCACGGTTTCGCTTTAACACGTTGAACACAGCGTGAGTCACCAATGACCGACACCTCAATTTTAATTTAATTAAATAATTATTGATTACCGCAAAATTCTGAGCAAGCTTCATACTGAAACAATAATCTAGGAACAGAAGGACACGATCAAGTACTCAAATGTTTTTTTCTTTATGATTTATATAAAAAATAGTACATTATATCGCGTCTGACTAGATATAACTGTTTTCACTGTGGTCCTTAACGTGTTAACACGAATCGAGAATTGGGAAAATCCCCGTACAGTACGACATTGCATACTGATGCAAGCACCATCATTGGATACATCGGTATTTTTCATTCGAGCAAACGAGTGTGTTATGTCAAAACTGTGTACGGAATTTCAGAATATTAGTATTTTAAATTCGTTTTGTTCGTGAACTATTAAACATTTTTTAAGACTTTCACTAGTTGTTTCTTTTTACCGTATACATACGTAGATTACAAATTTTTAGGTATGTATTATTGAACCTTCTTCAAAGAAATGTTAATTATTTCTTTTTTGTGAATTAAGTTATAACCCTGAATTATATCTGGTGAAAGTTAAAAAGTACCTCTTAAAAGACATTTCATCTCGCTAGAATTAAAAATAAAGATTTTGGATCGTCTTAAAAAGGGGGAAACGTATCATACATTACAAAAACCTTAGATTTAAGTGAAACAACAATCCGGACCAGACAGAAGTATGAGCAAAAAATTGGAGCTTCTGTTGTTTTAGGTTGTTCCATTTCTGCAAATATGATAACTCGTCCAAGAGCACCAATAATTGAGAAAATGGAAAAAGCACTGAAGATGCTGCAGAAAAGGTTCAAAAGATGAAGATATTTTGCCAATAAAAAACGCCCTCGTTTAATTGTCTTTCGCAGTTATGAAGAAGAAAACATTATTCAATATTGATATGTAATGCTTCCGTTGAATCATTGATTGTTCTAATAAACGTATTTCTGTTATTGTTATTTATAAGAAGAAAATAATATAGTTTTGTTAATTTTTTGAACCTAACCCTGCTTTTTGTACTAGTTCCTTGTTTCATATAACATGAATTCACATAACATGGCATTTTTTAGGAACCTAACGACAGTGTTATACGGGGGTTACCTGTATCTATTACCGTTAAAGCACAAAACATCTTTGAAGTTTAAAATTTGCATTTTTCTTCAAAATCGTTTTTTTTCGAGAACTGAGGGTGATGAAAATAAACGGCTTGCAGATTCACGTTCAGCGCACAAAAATCTATAAGAAACGCATGATCAATATCAAAAGTTCAGATACGTATTGAACAGTATTACCGATATTGGTCGAAAATGTACGTAAATTCAATATCGAGATTCTCGACTATCTCATCTATTCGAGTATCTTATGGATACCCGGATATCTCGCGAGTACTCGGGTATCTCATAAATCAACAGCTCCAGTTTCAATACGAGATGAGCTAATGTAAATATTTCTCGGAGAATTGAAAATTACGTGAGATGGATGTGACGTATTTTATTTAACGCAAATACGCAACAAATCTTTCCAAAACCAATCCGAACTACCGAGATTCTTATGAAAGGAAAGCGGTTGAATCTCAGATTCACAGTAATCTCGGAATACACGATAATCACAATAGGACGTGCTGCCTTGAATACTGTTTTTATCGTCGGCCTACTCCCTGGCAGTTTATAAACAATATAAAAAAATATTAATCAAACGGTACTTGGCAATCGATTGAAAAATGTGTCATTAATTTAAAGGAACATCCTTAAATTTTCGAAAGTTACATGTAGCGTTCAATAAGTAATACAAATTTTCAAATCGATAATTTATTCTCTTATTCCACATATAAATCAATTTTCTAATTCATTTCTCAGAGAACTGACAAGAAGTGTCTTTAATTTATTTTAACGTGTAGAGCCTCTTTCAGTTATCTAAAAACTGAGAGTGTTTTCTTGGGAGATTTTTGAATTTGGAAAACATACACGAATCAAATTATTCCATGAGTAATGTATTTTTTTATTTTATACTATAGACGTTAAACAAACACAAACGTATTATTCGATTTCATTCAACAGAGATTTTTCTGTGTACCTGTCACATTTTACGGGAGTTTTTGAAAACAAAGTGCAATCGTGTTCAACCAATAATATCCAAGGCACTCAACGGCGTCTTTAGTTAGAATTATGAAAAATTATTGAAAAACAATTAGATCAGGCGGTAACAAGCGTGACAAACTAATTAAACAAACTTAACCCTCGACTGGGATGGTGGATTTGTATCACATAAGTGGAAATACAAAATCACAATGTTTCTTAACAAATGTTTGCAATGCGCTGAATATAATGAATGATCATCTTCTTTAATAAAGCATAGGACTCGTCAAAAATTTGAAATATTTCACGAATTCTTGATTTTTTTAACATCGTAGCCTAATACTTTTTCACGCAGAATGTTCCGAAAAATCGATCTACGTAAAAAAAGAATATACAGTTCTGTTTAATAAAATAGTACATTT
Source organism: Macropis europaea (assembly GCA_916610135.2). Taxonomy (NCBI): domain Eukaryota; kingdom Metazoa; phylum Arthropoda; class Insecta; order Hymenoptera; family Melittidae; genus Macropis; species Macropis europaea. Next base: position 52,655,562 of record OU744343.1, on the reverse strand, counting down.
ACATTTTGTAGGTGCAACGTTGCACTTAGGAAAATAGACCTTTTTGCACCATTCAAATTTTTACTATCTGTAACCAAACTCGAGATAAAACCCAGCCGAATTGCGTGGCTCACTCGGTATAGAAAAAGCTGATATCTCGTCTGGCTAGCGATGTCTGTTTTCACTGTGGCAATCTACGTGTTAACTGTGATCACCCCCCTGCTGCTGTTATGCCTACATCACATACAAACGTAAATTCTTTTTCTACAAATCCGAAGCTGTCATTGGCGATCGACCACTCGAGGAAAACAGTTTTTTTTCAGCATCTTACGGCCAGTTTTTAGAGAAACTGGTCGGTAACAACGACGCTTACCCCGGCGAATGTCCTTATCAGGTATCCCTCCAATTACACGGGCAGCATTTTTGTAGTGGTAGCCTAGTGACCAATAGACACGTAGTCACTGCTGCTCACTATATCTATGGTACTGTTTACGCCCCGTACAATGATTTCATCGTGGTGACTGAAACAACCAACCGACTGAGAGGTGGTCAATCCCATAGAATCGCCAATGTCATGATTAATCTCTTAGCTGTGAATGACGAGTATACTCATCATGCGGGGAAAGTAATTACCATACGTTATTTAAATAGAAATAAATTTAAACAATAAAATTATTGATTTTTCAAAAGAAAACAAGTGCTATTTCCTTATAATTTAATTCAATTTTACAGCAGCTGCACATACTCTGTGTTTGACAACATAGACATACACTTTTAAAAAGCGGCACCTCAGCTAAGAGGTTAACAGTGACTTTGAACTGCACTTGTCCGAAACTTACAGAAACGACATTGCTGTGCTCGCCGTGAGTTACCATTCTTTGACAATAATAAGAATTTATTGACCAGATGGCATGTTTGGAACCCCTTTGGTACGGGGAGAGCCAATAGTCGGGACGGTATTTGGTTATCTTATAACTTTTAAAATGTTCAATAAAAGCACGAGCAATCAATTTCAAGATTTAATCCTTAGAGCAGGGGTGTATGGCGGGCTGTCAGCTCTGTATGACGAGGGGACTCGTCATGAAGAAATGGCAATCTTTTGTGTTATGAAAAGTATACTCGTCATGTGAAGAAAGTAATTACTATTTACTATTTAAATTAAAATTTTAGTGGAAACTGAAACATATTCGTAAATTTCAGACATTTTAGAATATTTTTAGACAAGAACGAAATAAGAAAAAAAATAAACAAATTTTTTCCATATTTTTTATTTTCCTTGTTTTTTTTTAATAATGAATGATTAAGTTTTGTCAATAATATCAATGAATTTGAGCAATAAATTATTCATTTTTCAAAAAAACCAACTTCCATTTCGTGTTAATTTTATTCAATTTTACAGCAGCTGCGTATATTCTGTGTTTGACGAGTATGCTCATCATCTCTTCATTTTTGCGACACAACATAGGTACAAACTTTTAGCCCTTAACTACTATGAAACGTCTGTGAGACCGCACCAAATTTTCATTCCCCCATTTCCCTTCCTGCATGACTTATCATCTTCTCATGCCATGTATCTTTCAATTAGAGTCTAATGTTCAATCAGGTTGGGTCTCTTTATTATTAATGTATAAAGCAAGAACAATTGAATTTGATCTTTATTTGACACTTGTATGTACGTAATAACGCAGTAAACATTAGCGATCTGTGAAACCTCCTATAGTAGTTGCGTAAGTTTCAACATCCATAGTAATTAAGGGTTAAAATAGGACTACACAGCTAACTGGTTAAACATCCTTCAACTTTTCTTTATCCTGTCATTTGTCAGGTTTATCTACAGATTTTTCTTGTTCTTTTTTCGTAATGATATGTGGCGTGTACAGTACAGTTACCCCATCCTTACCAGCGTTCTTTAACATTTTTGTATTTCTCCCTAATTTTCTTCTTCCAGCCTTCTCTATCCGTAAATTAACGTAAACGGTTCTTGCTGTAGGCCTTCTTACCCTCAAGAATCTTTCCTTCGCTGTCGCAAATCCTTGAAAAGCTGATGTCATGTATAAAAAATAATTATTTTTGTTACGATATTGTTTCCTGCGAAATCGTACTTATCGGTGATTACCAACAAAGTCGATATCGTATCAAAATCATAACCTATTTAACCTATTTGAACCCATTTGTATGTTACCAAATTGTAACGAACTTTCTGTAATTTCATATGCATCGTCCTAATGTTTCAGCCTGAAGCTCCATACACGCAATATGCGTACCAAAGCCCAATCATGTTGGCGACTGAGGACTCACCATTTGGTTCATCATTGATAGCAGGATGGGGTCGACTCAGCCAGAGCCAATGATCGTTTGCCTGAAACCCTTCAAAAAGCTACCCTTTACCTTTTAAGCGACCAACAGTGCCAATCGGACATCAATGAACATATTATCTGTAATGGACAGATGTGCACCATCTCAAAAGTAGGAATAGGTACTTGTCAAGTAAGTATAGATTTTTAACTTATGATATTAACCCTTTACAACTTTTTCATGTTATTACTTAGAATCGCTTTAGTTATTTTATTTCAAAAAGTGCACCGGTTTTTCAACACAACTTAAGTTGCAATTACTGACTGTTTACTAAAAATTTGTACTTGAAGTTGATATGTATTGAAAAAGATAAATTATTGAGAATATGACTAAAGATGATGCTTTGAATTAAAATTTTCCTTTATTAGTGTATAATATGCAGGGCGACTCACCTAACTCGACTACCTTAAATTGCTCGTAAATTGTTTGTTACATGAAAAAATTTTTCAAACAAAAGTTGTATGACATCAAAGGGGACATACAGTGTAGTAATTAGTTTTTTGTAATTTTACTTTTTTATCAAGATTTGAAGGTCACCTTGTGTTTTTTAAATGCAATGTCTACCATTTGACTTCGCAGTTCTAAAGAGTATTGAACACTAACAAGTATAAAACTATTAGGTATACGGGTTCAAACATCAGTAATTACTGAGATATTCTTCAGTGAATGAAATAAATGAACGTGTATCACTTGCCCTCATTGATCGATTACACACTTGTGTTGATCGTAACGGAAAACACTTTGAGCCTGATATACATTAAAAATTATTTAAAGAGTACCTCAGTAATTGCTGGTTTTTGAGCGCATATACCTTAATAGTTTTTTACTCAGTGTTCAATATTCTTTCGAACTGCGAAGTCAAATAGTACACATTGCATTTAAATAACACAAGGTAACCTTCACATCTCAATGAAAAAGAAAAATTTCAAAAAACTAATTACTACACTGTATATACCTTTTGACATGATATAACTTTTGTTTGCAAACTTTTTTCATATAACAAATAGTTTACGATTAATTCTAGGTGGTCGAGTTAGGTAAATCATCCTGTATGAAACAGACTTACCTAATGCTTACCCAATGCTTCTTTCAAATAAGTATTTTTAAAATATGTAGACTGCAGATCTTTATGCGTTTAACATATCCAAGTTCGTGAAGAATGTACATTTTATAGAGTAAGCGAAAAAAATGTACTTTTACACATTTAAACCCCAAAATGCAGTTCTGCCGTAGTTGAGTTTCATTAGCTACATGGAAATCAAAAATATTAAAGTCTGAAAATGTATATTTACATAAAAGTGCGCAGTCTAGAAATAAGATATATTTTATATGTGCTATATTGAATATCTTAAGGAACACTTTCAGTAAGAACCAGAACGTTCCACTTAAACAGAGTTCCTTAAATATCTTCCTCAATTCTGATCGTTCAAAAAATAAAACTTTTCAACACACATAGGTATAGAACACTTTTCAACCTAATACATAAAATAATATTACACGACTCGCTTAACTTAGTCGAGTTGCCATACAAAGACAAAAAGCAGAAAATTAATACAATTCAGACCAGTGTAATTAGAAAAAGACTTTCTTGTACCATTAGAATTAATAATTTTTTCAATTTCTTCTGCTATAATCAAAGTTATTCGTATTATGGAATTATGTTTTCTGAAACGTTTTAAGCAAGCGACACTTCCCTTTTTTTAACAGAGTGACAGCTGTGGACCACACGTTTACAATAATAAACTGGTGGGTATTGCTTTATGGGTATTCCCATGTGCTTTATTCAACACTTCATTCAATACGCAGTAAACAATATATAATGTGACATCCACCTAGCGGAATGTTAAATTTCCTGTAGAATATTTTATTTGGTACAATATGCGAGTGCAAATAAAAAATTCGCATCGATACAGCATCAGCTATATTCAAAACTGTCCTGCCTACATTTAACCTCATACTATCAATTTTATAAGACAGCAATATTGCTTTCAAATACGACTTCATCAAATGTAAACAAATTAACAGCTGCTGTTACTTTTGACTGCGAGCGACTTGAAAACAACGCGAACGCTCCGTGCGGCCGAACTGCAGTAATACATAGCGAGTTGTTGCGCCGAACGCCTATGGGCGTCGACAGTATACGGTGAGCCGCTTTGTCGGGCGCCTGCAGACGCCGATAGAAATCAAAAGGGTTCATTATCTAGCTACTGAATATTAATTCGTTCCTGTACATTAATCCTGATTTTCACAAAAATATGTTGTTGTATCGTTTAAATTGTGCTTGAATATCGAAATAAACATAGATTGTACTATGTATACCTGTGAATGTATACATGTGTGCAATATACACTTCTTTAAGCATTCCCCTATATTTAACCCTCTTAGGATCAGCGATTTTTATGGAGCACTTGCTAAAAAGCTGAAAGGTTTTTATAATAAAACTACTGATCTCTAAACTCCCATAAACAATTTTTTTCTCGTGACAGGACAAAGGAAAAAAGCAGACTTGTACAGAATAGAATGACATTTATCCTTTCTTTCTTGTGTACTGTATACAACACACCGCAATTTACTTTTAACATGAGTGCATGCAATGTAAACATAAAAAAAATAAATATTGATAGAAATACATATATATGTATATTGCAGCTGATCGTTCCGTGTGTCAACAAGTGTTGTCTGCCCATTACGTACTATCTTATTTTGCAAATAATTACAATATGGCGACAGCTGACAATAAAACGCGATAACGATACATCGTTATGGTGAGCATTTTCGTAAGTGGCAGGGTTACGATAGATCAGCACCTTGAGCCTAAAAGGGTTAATACATTTAAAAGGTTGTTGCATAATTTTGACGTGGAATAAATTATTATTAGATTTGCTTTTTAACTGCCCTGCTAGATTGGTTGCATACAGCCTTTGGTTATCTCTATAAGACCATGTGCTTTTGAAAGTTTACCCTTGTTTGTTTTCATATTGTGATTGCTTAACAGAATGATGGCCACCGGAGCAACGACCTTCCCCCACTCTAGGTTCATTCCTCTCATATAGACTGTGATCTGTGACCACGATGGAAGAAGGGGGAACGAAGAGCAGACTGGAGGGAACTGAAATGAGGGGAATGGACCAAGAGTGGGGGAAGGCCACAGCTCCTGTGGCCACCACTGGCTCAACACTTTGACTGCCACGCTGTATTGATTGAAAATTACGGACTTCTTTTTCCATACAAAAGGAATATAATTTGAAATCACAACCTTTTTAAGCAAGAATATTAGGAATATTCATAATTCTTTTATTGGTTATTTTATATCTATTAAACTGTTACGAGCCAGGACCGTGAGCAACGCGTGAGGCCGGCGAGTGGTATTTTGCAAGGAATATGGTTTATCAGTTTCTTAGTGTGGTCGCGGACGAACCTGATGCGAAATCAGGGAGCCGTTAGGATTTTGAAAGCGAGGACGAACCTGATGCAAAATCAGGGAGCCTCTAGGATGAAAACACTTGCGGACGAACTTGATGCGAAATCAGGGAGCCGCAGAAGGTTGAAACTTCGTGAACGAACCTTATGCGAAATCAGGGAGCTGCAAAAGGTTGAAACTTCGTGAACGAACCTGATGCGAAATCAAGGAATCACTAGGATGATACGTGCAGACGAACCTGGTGCGAAACCAGGAAGCTGTAGGAGGTTGGATGAGTTTACAGACGAACCTGATCCGAAATCAGGGAGCTATAGAATACGGACGAACCTGGTGCGAAACTAGGGAGCCACAGGATGGGTTAGATTTCGTGGACGAACCCAATGCGAAATTGGGGAGCAACTGGGTTAGAGAAATCTCTTTTGAATAAATGTGTTGTGCGAACGAACCTGATGCGAAATCAGGGAGTCGCAGGAAATGTTAGTTAAGCCTCGTAACTCTAAATTAAAAGTCGATAAAACTCGAGCGGTAAAGCTATATTGTGTGGGAACGTTCAACTACTATTATAAGGATTGCTGGTATGATTGATGGGTTTTGAAAGAGATTATACAATTTATAAATGAACACTAAATGTATATTCAAAAAGTCAATTGTAATTACATGTGTATGTGTGTGTGTGTATCGCGAATAGTTAAATGTTTCTATTACCTATGCGATAGAGGCTCGGTGTTGACGCACTGGCAATGCGATGACAGAAGAACGGTTTAAGAAAAATGCCAAATAGATTTTCTACCGAACTCGCGGATTCTATAAGGTTAATCGTTGATTCGAAAGGTTACTTGAGCCTGATCTTACTGGATGCAACCAACTCTTTAACGAACGTAATGCGACGTGACGTTACGAACGATTTTACAGTTCTACGCCAGAGGGTTAAAATTTGAGGATTTATATACTTCGAAAAATGGGTGGGGATCCATTAAGATTTCCATGTAAGGAGATTTTTCGTGGTCCTAGATGAATCAGGCTTTGGCTTCTGGTTGCTATCCGTGGGAATGCTGCTCGTGCTCCCCTTCGTTAATCGCGAGATAAACATGAAGGAGTATTAGGGCGTTTTCCTTCCTCGGGCGCGAGCTTGAGAGATTTAAAGGAAGCGAACGGAAAAATATCCTTCATACGTAACAAAACCTTATTAGGTATATTTATGAATAGTATAAATGACCAAATAAATAATGATCGTATCTTGTAAGTATCACCCACAAATGGGTGGCATGACAATCAAAGCGTTAAGCATGAAAGTGGATGAACTTATTTAACACACTCGTACAAATTTCAAAAGTATAGTAATGCAACTACAGCTGCGAAAGAATTGTGTAGCACATTGGAGGAGAATGTTGCACCATCAGACTACCACTTGTTTCCATCTCTACAAAATTTGTTAAATTATCAAATTGTCCATTAAATGGAGACAAATCGCAGGTAATAATGGTCAATATGTTGTTTATTACATAAATTCTTCTCAAAATTGTATCATTTTTAATTTTATCCAAAAATACGACAAAAATTATACAACAACATATAAAACAAATCCTCTGATTGCAATTAACCCTTTGCACTCCACTGGGGCAATACATACCGCAAAATGCAGGACATGACTAAATCGCAAATTTCAGATAATTAAATAAATTAATAAAATTTAAATTATAAGCATGTATACATTTTTGTCGAAGAAACATTATTTTTAATTTTCAAAACGGCACCGCAAAACTGTCTTCGAATAGCTAGATGATCAAGTTCAAAAATTCTCGGAGTGCAAACGGTTAATTATACTTACGTTCCTAAATGAGTTACGTGCATCAGGTGAGGATAATTTCAACTGCAAACGGCTCATCCGGCGAGCAGAGCAGAGCAACATAAGAGATTAATTACTGTTGTCAGTGAAAGGTGACGTCATCGACACTGCTCCACTGTCCTCGCCGTGTTTGGTATGGCAGAATGTGTGGGTCAGCCAGATAGGCCCACTCGTCTGCGGGCCCATTATGGTACCCCTACTGTATATCTTTGACTCACACGGCACCTCGACTTACGATTTTATTATTACAGGCATATTGAAATATCAGACTATCACATAATGTAAGAAAAAACTGAAAGAAACATCACCTTGCTGCACCGGTTTTAACTACATTACAACAGTCTTCTATGCAATTAATTTTTCTGGCACGTTGATTTCTATGGAACAACCGGTACACTTGTTCCAATCTTTCATTGAACACCGATCGAATCATATGTCGTGCAAGTGCTTTCTCTGTTGTCGAACAAGCATGATGCCGCGTGACGAAATAATTAGTGACGATAGACGCCATTACTTGACGTTCCCTTAACATGCTAATACAGCTAACAAGACAGATTGATGGGAGAATAACGTGGAGAAAACCGAACGATATACAGAATGAGTCACTAGAAACTACTATCTGAAATAATTTCCGACTGGTCGATGCTAGAAAAAGAATTTTTGAATGAAGCATAATTTGAAGTAACATTTGTCTGAAGTATTTTGTTCTACCACTAAAAGTAAATGTGTTATTCTGGTCACCCGTCTTCAGGGGATATTCTTCTCTCTCGGCCCGTTTTGAGAATATATTTTGGGAATTTTTTTTTTAAACTCAAAACAATATATCTTTATGAAACTTTGCAGATTTATTCATGTATGAACGTTGACGTTATTTTAAACTATAGTAATTATTCACTGAGGAAGTGGACAGATTGCAAAAATTGACTCGCAAGGTAACTGCCACTGAAACCATCTGAAATAAAAAAATTCAAAAATACTCCTTAACCAGTATTAGTTTGACTAGCGCTTGTACCACAGAAAACTAAATATATCAATATTTACGATCTTTAGAGGAGTTTAAAGGTTAAAATATTAGTAAAAAATCGTCGTTCATTCTTCAGATTGACGCCATTTTGTAAAACATCACTTTTTTTCGTCTTCCGTGATTCAAGCGCTAGCCACACTCATACTACTTAAAAGTATTTTTGAGTTTCTACTTTCAAACGATTTCAGCGGCAATTATCGTGCGAGTCAATATTTTCAGCCTGCCTACCTCCCCAATGAATAATTATTATAGTTTAGACCAGTGATGGCCACAGGAGCACCGGCCTTCCCCCACTCTAGGTCCATTCCTCTTATACGGGCTGTGAGCTAGGACGACGAAGATCTGAAGGGGAACGAGGAGCGAACTGCAGGGAACTGAAACGATGGAATGGACGCAGAGAGGTTGTAGGCTGGAGCCAAGCCTTGCTCTGGATGGCCAACGCTCATTTAGGCGATAACTAGACTACGGATGTTTTTGCAAATATACATTCTTGGACTTAAATATTTGTTATGCCAATACAGTTATAGAAATGAAACTTTCACAAAGTTTTATTTTATCCACTGAATGATTGAAAAATCTACTTTTCACTTTTTCAGTATTTTAAATGTGCTGATTATGAAAGTGATCTAATTGTAAGTCAAAAACGTAAAAGAATTGAATTTAACACTTATTTCGTGGTACATCGATGTAACATTACAATAATATGGGAGCATTTTTGCAGAATAGTCGTAGTAATTAAGCCCAAAATGTTAAAATATCTCGAAACGAAAAACATAAGACTTAGGAAACTTTCATAATCACCGGCACAAATGTGCGTTTTTCATATATTTGGTTATGTTAACCCTCATCTGTTCCTCATTTTTCCAATTTAATTTGTCCCCCCGCCCCGTGTCAAATTGACAGAATGGTAACAAATCAATATAATGTAAAGATGAATAGTTAAATATGCAAATTTTTTTATTGAATATAAAAAAATGATGTTTCTGTACATTCAGGCATAAAATTGTTCGCATCGTTCACAAATAATAAAACGAAGTGCAAGGCATACTACTTTTTTACACTTATCGCATTTTTAATGAGAATAAGGTGTCAAATTTACACAAGGGACGAATGAGAGTTAAATTGCATAGGTACCCTCAGTCTAATAATGAGAATGTACGAAAATTCATGACATTAATATAAAGGTACACGAATGAATCTGCGGAGTTTCATAAAGATATATTGTCTAATTTTTCTAAACAAAAATCCCAAAATTAAAATATCTCAACCTGTATTTTTTAAGAGGCTATATACGTATGTACACCTACGTAGATCCGACAATTTGATTTCCAACAAATATTTTAATTCGACAGCACTATCTTTAACCTATATTCCCCAAAAATTTAATTTGAAAATTCATAAAATTAACGAAGTTACAGCCTGCAATAGACACCTAGTCGAGCGTGCGTCTTGCACGGATATAATACGATCGCTGCTGCATTTTCAGTAATTTCTATAAAAATAAATAAATAAATAAGAATAAAACCTTTTGGAATCCTCAACATCTACAGAAGAAGAACAATATGGTCCAGGAATCGATGATCCAACGTAAGTATTAAAAAGAAAAATGAAATCAATGATAACTGTGTTAAAACCTTAAAAGCGTTTTTCACAAAATGGTATTTTCAAAAACATTAACCAATATTTCTGAAGCCCTAATGAACCGATCAGCTGAGATTTGGCATAGATATTCTTGATCGAATTATCCACTTTTTGTCATACGATTTTTTTTTTAAACGTCATAGTTCATTCTTTATAAATTACAAAGGGACGATTTTTTTTAGTGAAATATCACACATTTATATTCAAATGGCCAGCTCTTTGCGAAAAATTTATATTTTTTAAATCGGCTACGAAAAGAACTAGTTTTTCTTATCTATTTTAAGATCAAATTTGAATATTTCGTTTCAAATAAAAAATATCGGAGATACTTTGGTTATCGCGAAAGCTGATCTTAAAAAAAACTGCTTAATGGAAATCGCCACTACATATTCAATTTCCTTACTTTTCGAATGAAATTTGCACAACTGTTACATTAAATTATGTATTTTAAGATGTATATAAAGAGTTTTTAATTGAAAATTATTTTCAATAAGAAAAAAAATATCAAAGTACACCCTAGATAGATATTCTAGTCCTGGGAGTACGTAGCCCCTTAAGAGGCTTCTACGAGCAAATCGTCCGAAAATAAGTCGAAAATACTGGCGACGAAAGATTGATATTCCAGGCCACTCTGGCATTGATTCAGACAGGCCACGGGGCCACGACCCTGAGGAGGACTGGCATTCGTTGGCAAAGGCGGCACAGGGTTGCCAGCCCCCGCTCCCTTCGACGCCGTTCCTCCGGGGGCGTCGACAACCCTGCGCCTAGGCGCGTGCTCGTCGCGTGACGTCATCGGGGAAAGTACTATCAAGGGTAGCGTTGTCGTCGGAATGCGGGTTAGTGGGGCACGGGCGTCCCGACGCCGAGCGTCGACGTCGCCTCGCTACTACCCGCTCGATCCTTCGAGCTTCTCTCCGCTCGTCGACCGGACATTTACGTAACGACGCGCTTCCTTATCGAAGATACTCGAACCGCTGCACATGTGTTGTTGCAACAATTGAAATTTTGTGAAAGTTCCGATGGAACTCGTGATCGAGAAGAAAAATGGCTATGATCAGATGCTGCCTCGAAGCGGAAGTGCCTGACGTCTTCGAATCCCTCGTACGAAAGTGCACTGACCCTGGATGTGAGTAACTATCCTTTCACTTTTTACTCGAACCCGATGTTAGTGAGTAAACGTGCGTAATCGCAGGTTCGTTTTATCAGCAGCCACTGTATCTTCGTAAAATTCCAACGCCAACATTACACTGCTTGCATAATACAGGACACGATGGAGCGGTTATTATAGGAGACACACTGACATTAGGCCGTTCAAGGTCACTTTTAGTGATGGTTAATGTAAGCTCCTTTTGTATACAAGATGTTCAGAAAAAGTTATGTCAAATTTTAGAGACATGTAGTACTCTCAAACAGAAATAGAAAATGTTTAATTAACATGGGTCCTAAAATTAACGTTTTAAACGTTATGCACGCTCATACCTGCTAGATATTTAACTGCAGTCTGTGCGGAGAACGCTCATAGGCGTCGAATAACGTGTTTAACAAGCAAGCTTACCAAGCTTCCGCACATGACGACGCATTATCATATAACCTTCTGGTTCATGTGTGAATGTATGTAAAACTGAATCATTATTCTACGTTGTATAGGAAAATTTTATATCATCTAAGCACGTACACAATCTTTGTATGAGTACCAGTATTACCACCGACAAAGTTTACCCAACAGCCTTATCTCACGTGCGGGAGATCGGTAAGTGTACTTACTATATAAGTTACTCGAACGCCCTTGGGCGTTTTACGCACGGAGCGGAATAATGCATGGAGCGGTCACGAACACACATAATACTTAAAGAGTTAATTTTACGTCATCGTATATACAGTGAGTGGTCTAATTATTAGAACCAACTGCATAAATTGACAATTTTACGTTGAAACAATTAATTTTTAAATAGAAGCCTAGTTGCACTGAATTCTTATTATATTTTTTATGAAGTATTGATGTTTGTAAATTGCAAATATACACGTGGCAACACTGTAAGCAATATTATCTGTCACATGGACGTTATTTTGTATTAAATATGGCTCTAATAATTTGATCACCCACAGTATCTATGTTATACGTGTATGAAACCATGAATAGTAAGTTACATATCTAATAGTTATGTTTGGCTCGCAACTTTTTGTATACACCCTGTATAACCCATTGACTTCTATAGTCCATTTTTTACCGTGGAATCTACGGTTTTAAGTAGGTTCCGTACGAAGATCCAGAAAAGCGTATGGTCACCTAACTTAAAGGAGAGCTCTCTAAGCAGCCATCTCAGATTTTAATGAGCTCTTGCATGTTAATAAATCATATTATTACGAATTTCCTTATACATGGTTTTGGGCATAGACGGACAATAGTTTAAAAGAAATTTAATGCAAAAAGAAACTCTGCGTAGTAATCTAACGCCTAACCAACTGCAACACACTCTTTTGCTTGAAAGCGGCCATTACAGTAAAGTAGATACATACCATCAGAACTTTAACGTTAAACATGTTTCAAACTATTGACCGTTTACGCCCAAAATCATACCTAGGGAGATTCGTAACATCTATCAACATGCAAGACCTCATTAAAATATGAGACGACCACTTCATGAGCTCTTCTTGTAAGCGCTGATCTTGACCAGTATTGCCTAACCTCCACGATCAGACTATAGCCAGCGTTTCCTACGTGCAACCTACTTTTTTAATTTCACAAGTACGAAAATGAATGTACAAACAGAGGACAAACGCATATACAGTATACTAAGTTAATTTGCCAGGCCTACTTTATGACATTATGATATTTTGGTGATCTTTGCCATGAATTTAAATAAAAACACGATATACTGTTCGTCTGACCAAGTACGACAGTTCTACTGTGACGCCAATGTGCTAATTTGTGCAAATTTTGATTCTGAAAGCTGTATAATTGAAATGTTAGGCATAGTGAACGGTCATGCAACGTTTCCTATGCAGTGGCTAAGCATAAGTGTACGAACAGGCCTTTATCATTGATTTTCGAAGCCGTCCGTGTCAACATCCGGAATATCTTGTCTTCCTGAACTACTTCGGCTGACAGGTATTCTCATGTTTTCCTTGAAACGATTCGTCTTTTCTCGCGAACATGTGTCTTATCGTAGAACGGAATATATTCCATTCACGTCCGCGCGAAGCATCGAACAAAAGGCGAAGAAATCAATTTCCTTGTCTACGGAATGTTCCATTTAAACAGGAATAAATATAGGATGTCCAATTTTAATCTATAAATGCGTAGTACTCGTAAACTGCCCGCGGTATGAAGAAATGGTTCAGAGAAGAATTAAATAGCTTTAAGGGGGACATAATCTGGTGTAATTAGTTTTTCTGTAGATGGACGCGTAGAGAACATATGAAGGTGACATATGTTTTCTTAAATCGAATTACATCATTTTTAATGCATTCGTCGATGCAGCTCTTTATTTACTATAAAAAAGTATTAAGGTATTTATGTCCACCTACATTTTCTGAATTGACAGTGGGCAGGTGCAGTAAAAGTATTAGTACCACTTTGCAATACACAAACTGAAATATCTCCTAAACTAATGGTTTCTCGACATAAATACCTTAATACTTTTTTATAAGAAATAAAGAGCTGCATCGAATAATACATTAAAAATTATTTGATTCTATTTAAGAAAACGTATATCACCTTCATATGACCTCTACACGTCCATCTACAGAAAAACTGATTACACCAGACTATATCCACCTCGAAACGATTCAATTCCTCTCTAAACCATTTTTTCATACAGCTGGCAGTTTACGAATAATTCGCATTATAGATTAAAATTGGACATCCTGTACACCGTCGATCAGAATAGTTGTCAACCCCGCTCCTGCCTCCCCAGAGCCGCTACGAAAACCAGCATCCCCATCTATGATGCGAGGTTCTGTGACACGGACCACAGCGCCACTGAGCGCCAGGCACACGTGGCCGTTCTGTCAGTCAGCGACTCGTTTGAATTTCTGATTTCTGATCTCACAAAATGTCTTCGACTTTTACACTGATAATAACGCTAATGCAAAAATGATATAAATGCGAATACAATATTATGAACAATATTCATAAACGCCAAATAAATAGTGCTACAGAATGCCTAGTAATACAAGAATGTCTAATAGTACCACACTATTTTTATTATTGCAACAAAGAAACGAATGCGTGCTGAAAAAGCATGCTATAGAACTATTTATTCGGAATTTGTGAATATTGTTCATAATATTATATTCGCGTTACTATCATTTTTGCATTAGCACTATTGTCGGTGTAAAAGTCGAAGAAATTTGACGAGGTCAGAAGTCAGAAATTTAAACGTGTCGACAACTGACAAAACGGCCACGTGCGCCTGGCGGTCAGTGGCGCTGTGGTTCGCGCCACAGAACCTCGCATCATAGATGGGAGTGCTGTCTTTCGTAGCGTCTTGCAGGAGGCAGGAATGAAGTTGACAAGTATTTTGAACAATGGTGTATATCTCTGATTTCCGATCGTTTAAATTGTGTTAAATCACAAATATAGCCGTAGAGAAAGAACTTTTTTCAAGGTTAATGTTTTCGATATTTCAAGGGCATTTATATGTCTCTAACACTTCACACGCAGAATATGTTAGTTTTTTATTTCATCATTTGAAGAAACAAACGAAAGATTGTAATTGAATAATTATTCAGATCACCATAAAGATAGCGTAAAACGCTGCGAAATTGTGGCGAATATCGGAATTATCATAATTCAATAGTGCCAAATTCAGAATATAAAACTATATGAATTTCCTGTTTCATCAATTTAAATATTGATTTTTATTCTACCGACTATGTAAATGTTTACGTTACCAATTATTCCAATATTATCATTCATCGTATATATAAGTTAAAAAATATTTAAACACGTTGTATACGCATTTCTTTTATTTTATTTTTTTTATTAACGTAATCTTTCTGATGAACAGTTAGTTACAGATTACTTTAAGAAGTTAATTTGATTATAATGAGTGTTATATAAGTTTATTGAAGAAGTTAAATTTTTACAATAAATCCTTTCGGCTGAAGAAAGTGTTAAAATTATATTTTATTTATTATTCACACTTTGATGGCCGCTGTCACGTACGTGTGATTTTATTAATTTGAATGAAACGCTTGTAAAATAAATAAACATATTTATCACTGGAGACAAGTAAAATATTCAGGTACTGATAAAGTAGAAATTGTAGAATATTCAATATAAAGAGAATCATGTAAAATGATTTGTTAATTAAGCATTCGTGCAAAAATGGTCAAAGGCAATTAATAACAATTACTACTAATTATTTAAAAGGAAAATTGTTTGCCGTCGTCAGTGTTCATACTTCATGAAATGCGGATGGTGCCGTCATCTAACGAGCAAATGTCGTATTACAAGCAACTCGGTCGGTTTGAGCGAACAGACAACTGCTATTAGAAATTCACATATCGTCGAAAATATCAAAATATTATTTATATGTGACTTTAATTGCATTTTAATCGTTATGACAATTTTTTAGTAACTTTCGTACGCTCTGCGGATGAAAAAAAAATTGAATAGGAGTCATTGAGCGTTTTTCTGTGAGTAGCCCCAAATTCTACTCCACTGATAAAATCAGTCGATCGAAGTCTGTTCGTGCGCACAGTGTTGGCTCGATCGTACCGAAATGTTTGGTAAATATTTGTCATTTCGTTTTACGAGACGTAGAAATTCTGTGCGGATTATACCCTGTCGTTACTTACACTCGTGTCACGCGGTTCACAGAAATATATTTTTCATTGATATTCTCTGTTGATCAGGTTGTTGCTGGTGTTGTTCTGCTTTGCGTCCGCGGTACAAGAGGCTCGTTGACAATATTTTTCCAGTCAACCCTCAGGTGAAGTTTTTGCCATTCCTACCTGTCTGCATGATTTCCTTGCATTTATTTTATAACACTGTGTCAGGATTACTGGCCCACTCTGTGTAATTAGTGAACTGTTTGCAATACATTAAATATAAATATACTTCAAAAATAAATATTAGTGCCCATTTTATTGTAAAGTGACAAGATATTCTTTTTTCGATCAGGATGGCCTGGTGAAAAACAATATGGAAAAATTGACCTTTTATTCTCTGAGCAGTCCTGAAAAGTTGGATAGAATTGGAGAATATTTATTCCAAAGGGCTTCCAGGGACATTTATAGGTACAGTACAGACAGTCCAAAAAGCAGATGATTGTATGTAATTAAGCCAATAACCGTGAATAGTGTGTAACCATATAATTAAAATTAATTACTGTTTACTTATCACATCTGCTAGTCATACAGACTATTATAAGTTATTTATAGATTATCTTACAAAATAGCGTAACTTGATCATCAAGATATGCTAACATCTTTGTATGTAAGTGTGAAAGTTAAAATAAACATTTGTGTATTTGCAGGAGGAGAAATGGATTCGTTGTTATTGCCATGGAAGCAATGGATCAGCTGTTAGTAGCATGCCATGCTCAAACTTTGAATCTATTTGTTGAAAGTTTTTTAAAAATGGTACAAAAGTTGTTGGAATCTACAGACCCTCAGTTACAAATATTGGCAACACAATCTGTAAGTTTCATTACCGATGTTAAATCTGTAGTTTTTAGTTATTAAGCTTAAATGTATTATGTTACATGTTTATTGTATTATATATTTTGATTTTCTGTGAACATAAGAAATAATCGTATTTTTGGCATTTTCTTTTAATTCAGTTAAACAAAATACTGGCTTCTTCCAGTTTGTTCGATTTGCCAATATCGAGGAAGATACACCATCTTATCATACACGTTATGATTTCTTTGTATCTAAGTACTCTGCAATGTGCCACTCCAATAATGATGACCCTGCGATCCGCAAACAAATACGACTTGCAGGAATTCAAGGACTGCAAGTATGTAATCCATATTATGTCTGAGTACCATAATATAATACAAATGATAATAATTACTTTCATTAAAATTATTAATACAGGGTGTTGTAAGAAAAACACTTTCTGATGATTTAGTAGAAAACATTTGGGAACCTGTTCATATGGATAAAATTGTTCCTTCACTGTTATATAACATGCAAAATTCCAGGTAGTGTACGAAAGAGAAAGTGGCATGTATACATGTTATACATATTATTTAACTTATATTCAGAATTTTATTGTGTCAGGTATTCTAGTAAAGAAGATGCAACACCAGACAGCCCAACAGAAGAACGATCTGATCCACCGCAATTTGCAGAAACTTGTATGAGAGAACTCGTTGGACGAGCTTCATTTGGTCATATTCGATGTGTTATCAGACCAGTCCTAAGGTTTGACAATAAATATTAAACCTTTAATGTACTGCATCCTTCATTGAAGTATTAATACAATGAAAATTATTTGTAGACATTTAGATAATCATCAATTATGGGTTCCTAATTATTTTGCAATTCATACATTCAGGATAATTATGTTTTCTATTCAGGTTGGTATACAAATAATTAGTTATGGTATTTATCAACAAACGGATGAAAATATTTAAAAAATATTTAAAATATTTCTTTTAGTCGCAGTATTCCTATACAGTTGTGGAAGCATTGATGCTTCACCTTGAAAACCATTCAAAGTCATCTCCAAAAATTCGAACTAGCATTGCAGACACTTTGTCTAAAATTATTTCGATCGCAGCTGGTGAAAGTGTCGGTAAGTTTCAATACGTCTAATGAAGAAAAAGAGTAACAAAAAATACATCCATGCATTTAAACTATAATACATGTCTTAGGTCCATCTGTTTTGGAGATAATAAATTCTCTGTTGTCTCATCTTCGAATCAGCGTAACAAGAAACCAGTCATCAAGCAGCGATGAACAGTTGTATCAAGAAGCACTAATTAATGCTCTTGGTGAATTTGCAAATCATCTTCCAGATTATCAGAAGATAGAAATTATGATGTTTATTATGAGTAAAGTTCCATACAGTCAGCCAGATCGTATAGTCTCAGTTGGAAAGGGAGACGTATTACTCCAAAGTATTCTTCTAAAATCTCTTTTGAAGGTAATTCACGTATTATTTACTCCTCTAATAAATATATTACTTAACGAATTTTTTATTATTCTTAGGTCGGCACAAAGTATCAAACAATACATTTAAATACAACATTCCCACCAAGTTTTCTGGATCCGCTATTACGAATGTCGCTTGCAGCGGACGCTGAAATGCGACTTTTAGTACAAAAAATCTTTCATACTTTAATCGATAGGCATCAGAATATTACAAAACTTGCAAAGCCCACGTGAGTTATTATATTTTCTGCTTAATCTTGATCATTCGTAATTGTACTGTCTAAATAATCTGAAATGATATGTTGCTCAAACAGAGTAAATGTCGCGCAACTTGATCTTGCTATAGAAAAAGCATCCAGACCAGATGTGATTTTTATTCGTAAACACGGCCCTGAAATTTACTTGGCTCTGTACGAATCGTTAGAATTGGCAAGTAATACGGTGGAAAACGTGGAATCTATATACACAACATTGGCATTACTTGTCGTGGAATTGGCTTCCGAAGAAACCGTATTAGAGTTGCTAAGATTAGTGCTGAGTCTTCAGGATTTAGCTTTAACAAGTGGCCAAATCAGTATTTCACTCAAATTTAACTTGCACGCCGTGGTCATCAGTTTGTTGGTGCTGATGTCTTACGTTTGCAATATCACTTCGCTCATGGATTACGCAAGCAAGGTGAGTTACAATGTATAGACGTTTTATGTATTGTTCGTGCATTAACATAATTTTTTTCGTTTTCGTATTTGAAGGTCGTAGAACAACGGCGAAAAGAGGCACCGCATCTTTTGCCCGATTTGCAATCTCAGTATGACAATGGTCTGTCCACTAGATTGGCACCGACTTTGTTAGTTGACCAAACGGTTGTCAGCGAATGTTTAAAAGGAGCTGGTCTCGATAGTGGAAAATTACAACAAGGAGCTGGTTATAGTAGCACATCACTGCAACATCGGTAATATAAATAACGCAGTACCTTAAACTTACAATCTGTTTCTTTTAGATTACTGTATAAATTCGAAATTTGAATATTTTTGTGTTTTCAGACATTCATGGGTTGACAGTGCCGGTCGAAACTCATTAGGCGATATTAATTCCGGTGCCACGGAGTTGGATAGCGGTGGCTCGTCTCCTGGTGTTCAAAAGGTACGTTCTTTATTTATAACTTATTTTTAACTTGCTATTGATTTTTAATATTTTCTTTCTTTAGAAATTACCGGGAGAAGAACTAACGTTCGAGAGTATGAAACGGATTCTGACGGAGAATAATAATAATCATATAATGGAAGAAGAAAAACGATTACAGTTATCACACTTCTTTAGAAACGCACCCTTCCAAGATTTGGTATCAAAGACACAACCAAAGCATGACGTTCTGCAAAGTAAATTGTCTGAAATATTTAATACATTGTCAGTCGATCCACGAAATACCACTCAACCAGGTGGACCGCCAGCAGATGCCAAACCAAGTCAAGCACCAGCTTACGAAATACATTTCCCTGAATTGTTTGTTTATTGAAGTCCCTTTCTATAACATTTTTTAGTGAAACGCTATAACCAAATGTCAATTAATAATTACGTTATTTATTTATGTTTTACACAGAAGGTGTGTAAAAAAAATGTTTTTACCTATAATAACTGTGACGTTTGTAATAATATTTATTTATTGTTAAATATTCGGATACGTTTGTACATTTACGTTTTTCTGGTATTTATTAGAATTAATATCAGAAATAATGAGCAGTACTTTGTCTGATATTATGTTTATAGAAGTATTGTAAATGAGTTGAGAAGTATTATTTAATTATGTCACATGTAAATCAGGGGTGTACAGTTCGTACCACATGCCCTTTTACGTGAACCGCTTGAAATAATAATGAACATTAATGTATTGTATTAATATTAAGCTATTGACGTGAATATTGTCTTGAGATTTGCTTTGTCATGCGCGCACCACTGCTGTAAATTATATAAAAACGAAATGAAGTTGTAGATGTGAATAATGTATACGTTGAAATTATTAAAAAAATGTAAAAAAACTTATTTACAATTGACACATATTTCGACTTCTGAACGTGATTTCTGTACATGTGTATATAAAACCAAAAACTATACACAAGCTGAACAATTGTTAACTGTGGTCTAATAAAACGCGTTCGCTCGAGACAAGACAATTTTTTTATTGAATTCTTCCATTGTAAAGGTTCATTCTATTACATTATTGGTACAAGTATTCTTTTTTGCATCGTTGAAAGATTTTGTACAAAATATCCAGGTGATTGTTTACCAAGTAGTAAGTAATTGGAATGAACATAGATGTTCATTATACATCAAATGCTTTATTTAATTCAATTACTCATAATAGGAATGCAATGGATCAGCCTCAAAATCAGTAGTGAAAATTTAGTTCTCTAATGATATAAAAGTATGCAAAAGGTGTTCTTACATTTCTATCAATTGGTCATTGGACATTCGTGTACAATTATAATTTATAGCTTATATTGTGCAATATTGGAACACAGATTTAATGTTTTCAAACTTTTCAGTTTTTATGAGCAATCGAATTAAGGACAGTATGTGAAACATACGACTTGTAAAATGACTACTTAACATAATGCAATTTCAAGCGTTTAATTATCAATGGTTCTGAAGTCTGTAGTCAATTTGGTATACCCCGGAAAGTTCTTCAAGGCTCCACCTTCAGCAACTCTACATCGAAGATAAGAACGGCATTCGGAGGAATAGTGTGTCTTTGTCAAGGATAACATAGAATCTATTTATATAATTAGAGATTAATCTAATAGCATAAATATTCTAATACTAGTTAACAAATACCTTGCGCTGAATTTGACTTTCTACGCAGATTTATATTTCTCAATATAAATCTATATTTAATACTATAATTATCATCTACTTTGTATTAAAGGATATACTCCAGGATGTCCTCGGCTGCCATAGGCAAAGTCTGGTGAGCAAGTTAACCTAGCGCGTTCTCCGACACACATTTGAGCAACCCCTTGGTCCCAACCTTTAATGACCTCTCCCTTACCTATTTTAAACTTAAAGGGCACCCCACGATCCCTGCTCGAATCGAATTTCTTTCCATTGTTGAGGGTACCTACACAGAATTCAATATTTACCATTAAACCACATTCAGTGCCTTGTGTAAATGAACAAACGAACAAACATATTTAGGCGCACGCTTACCTGTATAATGAACAACTACAGTCTGCCCGGTTTTCGGAAACGTCTGACCTGTACACATAAAACGTTGTTACATTATAAATGAAAACTACCAATTAGCCTGATTTCAGGCGTTTCTCGAGCGTATTGACAAACAACCGAAATCACCTTATTTGGAAAAGGTCGTGGGCATGCTTTTCACAGATTTTTGGCTTGTAAATAAATTGTGTTGGCGCAGATCTTGTGGTATATTTTAGTTGCCCGACACGATTCGGAGGTTCCGACGGACACAGGGACAAAAGAAAAAAAATGGACGGGCCGTAAATCGGAAATGGAAATGGAACCAGAGGGTCGCGACAAAGGTTCGTAGAATATCGTGCACAGAATAATTACCGTCTCCAGGGGAAATAACTTCAACATCCACGCCCATGGCTGTGTACTTTCTGTCACAGAAATCGGATCAACGATAAAAAAAGGTGAATCAGTTTCGTTGCGTGAGACCGGACGGTTTCTACCGGTGTGCAGAATTCGCATAAACGTGGTCCTTGCGGCCGCAAAAAACGATGCCAATCGAATGCCGTTCGCTGAGTATAACAAGGTGTCTTAAGATACCCTCGGGAAAGAAATTTTACCTGGAAAAGCCACCGCCAGGTGCGCTGCTGTCCGGTGACTTCCGGTGAACGCGCGATGATCGATCCGAACTCTTCTGCTCCCGGCAAATTTAAATCTTCTTCTCGACTTTTCTTTACTACACTTAAAAAGGCTTTGTGATTCTAACAATGTTTGTTTCATAATTGTATAATTATGTACAGAACTTGTATGCGGTTTTCAGTTTATATTTTTTAGGTGTAATGAAAATCAATTTCAGAAATTTGTTCGTGATCGATGATATTTTGCGGATTACTTCTTTAATGTTGCCCGCTTCTTTTTTTGTTACATGGTTTGTAATCCTGTGCTGCGTAACGTTAAACTTCTGCTCGAAATAATATACACACTGGATGAGTGCAAAAGATTTAATTAGGCAGCTCCTGAAATTGATTTTTTTTTATTAAGCCTAGAAAACTTAAACTGAGAGAGCAATGTACAGTGTTCCACGGTTGGCTGGAAGAACATTTTGGACCGAGAACTTCCAGCCACCCGGGGTAGGGCAAGTTGTTATCGTTTTCTCAAGCTGCGCCCGTAAATATTGTACTCGAAAATGCAATGACAACTTACCCTACCTCAGTTGGCTGGAAGTTCTCGGTCCGAAATGTTCTTCCAGCCAACCGTGGAGCGCTGTATCACATAGAAGTTATGTACATAATTATATAATTATGAAGAAAATGCAGCTTAAAATTGTCAATTGTTCCCCACTCTTCCACTTGATAGCAGCTGTTACAGTAGAGTAGATATAAACACTATCGGAAGAGTCACATATAGGAGGATTCATAATAACATGATCTATCAACAAGCAAGAGCTCATTATAATTTGAGACGACCATTAGGAGCTCTCCTTGTAAGCCTTTAGTTTTTGTACTGGTCCAGAAACAGGTGGGCGTCAACGATTTTAGACATTCATCAATTTTATTGTTACTTTTATATATAAAGATAATAAATAGTATAACAGTTAAGTACATGTACAATGTTGTATGGAATCATCGACGGATCACAATTGTATTGTAAAAGCTCGCAACAGAGGATATTATTACAAATAACTTACAGCAACGGCGATTAACGGTATCAAAACTCTGTTCTAATGTCAAATAAATTAAAGCTTAAATTAAACGTGAGTGATATAAAATTATAAATATTAATATTTATAATATTCTGTAAGTAATATGTATATATAAATTTATAAAAATGTATTCTAATTGGAATAGTTCCCTTTGTAATTTTATATCTTCAATTAGAAGGAAACTTGTAAAAATCTACTTAATAATTAAGTAGATATATAAGTTAAACTTTAACATATAAAATACATACAAAAATAAGTACAATTTCATTGGTGCAAAGTTCATGCTCATCAACTCATACGGATCTTACGTAAATTCAACATATTATTATCAATAATAAATAATAAAACAATCAGCACCATAGGTTAAAAATATAAATCTTGGAAGTCTAAAAAGTATAATATTTAAATACTTTTCCAACCCATATTATATGGCTTACTGTAATACTCAACTATATAGTAAAATCTATGATTTTTTATTTTCTACAGTGTATACTCTTTCTAATAAACCTAAAGATATACTCCCAGGTATTCTTTGATGTTGCTTTATTAGATTATTTAATGCATCTGCGACCTGAAAATAGTACAGAATTTTTAATGCAATATCTCTAATTTTATAGATAAGAATATTCATATTTTTATATTTGTTACCTTCAACTGTAGCTCTTCAGGTGTAAAACTTCCATCATATGAAATTGGTTTACCAACATATGTTGTCAATTTTACTGGAAAACCACCATAGATAGGTACAAAGGGAAATCTTGTTGCAGCATATATTCTCAACCACATTCTTCTACCCCAATTTATTGTTCTAAATGCTTCTCTAACATTTTTGGTAAACAAAGGTATTATGCACTATCGTAAAAATATCAACATTTGTATATGGTTCAAACACAATGTCAGAAAAATATCACAATATTCAATAACATACCACTTTGGCATCTAAAGCAACCTTTGCGAAACCTACTCTTTTCTTCCACAAAAGTTGATAATAAGAATCTCCAAACTGTGCTTCATACACACCACCTGGTGAGATAGCAAGCATGTTACCATCTTTTAAGATACTGGAGCATGTTTGAATAGTACCAGGTATGACTTTCAGTGCGTCAGAAATAATAGACCAGCCAGGAATTTTAAACAGAAACCGATCTCCTACTGTATGGATCAACCTTGAATTATGGAGAAATACCTTGGATATAAAATAATAAAGATCTATAGGAATGGCTCCGTGATAATACACAAAGAGCACTGGTTCGTTTTCTGGTATATTTTCTAGTCCAACTACCTCATACCCTGTGAAACATAAAACGACATACATAATCAAGGTAACTTAACAAAGAAAGTAAAAATATCATTCATCCATAATTCAAACGTACCATACCAAATCCAACCATGAGCATCCCAAACTGCAGCTACCACATTGCGAGCTGCATTTCTCCAGTCAGTTCCATATGCATTCCTTATTCTAACTCTGTTAAAACAAAGCATCACACGTATTAAATAATAAACTTAAATTTTTTTACTCAAACTAGTAAGAACTTACCTGTGTAACTTGTATATGTATAATATTAATGCAGTCAAATAAAACAATACTACAATCACAAGTGGAAGCAAAAATGTGATCAGAAGCGGCATTAAGAGCCATGACAACCAAAGTGTAAAATCCACATCGATGTACTCGACTAAAAATATTTTGTACATTAATCATCATCATACAGTCATTATCTGATGTAATATACAGAACAAAAAAATATAATATAAAATTTGTAAATACATTGAAGATAAACCAGATCATCCGACTAGTTAAAAGGAAAATTATACATCATCCCCAACAGGTCTATTAAATTCTACTATCTGAACACTCCTATCTAATGTTACCCTATTAATTATTAGTTACAACTTATCAATTTTCTCCAAGTACTTATTTAAGGGTAATGTATGACAGAAGACTGAAAGCAATCGTTACCTATGGTGTCTTCAAAAATTTTCCGTGGGTCGAACATTACGGAAAACATGTTTGGATTACGAAAAAATCGAATAGAATAGTACGATTAAAATTACAAAGAATCTGATACGGTTTCGCAAAACACCCACATATTCACTACGGTCTCAATGCAGCGAACAATCCCGGCTTTTCGGATCGTGTGTAACTCGTACACCTTTCATTTATATTCCGAAAAGAATCGGCTCGACCGTTAATTATATTCATAAATATTCCAGCGCGAAGTTTTTATACTTTGTCATCGTACAATTACGCTCACAGCTTTTTACGCTGCCGCCAGCTCCATAGAATATTCCTGAACGATTGTTAATTGTTCATTCATCGATCTCGCATAAAATTTTGTACATTTGATACCGGTGACGCACGGTAACAAGTACGGTCTATTTTCGTTGGGAACAGGTGAATGATAACAATTACAAATTCGATAAATACATAGATAACAATGGCGTACAACAGTGTTGTCAGTGTACTCGCCAACTGACAGCGGTTAACTTCACGCCTATCGACTCTTATTTCCAACCATACAGGGTGTTTCATTTATCTTGAACACCTTAACACGTTGTATGCGAGACACGTACTAGTACGTTTTTCGTGTATTGTCAATGGTCTGCGGGACACGTACTAATACCTTTTTAACATATCGTCGGTTGGAATGCGAACGCGTATCTCTATTTGCCAGCGAACTAAACGTTTCACAATGAAAGCCACATCCATGGATGTGAAGAAGCATAAATTAGAAAAAATTGTAGCAACGAGGAAGAAAAAAAAACAACGACAATGTCGGGTGTGTGCGGCCCATAAGAAGTGGAGCGAAACCTGCTACATTTGCAAGTTTTGTTGTATACTACTTCATACAGGAAAATGTTTTGAGCGGTATCACACTATGAAATATTATTAGAGTTTTAAATATATTGTTTTGTACAAGATCATTGTCTTTTAAGTCGCTAATAATTTAGTATATAGTATTTTTTATTTTAACCAGCATAAAACAGTATTTTATAAAATAATGTCTTTTGATGGTAAAATATGATCGAGGGGACGATTCATGGTGTGGAACTAAAAAAGATCAAATGAAAATTCACAGTATATTAGTAATTAGAGCGATCTTTTGAAATCATTTGTCGAAGCACTCAAATCGTCAAAAATAGCCCGCGCCACGTAGGTTGAAGCACGCAAGATTGCCCGCATACAATGTGTTAACCCAGAGATGGTCATCCGGAGCAAGTTCTAGCTGCGGCTTACCCCCACTCAGTGTCCACTTCGCTCACGTAGGTGTGATCCGGGTACGAGGTTGAATTCATCCAGAGATTCCTGTATCTCTACTCTGATATACATCATTTGTCATGTACGAACTCAGTGGACATCATATACATCATATTTAGGTATTTGATAATTCAAAAATTAATTGCAGTATTATTTATTTCTAAAAGGATACAGATAACTAACAAGCGCACTAGATTAAAAAATATCAACCTATCAGGTGCATTGCGCATTGCTACAACTGAATTTGAATTAGATATTCCGGATCATCTTAAAAATAAACAGTATTGTAATTAATTCTTTTATTGTCAAATAGATCCGAAGAAGTGAGTATGCACAGGATGTTTCACTTTAGTCGATCTAAATTATTTCCGCTACTATTGAAGGTAAGAAATAATGACCAAGGAGGATTTAAATGTTTTCAAGGTGTGCATCCGGTAGCGATAAAAATGTCCTTTGAAGGTCATCTTGAAAGTTTTTTCAAGGTTATCGGAATTTTTTTGCATAATAACATCTGCTTTTTATAATGCAATGTTGTAGTCGTGCTTCAAGACGACTTCAATGATCTTCATACCATGACCTTGAAGTGCTTCAAGACGACTTCAATGACCTTCATGCCATGACCTTGAAGTGCTTCAAGAATGTAGAAATAATAAAACGGGAGGAATAATATTACCTTATTTTATTAGATGTTCAAAATGCTGGCCGCTCACATCAATACATTTTTGCACACAATAAGTGAACGATTGAATGGCATTTCTTATGGTATTTCCGCGGTGCATGGTGCAACATGCATTCTAGATTCGTTCTTTCATATCATTTGGCGTTGTAGGAATTTCATTATAAAAAGTAGATTTTAAAGCTACCCACAAAATATAATCTAGTTTTCAAGATCACTTCAAGATCATGGTTTATAGGTCATTGAACTCGTTATGATGCCAATTACAACATCGGATTACAGAAAACAGATGTTATTATGCAAACAAATTCCGATAACCTTGAATAAAGTTTCAAGATGACCTTCAAAGGACTTTTTTTTATTGCCATCGGATGCACGTTTTGAAACCATCTACATCTGCC
The DNA here is from genome assembly GCA_916610135.2 of Macropis europaea. Lineage (NCBI taxonomy): Eukaryota > Metazoa > Arthropoda > Insecta > Hymenoptera > Melittidae > Macropis > Macropis europaea. The sequence goes on along the minus strand of OU744343.1, from coordinate 52,627,954 downwards.
TTAGTCATTTTTTCTTACCTTTAATAGTAGCGGAAATAATTTGATGTTCGATTTAAGTGAAACATCCTGTATGATGTTCGCCGAGTTTCTATATGAGAAATGATGTATATCAAAGTAGAGCTGTAATCTCTGAATAAAACTGATGTGGTATATAAAAAATAATTATTCTGATTACGTGACTGATTTCTTGAGAAATCGTACCTACTGACAATTACTAACGTTCTCAAAGTCGTATATACCTAGCCCACAGCTTACGTGAGGAGAATGGATGCAGAGTGGGGGTAGGCGGAGGCAGGCCTTGCTCCGGATGGCCAACTCTGCCTTAGCCCTTTGGCTGCGGCACACTTCTAATGAAAATCATCCGCTGTGTGCAGAATAATAAAAGTTGAACAATAAAAATCAATTCATTTTATTCATTTTTTTTATTATATTTCGTTTTTTTTAATCGTAGTACAGGCTTCACTTAATATTTGAGCCACTCAAAAGGCAAATTGATCAACTCCATAAAATTAAAGTAGAGAAAAGTGATGATGTCACATTCATGTACTCGGGTAATGAAATTGTGATATTTACTGAAAGTGTAGTCGATTATTTTAACTTCTGAGCAACTCATTTATTTGTGTACTCTCACTTATGATTTATTACTTATTTTGATCTTCTAATGCGACTCTGAGTTTTTATACAATATGCGGAACTGACAACTGGTTCTCGCAACCACCATAGTGACTATTCATACATAAGACGCTACTCTTCCAGGGCGTGTATACATATGTGTATCGCCTTTCGCAGTCAAAGCTATCTTCATTACTTTTGCCGATAAAAAAAAATGTGTCAGGAAAATGTTGTTTGGTTTAGAACGACGAACAGTGTGATTCCTGATTTCTTTTCCTTCAAGATCACTTTTTTTTCGAAATTTTAATGTCATCGATGGTTTTTTAATAGCAATGACATATTTTTATTATGCTATTATTGTAACTGACAAAGAATAGATTTTAGACATATACAGAATGATTCACGCAACTGTAACAACCCATATCTTTTTTTCGGTTCAAATTAGAAAAAAATGATACAGGAAAAAGATGAATGGTTCAAGGTGAACTATATATTCACAATCATATATTTTTTGCAAATCCAATGATGCAAGTGCATTTTGTAGTTGTACTATTTTTTAAATAGGGTAACTTCGTTGAAAAATGATTAGTTCACCAGATATTTTGAAAAATATCTTTATTAAAGGAGATGCTTAAACGCTGAATTCTAACGCTATGTAAATACTTCACAACAAGCACTCAAATGAAAATTCGCCTAGCTACAAGATATCAGGAAAAAAAAACAATATTCGGAATTCTGTGTGCAGAAAAAATTGCAGACAGAGCCGTGTCCGGGGCATGATAGTTTTAAATAAATGTCTTCATTGAGGAAGCTCATACACGAAAAAAAGAAATAATAAAGATTTCATTTTTATTGCACAACAATAACCAGAGATCACCTTGTTTATGAAAACAATGAAAAAGTATGTAATGTTTAGGATGCAATGGTAAAGCGTTTGAGATACACAGTCATTGTGTACTGTAGACGCCCATAGGCGTTCGGTGCAATGGCTCAGTGTGTACTACTGCAACTCGGCCGCACGTAGCGTCCGCACATGGTTAATAAATACATTAATTTAAATATCTTATGAACTAATCATTTTTTGACCATGTTACTGTAATACTTTTTTACAGGTTTCCATTTAAAAAAAATAGTGCCACTGCAAAATGCACATGCATTATTGTACCTGCGGAAAAATTTGAACGTAAATATGTAGTCCACATTGAACCATTCATCTTTTTCCTCTAGCATTTCTTTCTAATTTGAACCGAAAAAAAGATATGGCTTGTTACAGTTGCGTGAATCATCCTGTATAATACGTTGACCTTTAAATGACCTAATGAAATTAGGCCTAGTTTACTTTGGTAGAGCAAGTGGAAGAGCAAGTTAGTAGCATATTATATCCATTTACTATACTCATGTAAACAATTAGCAAGTAGGTGATAGAATACTATAGCTAGTAGTTGGTATAGTATAGTGGGGTAGCACTGTGGTATGGTAACTCTACCACTAGTGTTCTCACACCACTGCATTTTGTACTTTTAAATCGATTTTGCAGTTAAAAACTGTGACTGCTTTTTTCTACCCTGTTGTCGTTATTCTTCTGATTGTGCTGAAAATTACTTGTGGAACGTTATGTAACGTGTCATGTAACAGGTGGTATCTTTAAAACATGAAAGGGCCAGTTGCGTCATTTTAATTATTAACCCGCGGTCACTCGCGCTAGTTTTTGCAACGCCAGCACTCGTGCAGAGTGACGCCGTCGCCCCAGATGATCAAACGGAATTTATGTAACTCTTGTGTTTATATATGTAAATATGAATTAAAATTATGTTAATACTTTATTACAAGAGACTAATAAAAAACGTATTATCCAAAAATCAACTGTTTATTTTGAAGAAGAATAAGTTTGTTACATGCACTCTTGTCTACTATAGAATTTAAGATCGCTTGCGAAAACATGAAACAAACAAATTATAAACTTCGAAATAACAGAAACGTGAATCAATATATAAAACTAGAAAAGTAATTAACACATTAAAATATAAATTAGTCATTTTTATAACATTCAGAACACACGAAGTACATGTGTTTTTGGCTCATACTTTTTTGCAACAGGGACAATAAAGGGTCGCTTTCACATTTTTTGCCCTAGGGCTAACGGTGCATTGCTGTTTTTTTTTAGGTGATACGTCTTTAGAACTTGGTCCAGGAATATGCATGGAGCGTTTCAACGATTTTTGAGGAAATGGATGCTGAGATCTGGCCTCTATATGACGTTGTACCATAGCCAAGTCTACTGTTTCCAAAAATTTCGACATTTTCATTTTCGGTTGCCGCAAATTAGAATAACATATTACATGAGCATTGATTACAGCAGTGTCCAAAATGTAAAAGAATACTCTTATTGTTAGTGGCCATCGTAAGCATATTTTCGAAATACTGTTGTTGCTACACATTTGATCTGCAGTGTCTTAACGTATTGTCATGAACTTCGACATGTCCTCACTCTACTTGTAATGATCATACACTGCTTCTTCTACTTGCAACTGACGCAGTTTATGATATTTAACAGCTACTGAGACGCTGAAGTTGATCCGCGAAGAAAATACTCAATATTTTGATGTTTGAAAACATCTGGGGTGATGGGATCACGTCGCGCAAGTGACCGCTGGTGGTTAATCGTTGTTAAACAGGCATGTAACGTAAATCATTTCAATCGTTCTCGCACGACGACGTTTTTGTGCCGAAACGAATTTGAAAATTCGGAAAACCGCAGAATTGAAGAAAGGCGCTAAATATCGACATAAACTGTGGCGGTACATTTCATTGGCGAGTTTCTGCATTAAGACTTCCTAAGTTAATTTTCCTTCGCATCTAACAAAATTATATAACGTGAAACTAGCAAGGATTAACCTTCGGATATGAATTGTAACATAATTTTACATGTAGAAATCCGTAAAACAGTATATCCAAAAAATTGTTCTATTTCATTGAATGTTATATTTATGGGTTTCGTAGGATCACATTGCACGGCATATTTGTTGGTATAATCAAGTATATTGTTTATAATTTCTTCATCATGCGATCTTCTAAAACAGAGAATGGAAGAGAAAGGTGTTCAGGATCTTGAGGAAGAATACCTTTCCATGGAACAGACAAAGGACTGTTTTTATAAGACATAGTTCTCCAGGAAGTTTCTTCTAATGTAGTGTTTCCTTTCTTTAATAGGGAATCATTAGCAAATTCAGTATCACTATTAATAATATGTATACGACATTGAGCGAATAATGTTGGTTATACTTGTCCGTGTCAGAGTAATATTTCTTATTTTTTTCGCTCCAAATTTTTTATTCAACACACAGGTTCCCCATTTCAGGCCTATAATATGATAGAACGTACACGGAAGTCACAAAGCTATATTATGTGGAAATAGCAACAAAATTATTATATAAACGCAATGAAAAAAGAGGCAATTGTTATACGTACCTTTATAATTATTATATAATCCTATAATGTTGTTTATTGAAATAATGAAAAAAACGAAGTAAGCTATATCATTTCGAAACAAATCTGGGGTAATTATTTACATTAGGGCACACCTCACTGATTTAAATGATTTTCAAATATGTTATCAGGGTGATGAGTCTGAGTAATTTCACTGATACATACAACCGCCGCTCGGCTTTAGTTATCGAGATATTGATAGAAATATTTGGTAATTATTTGCAAAGCGGACGATCTCACCGATTTCAATGACTTTGAAATATGTTGTCAAGGTCAACATTCTGAACAACTGTTCCCTATACATATAACCTCCGCTCGGCTTTAGTTTCCGAGATATCAGCGAAAATATGGGATGATTCTGCTAAGTGTGCCACCTAAATTGCTTGTGAACGGTTTATTATAGGAAAAAATGTTTCAAACAAAAGTTGTATGGTATCGAAAGGGCTATACGATGTAACAATTACTTTGTTGCTATTTCCTTTTTTTAATAAGATATGAAGGTCACCTTGAGTTTTTTTATTGTAACGGGTAAAATTTTACCCTGCCATTAGAAAGGGTGTTGAATGTTGAGTAAAAATTTATCAAGGTGTACGGGTCTAAAAACTAATAATTACTGAAATATTCTTGAGTGAATGATTATAAACTTTCGTAAGTGTAAAATCCGTACAGCACTTACCACTTAATTCACGTAGCAGTAACTTTGAGCTGAATATCTAACGATTGTCGCAGAAATTAAGATACGCTTCCAATGATGCAATGTAAACAATTAGGCAAGGTCAATGTCGCCAGTGGTGTTCACGAACGACGAAAAAAAAAATAGTTTAAAGAATAATATCTCGGTAACTATTTATTTCTGGACCCATACACCTTAATAGCTTTTGACTCAGAATCCAACACTTTCCAACTGCAAAGTCAAATTTTACCCAATGCGATGAAAAAACTGAAGGTGACTTTCGTATTTCGGTAAAAAAAACGAAATAGCAACAAACTAATTATTACACCGTATAGCCCTTTCGATACCATACAACTTTTGTTTGGAACATTTTTTCATATAACAAACAGTTCACAAGCAATTTAGGTGGCACACTTAGCAGAATCGTCCTGCATATCCCATACTACATACAGGGTGGACCACGAAGCGTGATCAGCTTAGATTATTCTGCTGTTAGCGGTTCGATCGGAAGTTTTTTTAGCTAAAATAACATGGTTCAAGGAGAGCTTTAAGATGATTGTACCAAATTTTTTGTCAACCCTTTTTCCAGAGTTATCAAGGTCACCTTCAGTTTTTTATAGGTAAACCTACAATTATTTTACACCCATCTTTTAGGAGATACTGAGACGAATTCGGCAAGCACCATAAAAAGTATTTCTTCTTCATCTAAACCAAAGAAACGTTAAAAAAATATCATTTACCTTAATTGAATCGATGCTCAAAATGGTGTCCACTAGCAGCAATACACTTGCGTAAACGGTTAAGAAATGACTGCTTAGATCTTTTTATGACGTCTGCATTGATGGTTAAGCATGCATCTACAATTGAAATGTGTTCCAAGGTACAGAACGAAATGTTTACAAAAAGTACGCGAGAGATCAAGTCAATAATGACTAATACTAATCTATCAACAGCTCTGGACAGTGTACAACAGTGTGGCTTGCAAAATTCTTCCAACTAGGAGTTTTCTTCAGTCTTTTTAAATTCAGAAAAAAATATTTGTTATGATGCTTGTCGAATTCGTTTCAGTATCTTCTAAAAGATGGGTGTAAAAAAATTGTAGGTTTACCTATAAAAAACTGAAGGTGACCTTGATAACTCTGGAAAAAAAGGGTTGACAAAAAATTTGGTACAATCATCTTAAAGCTCTCCTTGAACCATGTTACTTATTGAAATGAAACAGGTTTCATTCCAGGACTTACAAATTGTTAGATCATCTTTTACCGAATTGGTATTGGTTGGGCTGGACTGAATTGCGACTGCCGTAAGGCGGCCGTTTGTGCCCGGACCAGAGAAATCTGAAAACTTGTCATAATTATTGAATATGTTTATAAGCCAATCCAGCCCAACCTTACGATGCATGACTCGCACGTAAACAATGCTATATAGAGCTGTGTGGTGTGTAGTGTAGAATACCTCAGACCAATAACATACGTGTTGTAAACAGAAAAATACCATATACAGTATCGAATATATTTTTGCGAATATCTCGGAAACTAAAGCCGAGCGGTGGTTATATGTATAAGGAAAAGTTGTTGAGAATGTTCACCTTGACAACATATTTCAAGGTCTTCAAAATCGGTGAGGTGTGTAGGATGGACTATATACTCGCAGTGTATCTTTGTGACACACGATTTTGAGGCTCTAGACTCTAGAGCTCCATTACCATTTTCCTTTCACATCCTACTGTATCGATTGGGATTGGCTTCACATCACAGCGCTATTGGTGTTAGGAATTCAATTCAAAAGTACTGATAGACCACAGGCGAGGTCATCGACGAAATATAGGATAGACCTACATCGACAAACTACAGAAGTAATTCTTCTAATTACGTACGAATAGACGATTCAGCTCATGGGACTTCCTGTCACACGATCTGAAATACCGACGGCGCCGAAAACCGGTGGTTTTTTAGCGCACTCTACGATTTAGAACGGTGACTTTAGGAACTAGATTGGGCAAACAGACAAAACATGGTTAGGTAGTAAATGCGGAAAATGAGCATTATATGTAGCACATGTAGCAATTTTCAAGTGCAACGAATACTTAGAAGAATATCTTACATATTACTGTTTCTAACACATATGTCGTTTGAAACATTACTGATCTGGTGCAGTTTTATATTATCATTTTTTTCGTTGATTTATTCCTCATTGCTTATATAAATCTCACAAAACTCGAGGAAAATATATTGTATACGGAAGTTATATGTCTATGAATTTTGCCGAGACCAAATGTGTCCCTTTTCTTTGATGCCCCAGAATACGTTCTTTCGAGATACATTTGTTTTTTCATGGGTTTGCGAATTGTGTGCATATTTCATGTATATTCGACTAACTAACCACCACCTTCAGATTCAGTCCCGAAAACAATTGACGAGAAAATTATTAACCCTTTGACTACGGACTACTTGGTGACGAAGCGAACGCTGCGTGCGATCGAGTCACAGCAGTACATAGTAAGCTATTCTACTTAACGCCCACGCGCGTCGACAGTACGCGGTGAACGGCTTTGTCAAGCGCCTATAGGCGCCAACAATAGTCAAAGGGTTAATAGCTTTTTCGTGTTCGAATCAAATGATTTTAATATGTTATAATTGCATAAAAATCCACAGTCTAATAATTATGCACATGAATTATATGTGGTATTCGTTCATTGCAAGATCTCGATACATATACAAAATAATTATTATGTGTAACAAAACGAAGCCCAAGAGTTCACAAGTAATACTGTAAGAAAATGCAGCGGTCAGGGTGTCTAGAAAACGTCGCCTGTCATAGCCATTGAGGGTGCCCACTAGTGGGGCCCTTTCCAACGGATGCGTTGCATGTCAAGGGAAGATTTTTGGCCAACGACGGAGGCGTTCCTGTTATGGAAATCTTGTGCGATATATATTGCCGACCAATATTATACATAGACATATACTATACTGTACTATAAGGATGTCCGCGCTTATTTGTTACAAGCTGATATTTCCTAACACATTGAAGATACAAAAAATGTTGTATATGAAAGTTGCATGGTACAAGGAGGCAAATTTTTTGATAAAAACGAACTGTTTTCATATTATTATTTTAAGAGATTTAGGTGCTTCATGTGTGAATAAAACTAACAGTAAAACTATTACTACGATATATATATTTAAACTAAACTATTTACATGGGATTTGCGCTCGGCGAATCGCGCAATCCTTCTCACCTCGAGGCTGGGAAACCGAATGAAATCTCCCGCACTCTCAATCGCTTCTCTCGGTTAGACGATTACCTTTTTGGCCTAATCTGCCCGAGTTCCGCGTAATCGATAGTGGGCCCACACGCCGAGGATTTCGTCATCATTGCGGCGCGTGTGACCCACCGGAACTCGTCGCAGTTCCCACGTACCGATGTTTATATCGCGGGTACGTGGAAAGCCGCCACAGAGATATGAAGTTCGTACTTTTAAATGGAGTTATGTATATTTTTTCAGATCATTTCATAGTGCGCGTCAAGTCGAATTCATTACCTTTAAACACCGATTTCATTTGTTTTCGAGATGTTGCGCTTACAAATTTATTGATTTTCAACAGAAGAAATAGGAAGGACCGATGGCGGTGCCGTTTGCGCAAGTGACACGTATTAGTCATTGCCCCTTGAAACAAATACAAAGGATCTGCGCCAGGACCGACAAGCGCAAAGTCTGGATTTGGGTCTGCCGTTCCTGGCAGACCCTTTGTATTTATTTCAAGGGGCGATGACTAATACGTGTCACTTGCGCAAATGAAACCGCTATCGATGCTTCCTATTTCTTCTGCTGAAAATCAGTAAATTTGTAAGCGCAATATTTCGAAAACCAGTTGAAATCGGGTGTATACATTAACGGTTAATGAATTCATCTTGAAACGCACTATCGAAGGTTCTGAGAGAAAATGTATAGTTCTATTTAAGACAACAAACTTGTCCTTCATAAGTTTTAAAGTAATAATGAAAACAAATTCAACTTCACCAAAAACTTTTCCTCCTCGTACTACGCAACTTACATAAAAAACATTTTTTGTATCCTGAATATGTGAGGAAATATCGGCTTGTAACAGATAAGTGCGGGTACTCTGTATATCGTTACTATACATTAATGGTAAATAGAAAAATTAAATTTGCCTTTAGAATCTAAAGTTTAGATGATTTGGTCCGAAGTCCAATAGTCTTGAGCCATTTCTATACGGAGTCCGAAAATCCTTCCTTGGCATGCGACGCAGCCGTTGAAAAGGGGCCCAAGACCAGGTACCCCTATGACGATGACAGGCGACGATTTCCAGACGCCCTGATCGTTGCATTTCCTTACAATATTACATATTTGTAAAATCTTGTGTTTCGTTCTGTTAGACTAGACTTTTGTAAGAAAATGCAACGTCCAGGTCATCTGGGAAACGTCGCCTGTCATCGCCATTGGGGGTGCCGTGTGTAGGCCCTCGATAGATGCGTCGAAGGCCAAGGGTTTTGGGCAGCGACGGACCCGAAGACTCTGGCGTCGGACCCGCCATAAATTAAAAGACCCTCATGTAGCCTTACTGCATGTTACGGTTAGAAAACGATTCCTCTAACGAGGAGAGGCAGTCTTGGGCTACCCTTGTACAGAGACGGAACGCTCTTTAGTGCGCCATCCAAATTATGTAGCATCCAGATCATTCTATTTGTGAAACACATCCATTCCTTTATTTTGTAAATTTAATCTTACACTTTATAACTTCCGAATAAAATGAGTATTACTCGATTTTGATGAATTTTATGTTGGAAATGAAAAGTAACCCAAATAAAAAAAAATTAATGTTTATAACTGTAACAAATCGGGAACGTTGTAAACAACATATGTACATACATATATTTTAAAACATATATATTATGATGCTTACCGAATTTGTTTCGATATTAGTAAAAAGATGGACGTATAAAAATTATAGGTTTATGGATAAAAAACTGGAAATGTTTTTGAAAACCTTGAAAAAGAACGACATAGAAGAAATGTGATACGTATATAATCGGTCCAGTAACAATAGAATAATTTAAAGTAGATAAGTCAAGCGGTTCATCCTGTATGCATTTATTTTTAATTAATTATAACATAAGATAAAGTTTATTGAACATATATTTACATGTACGTAACAAACTTTCGCACATAGAAATTTCTATCATCTATGTCACATTCGCGTAACACACGTAACGAAATTAAATAAACTCGAAAATTAAACGAAGAATTATTGCTTAAAATAACAAATATCTACGATTTCGGATTTTAATTCCTACCACTAATAGCGCTGTCATGTAAAGCCAGTCCGAATTGACAAAGTAGGATGTGACACGGAAATGGTAATAGGGCTCTAGAGTCCCAAATCCGTGTGACACAAAAATACATTGGATAAATGGTTTATTCTTTGGATGGCCATTACGGCTTTAAATGTTACGTTCGATATGTCCATCACCGGTGTCAATGTATTATGGTAACCATGCCACTGCTGATGCAATTGCAATTTGAATGATTTCATGGAGATCTTCTATGAACTTGACTTACCTTGTGTTATAGGTCTTTGTATTCGCCTTAAGAGCTGTTACTAGTAAATAAACATAAAAACATGGAATGTAGTTAAAAATCGGGGATGACCATCATACCTCCTAAAGCTTAGGTCCTAAGCGACTCTACCTACAAAATGTCGATATGATCATACGATGCCCCTTTCGTACCAAACAACTTTTATTGGAATAATTCTTCGCAAACTCTCATGGTTCCGGAGATATTCAAGGTAGTAATTCTTATTGGTCCACCCTGTATACATACATATAAATGTAGCGCTTTGTATCAATCGGATGCGATAAGCACGCGCGACGAGTTCATGGAATTCTTCTTATGTGTGTTGATAAACACTGTCACTTAAACACCGCTATCTTATGGAAATCTTTGCTGATATTGAATCTCCAGCTTGATATTACGCAAAGTACATTTTCAAGAAACGAGGCGTAAATTATTCGTTAATTATTAGGTTTAGGGCTAATAAAGGTCAATACTTTTTTACTCAGAATTCAACATTTTTCGATATTTTGGCATAAAAAATATAGCATTCCATTTAAAATAACGAAAGTGACCTTGAAATCTCCGAAATGCCTCGACCTATAAAAAAAAGTACATGCACTGCATAATGTACCCCTCCAAACCATGCAACTCTTGCATAAAAAATTTTTTCATACAATGCATACTTTAGAAGTTATCAAGGTGTGCAAGTTGCGTGGATCATCCTATATGTACCTTTTTCAAATATTTAAGTATGTTAAGTTGTATAAACATCCGCAGTCTACTTATGATCGTAATATGAATAGCGATCACTTTCTTATCGATAAAGATGAGTCATAGTATAACGAAAATAAAAAATATTCTATTTTTTATAATACATTGATGAACATATTATTAATGAACAGACGAGGTTTCTCCAACGAAAATGAGTCCAAACACGATCTGATTCTTGTGTAGATTTGGCTGTCAAGGTCTTCCTCTTCAGCCCCGCGGCCGAGCGTGTGATCTGGCGGGGTGCGACGTCCTGGACGATACTAGAAAAATGAGTAAAATCGAAAGGAAATGATCGAGAAGAAATGTACCAATTTCGGAAATGAGATAAACAAATTCTTTGTACCGCTGGCTCAAGATTGTGTACCTTGTCTGTAAAGGTCGCCGCGTAGCGAACGGCTCCGCCACTCGCTGGGTGTTCTGAGAGTTGCTCCTGGGGAAATAATATTATTTTCTTCGACCCAACCTAATCAGACATCAGGGAACAAGGGCTGGGTGGACGCAGTAGACCGGCTCCGGCTTTTCGCCACGATCGATGTCGGACAGGTGATCCCGGGGATGTTTGGAGGCGTGGGTCCACGAATTCCTGATCGTCGTAAAGGGGACTCGGACTCGTTCTTCACTTATCGAAGAAGAAAGACCCCGCGGACCCTCCTACAGTACGAATCACCATGGTCTCGTTCGCCAACCCCGGGCCCTGGTTAACCGTGCGATCTGGTATAGACGCGAGGGAAAACCCGGAGTCGCGTTGAGCCAAACCTGACACAGTGGTCTGGGAACCGCGTTTTCGTGGCCAAGATTCGAAACACTTTCGTATCGATTCTATTCAATTAAAATATAACTAACATAACTAATGTGAATAAAATATAACCCAAATATAACTACAAAATAAAATTATTGGAAATTCTCTGACTCTAATTGAATATTGTCTAAATGCGTAAGCGTAGGTAAAATAGATTCTTTTGTATCTTGATCAGAATCCTCTTCGTCAGTTGCTTTTTCTATTACTCTACTAGATGTGGGGGTCGATGGTTGAACAGATGGAGAATCCAATAGGGGTATGTAAAACCTCAGAAGGCAGTTTAAGTTTTCTGAGATGCTGCTTTTGTCTTCTGTTCCCCAGATGTATGGTTGATCCAAATGAATCAGAAGCTCCCATGATCCGATTAAAAATCATTAAATATATAAAGCAAAAAATATGGTATTTTTTTCTATAAAAAAGGGAAACTCAAATCAATTACAATTATTTAAATTTACCAATCAAAACCAATCAACAAAGTTATAGCTATTAAATACGTCTTGTAGATTGTTTTTCCTGCTACTTTTCCTAGCGTGACATTCTCGGTTATGTCTATAAAATTTATGTCTGTCATTATATTATCAAAAATCAAAACCAGAAAAAATAATCAGAAACAAACACCGTATAGGCAGGCCAAAGAAACTAACTAGTAGAGAAGAAACAATTATTATATGCGAAATAAAAAAGGATCCAAATATCTCGGCTACAAAACTCACTCAAATGGTTGCCAACTATTTCGGGAAGAATGTTCATGCAGAATTATGTCGCAGGATTTTGCGAAACAATGATTTCCATGGTAGAATTCCGAGGAAAAAACCATTCATTAACAAGACGAATCAAGCCAGGCGTTTAAAATTTGCGAAGGGATTCATAAATAAAGATAATACTTTCTGAGATAAAGTTATATTCTCGGATGAAAGCAAATACCATGTATTTGGATCGGATGGACGTCGTTATGTCTGGAGGAAACCCAACTCAGAAATGAATATTAAAAATTTACGTTCTACTGTAAAGCATGGCGGTGGTTCCGTGATGTTGTGGGGGTGTGTGGCTACAAGTGGCACTGGAAATCTCGTTTTTATAGATGGTATTCTAGATAAATAAAAATATTTAAATATTTTAAAATTCAATTTAAAAGACAGTACCACAAAATTGGGATTATTAAACAATTTTTATTTCCAACAAGACAATGACCCCAAATACACGGCCGGAATTGTAAAAGAATGGTTATTGTATAATAGACCGCATATATTACATATGCCACCACAATCGAACATTTGTGAGCGGAAATCAGTAAAAGATTAAAAAATTACGACATAACTTCGAAAGACGTACTAAAACAAAAGATTTTAGAAGTATGGAATTCTATTGAACCTAAAATAACTGAAAAGCTAGTACACGGCATGCCGCAACGTCTCAAAGAAATAATTGATGCCAAAGAAGGTCCAACTAAATATTAGTATAAAATAAGGTGCGTATAATTAATGCCGTTCGAATACTTTTGTGACCCTGTTTCAGCACATCATTGCAATGAATGTTTCATAACTTCTACAAATGTTATTGGATTCGCTCCAAATTTTGTATACATAATCTTGATACTTGTATCTTATAGTAGTTATAAAATTATTTTCAGATCTCAAGTCTAACGTGCATATTTTAATTGTTTAAAGTTTTAATAGCGAGCGTTCGAATACTTTCGTGAGCCACTGTATATACAACTAAATTTTAATATATTGAATTCACGCTTTCTTTCACAAGAGATGTTTTGCTTCGCACGTTGGCTACAAGACTAATGCAATGAAGCTGAAATATACCCTGAGCAGACTATTATCCAATGTTTATGAGAATTAATACTAACAAAAGATAAGAGTCTCGTAATGGAAACATCTTACAAATAGTTCTTTTCGACCGAAGTCTCTTCAGTCCGAACGAGACCTATGTGTCCCGAACGCCAGAATATCTTGGGCGCCTGTTTGTTATAAAATTCGTACAGGCCTAAAAGTTGCAGGAGGTTGCACCTAAAATTTATATATTTCTTTAAACAAATGTCTAAGCGTTTATACGGAAAACACCCGACGTCTAGTACTTTCAAGCATTTTTTTAAATACCTTCTGAAAGTTTAAATTGTTATAAACTTTGCATTATTCGTATATGAATTAAAAAATACTTACGACACAGTTAAATAATCGAAGTACACCTACTGACATACATAAAACTGTAATTCAAACTTATTATTCTATATTCTACAATTGTTACTTAGAACAATTAGTTTCACTTTGAATTTCAGGATTTTGTCTTCAAAATGTTGCCCTCGATCACACAATTATCTAAAATGAATAATGTTGTAGATTTTGAAGCTTTGATGGGTTGTCACTTTATAGCAACAAAAACTTAAAAAAATATTGAATTTGAAAAATTTTACTTTTGGCTACGAAAAGCGGGTTATCAGGCCACTGTGCCTGGGGCGGAAGCCTGAATCTATGCGTAGGGTGGAGGACTCCATGCGCGGCCGAAAGGTTTATCTCTGTCTCCTCTTACCCTTCATTCGGCCAAGGGGCGTCGTATCGAACAGTCCGCGGTGCGGAGTAAGCGCACTTGGTGCGAAAATTGCACGAAAGAGAGCGGCTTATCGCTGTCTGTCTTTTGCTATTCTGACCTTTAGATTAACAATCAATTCGCTCCTCGGGCTCCTCACCTCTGCGCGGATTGGTCGATGTCCGCTTATGGGCCGGAGCGCGAGTCATTTCCTCAGTACATCCGACTCGTGTACTACTAGGCCCGCCCCGTGATTCGTCCCTTTATCCTTGGTGAGAAGGGAGGAATAGGGGGAGCTTTGAATGGAAATCAGAGGGGGAGGTAGATGATTTGGGAAGTCGTCTCTAGCCGGTGGGTGTTGGTCTTTCTAAAGGGTTGGATAAGCAGGAGCAGCTCAGTGATGACCCCAGTTGAAGAACCGGGGGGTGGGATCCGGCCATAATAACCGGGGCAAGTTGGTACTTGCAGCCCAACAGTGGTACCACGGGGGGAAGAAATGGAACATACACGGCTGGTAAGCCCGGGGTAGGTAATAAAGCTTAACCCTTTCGCTGCGGCGAAGTCTAATGCAGAGCGCGCGTGACAGACGGCAGATATTGAGCCGTGTCTGACGCTACAGGTGGTGAAACTTTTCGCGGTCGCGTATCGTGTGTCATTGTGTAGGAAATATATACAAAATTGTCGAATTACAAAATCGCATTGCGTTAAACAAAGGTTGTTAGTGAATTCATATTTTTTTTCTTACAAATAATAAGCACCAATAGCACCATCTAGGCCGGTGATGTGCAATCTTTTCACTATAAAGGACACCTCGAGGTTAGCTTATGACAACCTACCAACCCTTAATGATTTGAAATTGAATAAATTCAGATTGAAGTTTGAATAACTACATGTATAAACTTCAAACGGAGCTATGGCTTGGTAATTTTAATGATTTTAATGTAAGATTTGTTCTATGGGTTAGAAATTTTTTATAAAATAAAGATATTTAGCACAGTGGTGGGCGGCGGGCACCTTAAAAATGCTTCGCGGGCCCCGCGTTGCCGACCCCTGATCTAGGCGATATCAGTAGGAACCCTTAAGACGCTTATAGCAGCGGAAGGGTTAAGGGGTTATGTCTAGTTAGGAGGCCGAAAAAACAGTCACTTTTGGGATTTTTTTTTGGGGAAAAACCGCGTGCATATTTTTTTACAAAGGTTGCTATATTCAAATGGGTATAGTTTGCCAAAATTTGTGTAAAAGTTTCATTGATTAATTACAACGCAACAGCCGATGTATGGGAAGCATTTATTCAAAAAGCGTTTTACGGTGACCACTGCTGTTCGGAACTAGATTATCCAAAGTCAAAAATTTGTAAAAATTTAGTTAGTATTTCGGTTAATCTTGCTTTAATCGTTCGAAATTTCGAAAAGTTAATTTGTAACAATATGACAGTTGTTTAAAGTTAAAATCCTTCGATTAAAGACCGGTTTCTTACGCTTACAAGAAGCCTGCAAAATTTGAAATAGACTGGTTCAGCGGTTTTCAAGATATCATTGTCAGCGATTTTGAAAACGTGGTTTCGAGAAAAACGCGTTAAAAGTTTCAAGTGCATTTTACATTAAAATAAAAAATTTATTTTTGAACTCACACAGAGTCGTCCATTCTGGGTTCGTACAATAGACCTTCTGCTGCATTTGTTGCCTCCGAAACATCAATTTGTGCTTGCCGACGATGCGGTTTTAATACAAATATTAAATATAAAAATTATACTAATACTCTCATCACAAATATAAAGCGTTTATTGACTTCATATAAATGTCCAGCGAAAGAACACAAAGGAATGAATTAGGCATGCACTTATCACGCAGCAATGCAATTTTAAATCCAAGACCGCGCTCACTTGTACTTTGAAGTTTAACATTTCCTCCACACTGTTTGCATTTAATAAGTTTAGGAATTGCAGCAAACACGATGATACAACTCAATATTGTATATTGTATATTACTGTCCTGCGGCAAAGTAAGATCTACTTGCATTTTCAGTTTCTTCGCAGATACACTAAAAAAACTTTATACGGATCAAAAACGTTCTTCCTTCTTTTCCCTCTCGATTTTCGAATTTTTTTTGTCCTTTCTTAAGTCTTTCGAATCCTTTTGACGATCTATAATTATTTTCAAAACGAAAAACTACGAAAGCAAACGTTTGACTGCACAGTTTAACGTCAACTGGTATACTGCGAGCGTCTCCGAATTTCGTGTACGTTGACATAAAAGTCCGTTCAATTTGCTACTACTAAATTGTAAAGATCCTTCGTTTACACTAATTACAAGTACGTATCTTAGTAACACACAATAGATGACTCACAATCAGGTAAAAAAGGACGACATTTGACTCTAGTACAGTCACCGCGGTACCTATTATCTGCGCGGAGCGCTTCGAGGGACCTGTACTTAAAGTCGTATAACTCCGACAAATTTGAGCGGATCAACTTGCAACCTTTAGGAAAAACTTTCAAGATGACATACTTCAAGGAAATGTCAAAACCCAAAAATCGATTTTTTGAAAATTGATGACTAGACATAACCCCTTAAGGGGGTACATGGGTATTAGACGGCTAAAACGAACAGTTTCTTTTGGGTTGGATTGAAAAGCGAGTAATAGCTCAAACCTTTTGCTCTTTTTACAATTCTTTAGTAGTGACACAAGACGTATTTTAAAACAAAAAGATTTACAAAATATTAAAAATTAATTAAAATATAAAACGTTATAGTGAGTGCTTGCGCAATCCGCGCCTCTATGTGGTGAACACGATTCCCGTTGAACGACTCATCGAAAAGCAAAATCGTTGTAACTGAGTAATCTTGAAATTCAAAATCTACAGAGTGGAACTCTGTCGACAAATTTTAATAAAAATTCGGAAAGGTATACAACAAATACCGACTTTGAAGACATTTCCTGCAGTAATTCCGTGAAAAAATGTTTAATAAAATTGTTCACAATTGTGCGATCTTAATGCGCGAGTTCCACTCTGTGGAGAAATGTGTTTTGTAAGTTCAGTCAAAATTTCAATCAAAAATATCGATCCGTTCTCTAGTTATGATTTTTCACCGCCTTGAAAAACATGGTCTCGAGAAAAATGGCTTTAAAGTTTACCTTAACGCGTTTACCTGCATTGGAACCACCGTTACTTTTCGAACTGCAACTATCTATTTAATCCTGATCTAGGCTGATTATAATTAATTTTATATCAGCCAACGTCTCAACAACATCGTCGCGATCAAGCGTAAGCGGGATTTACGACCCCGCGAAATTCTACAGCGAATTGCGGTGTGCGGGACGTAACAGTCATAAATAAGGTTGAATGGTTATTCCACGCTAAATCGATCACTTTTTGACGTCGATGTCACGAATTTTGTTAAAAATGACATATGATATAGTGCACGTGAAATTAGAAAGGTGGGTTTAAATCAACATTTTGCTGGTTTCAAATTTGTTTAAAAATTATGGACCTTTGAATTTTGCAATTGTTGCCTATTTTCAAGAAAATAAGCTGTACTTATGAATTTTTATCTTGGAAACTATTTGTGGGATTGAATTCGTCTTTTTTTATTTTAATCTAGAAGATGTGAGCAATTGTAATATTTCTTTTAATTAAAAAATTAATTTTGTAATAATAAAAATTATAAACAAATTCTTATTTTGCAAATTTTTCCAACTTTTCGAGATAAAAATTCATAAGTACAGCCTGTTTTCATGAAAATGGGCAAAAATTGCAAAATTCAAAAGTCCGTATTCTTTAAACAAATTTGAGTCACTTGCAAAATGGTGACTTAACCCCCCCCCCCCCCCCCCTCCAATTTCACGTGTACTACATCATATTTCATTTTGAACAAAATCCCTGACATCGATGTCAAAAAATGATCGATTAGCATGGAATGACCCTAAAGTAAAATAGCGTTGGGCTATCCACCTGTGACCTCTCTTAAAATTTAGTTGCCGTTAACATAGAGCCTACTTAAATCTAAGGGATGACCATAAAATGTAACAAGATTAGACGAATACACAAGTAATAAGAATAAAATATATTATAAAATAGAAAAATACAAATACAATTACCAAACAATGAAATAAACTGCAGTGAAGTTATACGGAAATAAAACTAAAGTTACAATACAACGAAAGCTCACGTAAAATATAAACTGAACTGCGAAGCGCGCAGGACGATCGAGCGATCGCGAGTGGGGAAGCCGTTGTTCCTCTCTTTGGATACATTGAAACCTCGCCAGTTGACCTCCACCGAAAATTCTAGATCACAATAAGCATTTACGAAAATCGATGTTAGTCGAATCTATTGTACGTGGATCGGTCAGTTGACGAGGTTAATACCTTGGTGACGACGTCAGTACAAGTTAAAAAATAAAAATATCACCAGAGCATTAGTCGCATTGACAGTTTCTGGCCGTATCGCGAGCGCGTACACAACCAGCAACTGTGTGACTGCGTATGTCAGAGCTGCATAACCGCTTGCTCGCGAGTAACGGCGGCTCGAATTTCTTCTTCCGAGGTGTATACGTATGGGGCTGCAATTGACTCGCTTGTTCCCACACCTTCCCGCTGCGGTCCACACGAGTTAATCTGAGCCCCATAGTGGGGATACCTTGGAAGGAGAAATTCGAGCCGCCGTTACTCGTGAGCAAGTGATTATGCAGCTCTGATCTAGATGATGTGAAGTTTGCTGAGACAAAGAAAACGTACAAACTGGTACACAGTTGTGCAAAAAATCTAATTGTTACTGTTCTTTTAATGCAATGTGCCTAGATTATTGTTTTGAAGTGTATCATACAAATAAGATACATGTTATACATAAATAAAATTGGTCTATTTTTTGTATTAAAAAATTTATTTGGTTGTGTTTTGAAACCAGATGTCAAAAAGGCACGACCTATTACAAAAAATTTCACTAAAAAAACCCCATTGAACAGTTTGTATTTATGTTCAGCTTTTTGTTTCTTGTCAAAAACAAGCTCTTATTATCGATTTCCTCAGCAGTTAAATAACATCTATTAAGCTTAAGGCCTGACATATTTATTAATAAGAAAACATGAATTTTATAATAAAATAAGTCTTAATGCTATAACGTTAACAGTTATTTTGATATAAGAGTTTAAAGTTGCCAAAGAATGCATGGTCCAATATGTATTGTATGCCTACCTTTGTTGAAACAAAAGGCATTGACCACGGACCACAATGTGTTAAATGAATAAACAGCAGCGAGGTAAGAGCCACAAGTAAACTTGAAGTCGATGCCCAATACAATAAAGCCACAAAAATCAGAAGCCATTCATCAAATGGTAGAGATTTAAATATAACGTAATTAATATAAATTTTGTGCTTGCTTTTTAAGTAGATATAAAGTTGCAACAATAGCACATGCGATAAAAATGCAGCAAGAGCTGAAATTATGTATGCTAAAGAATATTGAATGTTTCACACTCAAAAATTCTGCACCTATCATCTGTCCCTTCATGGAATTGCACTTTAATACTGTGTATGATTATCCAAGTGGTTCACAATCAAACGCACATTTGACTGTGTTTGCAAAATGTTTCGTTTATGAATGAAGCAATGCCTACAAATCACGCTCATGTTAATTTATAAAATTTTCATTACTGAGCACCAGTAATTCAGACTTACAGGTATAAGGCTACGCTTACATTGGTAAGTTACTGGTACAAGTAGCTAGCCAGGCAAATAGGTGTTTACATTGGTAAATAACTTGTACCAATAACTCGTTAGTATTATCAGTTACTGGTACAATTATCGTATTGGTTATCTTACCAATGTAAACACAGCTTAATCCAAGTCCAGGAAGAACACATTTGCAATACTTTACCAGCATTGCAGCTAACTTCATCGGGAATCTAGAAACTCACTGATATTTGGCCTCAATTTTAGAACCAAGCTGAAAGTGGGTACACTGTATAGTCATTAGATCGTTTTCCTAATGTTCCATGAGTTCCTCCCTCTGTCAACTGTGTCCTGTCCTTGCGTCGACGATTTTCAAACCATGTTTTCACCTGCTTGGGCGTAAGGCCAATCTTGCTGGCCAGCTTTTCCCGTTTAGCCTCATCCGGGTTCGTCGTCCGTTGGAACAGCTTCTCGAGGCTGTCATTTTGATGCTTCGTAAAGCGAACATTTCTCTGAGGTTTCTTGTGTTGCATCGCGCTGACGCCTGTGTTGACATCGACGTTCACGTGGACGAAGCCCAAGCCATGCGATTCCCTTGCACTGCTCATTGGCTGGCGCACCGAAGAAGACGCCAATTTGGTACCAGCGCCCGCCGCCGCGACGCCAACAGGAGATTTCTTACGATCGCGAATGTTCTTGACAGGAGTCTTACTGACAGGTTGCTTTTCTGCCCTCTTCGACAGCGGTAGCTGTACCTTCTTGAACGCCGCTAGCAAAGCTTCTTTAGTAGAAAACCGCTGAATGTATGCCTGGTTCCGCAATGTAATATCGGGAATACCTTCGATGATCCATTCCACAAGCTTATCTCCTTTGATCGGTAAGCCAGCTGCCAAAGATACCTTTTCATGAAAATATTTAGTAAATGTTTCTCCCCGTTTCCAAGTATATTTCTCGAATCGTCTTCGCCCAGCTTTTTCGTCCGATTCATGACAGAACTTGGCCCTCATTTCAGTTAAGATTTGCTGAATAGAATACTGGCCGATCTCCGTTTTCGAAGAAAGCCATTTGAGAGCTTTTCCTTTCAGCTTCGACACAATTAAACTTTGACTTTCAGCATACGTGAGGTTGTTGGCTTTTATGTACAGCATCAGCTTCTTCTCCCACGTGTCGTACGTTTTTTTATTGCCGTCAAAATCGTCGAACAACTTCGCGATCGTCCCGACACTCAGCTTCTTCACATTTTTAGCGTACGGTTGTTGCGCATCTTGCGACGATCGTGATGCCTCAAACCCACTGCGTGGCACTTTCCCCGCGGGATTCATTATTCCGAGTTCGCCTCGTATATGTTCCATGTACGACTTCCAATGATTATCAAAACTTGTGTTCGCTGTTAATGTCATGGGTGCTGGCCTGCCCGCGCTATTTCTCGCGCACGCGCTTTTGTAATCCGCCATTTTGGTTACTGTGATTTGGATATTAGATTTCTCGATCCTCAAACTTCTCGCGTATCAGTAATAACTTTTCGCACTATCGCTGCACCTCACTTTGTCACAGTTCATTTGCTATTATTTGCGGTCAATATTCCGGACGTGCCAACGCTCTTGCAACTGCAATCTCCGAGCACACTTTCGTCACTATTCACTAACTGTAAGCTTTTTGTCATCCTCCCCACCACCAGGATCAGAGCTTTGCCAAAGATTAGGTACAGTAAGAGGCGATACTCTGCGAAGAAACGACTTTTAGAGAGAGAGGAAACGATACAACCAATTTAAATGTCCATTCGGTAATGATCGTTCAACCCTCAATCGGGATCGGTTAGAAAACTTTTTCGGTAGTATCAGACAACAACGTGGAAATGCTGTAAATCCAATAGTAATCCAGTTTGCAAGGGCATTTAAAAAATTATTCTTAACCGACTATTTCCATTGAAAATTTATGAATTGTATGGATGATTTTGATATTATATTAACAAATTCAGCCAGATCATCAGAACAAGCAGTCTCCTTATTAATTGTTCCAACTGCTCGTGAATCTTTTCATGTAGAAAATTGTGATTATCAGCAACAAACTTTACCAGAGCAAAATGCTATGAAGTGTATTGCTGGATATTTATTATATAAATGTTTGAAAATCCATTCTTGCTATATATGCAAAACATTTTCTACAGACAATGAATAGTCAGATGAAAGTAATTTATTTATACATTTTAAAGCATATGACACACAGTATAATCTATATGGTGCATTAAGAAATCCCCGTGAAAGTTTTTATAATTTCTTGTTTTCCTTATAAACTATATTTTTCTCAAATGCGGAATTACTTTAACCCTATAAGAGTATAGGAAATAATTTATTGTCATTATGTACAAATATTGTAGGTTTTAGTCATCCATGTGAGTATTTTCCTATATAATATTTATTAAAATTATTTATTCGTTTAAGGATTTATTGTCCTCAAGTACAGTAATAGAAATTTTAAAAATGATACAAAAAACGATAGGAAACTCTGTATAACTATGTATTTGTAAATACTTTGTAACATACGTTGTAATATATTTATATTTATAACACTTATTATAAATAAATTTATATTATACATAGATATTTATAATATATTTTATGTTTTACTATTAATTTTAACATGTTTTGTAATATGCTTTCAATATATATTATGTTAATTCATTTGTTACACATTTGTTTATAATTTATTCGTAATTATATTTTTATAATACATTTTTTAGAGTTATCATTCTATCATATTTCTTCTTTTTAAATTTAGTAATCTTGTAAGGTTGATGTAAATACTCCGAAAGCCAATATTAGCAACATGCAGAAAATTTATGACACAAATAAATTTCCAATTATCAGAGGTTGTCGTGCTATAAGTATTAAATTCAGTTGATTTAAATTTCCCGCTTGTCTATACAGTCGATTTCGAATGTGCCGCTCAGTGTGTCGCCTCTTATTATGTCTGCTCTTTGGGACAAATGACTCACGAGCTCGTGTTTAAGGCCCTATTTCCACTTGCAACTGGTCGCACGCGGCTCTGAAACTTCTTAGCACAATGGTGGGCGCGTAGGCGATCAGAGCAGCAGATGAAAAAGGCGGGGTGAGAATTGTTAGTTTTTAACCCCTTACCGCATGGTGTGCCGTATATGGTACAAACTAAATTTTCATTAATTTTTTATGTAAACCTGCATCATAACCCTACTGCATGTTGTATCATATTTAATACACTATGGTGCTATGATTTTCAAGCATAATCTGCCATTTGTGTTCGGAAAAGTTAAGTTTTTGCGATTTCTTCACACTGTTTTATAGCTTATGCATCTCAACCGCTTTATTGTCGATATTGTATAACAAATTCTGAGACTTATACGTTTTAAAAAGCTAAATAAAGATTATTAAAATAATTTACAGTGTCTGCAGATTATATAAAAACAGTTAGTTTGAATTTTCATTCGTTAGTCTTAGTATAAATTTCTAATATAGTTTCGTACACAAATCGGGTTTTGTAATAAATAAACGATTTAATATTGTTAAAAAATTTTTTAAATATGTTTCCCATAAAAGATGCACCTTATTACACTTAATATGTATCTTTCGCAACAAAAAAAATCATGCGGTAAGGGGTTAAGTATTTATTCGTCTTTTTGATGATTACATTTTGCTGTTAGGTAGTAAAAATTAGTTATTCGCCGATGCTCGGTTTAGCCGACACGGACATTAAATTATTTTATGAACGCCTTGCTGTAGGATACGCACACGTGGATACCATGTGCGTTAGGCCCAACCAAAGAGGACAACAGCCCGCTAAAAATAGCCAAGTTTTCCGGGTTTCTGAACTACTGTGTGACATTCGGTCGTGATGAGTCCGCGCCTAGACTTTGCAATTGTGCACGACTAGTCGCAAGTGGAAATGAGGCCTATGTGTTGGGACTGATACCACATCGATACTATCGATACCAGTCTACGAATTTCGATGTAGTATCAAGTAGTATCAAAGACGTAGGTATCAAAAAGAATCAATACCGCTTTGATACTTATACGAAAGCATCGATACCTGTTTGATACTTCTACGAAAATATCGATACCGATTTGCTGCTTCTTTTCGAGACTGATGTTTATGCTCGCAGAGTGCAATTTGAACCGCTCCGCATCTTTACAGGATATACTTTGAAGATTCCAACTCTTGAACGACCCGACGATGTCGATTCATTTGTTCATGGTATCAATATTTACTTGGTAGCATTAGGATTGGTATTGATTGGTATCGTTACAAGAGGCATCGGTATTGAAAATTAATACCGAGTATCCGAGATTTCGATACCTATCGATACTTCCCACTGAGTACTTACGTATCGAATTGTTTGAGTATCATCAATGTGGGAAGACGGTGGAAATATATTGGAAAGGATTCTTAGGAAAAACGATTTATTTAAAAGTTTGGAAATCAATGACAACAATAAAAGTACACCGCTTTTACAATCTATATTTTGCCAACACGTCCTCACTCTTCCAATTCTTATGTGCGACTCCACGATATTTCCTTCGTCATTCATCGCCCGTACCTTTCTTTTCTAATTCGCCTTTACTCGATTCTACTCATTCTCACATCCGATTCACACTCATTCTTCTTGCGCTTCATTCATACTTCTGCACATTTCACACCTTTGCATACTTCACTTCCTACATCAATATGTATCGTATCAATCCCATCACTTGGCGGGAGACTCCGTTCTCCTATACCGCTTCTAATAAGCAAAGGGTCGCTTAGGATGCTCATCAGTGTACACTATTTAGTGTGGTCTTTAGCTATAAGGGTCAACATTTTTTTCCGAGCTTTCTCTGGTCGCACCCCTCAAAATTGTGACACTTGATGAAAAAATGCTTTCTATAAAATTTCAGAGTGATTAGACAAAGGGAATCCGTGCCGCATTTGAGTTGAAGTTTTGAAATTTTAATGATTTCACGTCAATTTAGGACATAATTGTGTTCCGTTATTGTACAGACATTAGACAACAATTTTTAACAAAAGTACAATTTCATAGATGTATAATAGTAACATTTGTGTTTGACTTACAATATAGGGCCATTCCATGCCAAATCGATCACTTTCTGGCAGTATGTCCTGCGATTTTTATGAAACTCTAATATGTTGTAGTTTATGTAAAATAATGGTGGGTTTATGTCATCATTTTGCTAGCTTCAAAGTTATTAACAAATTATAACATGTTGAAACTCGCGAAAAAGTGGATTTTTAGCCAAACATGGCTGTTTAAATGGATTTTTATTTCGGAAACTATTACACCTAATAAAAAATTTTTTTTAGTTTGCATCGAAAAAAATGGAGCTTTCTAAATATATTTTTAATTTTGTTGTATGTATTCTTTTTCAATATGAAAATTATAAATAAATTTTTATTTTGAAAAACGAACCCCTACTCACATTTTTAGAAATCTGGAAAAAATATATGTTGTTTCTTGTCAAAATTTATTTCTCAAAAACTATTACATGCAAAGGCAAAATTCTTTTTGCGCATGTTATGGTTCGCTGATGCCTTCTTTATGGCACATTGTGCACCCCTTCAGGCATTAGGGGGTTGCAAGGGGTACGCACACCCCATTTTTTTAACGAAATACTATAGAAATTTTGATGACGTTGAATAGCTTGAATAAAAAGGAAAAAACATTGTCTGAAACATTTTTTCATATATTGCATAATTATAAGTGCTTTTTGTCCACCTAACAGAACTCATTCGATCCACGCAACGTCAGTCTTAATTACTTTTTTAATTATGCAATATATGAAAAAATGTTTCAAACAACGTTTATTCCTTTTTATTAAAGCTATTCAACGTCATCAAAATTTCTGTAGTATTTCGTTAAAAAAATGGGGGGTGCGCAACCCCTGCAACCTCCTGAGTGCCTGAAGGTGTGCACAATGTGCCATAAAGAAAACACCATCGAACCATAAAGTGCGCAAAAAGAATTTCGTTTTTACTTATAACAGTTTTTGAGAAATAAATTTTGACCAGCTAAATGTGGCATTCGTACCTCTGTAGTGGCGCATCGGGACGGCACCCGGATGTCTTTGAAGCTCCACCCTGACTAGAATTATGAAATGATGATAATGAAATTTGGTATACTTATTAAGAAATATTCAAGAAACAACATATATTTTTTCAGATTTTTAAAAATGTGAGTAGAGGTTCGTTTTTGCAAAATAAAAATTTATTTATAATTTTCATATTGAAAAAGAATACATACAACAAAATTAAAAATATATTTAGAAAGCTCCATCTTTTGTGATGCAAATTAAAAAAAACTTTTCTTTCTAGGTGTAATAGTTTCCGAAATGAAAATCTATTTATACAGCCATGTTTGGCTAAAAATCCACTTTTTCGCGATTTTCAACATGTTATAATTTGTTAATACCTTTGAAGCTAGCAAAATGATGACATAAACCCACCATTATTTCACATAAATTACGACATATTAGAGTTTCATCAAAATCAGAGGACATGCTGCCAAAAGTGATCGATTTGGCGTGGAATGGCTCTATACCAAAAATTGTTTAATTTTACCATTAAAATTATAGCATATAACACAATATCTAAGCCACTGTACACGGCTACGAAAGTCAGAGACTATAATACTGTATATGCACAATAATTTGATTATTTGATATTTTTTAATGATTATGTAAGCAACTATAAACAAAAAATTACGAAACAAAATATTCGAATAACGAATAAAGTCCAGGATTTATTCGTGAATAACGAATAACAATTTTATTCGGCGAAAAATTATTCGTTAGTCGCGAATAAAGTCCCAGAATTTATTCGTGAATAACGAATAATGATTTTATTCGGCGTAGAATTATTTGTTAGTCACAAATAAATCTGTAGCGTTATTCGTTAGTCACAAATAAATCTGTAGCGTTATTCGTTAGTCACAAATAAATCTGTAGCGTTATTCGTTATTCGAAATAACTCCGAGGCGAATAAATGTCAGGAATAAGCGGCATCGTCCTATGCTCATGGGTTGGAATCCGAGGGCTATCAAGAGATAAGGAGAACGCTTCTCGAGATAAGGTGACGATATAAATATTTCATTGATGTATTGCCGTCATGGCCATCCGGAGCGCAGCCCTCCTCCGGTCTTCCCCCACTCTTTGTCCGTTCCTTTCGTTTCAGTTCCTTCCAGTTCCCCCTCAGTCCATCGTCGTCACAGATCATAGCCTGTATGAGGAGAATGTACGCAGAGTGGGGGTAGGCCGGAGTGGGGCTGCGCGTCTCGAATACTTCATTTATTCGCAATTTCAGTGCAGGATTATTCGAATAAATTTTGATTCGCTTGCATCGTATTCTACTTATCACGAGGACTAACTTTGTCAAAGGAACCATGGGTCGCAACTCAACCGTTTTTTTTAAAAATGATGTTGAAGTTCCAATAATTCTTATAGCTATGTACAGGGTGCGTGGAAATTGTATGTCACGACCATTACAGCGTGATTCTACACCTTTGGATCAGTGGACATTTGTCGAAAAAAGATGCCGCAAAATTGACCTTGACCTTGACATTCAAGGTCAAATTTTTTTTTAATCGTATCGTATTCTACTCGCCGCGAGGACAAAAAGTCTGAGAGGAACCATGGGTCGCAACTCAACCGTTCTCTTGAAAAATGACGTTAAAGTTCCAATAACTGATAATCATTTACAAAGCAGGCGACCCCACCGATTTTAATGAAATTGAAATATGTTGTCAAGGTCAACATTCTAAACAACTTGTCCTTCTACATGTAACCGACGCTCGGCTTTAGTTTCCCAGATATTCGCAAAAATATATTCGATACTATACATGGTGTCCCACCTAACTTTATCACCTGGAATATCTCGCTCGTTTTTGATAATATTAAAAAATATTTCAGGAGCAAGTTGAATGGTTTCGAGGGAAACATAATTTGACGTGATTAGTTTTTCCGTAGGTGAACGCGTAGAGGATACATGAAGGTCACCGGTGTTTTTGTAAATATAGTCATATATTTTTTAATACAGTATTTGATCCAGCTGGGCATTCCCTACAAAAAAGTATTAACCTATTTATACAGAAAAACCATTAGTGTAGGAGATATTTATAATAAATTATCCGAAGCAATTATACCAAGAACCATTAGTAAATGTAAATATCTGACACCAAAAATTAAAAATTCAAGGTGGCGGATTCAATAGTGTGCACAGTGGTCTGGAAACAGTATTTATATCGTTTTTTTCCACACAAATCAAGTTTTCATGATAGACTTCGCTTAAATATATTTGCAATAACATTTTTGAAGCAAGGACATTTATACTATAGAACAAAGAGAAAAAAGGAACCGTTTCAACATCATCTTTATCAGTAGACTAACAAAGAGAGGTTTTTGGGTGTCCGCCTCCGATTGCTTTGGTTTTCGGATATGTTTTAGAGGGCCGAAAAATAACAAATATGTGTTTTTTTAATTTGGCCCATTTGCATATTTAGGGAGTGAAACCACTACTCAAAGTTCATAAGAAGAGGTACACAAGTTATAACATTGTGTTAAATAAAACTTGATATAAATTTAATTTGCGTTAAAACTTGCTGTATGAATGATGTTTTTATCGTCAGTTACCCTGATCAGGGGGTAAACTACCCCTAATCGTTTAAATACGAATTTAAGAGACTTGAAGCGTATAAAAAGTTCATAAAAGTTCATAAAATTCTTAAGAAACCTTAGACATAAATTAGACATAAATTACAACCAATATCTAGTGTTTATAAGAGTTAATAAATACTAACAATAGATAGGGTTCACGCAATGAAAACATCTGACTCAATCCGCTTCTTCCAAATCCCTCTTCAAGCGTCTATGCAGCTACACGCGTTCAAGACGCCAAATACATCGGGCACCTACTTGTTCAAATCAGAACAGAATTAAAAGCTGCCGGAGACTGCATTTGAAGGTAAAACTGACGTTTAGGGAAGGCAACCTCGATGACCCTGACCTTGACATATGTTATCAAGGACATCCTCCTGAGTAGCTTTCAGAAGGTTTTAGCCGTCGCTCGTTTTTTTATTAAAAAGCTATTAACAAAAAAAGTTTGCAAAATGTAACAGTTATTTTGAGTACTAAAAAGCAGAAACGACTAATATGTACGTGGAAATAGTACATGTATGAACGAAGAAAAATCATTTGAAGCAGGAAATCGTTAATGGACAGAGGATTGTGATATAAGAAATAGTCGACGAGTATGCGAAATGAGAATTTTAATCAGTATTTAAACGATCCAATGGATACATAGAACTCACTATTTCAAAGAGAGCCTCAATGCTTCTTGGTATTTTTGCTAGCACGGCGTCGAAACCATGAAAAATCACGCGACGGGAGCCCCTCCCCTGCACCCCCACCCGAAAAAAATCCAACCCAACCTAACTCATTTTTTATTTAAATTCAGGATAAGATAGTTTGATTTATCCCAAGGACAGACTAGGTTAGGAGCCCCCCCCCCCCCCCCCCCACATAATCTAACCTATCCTAACCTAGTCTGTCCTTGGGATAAATCAAACTATCCTACCCTGAATTTAATTCAACAATGAGTTAGGTTGGGTTGAATTTTTTTGGGTAAGGACAAGTGTTGCGACATGTATCAACTTTATTTCAAAATGGATCTCCTTTCATGTTCTATATTTAATAATTAATAACTTTGTAAACAATAACGAGCGACGGCTAAAACCTCATAAGCGTTACTGAAGAAGGTGTCCCTGATAACATATGTCAAGTTCAAGGTCAACAGGCTGCCTCCCCTAAACATCAGTTTTACCTTGATGTTGTATAATGAGTAATTATAACAATCACTTTCACTTAAAAATTCATGATTTTGTCTTCATAACACTATATATAATCACAGAATTATCTGAAAGGAGAAATATGTGTGGATTCTGATGCTTTGGAGGGTTGTCAATTCATAGGAAAAAAAAAAAGTTTTTAAATTAAAGTTGAGAAATTTGATTTTGGCCACGAATTACCGCTTTCCAGTGCACTGTACATTGTTCGAATAATGTAACTGTGACCAGTATTGGCGATTATAAGAGGGAATATTGTTCGATGCCATAGCCAGTTTATTGTGCAATTGGCTTGCATATGCAGTTTTTCGTGAGGTTGTGCTGTAGTTTCCCACCTCCGGCAGGGTATGGCAGGTGCTGGGCCGCCATTGGGTGCGTAACGACACCCCCGAACCCGAGTTATATCCCATGCCTATGACGGCCCATATCATTTAGAATTTTAGAAGATCGGGTGCTCCTTCATGAGTAGCGGACAAATGTTCTCGAGAAGTGTGACCAGTGTGACTCAAACTGGTACCTTCGGGGGCTTCGGCTGCGCGAAAGCAGCGCTGGTGTTCGGTTTCTGAGGAGTACCTATCACTATTGATAGCGTACCTCTCGTCTGATCACCAGCCTGTGAACATCCTCAGACCCTTTAGGCTCTGAGGATTCGAAATGAATCTCCGATCAATTGAATGGGGCTGAAGAGTCGAATGGAGGCCGGTTCGAACTGAGGTAGCCTACAGCTGCCTACCGGTCATCTCTTCAGTTTTGGTCGGGGGCAGAGTGAGCGTACAGGCGTGTACGCAGTGAGTTCGCCGCACCGTGGTTCCCCGTGAATACGGCGCTGACCATTGGAGGAACTATCCTCCATTGGCCACAACGTAACTGAAGGGCTCATCTGCAGGAAACGCTCTGCGGCACTTCTGGATTTTTCTGCTCTCGTCCCGAGGCGGTTTCGCTGGTGGTAAACCAACCGATGCCAATATAGGGGAAACCCTCAGGAGAGGCTAGTCGCTTGCGACCGTTTACACTAAATGTAAGTTCCTACTAAGCACTGGTCACTTATCACTGGTGTACGCGGGGGATACTGTTGATACACTAATACATTAACGAAAGCAGTATGTATATAAACACGTCCATGTTAATCAATAGCTCGATAGAGACAGTTCGATACAAAAAGATACGTGTCTAATATTTTTTGAGATCTGCAGGATGAACGGGTGATTTCTCTACATCATTTTCTTGTTTAATTTACCTGTAATAAATAAAGCTTTTAATTTATAATCATTAAATATTTAGTAAAGATATATTAATGTATTTATTTCTAAATTTCCTTCAGCTTAAACACACGATAACAATATTTTTCAAGCAAAAATCTAGTAAGCGTAACGGTGTACGATTGTAAGTGACACTCACTGTACATATTTTTATGATCATGACGCGATAGCTAAGGTCAAGACTAATCCAGTGACCTATAATACCATGACCTTTATGTCACTTTAAATATGAAAAATTCATAAATGTATGGGAATAGATACGAATAATGAAATAACAACGGACATGCATAACTCCTGCACTGACATAGATAAACACGATGTCACTATGCGATTAAATTAGTATGACCTTTCGCATAATGTTTATACACATTGAAATGTTTCGTATCCACCACTGATAGTTGTAGAAGACGTAATTCAGTACTTCTGCGATCTTTGGAAAGGTACTTGTAATCATGAGTCGTTATAGTAACGAAGAAAAAAGAATGAAATGCTCCTAATTTACGGTGAGAGTAAACGTAATGCTGTAAGCAGGAGTTATGTACACTGCCGTCGAAAAGTTTCTAACCACTCCAATATTTGTAACAAACGTGTGAGTTAATCAAAATGAGGAGATGAATCGCCATGGTTTTATCCCAGAATATGAACCAGGGCTGCGGAGTCGGCAGTCAAAAGTCCCGACTCCGACTCCCCTTTTTGTTTGACCTTCGACTCCGACTCCGACCCTGACCCCGACCCCGACTCCTGCATTTCGAATAGATTGTCAACGTAATAAGTATATGTTTG
Source organism: Macropis europaea (assembly GCA_916610135.2). Lineage (NCBI taxonomy): Eukaryota > Metazoa > Arthropoda > Insecta > Hymenoptera > Melittidae > Macropis > Macropis europaea. Next base: position 52,595,929 of record OU744343.1, on the reverse strand, counting down.
TTTATAACTAAATTACTAATATTTGATACAAATGTAGTATTTTTAGTATTTACTTAGTTTTATTACAACTTTAAATTATTTTGAGCACATTTTTTATTTTTATAAAATTTGCTAACTTGGAGTCTGAGTCGGCATATTTTTTTCCGACTCCGACTCCGACTCCAGTAATCAGAAATTTCTGCCGAACTCCGACTCCGACTCCACACCCCTGGATAAAACTAACATGGCAGATACACCAAAGACTATCGTTGAAGAACCTATACCAAAAAACTGCGTTAGGACATAATAGGGTGTTGAGGTTGTATTAAGAAAACAGAAAAATACTGAAATATTTCCAGATTTTTAGTTGCATTCCCAGCAAGTCCCGGCAGATATTTTTTTTTATTATGTAGGGCATATATCTTACTTTGATAATATAAAATAAAAAGTTGCCCTTTTTTGCCCTTTTGGGAAAAATTTATACAAAAGCCACAGCAGAAGCCTTTGTAAAATTGTATCCTTGGTACCCTATGCCTCCTACTGTGCATAAAATTTTAGTGGACACTCTCGAGTTAATACAGCATTTCTCACTGCCAATTGGTCACTTAAGCGCAGAAGCACAGGAGGCATGGAATAAAGACTTTAAATTGGTTCGAGAAAAATTAACACGCAAAACATCACGTCGAAACATCATAAAGGGTAGCTGACGTGATCTCTGAAGATAATTCCTTATCAGAAGAAATAACTTTTTCGGATGACGATTAACGATGCTGTTGATAAAGAAATAAAACTTATATTTTGCTAACTTTTTCTTTTTTTAATTACTTTAGACTCCTTTTAACTAACCTTATAAAAATTTACAGAAAAAACGGCTCTTTTCAATTTATGCCATGTTTTCGGGATTCTGCCCCACTGTGCGAATGATGACATTTCCACATCATACTAACAATGTATGCATAGTGGCGTTTAGTTCCAACGGGTGATCTAGCGGGAGGCCACTATACTGGCGCGTAGTAGCTAAGGGGTTAATTAGGCAGAATAAAAAAAAAATTGTTTGAAGTAAATGTTATTCAGTTCGAGAAGAGCTATCCAAGTAACAAAAAATTAATACTCCATTCCATTTAAAAGAAATGATGGGGCCTCCCTTTGACATCCTAGCAGCCGTCTCAAAAAAACTTGTTGCACTCTTAAAGATTAACCCACCTGTCCCATTTAATTTAAAAACAAAAATGAGGTCGATACCTGCAGTGGTTTCTGAGAAAACAGATTGTAACACTTTATTTGGGACATCCTTGTATTAATTCATTACAAGATTCCCCACACAAATTTGAAGGATGCGCACTCTGGCGTGGGAAACAGGAACTGCAACTCGCGATAAACAAACTCGTTGGTACGAAGAAGCGGTGAAACAATGAGATGCTGCGCTACCTCGTGGCGAAAAAATGAAATAACGCTTAAAAAATACAGATATATATGAGAGTGTGACTTCGAAGTTACATGGCGTTATAGAGGGTTAACATATTGTCCTGGCGAGCAGCAAATTTCACGCGATTTTCGATCGCTGCCAAATGCCAGCGAAGAAATTCGTTGAGTGTATTTTTGGCTGATACGATTGCACGTATCGACAACACGTGAACCTGAAGGATCTCCGCGTCGAGTCGTTCTCGCCGTTCCCTGTCGCATTTAAAAAAGGGATGCCAGTGATTTCGTACTCGTCGTAACAGTGAATTGTTTATAAATGTCGCTCCAGGTAGAAATTCATGGTTTCGTTCACGGTAATGCATTTCCATCATCGTCTCGCCTCGCCGCGATAACGATAAGTCGATTTCTACGTTACAGCTCGCGTGTCGTTCCACCGATCGTAGGCGAACCTTGTCCCGTACGTTGTATAGTTTCTAATGAGCACGTACATCGACCGACGAACTCGTTACGACGTGTCACCAGTTCACGAAATGCTTTTACGACACCGTGACGTCGTGCTCGACCGAAATCAAATCGATGCTGCCCGACGCGAATAAACAGATCGAACTCTGCGTGTTCTTTCTTTCCTTCTTTTTTCCGATCTTCCCTGTTGCATTCTCTTTCGCCATTTTCCAATAGAAATAATGCATAACGTCGTAAATAAAAGAAACGCGTGAAGAGGTAAATGACCTTTAACTTACAAAACGTATTTTCATAAGCAACAAAACTGCACACATACATGTACGCATGGTATTATGCAATATCCTTGGTATTTGATGCAAATTGCACCATATCTGATGTAATTAGTATTTGCGCTGTAAATACACGTGTAGTTTGTCTGTTCTATTAAATTATTGAGCATAGTCAAGTACACACGAGTAAAAATGTTTGCGTATGGTGTTTTGATGATACGTTTCTTTTCAGGAATAAAATGGTGATGCAGCAGTGACAATTTCATGGAGACAGAATGTCGGACAACAATTTACCACACATTTTGTATGAGCTTGACCCGCCTGGTAGAATAATACGTATAGAATCTGGTATTACACAGTCTGATATTAGTTGTCTTCCACTTATAGAAGAAACTTTGAATAGATTTAGCACAAATTTAAGGTCACAAGTACAAGTTAATGAATCAAATATTGGTAAGAATTATTATTATTTAAATATGTAATTATTTGGTTATTCAGTAGTAGTTAATAGTTATATACTTTAACACATTGAACGCTGTGGTGGTCACCGGTGATCGACATCCCAAATTTAATTTAATTAAATAATTATTCATTGTCGCAAAATTCTGAGCAAACTTCATACTGAAACAATAATGTTGGAACAGAAGAACACGACTGTGTACTCAAATCTCTTTTCTCTTTACAATTTGTATAAAAAATAGTAAATGATATGGTGTCTGATTAGGTATGGCTGTTTTCACTGTGGCATTCAATGTGTTAACAGTTGCACCTGATGAGGAGTCAGTACCTATCCCATTATCTGAGCCAGTGAATAATGAGAATGATGTAACCGACGGGGCTTCTTCTCCGGGTCAACCAGAAGTCAGTGTACCAACAGGCAATTCGGATGATGAGTATGTACATTCCGTTTGTTTTCTTCATTTCAAATACATATAAATTGAGTAAATAATTTTCGTCTAATGTAGCAAAAGATATTGTTGGGTATGTTTTGCAACGGACGAAGATGATGCAACAGCTTCTTGGGTAAAACCATGTCATTGTCGTGGTACAACAAAATGGGTTCATCAAGGATGCATACAGAGATGGGTTGATGAAAAACAAAAAGACCGTGCAGGTGCACATGTGTCATGTCCACAATGTAACACAGAGTATATTATTGTATATCCAAACATGGGTTAGTTATTTTTTTACTAATATTAGTGGTAAATGAAATATGACTAATTATATAAATAGATTGTAATTTATACATGTTTTGATTTCAGGGGCGTTAGTAGTAGTCTTGGATACCATTGATGGAGTAATTTACCGAATTTGTCCTTATATTGCAGCTGGTATAGTTGCAGCAACTGTATATTGGACGGCTGTAACATATGGAGCGGTAACAGTAATGCAAGTGGTTGGTCACAAAGATGGTCTAACGATGATGGAGCAAGCTGATCCTTTAGTGTTATTAGTTGGTTTGCCAACTATTCCAATAATGTTGGTTTTGGGTAAAATGTTGAGATGGGAAGATCAAGCACTCAGTCTTCTGAGGCGACACGCATGTAAGGTTCCTATTTTGAGGCATTTCTTGCCCAGTAGGTACGTAAAAATACGGATTTCACTATTCAAAACAATTTTGTTAATCACTTTGAATGAAACAGAATGTTATTTTAGTTATTCTAGCGACGACAGAGTGCAATCCCAGGACCTACCACCTGTGACCGATCCGATATCAACAACGCGTATTATTGGCGGTGCACTTTTACTACCTAGTATCGCTAGTATATGTGGCAAAATATTCTTTGAAAGTATACACTCTAATTTTCAAAGAACGTTACTTGTGCGTATCAATAAGTACATTTAATATTGTTGAAACGATTTATTCTGAACGGTATTCAAAATCTTTTGTGTAATTTTGCAGGGTGGTATAGCATTTATAACGATAAAGGGCGCATTCAAGATTTATCATAAACAACAGCGATATGTAAGACAATGCCAACGTCGCATAATGGATTACACAGATAATAATGTAGCACTATACAGAAGACAACAAAATTCTGAAACTAATCAGACAAGCTAAACAGAAGAACAGAAAAATTTCTCAAAAATGTGCTACTGAGCTATACAGTATACCTTCTCAGATCTAAGGCAATTAAACTTTATAGCGTACTTTTATTATAAAAAGCAGATGTCCATTGTATTACTTTTATGTAACAATGTAAATTTATGGGTACTATAATCAGGTTTAATAAATACGTAAGATATATGTACATATATATATATATATATGTACGAATGGGAAATTGTCATTATATACACGAAATCTGATTAGTAAATTATTGTGTCTGACAATTAATGATCAATTGGAAAAGATGTTACATCCCTTAAATGTATTAACAGAGTAATGATATTGTCTGTTTAATCTTCCTTCTGTAGTAAATAAGAATTGAGCTACACTGCTGATGTTTCTGTAGCGCAATTCAATTTCTTTGCTCGAAACTTAATTGTCAAGTACTGCAAAAATATCGTTTGTTGTGCTAAATTTCGAATTTACTCATAACAAAAGTTGTGTAATATATAAAATTGACAATGCGCAGATTCTTGTGCATTCAGAAAAGTAGGGAGAGGCATGTTTTAGAAATTATTTGCAATTTGATTGCTATGTAAAAGAGAACACCGTCTTTATAGACACTATTTCCGTTACTTATAGATGAGTCTTGGATTATATATTAAAAAGTATATTCAATAAAAAGTTTTGTAAAAAAAAACTTTATTTCATATAAATGCTTTATTTGCTGTAGACATAAGGAACCAGTAAACATCGATTGAAGTCAATGAACAGTGTTTTTTTATATACCTTGGTAAATAAATTTTGTAATAATATATACAATGAACATTAATCAGGTTACTTGGAAAATATGAGATTATACACGTATCATTTGAAATATAACATTGAATTAAATGTAAATGTAGTATTTTAAACCAATTTGTCCTATTGCAATTCTTCTATACTAATTCTACATAATATTAAGACATTTTTTTTAATTTCGCGTATACCAGGAATGTTAATCTATTTGTGATGAGAAAATTATCATGTAATTATGAAACAAAAGAATTCAGGTACCAAAGGAAGTGTTTTTATAAAAGGACTGTGAAATGTACAAATATATTTATTACTAACAGTTATTTTGTAATGTAAGTTATGATCTAATTAAGTACAATATTTATTTAGAAAATATTCTACCTAATTATCTTGAAAAATGTCAGTATATGCTCTGGTCTGTAAGTACTTTGTAGACGTTATACAGTTATATTAAAAAAAATTGCAGTTTATATACCGTACATAGTACATATTTTTACAACAAAAGATGATATTTCTACATTTTAAATATTTTGTGACATAAAAAAGTAGTACATCTTTTACACAAATAGAATTTTTGTTTTTATTCTACAACTATCGTATGTTTCTTATCGTGCTTTACATGTAAACTGTACAATACATTCTTTGTTTACATCCTTGACCTATATATAATTGAAAAGTCAATAATAATGCAAAAGAAATGCATACATTCTTTTTAAAAATTTAGTTTTTAATATTAGAGAATATCAACAATAAATAAGAATCAAAGCAATAGTACAAAATATATAATCGCTTCTATTACATGATATTCTTTTTTATAATGCACATATACATGTATTTTATAGTTTTAATCTACAAAAGGAAACTCTTAAGAAGAACAACAATAATGTACATTCATTTAGAACTTAACTGTTCTTAAGAGTTTATAATACAACTCAACTTACATCTTGAATTAGAAATGAATGCGATAAAATGCAAAAATTCTTTAACAAATTGGACACAGAATATGTTTTGATACTTCGCGTCACATTAAGGGAGGTCCTGTATATTTGAGACTCTCAGAATAGAAATCTGGTGGACCTTCAATAACTAGTAACTTCACTTCTTCAATTATATCCAGCGAATCTGTATATAACTTAGAACTAATGGTTTTGAAGTATGTGCACGGTCTTGGACCCTTCCCAGAATCATCTACATCATATGGCGGACTAAGTATATCTAAGAATGCAGCCGGGCCTTCAATACATGAAATTTCATGCAGATTTTTGTCCCGTGGTGTAAGAATACAAGCGGGTGATTTACTATGTAAAGATATTGGTCGATGTCTAAGTGCTGTTATTTCTTTATTTAACTTAATTATATGATCATTGTTTGATTTCAAAGTATAACTATTCACTTGAACTGCACCATTGATTACCTATATTCCAAAATTCAACAAAATTAAATTTTAACTTAGCCCAAATGTGTTTTCATTTATTTTCTCAAAGGAAATCTATTTTACAAACCTTTAGAAAGCCATGCATTCCAGGATGATCATGCATCGGCATTGTAACTCCATGTTTCAATATAAATATCGATATAGTCAAGTCTTTATTTTCAAATATGTCGATGACGCACATAGGTGCAGGTTGTAACTGTATAAAATCAAGAATTTGTTTATTCAAATTCACATCCTCAGCTGTGATCTTGTTCATAAGATTCCATAATTTGTCGAAACTGTTTTGGCAAAGTTTAAACCCGACGTTCCCTCGTCCGTCGAACGTTTTCAATGCTTGCTTCCACAAAATTTCTATCGCCGACGTCATATTCATTTAGTTTATGCTATTCCCATGAATCCACCTTTCGAAAACCACATAAACACGTTTTAACAACATATTAACACGTTCACCACCACGATGGTCAGCAGCGACCGACATTTAGCTTTCCTTTTATGCTGTGTTGGTCACTGTTGACCGCTATTAACCCTAGGACTCCTAAGGAGGGGTTCCTAAAGCCCACAAGTCAACAAATTTGAAATCAAAACTATTTCCTTTGTGTAAAAATTCTAAAAAAAATACTTCATTGTTGTATACACCTTTAATTTTTATATTCTAAAATTACCATTGCTATATGTGGAAAACATTGTGCTCAAGGAAAAGAAAATGAATTACATATCCCGATACGAACAACCATGTAAACAGAATCCTTATGCACTTTCAAAGAAAAACAAATGACAACAAAACGAAAAGTTCAATGCAAAATCCATGTACGTAGAAGACATTTAATGAACACAGTATTTTGATATTCATTGTTGACATCAGAAGTATCAAATTCATACTAGTTTCATATTAGTATGCTATTTTATAATATTATTTTATTCCATAAATACATATAAATAAAAATAAATTCAATGTAAAAACATATGCTCTAATTTTTTACAAAGTATGACATACTCAAATGTTAAAAAACTTTCTTAAAACAATTGTCTTCAGAATGAAAGCGTAATAAGTATGGGTTTGAGGAACTCTCCCTTAGATTTCTGCATAACAGCTCAGCGCTCAGGACTCCTAGGGCTAATATACAGGATAATCCATAACTCATGGTACAAATGGGGTCAGGGAGAATCTATGGCTCAAAATAAGACAAGAATCAATAATGATGAAATTGCGTTAGAGGCATCGTTTTTGAGAAAAATGCATTTGAAAATCAGTTGAGTACTGATTGTCAAGACTTGTTTACTAACAATATTTATCTACTGACACGTTTTTAAGATATGCAGGGGACACATTAAACGTAATAAAAAGTATGCATGATAGTTTTAATTGTGTTTAGTGTTATATCGGTATATTCTTCGTTAATGTATTCTACCATGTCGCTTGTTTGACAGGAACTGGCAGCTCAACCAAAATAATAGTAGAATCCTGATAATAAACAAGCCTTGATATTGTATCGTGTATAAAAACAACCACAGTAGCAGTCTGTAATGCATTAGTTAGATGCACGCATACTCGAATGATTTTCAAATGCATTTTTCTCAAAAACAATGTCATCAATGCAATTTCGTTATTATTGATTTTTGTCTTATTTCAAGTCATAGAATCTCCCTGACTTCATTTGTACCATGAATTACGGACCATCCTGTATATATAATATGCAATTGCTTACATTTTTAAGTTTAGTAGTAGTAGAAAGGCATTTAATATGGCATGTAATATTTATGTATAATTCAATGTTATATTTCATTATTCCTATACCAAATAATCTAAATAGTCATCATAAATACTCCTGGCGGCGAATGTGTTAAATAATCAAGAGTATACAAATATTGAAAGTACATAACCTTAATCTATTATAGTTTCGAATACACGTCTAACCACACCAAACAAATGGTAAATGCGTAAACGACATTAAAACATGTAGGAAATTTCGTGAAATACCGTTAAACGACTGCAGAAAAATACGAACTCTTCAATTTTCCTCCAGCAGCTCATTCAGACAAGTGTCGTCGATATTGTTGAAGCTTTCATGCTCGGAGGTTAAACGAATCGATGCGTTTATATATCATTAAAGAATATATCAGTTAATATCACGACCTTTCAGGATATTACACGTTACAATTAATGTGTGTATTCTAGAGTCCTAATTAGTCTTTGGTTCGTACCGACAGCTCACTGCTAAACTATACTAAACATGGCTATTTAGTTACATCATGGAAATAGCGTTCCTTTCAATTCTTGGATTACGCGCTTCCCGAGTGGTCACGGTTGACAGGTTAGGTTAGGTTAGGTCCTGGCACATACGCTCGTAGCCAATTTCAGTGCAAGCACGTACATGCAGTAGCAGCTTTACGATACACACACGACTTTGAGATCGTCGGTTTGCCTTAGGGAAGAGGTTTCTTCGGCACGTGAATAGGAAAATTTGTCGACCGTCACGCGTACGATGCGAGTTCGCCAGGATTTCAACGTGGAATCAATTTCGAAGTGATAAGTCGATTGTAAGGAGAGCTTTGTCGAGGCTCAGTGTGCATGCGCTACGTGCACTCGGTCGCGAGAGTGGTGTTCCCTTACCAAACGCATATGACGAACGTTAACGGCCCCGTTTTTCATTCAGCAACAATTTGGCAGCGAGAACTGGCCAGATGAAGGTAATTCGCGTGCCCTGCGATCGTTTCGAGTCTCGATCCCCTTGAACGTCGCACGATCCTACGAATAGGTTAAAATTCGCGTGTTCTCTCGCTGGACTCCTAATTGCTTCCATGGTGCTTTGTTTGTTATTATTATCGGACAGCGCATAGTTTAATTTTCCATTTGTTCGTGGTCCGCGCTCCTTGGTGCCGGTCCGTCGATTTTCGCGCACGAATATTCGACGGTTATTTTTACACGGTTTGCCTGTCTGAAAAGGTATTTAAGTGGGCGGTGTTCCGTTTCACAAGAAAGAAACGAGCCAGTCAGGGCACCTGTTAATTGTCAAAAGTTTCTGCTCTTTCTTCTGAATGATTTTCCTCTCTGTGAACGAATTTACAGTTTACTTTTCTTCAGTATTCCTTTCTGCCCAGTACCACTCAATGTCACATTTTTTATCTTAATTATTTTCAAGAACTTGTCCTTTGTAATTTATACATGTCAAGATATTATCCCATACATTTATTCTATATACTTGTCATCCTTGAAGAGAATTTGGTTTACAGTGAACCGAAGAATATACGACTGTTAATTGTTACACTATAGATAATGTCAGATGATGATGCTGCATTGGATTCAATGGATACAGAAGAAGATATTTTTTCTCCTAGAAGCCGTAGCCTTGGCTCTAATGTCAGAAGGGTCAAAAGTTTGCGTACTTTACGATCGCATTCAAGCTCTGCTTCCCATATATCTATTAATAATTTGAGCGTACGACGTAGCACACGAAATAGAATGCAAACGTATGATAATCTTAATACTAGTTGGATTTTAGGTAAAGGATGCATTTAAACTGTACCTTCATGTGCCATGTATTCCATGAAAAAAGATTATAATTTTACAGTTCCTGTAATATTGTTTTAGGAACGCAAACATTGAAGGGTTATCCTATGTTTCAACAACATGGTTCTTCTTCAGATAAAGAAATGGTTGACGAAGTCCCTGATAGGAAACGTGATGTGAGAGAGCGCATGCCCCTTAGATCGCGTGAAAATCATCCTCCTAATAAAAATTCAACACGACATATTAGGGATAGAACTGAACACGATAGACAAAACAGTAGAGAACTTAGGGGCAGAGCTGATCGTGACCTTAGAGAAAAAACTGAACAAGAGAAGGATATTAGAGATCTTAAGGATAGGCAAGAAAGGGAAAGAGCAGAGAGAGATCATAAAGATAAAATTGAAACCAGAAGTAAATCGAATGAGGATAAAGACACAAGGTAAGCATCTGTTATTGTAATTTATAAGTTTAAGGTGTAGTTGGATTTGTTTATATGAACAATTTCTGTACAGAACAAGGAAATCTGATAGTCCTAGTAGACTCAGAGAAGGACCTGTAACAAGGCTTGGTGGAAATTTAGTTGAAAAGGATGAAAAACCTAAAGTGGAGCCACACGGAGCTGATGAAGATAGCTCACAAGAAAGTGAAAAACCAGAAAATAATGATAATTCTGAAAATGAAGATGTAAATCAATTTCTACAATTTCGTGTATAATTTAACCTGTTAACTGGGGAAGACGAGTTAACTTGTCCTGTGAAAATTGCTCCGCCATCAGCAAGACGCCTGTTAATTGTTCTCACAGTATTTGTTGATAAATATATAAACCAGTTGATCAAAGAAGACGGTTTGAAAGTGTCTCTGTGATGAACAAGACAATTTACCTCATATTTATGCGTCTTTAACTACAAACAGTAGGCACTCCTAATCAAAGAATGACCCGGTTAACAGGTTAAGGAACATAAACAAAGATAGTATTAGGTTTAATAGTAACATTATACATGTTTAACGTTTGTAGGGTTATGAGGATATGTACACGCGTATTAAACGAACTAGAAGAACGGCACAACGGCAATTACCAAGGGGTAAGAAGCTTACAGGTTCGATGTTTATATTTATTGCATTTGTAACTGCTTTATTTCATTGTAAACATTGCAATTGTACTATTTCTGATCTGCTGTTTTTACAGGTGTAGATAGTGATTTAAGCGAATCTTCTGACTCTCCTGGCCCTAGAAAATATAGCTTGCGACAAAAAAAACCGACTGTAGATAGATTTCAAGCTAATGTAGAGCCTGTTCGACGATCTATTAAAGCACTTAGAAGTGTTCTTAGTAATTCTATGAGGAGGCGAAAACATAGAAGCAAAAGTACAAGCTCTAGCGATTCCAGTGATTCGGAACCTCAACGCTATGATAAAAAGAAAAGCAAAAAAGCAAGGTAAAGGAAAAGAAAACAACGAGTAGTGTTTTATTTATTTCATGTTATTGTACGAGTAGTGAATGAAAAATTAATTTCATAACAGGCAATCAGCAATACCCCAAGGTGGACCACCTGATCGTAAAGCTGACATAAATCCAATTACCTTAGATACTAATATTAGGTTCAATGATGTTGGTGGTTTAGAATCACATATACACTGCCTTAAAGAAATGGTTGTTTTTCCTATGATGTATCCAGATGTTTTCGAACGTTTTCATATTACTCCACCAAAAGGAGTATTATTTCATGGCCCCCCAGGTATATAGATGATAGTCATAATTAACATACATGTAGGTATGATGTATAATGATATTACGTTTAAATATTATTTTAGGAACTGGTAAAACGTTAATAGCTAGAGCCTTGGCGAACGAATGTAGTCAAGGTAGTAGAAAAATGTCGTTCTTTATGAGGAAGGGCGCTGATTGTTTATCTAAATGGGTCGGAGAATCGGAACGCCAGTTGCGATTGTTGTTTGAGCAGGCTCAGCAAATGAAACCGTCCATAATATTTTTTGATGAGATAGATGGCCTTGCACCTGTTCGAAGTACGAAACAAGATCAAATTCATGCTAGCATTGTATCTACTCTTCTAGCGCTTATGGATGGCCTCAGTGATAGGGGAGAGGTAAAATATTTCTAACTTCTGTTCTTATGTACTAATGTATAATATGTTAATCATTTGCTAACAGGTGATAATTATTGGAGCAACAAATAGAATAGACGCCATTGATCCAGCTTTACGTAGACCGGGCCGTTTTGATCGGGAATTGTTCTTCCCTTTGCCTGCAATGAAAGAAAGGCTAGAAATACTAAAGATTCATGTTAGCAAATGGAAAAATCCCCCGCCGGATCAGTTGTTAGAAGTATTAGCTGAAAAGGCAACTGGCTACTGCGGTTCAGATTTGAGAGCCTTGTGTACTGAAGCAGTCTTACAAGGATTGAGAAGAACGTATCCTCAAATTTACATGACTACCAATAGACTACTTTTAGATCCTGAACGAGTTGAAGTAGGTTTCTATTAATGAGTAATGAGTAAACAACATAATACAATACTAAGTGAAATCACGTACTCTCTTGTAGGTAAAAAAACGCGATTTTTTACAAGCTAGTTCTATTCTTGTACCGTCGTCGCAAAGAGTGTCACCTTGTGCTAGAAGAAGATTGCAACCTTTCATGGAACCTCTGCTAGGTCCTCCACTGGAAGAGTTACTCGGTTTGATCAAAGGAATATTTCCTCAAGGAGTGAATCCTGCTATGGCAAAGTAACGAAGTTTCATAAAGTTTTTTATTTGAATTATATGTGACAATTGTTTTCTAATCTAACATTATTGTATTCAATGTGTCAGAGTGAAAATTACTAGGGGAATACATCGACCAAGGCTACTAATTTCCGGCGGAAACTTATCTGAAGGCCAAGGGCCACATTTAGCACAAGCATCGTTGTATCATATGGAACATCTGCCAGTTCAAACACTAGACGTGAGCACGCTTTTCGCTGAAAGCGGCAGATCTCCAGAAGAAACTTGTGTACAGGTTGGTCAGCGAAAGTAATGATAAACGAATGAAACTATCACGTAACACATATTTATAATACTTCCTTTTCCATAATGTAGGTATTTAATGAAGCTGCCAGAAATGTACCGTCCATAATTTATATCCGGTCGATCGATCAGTGGTGGCCACTCGTACCTGAGACTGTGAAAGCGGTCTTTTTGTGTCGAATTGCAGCACTCGATCCTTCATTGCCTATCTTAATTCTAGCAACGAGCGATGCAACATATCAGGACCTTCCTAGCCAATTGCGAAGTCTTTTTAGCGAACTTCGCGGGGAAGTGTATTCCATGAAAACGCCAACCGCAGAGCAAAGATCGAAATTCTTCCGACCGATTTTCATGGTTCAGAGTTTGAAGCCACCGAAGGTCAAAGATGATAAAATAGAGGTTCTGGAAGAACTTCCTTTAGCACCGGATCCTATGCCAAAGAAATTAACGGAAGAAGAAAGGAAAGTGATATATGAGAAAGAAGAAGTTTCGTTGAGGGAATTGCGAATTTTCTTGCGGGAAATTTGCGCGAAACTTGCGAGAAATAGACAGTAAGTATACTTAATAAACTATTCATCGTTCTTTTTCAAAATGTTTGATGAAATGCTATATCGATTTGTTATATTACAGATTTTTCATGTTTACGAAACCAGTAGATACAGAAGAAGTACCGGATTATAACATGATAATAAAACAGCCCATGGATTTGGAAACAATGATGACGAAGATCGATATGCACTGTTACCTTTGTGCCCGCGATTTTCTCGACGATATTGATCTGATATGTAAAAATGCCTTGGAATATAATCCCGATAGGTCAGTATATTGAATACGAAACGTTTATCACGTTCAGGTTGTTATTTAAATTCACTTTGGTTTAAATGCAATTAAGTACAGAAATATTTTATGTTCCGCTAAAGCGTATATTGAGATACTTTCATTTTTGCTTGAAAACAGATTAATGGTACGGATTATTTGTATTTATATATTTAGTATTTTCTTCTGTTGTTTAACACGTACAACCTAAATATAAATAATGGAGCTAAAGTTCATACTGACATTCATGTTGTGTGTTTTCATGTCAGCTTACGTGATAGGCCCTCCCTTGGAATATTGAAGAGGTAGTTCAAACATTCCTGTTATCCATTGCTGTTGTTGCTCCGTAGTTAAAGTGGCCTTCAATTTTCTTACTCATAGTTCATTATGCATTACATACAGACACATAGAAAAAAAACTGCAATGGTTGAAGACCACTCGCATTAGTTCATATTGCTTCTCGTTAGTGTTGCAGCACTTCATACAGTTTTAATGCAAATCGTATCGTGTTCTTTCACAGAGATCCAGCGGACAAATTGATAAGGCACCGTGCATGTTCCCTTCGCGATAACGCATACGCATTGATAAAAGCAGAACTGGATTCTGATTTCGAGGACAAGTGTCGCGAGATCTCAAAGAATCGTAGGATCGTCGAAAAAGTCGACAGCAACGGGGGAGAGAATAAACATCAGTCGAAAACGTACCACTCCGTGGCCATAACCGAGCGGGCAGACAAAAAGGACTTCGGAAGTCCCAGTCACTCTCTCGTGGTGAACGGAAAGAGATACAATAGTTCTCGCAAACGTAGAATACCAGCTTGGGCTAGAGGGTACGTGAAGAAGGTCCACAAGAAGAAGAAGATTGCGTTCGATGAAAACGTGACTGCCCTCGAGAGTAAAGTTTGCCTGACCACTGAAACTACTAGCATAGATTTAGAAAAATTCCAAGAGTTCGAAACAGAGGCGAACAGTGTTCTGAACGGACACGTGCCACTGTTCGAGAACACTGATTCGGAAAACGATTCGCAGAACGAAAATTCAAAGGACGCACAGGGGAATCAAAGCAGTAATGTGTCCGATCAACGAATCGACGAGCTCGACAGCATGGAAATATGCTTCACGGAAGAAGAGAAGAACGGGGAGAACAATGGATCGAATTCTTCGTCCAGGCGAGAAAGCGTGGACGAATTGTCGTTTGCTATCGAAAGTGATTCTAGTCCAGCCAGATTTGAAGAGAACGATAAGCTGATAGTGGATAAAAATGAATTGGAAAACGCATGGCAACATACTGTTGATGTTACAAAGGATTTTCCTGTTGAAGTATTATGCGACATCTACGTGCAGTTGAGCCGGTGCGTAGGGAAGTACGCTCAGAGTTACAACAGGAAATCACTTCCAAAGGTAAATACATTTGCTACATCTATCATGTTCTTGCATGTATCACATACTTATCTGTTTAACATATGTCATCAAATTAATGTCTTGCAAATTTATCATCATCTATGCTTGAATGTATAATCTCTCTTTTAGCAAAGAGTATTTTATGGTTTATAATATGTGTAGGACTTGCTCAAGGAAGTGAACAGGTTTGAAGAAATCTAGACAACGTATGAGAAGATTCATCATGTCGCTAACCAAACCGATATGCCATAAGTCATGTTACTATCTTTAGTACCATTATAACAAAACTCTTTTATACATTTACACCGAACAAAGATTATCAATTATTCTTGTTGAATCACTGGAAACCACTTTTTTTTTATTTTGATTTTCACAGCTGCTGATGATTAATGAAAAGGAGTAACTTCTATTATTACATAAGTATTTACATAGAAAAGTGAAAATATCGGCGTATTTAAATTTTCATTCTTAAAAGCATAGAAAAATATAGCTGTGTATTAATCTTATGAGAGAAGGAGTATTATACACGAAGCTAAAAGGAAACGATTTGAACTATTTACCTCAGCTTCTAAACGTAAAATTATAAATTATTATAACCGTATTGGCTTTCACTACCTATAATTATTGGTGGCTGATGTACCTCTCATAGTAAACAATTTTCATATCATATTTACATAGATTATTCCATACTTTTTTGGTTGTAGTATCCACATAAAACTTGACGTAGGAAAACGGATATCATGATATTATTTTCTTTTACAATTGTCAACAATTTCTTTTCATGCAAATCAATTTTAATGGGGTACTCGTGAAAGATTTTTAATTTAATATATACTACTTTCTATCTCAATGCGATTTACCATACCATTTCAACAACAACAAAACTTTGCAAGGCCTGGTAATACAAAGATGATGGTAATTTAATGTAATATGTACTTAACTATAGTTTTTTACAGACTGTACATGATGGTACATTATATCAAATTATTTTGTTGTACATCCATGCAATAGCACCTGAGAAATCATGATAACGTAAAACGCATTTGAATAATCTTCACATGCGCCAGTCATTACTTTGGATTTTTACAGTCCCTTAGACAACAATTTTTAGGGAAGATAATTTAAACGTAGACATATCTTAATTACGGGTGTGTAAAGTCACATGTGCCCTGTTTTGAAATCATCTTTTAGCAAACTAGTACTTGTATCTGACATAATTGTTTTGAATTCTTTTATCGATGAATGTATATTGAAAATCATAGTTTTATTCATTAATATCAATTATGAGTTTGTATACTAATTGTAATTGATCTCTAAATTGCTAAAGGTATGTCTATTGTAAATACATTCCAAATCTTATTACGCAATGTTATACGTTGCACAATTAGAAATCTTTGGCCGTGTACATAATTTATTTTTAATGATAATTTGTACTAGGTTTTAATACTATGTATTATTTGTTATATTAACTTTTCGTTTTATAGCTTTTACTTGAGGTACGCTGCGTGAATAAATTAGCAAGTACCAAAATACTAAACATAATTGAAAATTATGAACAATTTAGTATGCGAAATTTTGTATAGTATATGTATTGCCTGGAATAACATTTCACACAATGACCGTTTATGAATGTATATAAAAATTATTTAAAGGCAATATAAACCTGTAATTTTTATATACATTGGTGAAACCGAAGTGTCATTGATGTTGTCATGATGTTATTCAGTACATTGGCTAATGTTAGTACATTTAATTGAATATAATTATAAAAGATAGTTAAATTATATTTAGGTGATTAATTCATCTTGTTTGCGGTAGATAAGATATAATTGATACATAATACATGCTCTTCAATTTATTCTGACCAAAGGTATAAGCCATAAGTTATAGGTTTTCATTCTACTGTCAACGAATAAGCGGACATAATTGAAAACTCATTATAAATACCTCGGCAAAACTCGTGAATATATGAACAGGAAAACCGTATCTGTATAAACACTAGTAAATATTTAGTGTAAACCTTACATTCTAGATTCATATACCGGTTGTGATTTGTACTGTAACTGTGAAAGGATAGTTACCAAATAATGTATGCGAGGCAACAAATTTTTCAACTATTCTAAAGAGAAAGTAACAATGTTCTTCCTATTATCATTGAATGACACATAGAACGAATTTCTCTATTCAGTTCCAATTATTTCTAGGTGTTTACATGAGTAGCATACAAATATATTCGAATACATCTTGATTTTAGGGTGAACAGTAGGAATTTAATAATGATTCTTACAATCCACTATGCGGTAAATACTATTGCTAAATTCTTAATAGAATACCATGTGATTAGCAATTGATATTCTTTTTTAGGGTTACGATACGCCATTGATAATACACAATAATGTAATAATATGGTCTCAAACTGAAATCGATTGACTACATTTATTTTTCAAATCATGGTCGAATCTTTCTTTCTTTATCATTACTTAAAATTTATTAGGGGATAGAAATGAAAAGACTGAACTTTAGAAATGCTCACGACATACTATTTATTTCTGTGTATGTTACATGTTGTGTTTAGGTTGAAAGTAGGTAAATAAATTTTTAGTATCATATAATCTTGAGTAATGTAAATACCAAATTTGTATGTGTAATTTCATGAGCACAGTATGCAGCCATGTATGTGATTGATATCTTAATATGTGTAAAGAAATTATTTTATTTCCAACATAAATGAATGATAGTATTTTTTAAAAATTCGAGTAGCAATATTCAGTACATAACGTAATGTCATACACGAAGTCGCTTCCACCTTGAATTACAAATTTCGCAAAAACACTTCATACGCACATGTATAAAATCAATGAAAAGCTCAACAGCATTCATCGATAGTTTTTTCAACATTCTAATACAAGCAGTAAGATACGAATTAGACGATAATAATTCAGGTTTTATTTATTGCAAATTCGCAGAAACTCTTTTATTTCTGATTCACCAAATTTGTGTACATATTGAAATTGCAAAAGTGAATACTGAACTCTTTTACTCAGGTACGCATCTCTTTAGGAGGAGAGCAGTCAATATTGTGCAAAATAGTGCCACAGTATTGACGTGAAAAGATTAGTATAGAAAAAGGAAATCAGTACCAGCATTGTTACCACTAATGTAATATGATTTGCACGACGTAAAACGTATTACACGAGAAACTTTAAACCTTCAAATTGAGCTGTAATTATTGTCTCTGGATCGCTGGATAAATATATCAGCGATACACACAATTTTATTACGCTCCTTCAGGAATTTCATTTAATACAATAATACCGTTTCAAATAAAATCGTATTAATTAAATAGATATCGCTGATGTTTGCCAAAGAAAGTCGTCTAACACAGGCGTAATCAACCCGTTACCCGCGGGGCAGTCGTAGCGGCTGACGATAAAGCCACGCCTCCCGCGGGCAACAGAGTCGCGTGGTGGGGCTTGCTATCTCTAGAAAATAACACGGCAGACGTGCCAATGATATTGGTTTAAATTTCCCACGAAACTTTCAGAACAGGTACGTCTTACTGTGCTACTGTTGCCCGTACGAGGCGTGTCTTAGGGTCTAAGGAAATAATGAATCTGTGGGCTACGAGTTGAGCACGCCTGGTTTAACACGTCTCGATGATAAAGAAATTCAATTATCAGTCTCTGTGTAAATTAGTAAACGATGCAGAAAAATCACGTATAATTCGTATTATTAATTGAGAATTATTGTGACTTTCCTGTCTCCACCGATATATTATATACATACATATATGTATATATACATATATTTTACATTCCGTCTTATGGGCAAAGATCCGAAGCATGTAATTATTCTAAGAATAATTTCTGGTGCTATTTTTTGAACTGCTGTCATCTCTGTATCACCATAAACATTGCAAGTGTACCATGTAATTATATGTAAATTGTTATTAATCAAATCGAGAGGTTCTCGTAACCACTGCCGATCGAAATAACTGTAGCTACTTCGCTAACAAAAAAAAGAAAAGTATTGAAATAACGAAAAATTGTAACGCTGTCGTCTGCAAAGAACACTATCGAACCTCGATCCAATGAAATAATTATCAAACGCGGTCGTTCGATGCGATCTTTGACAGATGATAGCTTCAGGTATATAGTGAAGATGTGTAAATGATACGGAAAGAAAACAAAGCAAAGGAGCATACACTGCCTTATTTATTTTACCACATAAGTAATACGTTTTATTGTCATTCATTGTAGCATAATAAATTGAAGTTTCATAATGTAACAATTATTTCCACAGTTACTGCTGCGCCCTTCCTTTTTCCCTTGATACCGAGCCGACGCACACTGTGATATTTCGGCGATCTAGCGGAACAAAATTATTGCACGAAAGTAATTCTGGTTTTTGTTGATTTTATGTGTTTTTCTACTAAGGAAAAACATAATTGAGTGTATACTTCACATTTATTTATTGTTATTAAAAAAAAAAACAAATACAAATAAATATTCAGACTAATACACTTACAAAAGAACATAGCAAAGTGTCCTCTCTGATTTTTATGAGACTTTGTATATTTATTAAGCACCTAAAAATAAGATGTTGCAGGATTTTGCCAAATAATTTTCTTACATTCAGGCGTACCATCGTAAATTTGTATCGATATCATAACTTCACCGCTATTTTCGAATTATAACTAGACTTTTAACATATTATACACTGGTATACAGTGTTCATACTTTTCCTATTTAAAGCTAGAATCATAGGATATGTAAAAAGTGCAAACAAAATGTGGGTAAATGTCGACATCTAACTGTTTTTATTTGTTTTTTAAGGTGTCACGTTGGAAGGCACAGAAGGATGTATACATATACAGGGTATCCCAGCTTATCTGTTACAAGCTCATATTTCCTAACTTATTAAAAACGGAGAAAATTTTTTATATGGAAATTGCATGATATGATCACTGACCTTTAATGTATACGCCCGATTATTAGTGATTTTCGAGATATTGCGCTTACAAATTTACTGATTTTCAACGGATGAAATTCGGCCAAATCGTTAATACCAGTAGTGGTCTTGTTCGCACCTTAAGTTTCACGTATTAGACATTGCCTCTTGAAACAGATACGAAGGGTCTGGCACCAGGGACGGCAGACCCAAATCTCGACAATAGTTTTTCGTTGTAAAGTATCAGCGATACCTCTCTCGACACTGCAGATGCTACATCTGTGGCGGAAAAGAATTGTCCAGATTTGGACCTGCTGTTCCTGGTGCAGACCCTTCGTGTCTGTTTCAAGATGCAATGTCTAACAGGTGGCACTTCAGGCGCGGCAAAACTACCACCGGTATTTCTTATTCGGCCGGATTTCTTCTGTTGAAAATCAGTAAATTTATAAGCGCAATATTACTAAAACCACTAAAAATCGGGCGTATACATTAAAGGTCAGTGAATTCGTTTTGAAAAGCAGTGTCGAATGATCTGAAGAAAAATATATACAGTAAAAGTTGAGTAACTGCCTGTATCGATCTACAGTAATGTCTCCTCTAGTGTCCCAACTGGTTGTTCCCTCTTACTGTCCTATGTGTTGTTCCTACGTCTATGCCGGAATCAGTCAAGCGTGTGATGTTTGTAACGCGATACTCGGCGGCGGTTCTTTTGATGAGAGTCCACGGCTTGACAGGTCATAATATAATAACATAACTTTTTTAATGTTACTTTTTTTTATCTGAAAATGTTCTTAACATATTCGTGAGACTTTTCCGATTAAAATGACATCAAACATGATATAATTCGGACCACATTTACTTATTTCATACTTATTGTATAACTCATTTTACTCTATTTAGCTCCATTATCGCAGTCATTTTACTAAAAAATAATAGAAAAGTTGTGAAAAATGAAAAAAAACTGAAACAATTTTTTAAATTTTTCTGAAAATTTTGCTGCGCTGAAACATGTAATTATTATTCGACACATATTTAATCTTCGCTACAAGCATCTGACAAATTACAAAAACGTGATGCCGGAAAAGTACATAAAACAGACGCCGCCGTAAAATGTAGGCTGTTTCCTCGTACTGTCCGACAAATGTAGGCTGTTCCCTCGTACTGTCCGATAAATGTAGGCTGTTTTCCAGCATCTCCCGTGAAACGTAGGCTGTTCCCTCACATCATACGTAAAATACAAGCTGCTTCCTCAGAATGTACGTAAAATATAGGCTGCTATTCAGTGCCTACTCACCTCCTACTGTCCGAATAACGTAGGCTGTTCCCTCGTATTGTCCGATAAACGTAGGCTGTTCCCTCCTACTGTCCGAAAAACGTAGGCTGTTCCCTCGTACTGTCCGACAAACGTAGGCTGTTACACAATGTCACAGGCAAGCTTATGTATTCGACGGACAATGTGTAAAGATATTTCATGTATTTTGCTAGCAATCCGTTTTTGTAATTCATTCGAAGCGATAATAAAATGAGTTACTCGATAAGTATTAATAAGTAAATGTGATCCAAATTATATCATGTTTGGACTCATTTTGATCAGAAATAAATACAAAAGTTTAAGTGTCGTCTTTATTATAACATTTGGTACGCGGGGTTTTAAATCTCTCGGTTGCCGCGACTCCCATTCCATCCTTCTCTTTTATTCGCTGTCCTTTTCTTTGTTCGGCGAACTTCAAAGGCGAGCTACGCAGCTGGAAATGTAGCCTCGGTGTTCTCCTACTGTCCCAATTCGATTCCAAGCTGAGGGACAGTAGGGGAGGCATTACTGTACTGCGTAAATGTCCGTAGTCATCCCCACCACGGGCGGAGGGGTTTCCCTTGACGCACCCATAAGTTCGACGAACGAGAAATGTAACCTGATCCTACCTCGAATGTCGGTGAGACAATACTAATGCAAACATAAAACTTTTTAAATTAAACTTTTACTAACGTATTTGTGAGGTTTTTCTGGTTAAAATAAGACCAAACACGGTATAATTTGAATTGTATGTACTTATTCATACTGATTAAGTGTGCCACATTGTAGGTTTAAATTATAAACCAAATATTGTTCAAATTATAGCGTGTTTGGTCTTATTTTAACCAGAAAGACCTCACAAATACGATAGTAAAAGTTTAATATAAAAAATCAAAATTAAACAAGTTTATGTTTGCATTAGTATTGTCTCACCGATACGTAGTTTTCGTATTGTTTTGTGTCTCGAACCTCTTTCTCGTTCACTCGCTGTCTTCCTCTACGTTTGTCAACAAACCGTACCTCGGGTCGAGCCGTGTCTATAATTAGAATCGGTTCTCTTACTGCGTAACTACGCGCCATGGGTTCCGATTTGCGGGCAGTTATCCAACTTTTACTGTAGTTCCATTTAAAAAACCGAACTTGACCTTCATATCTTTTAAAATAATAATGTAAAAGAAAAATCGCCTCCGCCAAAAGATGTGCCCCCTCGTACCATGCAAATTCTATATAAAACATTTTCTCTATCTTCAATGAGTTAAGAAATATGAGGTTGTAACAGACAAGTGGGACGTCCTGTATACACATACTGCACCCTTGCTCCAAAAGTGACACAATTCAAAAAATGAAATTTCTCAGGAAAAAAGAAAAACTATTTTCGAACATAACATTCAAATATGTACATACCGGGCAAATTATATCATTCAAAAGAATACACTCCTAGAAAGATTATCAAATACAATTTTATGTCATTTTTGGTTTACAACTCTTAAACCTTTGAACTCTACCGAGTGTGACTTGGCATCGATTTTATTCACAGGTACTTCTATGTAAAGTCACACTCGACATTTTTAAATTGCTAGTTTAAATATGTATTATATTTCGGAATATTTTTTATTACCTAGATAAGCAATATTACATATATGTAGGAAGGGAAAGGATCGTATTGGTCGTGATTAGCAAAAAAAAAACAAAATTTAATAAATTGCCCAAAAAAATACAAAGGAATTGACATCTGATTTGTACCACGACAACTGACCGGCTGCCCGCTAATGCGTATCTCTCGCAGGACATTGTTTTTCTTTCGAAATGCGATGCCGGCGACTTTTGTGATGCATTCCACGACGTCGTTCCTCGACCTCACACTACACACAACAAAAAATGACGCTAATCAGCTGTTCCACATGTATATGACCCTTTTTTGTAACAAAAAAAGTCCTTGAAGTATTCAGGTACATGATTGTTTGTACCTAATTGGTTTCTATCAACCAACTGTATTTTGAAGTACATTTCAAATAAAACACTTAAAATAATAGGGAGTTATTGAAAAGAAAATTAAAAAAAATTGGGAGTTTAAAGGGTTATAAAGAACCCTGTTATCATAGTAATAACTCGAAAATCACGATTTTTTAGTTGTGTCATTTTGGAAGCTAGGGTGCGATTTCTCTTAATACATTCAGTCCGGGCCATTTCTCAAAATTACTTCTGACAAACCAGAAAATTCTTTTTATTGAGTTTCAACCTTCATCCGTCCCTCGAGTCAATTTGATACATTTTTAGCAGAAAAATACGATTAACGAAAAACAGTAGTATGCTTTGCGCATCGCTTTATTATTTGTGAACGATGCGAAGAATCTTATCCCTGAATCTAATGAATGTACAAAAATTTCATTTTTCTATTTCCAATAAAAGAATTTGGAAATTTAACTATTTATTTTTTCGTTATATTGATTTTTATACCATTGCGTCAATTTGACACAAGGGACAAATTAAGTTGGGAAAATGAAAGACGGATAAGGGTTAATTACTTATTTAGCCTCAAACATGGTATAGAACACGTTTTATAATGTGTTAGATTCCGATGTTTAGTATGTTAAATAAAAAAAACAATAATTTTACTCTACTAAACTTTTGTACACGAAATCTTACAAGTTTGTAAAAGCAGTTAGACTATAGTTTCTAGAAACTATTTGGATGTAGCAATTCTTCTGTGTGTCTGTCTGAGGATCTTAGACGTAAGTGCATATTAATGTTAGCGTATTCTTAACGAAGGTTCGGAGGTTTGATTTAGGAGGTAGTGGGAGAAGGAAAAGGTCCAATAGGCATTCTTGGATATTACTAGGAGTTGATGAGTAAGATGTTTAAGCGTATGACTCGGGGTTGATGAGTAAGAGGTTCAAGCGTATGATTCGGGGTTGATGAGTAATTGTGTACGGAAGATAGATGAAAATTCTGGGGTGACTTATCTTAAACTAAATGATAAATATGAAAATATGTCCTAGCTTAGAGCGGTATCCAACAAATGAAAAAATATTATAAACAGCAGCTGGTACTAGCCAGAACAATACTGAAGTAGGACTCACGCGTATAAACCAACCAAATCCAAACATAATCCACCTAAGCCGAGAAATAGCCGAGCGTCGTTAATGGAACATGTGATGTCTTAAGACATCAACTGTCCGGTGGAATCACTCGGTATGAGGTCTTTATCCGAACCGAACAATTGTTTATAATTTTGAAAATATTAATTTTTCGACCAATGTTTATCTGGACTTTCTTCTCCCATTTGGCGAGTATATACATACTATCTACCCTTAAAGTTCTCAATTCTGTTTTTTACCACCCTGTATAAGCGAACAGTCCCATGACACCTGATGGCCACATGGCCCTTCGGTCCGCCAGGCATGTCCAGACGCGTCAGTCGCCTGCACTGTTTCTTAACCCACGCTTTCTCTAGTACTGCAGACAATATAAGTCCCAGTCATAAATCTTTCGAAATCAGACCACTTTTGGGTTATCCTGTCTTCGAGCCCGCTTAACCCTCGAAAGATGGATGCTTCTATACAAACACAGCGGGCGAATGCAGAGTCAATTTAACCCATAGCAAAGATTTTGTTTCTCGCAGTGCTGAGGTTGGAAGTTTTGTTCAAAATATTGCAGATATGTTTATACAGGGTGGACTAATAAAACTTATCACCTTGAATATCTTTCAAACTGTAGGACCTAGAGGAAAGACTGTCAAATACAGTAGAAGCCCTCTTATGCGGTCCTGCTTAGGCTAAGGTTATACTGGATGCAACTAGCCCGTCGTAAGTATACCTCCGTATACATTAGGGTGGCCCTTATTCATACTCGTCGAAATTTTTTTTCCGTATTTCTTTGCTCTCACCCCCCAGAATGCTCCCATTTCATAAGAAAATAATCCTTGAAAAAGTTTATTGCAATCGGACAATAGGAAAGGGTGCCGACCAGCCCTTAAAGTTTTGAAATTGTCCATGTTTTTGTAGTTTTTAAAGAATTTCTCAAAAATGGTAAGTTCTATCAAAATTTTGTTCCAACAATATTGAAAGAGCATTCAATTTTCTACAATTTCTGTATATATAATTTTTTCGTGTTTCCAGCCATTTTTTAGAGAATAGCGTTTGAATATTGAGAGATCCGCACTTCGCGCGTATAGGCAATACGCCACGCCGATACTTTACGCGCAGATAAAGGTTCCTCTAGACCGGTGCGAACACGGCAAAATTTACAGTCTTTACGGAACGCCAAATGTACCACATGTACATTTCTGTCTAAAAGTACCTTAATATGTTTTTCCAAAGATGGTCGTTGCAATCATTTATGAAATGGAACCAGTCTAGAGGGTGAGAGCAAAAGAAATCGGATGTTTAAAAATAAGGGTCACCCTAGTATACAGACGACCGAATCAAACGCCCGTTAAGCAATGGGAGCGGTTATACTACATGCGAATCGGTCGTCCGATGTTGTACGAATTCGTTCATGCATGCAGCTCGTTCAAATGAGTTTGATTTTTTCGTCCGAATGATGCGACTCGGCTACGGTTGGGTCGGATACCTACCACATGCCGTGGCCTTTTAACTAAAAATCTGGTTGCAGTATGACGTACCGTACTGAACCGTGCCGTCAGGGACAACTTTTACCTCCATTGTTTCGATATGTGACTTTTTTGAAAACATCGAAATTAACTTTCACCGAGAAGCCGTTAGATTTTTACGTAGAGTAGACCGGAGTCGAAAACAACAATTTGTCTTTGGAATATGATTTCGCAAGAACTAGTTATATAAAAACTTTTTTATCCCTAACTTACATTTCTATCTGACATTATTGAATTCATAGCAGTTTAGTTTTGTGATAAATAATACTACCTCCGTTCCAAATTAGTTGTTAGATTTAGGGTATAAAATTTGTCCCGAAATAGTTGTTACATTTGTAAATAACAACGAATTAAAAGATAAACTCAATGAAAATGAAATAGTTTAATAACTTAGTATTCTATTATTCGGTTGTTTCAACAGATCTTGAAAAAATGTATGATATTCTCCATATTCCTCTCTTGAAAGAAATACTTCATTTTCCATTTTCCAATCTCTCATTTGTTAGTAAGATTCGTAATAAAGGATTGTCCAAGAAATAGTAATAATCAGCCAAATCTATATCCATTTCGTACGATATGTGTCACAGAAATGCGTTATTGGTCGTCAGAATCGGCCACATTTTCGTTGAGGGGCTCAACAAGAAAACAGCTGGTTCATTCCGTGTTATGTGCGTACTTTCGTGGTTCGCAACATTTATCATGAAGGAAAGTTTAATTGAACGAGTGAGTACATTCTTCATACTCAATTTTTGAATAACATAAAAGGAAAAACCTGAAAGTGTAAAGAATTTAACTGAAGAGGCCTGTCCTCATAGTCAAGTATTGTAATCCAATTTCTTTTCTGTTATTATAGGTATATTATATCTACATTTCATATGCAAATAATACACATTATGCAGGGTGTAGCAAGACGCGTGATACAACCGGGCAGGGGGTGATTCTACATGTAAAAATAAGTCGAAAAAAAGGATAAAATTTTTATTTATTAGGTACGATGTTTGAATGCCCATGGACGTCCGCCGCACGGACCGCTGTAATAATACGGGAGTGTATTAGATCGTAGTCATATTACATTTCACTTTTTCATTGCTGGAGGCAGTTGGCATCCAGCTAGACACAAAGGCTAATAAGGGATCAGCATTGTACATATATGATATTAATGCCATTTGTAAACGAGATATGGTCTGTATCGAGATCCGTTCAGCGAATATTCAAAGTCGATTTTCTCGAAAACATAGCCTCATATATATCACCTTGTATATGTATTTTATTTTATTTACAAGCTGTAAATCATTTTTGGCATATATTTCCGGATTAATCAGCCATTCGAATATCCAGTGTAAAAATTTTCAAATACGCACAAATCGAAAACGATTCGCCTGAGGGTATATGTTTATTATTGGATTGGCCAATAAGTAATGTTGGGTTTTGATATAAAAGATCGTTTCTGATGTTTTTAAAACAAGATTATTCGTCACCTATAAAACGCATGTATAGTCCAAAAGCTGAGATTATAACGTGTAATTTAAAAAAAAGATCATTATATTTAGTTAAATTTTTTTAGTGTTTATTTTGATTTGAAGATGAACAACGAGAAGATGTATTTTCGTGCAATTATGCTTTTTTATTCTCGCAAAGGTAAAAATGCGGTACAAACAGCAAACGAGTGATGGTGCTGTGAATGTAAGAATGGTGCAAAGATGGTTCAAAAAGTTTCGTGATGGAGATTTTCGTCTTACCGGTGATAAATGTTTTGCCAGACCTATTGAGATTGATAACGATCAAATCTCCAGTCTAATTGAAAATAATCTACGTTATACCAGACGAAAGATTGCTGAAATGTTAGGAATATTAAAATACATTTTATTACAAAAAAATATCCTAAACCTTATTAGAAAACCTGATACTTTTAGTACAACGGTGGGTGCACTATTACCTCACTTCAGGCACCTCTTCAGTGCAATATCTTTAGTTTCAGTTAGAGCTGTTAATATCCAGATAACGCGGATACCTGAGTACCCGGGAAATACCTAAAAAGACGAAAATTATGCACATATGTTACCCAGGTATTCTACCTGTACTGTCCAGCGTTGAGAACCAAAATTATTTCTGTTTCTTACCGAAACATCCGACATTACTTATTGGCCAACCTAATAGAACCTGTTTGCTTAGAATTACGTAAGAATACGTAGTTGAGTTAACAGCATTTCGTAGGAGGACACCCTGTATCCATAAGAACGAATTTAGGTAGAGAGATAAGAAGGAATTACTAAATTCATGCAATAGTATAGGAGAAATTGGGCAAAAACGTGATTTGCAATTTTTGCCCTTTACTATCCCCCAGGCCGAGATACAAAGTTGAAACTTGGCATAAATAGGTCTTTTTTTGACAAGCTATCGAATGGCCCATCACAAATCAAATTTTGTTTAGGGGCACTTTTGACCCTATTGTTTGGCTAGACCCTTTAATCTTATTGTTTAATTACAATAGTACACGACTTTTTTTTACAATAATTAGCCTACGTTGTTACTGAAAGTAGAGCTGTCGACATGAACCTCCAGTCCCGGGTATTTGGGTACTCGAGTACCCAGGGCCCACTTGTAACGTCCGATATTACCCGA
Source organism: Macropis europaea (assembly GCA_916610135.2). Classification (NCBI taxonomy): domain Eukaryota; kingdom Metazoa; phylum Arthropoda; class Insecta; order Hymenoptera; family Melittidae; genus Macropis; species Macropis europaea. The sequence continues at coordinate 52,567,297 of OU744343.1, read as the reverse complement.
ATAAATATAGTAAAGTCAAATACGAGTATTATCCGAAACATTTATTATTCAAATTAAACAAACGATTAATGTATACATGAGGAAAAAGTTTTGCATTTCTTATATTTGCTTGGGCACATAACAATGTATACATTTATGTATAATTAAAGAAGTTTTGTATCTGTTACCTGGGTAACAGTACAGGTAGAATACCTGGGTAGCATATCTACATAATTTCCGTCTTTTCAGGGATTTCCCGGGTACTCAGGTATCCGCGTTATCTGGATATTAACAGCTCTAGCTGAAACTAAAGATATTGCACTGAAAAGGTGCATGAAGTGAGATAACAGCGCACCCATCCTCGTACTAAAAGTATCGGGTTTTCTAATAAGGTTTAGGATATTTTTTTGTAATAAAATGCATTTTAATTTAGAAAATTTCGGGTTTATTTATTTCAACATAAACTTTGTTCGATTATAATTATGTGTAAAAAAACAATATCGATCAAATGACCATCTGTTCTAAATCCACTGCACCATCTGTTGCCACTGTTTTATTTATCCCGATATTGGCAGTTAATGCTGTTCTTGTACAGCAAGTATTGTATTATTTGTTCAGCAATAATTGATTAATACTTGTAATTCTTACTGTGGGTCTTTCATATTACCAATTATACAACTGGCCTCAAATGGTGCAAAACGGTCTTGCATGACAATGTAATGATGTTTTAAATAATTATACTTAAAACATTATTCAACTTATACTGTTTTGATTTTCCGTATATTTTGGACTACACTGATATATTCTTCTCTTTTGTGTACGTATTTTCCCTTAATTTATGTATCAGTGAATGGTAAGGAAATTCTTCAAGTGACCACAAATGATACATCTACCCTAATTCTGCTTCTGCACGTCGATCGCAATAAATCGATTGTTTCGCCGGCTGTATAGTACGTGGCACCGTCTTTGGTCCCCAACAACGTGCGATTTGACGTCGTTGGATTACCTGTTGTATTTCTTTTGGGGCTACGTGAAACATATCCGCAAACCATCCACAAGCTCAAAGAGGAGATTCGGCGCATTGTTCGTGAGATTGAACCGCAATTATGCGCAAATGTAATCGGTAATTTTGAAAATAGACTGGCTTCCTGCCAAAAGAACTACGGTGGCCACTTGACCGATATCGTCTTCCTCATATAATTATACTTGATCAAAGATTATGTCGAAATAAAAAGATCGACATTTTTTAAATGAAAGTGCGTTCTATTACAAAAAAACATCCTAAAGCTCTTGTTGAAAAACCCTGTAGGGTAACCGCACGTAATATGGAACACCCGATTTTAGAAGCTTGCTACAAATAGATAGTTTTTTTTTAATGACACCAACGTCAAAACACGACAAAATTAATAAATATTCATATACAAAAAGTTAAATATTTAAAAGTTAATGGTTTTGTAATTATGTTAAAAAAAGTAAAAATAGTCAAAATTGGCGATTTGAAAAAATGGTATCAGATATGGAACACCTAGAGAATTTGTAAAGTAATCTGAAGTAACTTTACTTTTACTATTAAGAATGAACATGTATGTAAATAAAAGAGACAAATAAACAAATATCTTTCATTTTTTTAATTTAATTGAACTTTCTTCGTCTTTTACACGTTGGGAACACGTGACTGACGCGTTTGAGGCACTACATTCTTCACTTTTGTGCACCTTCAAATATAATAATGCTTTTTGTTCCGCGAAGAATTTTCTACTGACGCTCAAAACGCAGTATAACTGTCTCTTGTTTATAGGAAAGGAATTTACACAGTTTCCGATACAATTAGTTAATTATTTATCGTGATTTCGCGGTGTTCCATACAACGTGCGGTTATCTTACAACTAATTAACAGGTATGTTAGCGGCAGCCCAATTTTAAGAGGGGTCGAAGGCAGACAACCCGACATTATGCTGCTTTAGCCTTATTTATGACTGGCTTGAGGACTGTTGTTGGATTTCGAGTCGTGTAATCGAGTACAACAGTTTTAAAATCGAAAAAGAGGTTTACTCTGGTATACATTGTGGCGTTGCACAAGAATCTGTCTGAATTCGCTAATTCCTAGGCATGTATATAATATTTTTGGGAAAGGGAAGGGGTGTGGATGACCAGCCTTGACGAACTCGGCCCTTGATGACTAAGGGTAGCGTTCATTTGGAGACAGTGTTCGGTTTGGAAAGCTTATAAATAGAATATAATTTCTGACAGGTAAGTATACTTAAGACTCTAATGAGCGTGAACATTGACGCGAGCCGTGCCAGAAGGATTCGCATGTTTTGCGACACTCGAATCGACTAAACGTCAAAAAAATCATGAAATTCTATTGTGGATCAACGTAAACCAACCGATATCGTATAATAAAAATTCCAGTAGAATCGCCCGGAACTCATGATGTACGCTTAGATCGATGACACGGTGTGTTCGCGAGCATCCTGTTCGAGTAGAGGAGCCTCGAACGGCAGCAAGTGTGAAATCGAACGATCTGAATGAGGATAGGTTCGTCGGGTATGCGAGACAACACCTGGACCGTTGAATTGTGGAAAGATGTCAGGCGCGAAGGATTTCTCTTGCATCGGAGGACTGGAGAAGCACATCAGGGTGGTGAAGGAGACGGTCCTGTTCCCGTTGATGTACGGTGACGTTTACGCGAAGTTCAACCTGAAACCACCGAGGGGCTTACTGTTTTACGGGCCTCCTGGTAAAATAAACCGTTCTACGGTTCGTAATGAACAGAGTCCTGTGAGAAACGAGATTCCTGATTGACGATCCGCCATTTTTTCCCTTTTTTTCGTAGGTACGGGAAAGACTCTGGTCGCCAGCGCTTTGGCCGTCGAGTGCAGCAACGCTGACCGCAAGGTCTCCTTCATATCTCGGAAAGGATCCGATTGTCTCAGCAAATGGGTTGGCGAGAGCGAAAGGAAGCTTCAGAAAATCTTCTCTCTGGTTAATAAAATTAATCTGATTTCATAGTGTAGTAGTCCACGCGTCAGTGTGATGTTTTTCCACTACGGCACTGTGTAAAGTCCGTATCCCTACAACATATCTTCTCCTGGATGGGCTGGAACGAGTTCAAGCAGTCGTGCGACTGGTGGCTGGTTGTTGAGAAAGATAAATAAACACTAAGAGTGAGTCATCTTATAACGGAAATAAAAATTTTTTGTTCTTCATTGTACATTCATGAGAATATTATTAATAGACTAGCTTGTAACCCGTTGAAAAATCAACACTCCTCCGGAGAGATTTTCTAGTCGCTAAGGTACTGTTATAGGGTATCTTATATTTGGTAAATATTAAGTTTTGCTGGATCGCGTCACCGAAGATACGTCACTGAAGCACGTCACTCAGGACGTGTCACCGAGGTCGTGTCACCGAGGACGCGTCACCGAGGTTGTGTCACCGAGGACGTGTCACCGGTGACAAACCAACGCTACGCGTACCACTGCGTTCCACCACAGAGGGAGGTAGATGTATAAGGACCCTCGAAAGGGCCCTAAGGGCTTTTTTTGGTATCAAACTTGCTAACCGATAGGTAGTGAGGATTTTAGTACGCGACGCGCAGCGGAAGTGTATGGGGACTTCGTGATAGCCAGATTATTTGTGTATAACTTTAAAACTCTTCATATTGTTAGTGATTGTGTAAGAAATACATTGAAAGTCAAAGTTCGAGGACTGATTTGTTTTCCCACACCATAACAGTATATACTCATGCACTCTTTTGGGGTAAGAACTGACTACCTACAACATTTTAGCTTCCTATGTCTTATACCATAAGACTTATGGTATTTGAAATATTTTTGGCCGGATAGAGGATCCCAAGTGACAATTATACACATATTATTTGATTGATAGGTGAAGTTTTCCCAATTAAAATGAGTTCAAACACGATCGGACTATTTGTTACCAGAGACAGTCCAACTATTGAATCTACCTTACGCAAAAATTTGTATAACAAATGATCCGAATGAAATCGCGTTTGGACCCATTTTCATTGGGAATGAACCTGCTCATTTGTAATATATTCATCAATGTATTATAAAAAATACAGAACTTTTTATTTTCGTTATACGATGACTCATCTCTACCGACAGAAAACGGATCGCCGTCTCAATCTTGCTCCCTCTTTGTTGTAATTTCTTTGTCCCGAACGCTATTACAATGAGCCGTGGAACAATGTACTGAAGCTACTGCAACGCACCGTTATTGTAGACACTTATAAAAAGATTTCACGAACTGCTCCTTTCAGTTTTTTATGTGTTCTTCCACGTTGATAAATCACGTTATTACGAATCTTCTTACACAGGGTAGTTCACGCAACTGGAACAAGTCATACCCCTTTTCTGGTTGCAATTAGAAAAAAATGTTAGAGTTAAACATCGGACAGCGGATAGCGCGATAGTCGAGTCGCACGCACGGCGGTGGCCGGGTCAAACTTGACCCAATAGTAAAGTTTTTTTTGTATGTATCTGCAAGCAAATGTTTATGTTAGCCTTTTATTTTATTGAATATTTTCACTTTTGAAATTACACTCGTATGTAATAATTGAAAGGAAAACATATTTGCAAATATTATATCATAAATATTTTTACTAACATCTTTATTTTATAATTGTACAAGCATTATTCTGTTTCTATACAATGCGTATATAAAGTGTCTTTTCGATTTATCACATGATCGTTACAAATATTCCCCAAAGAATTGCCATTACATAAGGTTGCTTGTCCATTCGATGAAATTTCGTTATTATAATTATTTTCATCCTCCACAAGCTCGTTGGAACCATACTTTTGATTCGATATAATGAATTTTCTCCACTGAAATCGTCATGAAAATGAAAGCACGTCTGTTTTGGACGATTGTCTGCAAAATAATGTTTTTAAAACGCATTTTCTCGATGCTCAGATTTCTTGTTATTGCTAAGGCAACGATTACAAGAGGGGAGATTGCTGTGATTCATGTATCACAGTCTCAACTGGTCGAAAAACATTGTAATGCTGGGTCTCGAATGACCCTGTCTCTGCCGTCTGAGGGTTAAAGGCCGAATGGTTCAAAGAGGACTACATTTTCAGGTCCATACTTTTTTTCGCAAATGTAACGATGTACGTGCATTTTACAGGTGCACCTTTTTTTGGCATATATAAAATCCCGTCATTCTACATAAAACAAATATTAGAGTAAAGTGGTCGAAAATTGATTAGTTCGTGGGATATTTTAAATAAATGTCTTTATTAACCCTTTGACTGCGGGCTACTTAGAAACGAGGCGAATCCTGTGTGCGACCGAGTTGCAGTACCATACCGAGAACCGTTGCGCCGAACGCCTATGGGCGTCGACAGTACACGATGGGCAACTTTGTCAAGTGCCTGTAGGCGTCGATAGCAGGCAAAGGGTTAAGATCACGAGAACAAGTATAAAAATCAATATTAAAGTATGTGAATGGTAACAGGCCCAACAATCGAAGCCCTGCATTATTTTCTTCGATGAAGTCGACGGATTGGCACCCGTGAGATCCAGCCGACAAGACTTCGTGCATGCCAGCATAGTCTCCACTCTCTTAGCCTTGATGGACGGCTTGGACAACAATTCAGAGATCATAGTAATCGGAGCAACGAACAGGGTCGACGCTATAGATCCAGCTTTAAGAAGACCCGGTCGGTTTGACAGGGAACTGTACTTTCCGTTGCCATGCTACAACGCGAGGAAGGAGATACTCTCGGTATTCGATGCGTTGTCAGAATACAGTGTTCCACGGTTGGCTGGAAGAGCATTTGGGACCGAGAACTTCCAGCCAACCGAGGTAGGGCAAGTTGTCATTGCCTGCTCGAGCACAATATTCACCCTACCTCGGTTGGCTGGAAGTTCTCGGCAGGGATTGAAAACAGTTATGATATCGGTTTCGGTTCTTGAAACTGTTATGAGAACCGAAATAATGTTATAAATGTTATGGATATAACGGTTCTGGCCTATATTGGTTTCGGTTTCGGTTTCGGTTCTTCAGAACCGATATTATATCGGTTCCATATCGGTTACATAACTGTTATTTTTCAGTTCTATATCGGTTCTAAAACGGTTCTGGAATCGATACTCATATCGACTTGGTAGTTACTGAAAACCTTAGATATTACTGTTGCAGATTATGTACAAGCTTGTAACTTTACAATTTTACAATTTACAATTTTGCAATTTTGCAATTTTGCAATTTTGCAATTTTAGAAATTTACAAAGTTTTCATTTTACAATATTCTAATGTTTATTTTTTTCTAATTTAAAGTAATCTGTTTTTTATTTCGTTTAACCAAAATTTAAAGAAAAACTTATCTTACTATAATAGATAAGTAATATATTTAACGTGGCAATATAATACATAATATAAATACGTTCGCACCGGACAAAACTTAGGGAACGATTTTATTTCGCTTAGAAGTCTCGAACTGAAAACCGTTATAATAAATATCTAAGGTTTTCAGTAACTGCAAAATCGATATGAGTATCTATTCTAGAACCGTTTTGGAACCGATATACTTAGAACCGAAAAATAACAGTTATGGAACCGATATAATATCGGTTCTGAAGAACCGAAACCGAAACCGATATGAGCGAGAACCGTTATATCCATAACAGTTATAATATTGTTCCGGTTCTCATAACTGTTTCAGTCAGAACCGATATATAACAGTTTGAAACAGTTATTTTTGGAACCGTTTCAACCCCTGGTTCTCGGTCCCAAATGCACTTCCAGCCAACCGTGGAACAGTATATCTTGCAATTCAGAATGCTTCTATGATCATAATTTTACGATAGGTGCATATCAAGAGCTGGAAACAGAAGCCACCGCAAAAGTTTTTGGCTTATCTGGCGTCGAAGACCATCGGTTTCTGCGGCAGCGATTTGCAGGCGCTCTGCGCCGAAGCGGTCATGTGCTGTGTTCGAAGGAACTATCCTGAAATATACACGTCGAAGGCCAAGTATCAGATCAACGAACGTCACCTTAAAGTAATTCGAATGAGCGTTATTCAAAGATTCAGGAGACGGAGAAATATTAAATTGGTATTGCTGCAGGTCGAGAAGCAAGACTTCATGAGAGCTCGACAGAACATCCTACCAGCGTCTCATCGTGTTTCAGTCGCGCCCGTCAAGTCTCTGTCATTTAAAATTCAGCCTCTGCTGCAAGATAATTTGTCACGCATTCTGGTTCAACTCGACACCCTCTGTCCAACTGGAATGCTGATTTGTGACGTCATGTGAGCATTAGATCGCAATACAATGATCGAACGAGAACAATCCCGTCCTCCATCAACTGCGTCTATGAAGTTTTTTCCAAAACTCAAATACTTTGAACAGCCAGGTCTGATGTTAGCATGAAAAGTGTTAGGAAACTCTTGTTACAGTACTGGTCGAGCTGCATCAAGGTCAACCAGTTGCCCGAGGATTTTATTGTGCGGTCATGACGACTCCCACACACGTCATTTAGGGCCCGCGTTGCTTCATACTTTGGAGCACTTGCCCTGTCACGTTCTGGATGTTACGACTCTGTTCGAAGAAACGGGAAGGGCCGCAGAAGAAGCTATCATTCAAGTAACGAAATGATGAGACAAACGTGACTCCGGTTCTTAGAATCATGTTACTGATTATACGCGCACATCAGAAGGTGAAAATGGCTCGACGAAGTTTACCATCGTTGCTCTACGTTCCTGACATCCTAGCATGGTGGGAGATAGTCGACGAGGCAGCACGAGTCGTTTTTACATCTTTAATTCAAGGCTTGGACCGATCGGTGCATATGCTAGTTTTGACCACGGCTAATTGTCCGCGAGAAGATTTGCCCGTAGACGTAAGAAAAACATTATTTTCTTGATTACATTCGGTTTGCGTGTGTTCAGTAGGGTGGTACTCATTTTTCTGCTTTCGATTTTTTTTTTGGTCAGACCCCCCGAAATTGTGACAATTGGTGAGAATATTGTTTCTATAAAATTTCAGAGTGTTTGGGCAGAGGGAACCTATGCCGCATTTGAGTTAAAGTTTTGAAATTTTAATGATTTCACGTCAATTTCGGACATAATTGTGTTCCGCTATTCCATATTCATTTGTGAATACTTTTTAATAGAAGTACAATTTCTTAGATGTATAATAGTAGTATTTTTGTTTGACTTACAATATACTCAAAATTTCTGAATTTTAACTTTAATCTTACAAAAAATGTTATGGAGATGAAACACGCAGATTTCAATGAAATTTTAGTATGACATAGATCTCAAAAAAATATTAGACACGTATTTTTTTATATTGGGCATCGTTCACTGTGAAGGGGTGAAAATAGCCCTCGAAGTAAGAGGTAAGAAACCTATTTAGCAGTGTATCTCGACAACTATTGGAGATAGAAAGAAAATTTAAACGTAGTTTTCTATTTTTCAATGTCGAATCTATCTACGTAAACAGTTTTCCAAAAAATTATTTGTTTCAAAAATATATTAAAAACTTACATATTTTTGCAAATTAATCTGGCAAAATGATGATGAATCTTTATGAAAATTTGTACATGTAAACTTTGGATCAATATCAAATTCACGGGTACACAGTAATTTTTAGTTTCAACCTTGCAATAAACTATTACATTTATAAGCACGTTTTGCCCACGATGAAAGTTTTTAGACTTGTATGATCAATGTTCTGGTACATTTTTATGGCGTTTTAGGCCACCATAGGACACTTTAAGACAACCAATTTTATTAGTACCAAAATCGATTAATTTTTACAGCACCTTTATGAATTTAAAAATATTGACGAAAGTGTAAGTCGAATTGGACTACAGAAATTTAACGGGCATTGATGGTATCTCATACCAGAGTATGTAGAATTATCGTTTTTTTATACGACAATATGTTCTGATACAAAAAGGCGTATGGTTGAAGCTATACAGAATTCACAAACGTACAATTCTTGTAAAATAGTGTTTATATAAAAAAATATCGACAATTATATTTATATGAGTATAGTAAATTTAATGTCAACAAAAAGTAGGAAATTTTTTACAAGATTTGGTTTAACCCTGCTATGTTCTTCGATTCAACTATACACTTAAAGTCTTTGAGACAAAAATGACCCGAATATGTGAAATTCGTATTTTTAATTTTACGGTCTAACTAAAGGATTAAGGAAATGTAGAAATATGTTATTATATCTTTTATAATACTTTTATTGCAAAAAACAATACATTCTATTGAAACTAATTACAGAAACGTATCTACAGAAATGCTTTTATGAACGCACGATAACTTTCTTCTTCCACAGCTGACTTTGCACTATGACTTTGATTGTACCTTCTCAAAGTACAACGAATGTTTAGATTTCAAACACGACTCCTCAGGAACAAGGCTTCGAGGAAGTAGACAGAAACAAACGGAAAGATATATCTATACAGCTCTAGACAATCTTACATTACATTACACGATAAGAAAAAAAGATTTATACGTCGTAGCAAAATTCGGGTATTGCTAAATAATAAGTCACATTTTGGACAATAATAAAACTATCTCTTGTTAGTTATTTTATATCATTTATCGTTCCATTCGACTTTATTATCAGTCATGATTTCGAAATATTTCACTTTGATGACTGATTTCCATCATTTAATTGTGTCTTAATTACTTAGGGACAAAAAAGACCCAAAGAACTTATATGTAACTATTTTTGTTACTAACATACCTTTTGACCAGGGACAATACGACTTTAATATAATGTCAAGGGAACAGAAACGAGCATATTCGTAACAATTTCGATACATGTTCTTTGGGAACAGTAATGTTCTTAAAGAAATAATAACGCCTTCGGCTAAAAAAGACCCGAAGACCGTGGTAGGGTTAAATACAAATTTTGTATAAAAAGATTCGTTAATCTGGGAAAATAATGAATCGTATACAGCAGCTTTGAAAATAGTACAAAAATTGAAAATACTCGTAGTAAATGATACTGCAGGGCAAGACATAAAGCTAATAACAGAGTACAATCATTTGTTAACTAAAGACGAAGAAAATATGCAATATGTTCTGCAGATATGAGAAGAGTATAGACAATGTTACTCTAATATACTTAAATGTAGTTTAACACAAGACATGTACTGAAAAATACGTATTATTTTACTTTTTATATAAAGTTCATTTGTGGCTTACTCTCCATTGTATATGTATATAATTGAAATTTTAATAATATTTTGTTCATAACTATACAAATAATTACAATTTTTGTTTATAGTTACTTACATAATTATTAGAAAATAACAAATAATCCAATTTTTGTACGTAAAAAGTATTGTAGTCCCTGACACCCGTAGCCGCGTACAATGGCTTAGACGCTGCGTTATATGCTAAGTTTAAAGATAAAATTCAAAAATTTTGTGTATATGGTTGTAAGACAAACACAAATATTGCCATTATATATCTAAGAAATTGTACATATATTACAAATTATTCACTAATGCTTATCGAATAGCGGAACACATTATGTCTGAAATTGAGGCGAAATCATTAAAATTTCAAAACTTCAACTCAAATGCGGCACAGGTTCTTTTTGTCCAATCACTCTGAAATTTTGTAGAAACCATTTTCACGCCAAGTGTCACAAGTTTGAGGGGTGCGACCAAAACAAACTCGAAAAAAATTGTTGACCACTATAGTTAAGGACCACCCTAGTGATCAGTTATAAAGATTGATACGATCGTTGACGTTCTCCTTGTCAAATTATTAGGTCGCGTGCTTGTTTGACGATCATCAGGGCGAAGTTTTCGAGACCATGCCCCCCGGTGAGCAGGAACGTGAATCATTCTTCAAGCAATTATTTCTTCCTTCGGCGTCCGACATTGAATCGAATCGATCGTCTCAAGGTACATCTTCTTTGACAAGGTCCATTTGAATTTGAAATAACAATATTGATGAGCTGATTATTAAACAGTGGATGTTGTTCAAAACGTGAGTCCAAAGAAGGCCAAAGAAGGGGGCAGGCGGCGAAAGTTGGCGGCACAAACCGACTCCACAGAAACTCCTGTGATTCGTGAGTCAATTATCTTGCACATTACCAATCAAACTGTATGCAAAGCAATAACAAAGTCAAAATAACAGAGGAGGTGTCGTCGTCGCGAAGATCGAAACCTGGGACCAAAGCGCGGAACAAACTTTGCACCGTGCGATCCGTTCACTTGATGTCAGCCTCGAAGTCAAGTAATCACGAATCAACACTGAAACAGTCCTCCAGGGGGTACAGTGAGTAACTTTAATATTCGGACACAATAAAATTTTTACTTTGTCGCACTGTAATTTTCTTCACGACGAAGAAAATAAACATTTAGTTGTGCGTAATATTCCGACATTACGTCTAGTTAACAATAGTATAAATATTATTTATACAATGTGTACTGTTTATTATTTATAAGTTTTAAATGAAATGATGTCTAATTTTGAAGTTACAATAATATTCGGCCACCTCGGAACGTAGCAACTTACATGAGCTATTACGATACTTATTTTAAATGTAAGGTATGTACAGGCTGTCCAATTTTGATTTATAAATACGAATATCTCGTAAAGTACCCGTTGTATAAAAAAAATGGTTCAGAGAGGAATTAAATGGTTTCGAGGGTGCAATTAGTTTTTCTGTAGATGAACGTGTAGAGGTCATATGAAGATGATATACGTTTTTTTAAATGGTATCATATACAAAGTTCCACGGATGTCTGAACTGCTTTACGATACGGATGTCTGAATCGGCCGTACCCCAATCACATATCCCCCCTTGCTCCTCTGGAGCCGAGCCGAGAAGTCGGACAACTCGCGGCGGCGTTTGAGAAACATGATACATTGTACGAAGATAGTAATTTTGTATACATTAGTCGATGCATTTCTTTACTACCTAAAAAAATATTAAGGTATTTATGTCGAAAAACCATTAGTTTAGGAGATATTTTGGCTTGAATATTGCAAAGTGATTCTAGTACAATGAGTTGCTGGAAAGATTACGAGCGGAAGGAATGCGGGTCTGATTGGTTACAGTAGGCCTAGTCGAACACAATCATAAAAACAAATGCACGCATTTTCTTTATTGGCAGAACGGTCACCCACTAATCGGACCATATAGCACCGTGTGACAAAGGCGGAGCGTGCGGAGTACCCCTCTTGCCCCTGTACCGTCGAGCTCGTCTTCTTTCCAGCAACTCACTATACACCTATCTGCACCTACATTTTCTGAATCGACAGTGGGCAGGTGCGGATACAATTACTCACAAAATTGAGCGTACACACAATACAGAAATGTTATTTGTTCTGTAAACAAAAGACAAAGTTTTTTCATTCATCAAATTTGTCGTAGGGTACAATATGCGCTTTTAATAAATAATGACGCATTTGATAGAAATGTAAACAATATATTCATATCACTTTATTAATAAAATAAGAACCTATGTACATTTCGGCGTCACAAAATTGAGCGTACATCCAACAAAATTATATAAAACAGTTAATAATTTTAACTCTAATATTTTGTCACATATCCAATTGCATCTGTAACAGCTTGTAAACGTCTAGGCATAGACTCGACTAGCTTTTTTGGTAGCGGAACTTGAGATATTTTCCTATATTTCTTTAATTTTAGAATTTGCATCCGTTTTGTTTGTAATTTGAAAATTGCTTAATTTCGTTTTCACTTCTTTCTACAGATGCTCAATCAGATTTAAGTCTGGCGACTGTGGTGGTGTATGTAATCATTTTGGGATATTGTTAAACAACCATTGCTGTTGATCATGCTGACAGTAATATACGGCGGGCATTCCTAATTTTTCAACCGAAGGCTTTAAATTTGTCTGTAAAATATTCAGATGTTTCCTCTTGTCCATTGTTGTTTCAATAAATTCTAAATTGCCAACACCATTGGCTGCCATACAGTCCCGGAACATTACGGAGCCTCCTCCATGCTTCACCGTGGGGATTACATTATTTTTATCAAACTCAGTATTCGGTTTTCTCCACACAATGCCTTTCCCATCCGAATTAAATAAATTAACTTTAATTTTTTCGGAAAATATTATACTATTCCAGAAGTGTGGATCATAATTTACATATTCTTTTGCGAATTTTAAACGCTTCAATCTGTTTACTTTAGAAATGTAGGCTTTCTTTCGCGGTACCCTACCATTATAACCCTGGTTATGTAACACTCGGCGAACAGTTTCTATCGATATAACTTGCTTAATCCTTGACGAAATTTCAGCTGTTAATTTGGGGACAATTGTCCTAGGATTAATTTTAATTTGTCTGACTATGTGTTGTTCGTCCGCTTCGGTCAGAAGTTTTTTCCTTCCTCGTCCTGCTTTATTACACAAAGAACCCGTGTACTTATAATTATTTATTATTTTTTGTACAGTAGAATGGGGCCTACTTATTCTTTTTTCAATTTCTCTTAAAGATTTACCTTGGCAGTGCAACTTTATAACTAACCTTTTTATAGAAATATTAGTCTCTGTTCTTTTCGAAGCCATGATGTAAATTGTTACCAATAAACAGTGTAAAATCACGATCAAACGTAGCATAACAACAACACAAAGGAAGGTAGACGTTATTGAAAGAATTCCAAAGAGTAATATCGTAAAATGTGTGTTTAAAAAATATAATTTTTAGGCAACTATCTATCTGTACGCTCAATTTTGTGACGCCGAAATGTATATATCTTCTTATTTTTGTTAATAAAGTGACATAAATGTATTCCTTACATTTTTATTTAATACGTTATTATTTGCTAGAAATGCATATTGCACTCTACGACAAATTTAATTAATGAAAAACCGTTTGTTTTTTTGTTTATTGAAGAAATGAGATTTCTGTATTGTGTGTACGCTCAACTTTGTGAGTAAATGTAGGCGTACTAGTACCACTTTGCAATATTCAGGCCAAAATATCTCCTAAACTAATGGTTTTTCGACATAAATACCTTAATATTTTTTTTATAGGGAATAAAGAGCTGCGTCGACTAATGCATTAAAAATTATATGATTCCATTTAAGAAAACGTATGTCACATTCATATGACCTCTACGTGTCCATCAACAGATAAACTAATTACACCATATTCTCTCCCTCTCGAATCCATTCAATTGCTCTCCATTTAAAGTGGAGAGCCATTCTGAACCATTTTTTCATACAGCGGATAATTTACAAGTAATTCGCATTTATAGATTAAAATTGGACACCCTCTATATAAACATTGTAATCTGTGTATAGAGCCACAAGCCTCAGGAGATCAGTTGTGTTTCGGTATTCACTGAATTCACTTATAATAATAGGACGCAAAAGTGACACTTCTTACAATAGATACCAGCTTGTCATTTTTCACAATGCAAAAGGGAAATCGTACAGAGAAATCGCTACCATGATTAATATAAGTAAAAAAGGACAACCAAAGAAATTAGACATGCGTGACAAAAGCAAAGTTATTAGGAAAATAAAGACAGATTTTATGTCAAGTGCACCAACGTTAACAGCCAAACTTTCAGAAGAGTGAGAAGAAAGTGAACCCTCATATAATACGCAGGGCATTGAAAGAAGGTGGTTATAATGAACGAGTTGCTCAAAAAAATTCGTATGTTGTGAACGGAAACAATAGAAAGAAAAGAGCAAATTATGCTAAAGAGTTTATTTTAAAAGATGATACATGGTGGAATGACGTTATCTTTAGTGGTGATAGCAAATTTAATATTTTTGGATCAGACAGGCGAAGAATGGCGTGGCGGAAAAAAAATTAATTGTTTAAAATTAAACACACGAAGCCGACTGTAAAGCATGGAGATGGAAATGTAAGTACTTGTATAGGGGTTTATTTCAACATTTGCGACAGGCGAATTAATTTTTATTAATAGCATAATGCATAAGAATATTTATCACAATATTCTGAAAAATAATTTATTGAAAAGTGCAACAAAAATGGAAATTCAAAGCACATTTAAGTATTATCAGGACAACGATCCCAAACACAAAGCAAGGATTGCGCAAGAATATTTACTCTATCATTGCCCAGAATTATTACAGTCACTGCCACAGTCTCCAAACTTAAACCTAATTAAGAATTTATGAAATGAACTAGGCCGAAGAATTGAGAAAACTCCAATAACCTCTAAAGAAATTTTGAAACAACGGCTGAAAGATGAATGGAACAATATAAATACAGAATATTTGCAAAAATTAATTTGCAACATACTTAACGTTTGAAAAAGGTCAGTCGACAAGAAGGACATCCTACAAAATTAGTCCAAAAATTACCAGTTTTCCTAAGTGTCTGAATATTAATGTAATATTACAGTCAGACATTGTTTTGTTTAAAATAGATAATATAGTAAGTGTTATGAGTTATATAAATAATGTTTGTATTTTTGTTAACTAGACCCTATGCAATAATGTAATATAAAACTAAACATTTTATTTCCTCGTCACGAATAAAATTACAGTGCGATAAAATAAAAATTGTATAGTGCCCGAATATTAAAATTACTCACTGTACGTAAATGATACAACACTTAACTGTATTAACAATCGTAGAAATTAACGTGAAGAGGAAGAGCAGTGCGTCCGGCGAGGGTCCAACATCGAAGCGCCCGAAAAACGTGTCCACGGGAAATTTGTCCTCGTCTAGCACGGAAAAGCTGACTGATTCTCAGACGGAGGAACTGCTCGGAAAAATCGTCGAGGAAACAGAAACGTGGCCATGTCACGACTTAGAGAGTCTGTATGCTTCCCTGGAGCTGACGTTGGAGAGAAGCGAGGACGATGCGTGCACCGCGGTGGAGAATTGTTTCGAACAGTTCAAAGAATTCAGGAGAATCAAGGTGCACGTGAAGAAAGAAGAAAATTGAATTTATCTTGGTAAACCGTGATATACAATCCTGTCAATAGCCGCGACGTGTCCCCTTTACCAATGTGTAATTTTCTGATCTGTAATTTCCAGTCGCTCGCAACTATAAAACAAGGCTGCTAACGAGTACCTGCTAGAGTCTGACCGTACTTAATCAGAGATAGAATTATATCATTCTGAGTCTGCTGTGTGTTTTTTTTTACTAACTTATGGCGTGTCTAGTCCGGTTGTTCATTTTAAAGAACTCTACGCGGTGTTTCGTGTAATGTATGCATGTCACTTATTATGTATGTTCACTTTGTGACTCTATGACGAAGATTAAACATTGTTCATTTAACGCGTCCATTTATATTCATTATTAAATTTATGATAAGTCGAGTAAACGAAAATAACTGGATTACGAAAGAGAAGTAATGCACCTTTACTTTCATTGCAACTTGATATCATTCTGAGGTATCGAAACTTCCTGAATACAACCGAGGCGGATCTAATTATTTGGACTTTTACAACGGCAACGATACAACGTTTGCAAGCACACTCGAACGGGTGACACTTCCGTTGTACAACAAAGAAAGCGTTCAAGTTTATGCGGTTAGGCGCGGGATTACTTTCTCCGCTATAATAAATGCTTCTTACAAACGAAAATGTAATCCGTGTACCAAAACAAGAAGCCACAATAACACTGTGGATTCTTGTTATTCGAAACATTTCTAATTACCTGTGTTTTTCTTTCAGGACATCTTCAAACATCATCGAAAATACTTCTAACCATGGTAAACATAATTTCTAGTGCTTTGTACTGTCATTTCGTAGCAGTATAATTGGGAGTTTATAAATACGTTTGACAAGTTCATGACAAAGATATGAATCACGCGGGGGGCGTTAGTACCCTAAGCTACCTATTATTTTCCCGTTAGGAGGGGTGAATAGTATATGTCGCTTACAGATAGAGGAAGAACTTACTATATTATCGTACAGATTATTGCGTATGTGATTTTCTTACTGGCCTTCTGAAGTAGTCATAAATTAATTAACTCCCTAGATACGTTGATTCTAGGTACAATGTCACATGTCCCCTTCCTGTGTAGTTTAGTGCAGTCTAAAATTGTGACTTTTCACAATGAAATGAAATGGTTAGGGTCAGCCCTGGTTAAGACTTTTTCTTCGTCTGTTCTGAAGCATCCTGTACGCCCATCGATCTCATTTCAGCGCCACGCCTGGAAGAACGTGTAATGGATTCCAATAGTAAGATGAGACTGAGCCGTCGTATGAGGCAACTACATTTCTCTGTCGAGGCGACATGTTAATTCACGATCAGCCGTAATTGTCTGTTCTCCCCGATGACGACGGAAGATGGAAAGCAAGATCGAATCTCCTTGAAGAGAGGCGGAGTGAGCCACGCGGTTCTGCAGGCTTATCAGTTCGTGCCGGGCGGCCGTGCAATGCGTTGCCTCGACTTGCAGTTTAATTGTGCCTTCAATTTTACGTGTGACACACATTCAACCCTTCACAGAGTGTATGTGTCCGCCTTTTAACTTTCGCTGGTCGAACAGAAACGGAAGCAGTCGCGCTGTTGCCCCCCGGAGACCTCGGTAAATTATTGAATTTTCGTCAAAAATCATTTCTAAGGGTAACATATCGCGGTTAACAATTTTTCAATGCGCTTGCAACAGGCAGGGTGTATCAATGTAAAACACACACCGACTATGTTCTTCTGAAAAAACATTTATCACAAAAAGTACAAAAATAACAAATATTATCTTTCCAAATAGTCTCTATGTACTTCGTGCGACGAACGCATAAATTAAAGCACGGTAAAAAAGGTTGCGTACACGTGAATTTCTTATTTCTAATAAATAATACTTGTATTAGACATGTAATACATGAGCTCGAATTTGTTGAAAACATAGCAGAGTACAAAACGAAACAGAAAACGAATTGGCACATTTGACTGTTGAACATGTATGTAAATAATACACTCAGACACGGGGAAGGTCGTTATAACACGTTCCTGAAAGCGATAACAAAAACAATGTACCATCCGCGGCTCAATATTCAAATAGTACTGTCATTACAGTTTACATGCAGTATGTGTATTTTTTCGATTTTCGCGCTTTTTCCATCGTAACAGTATTACAACAGTGATCCCTATTAATACTACACGGTTTGGCTTCTAAATATAACGTCGTATATAATACATTATCACAATGTATCAATTATCATCGTTTCTTTCAAGTTGCTCTTATAAATTATCACATAGTTACACGAGAAAAGACGATATCAATTAAGCGAGAAATAACGCTTTAGTATCTTCGTTTCCGAACGCGTTGTGCACAGGCTGTGAAAAACGGACCCTTTTTCAACAGCCTGTATTATTGCTGATAAAATTTATTAAAGCTACCTATTAAACAATACTCAACGTCCACCGGGTGCATTGTTTGCATCGGGATCTATTCATCCGTATCGTTGACTAGATCTATAACGGCTGGCTTATTGCTTTTATTCTCCGCTCCAGCGGAACGCGCACCAAGAAAGCAACTGATCGGTTGCTGAACATCCTCGATATTATTATTTATCTCTAACACTTCGTTGTAGTAGTTGATGCCATAGCGGCGTAGCACGTCAGAAGGAATGCTTATATTTCCGTTACAAGTCATCAGGTTCTCCTTCACGTTGTCGTGCGGGTACATTCTGTCGTGGTTAGGCCTCTGCACTTTCACGGGTGGTTCCTTCACTTGTTTCTCCTCCATGGGGTTTCTGGGTTGTACGTTGGCACCATGGAAATTCAACTGAACTCGTTTCTTCTTTCTCAGGGGTTCATCGTTCGTTGCGTTGCTCTTCGGGGTGAACCTCTTCCGTTTCGGGAGTTGAACGCTTTCTAACTCTAGCAAATGCCAACCTTGTCTCTCCATCTTCAACATGTCTCTGATCGCATCCTGAACCAGCATCTCCTGCTCCACGCGATTCGGTGACTCGTGGTTAATCTCCTCTCTGGTACCGGATCCTCGGACGATCCTCAAGACCTCTTGCACTTCGTCGTCGGAATCTTGCACGGAGTTTGTGAATGTCTTCGTGTTCTGTTCCTGCGGAATCTTCAGTGAACGTTCCTCCGCCGTATCAACTTGCGAAACATCGTTGTTTGGCATGATTATAGGAACGATCAGCGGCATTATCACTTGCACCCTGTTCACTACTTCCGATTTCTTCTGACTTCTAGGAGAAACTTCGTGTTGTCTACTATTTAGGCTGATGTTTTTCTGACACGGCTGTACAGTCTGTTTCGGGCGAGTTTCTGTGACTGTTTTAATATTATCGTTCTCGTTAGATTTCAGAATCCTGTCCGGAGGTGTTTGAGTTATCCGAGCATCGCCCTTTGAGTTATCTTTTTTGTGAACACTTTCTTGAGGGTAGTTATAATTATCAGTTGCAGGCTTCACATCAGGCGCGGACGAGACCGTATTCGATAGAACATCGTGAACAGCGCAGGCCTCTTCGCATGTGGATGTAGCACGTGATTCCGTCAGCCTATCCAAGGTGGAGCCATCCTTTCGTACCACATTTTCCTCGAGGTTCGTTGGACTATTTGCTACAATATCAGCAACCAAATATCGATTCGTGCTGTTCACCGCCTGTAAGGGTGGACTACAACACCTATAAGGACTATTCTCGAACGCCGGGTAATCGATACGAGAAACGACACTTTTCTGAGAATCTTTTCCACTGATTGCTTCGGCGGTGTCTGTTTGCGTGGCCATATCGATGGTGTTCATCTTCAAATGTTTACGCTTCACAGACATCTGAGCGATTACTTCTGGTCCTATTTTCAAAGTCAACCGCAACCTCCCGTGCAACTTTGTCACTGGACTCTTCTCTCTTGTCGTGTTGGCTCCCTCGTCGAAAGGCTTGGAGAATATTTTGCACATGTCGATCTCCGTTTCTGTAGGCTCCTCCGTGACAGTATAATCTGTACTAGAAACTAAATTGTGCAGCCTAGCTGAATGTGACTTCACGTCGGTTACACACTTGAAATCTCTGCCGCATATTTTACACGTCGTTCCCAGGATAACGACACTACAGTCACGTAACTTTACACCATTAGGAATGTTGAGCTTGTTGGTTTTATGGAAACCGTGAGATGTGCCCCGTTGGCACTCTAACGATCTCATTTGGAGGCCCATGCAACGAAAAAAGTCTAATTTTCCGTTTATCTTCGACACGTCGACATCGTGCCAGCCCTCGTGGAAATCCTCTTCACCACGTTTCGTCGTCCTGAGCGAGTATCTGCCGAGATCCCCGCTGCAATGGTAGTCCCTGTATACGAGTGGCGCCATCTTCTAACGGTCAACGACCTCTCTGACTAAACAGCAAAGACCTATCGTTCAGTTAATGTTCTTTTTTCTTTGTTTATGTATGTAGGTGACTTTGAAGAATAGAAAATAACAACGTTAACTTTGTCGTTACACGTGCACGAATGGGTGCACAAAAAGTAATTAACTGGCGAATAAATTTTGATACTAGAAATATTGCATTATAAAAATTAATTTTAAATTCAGTTGGAATGTAACAGCAATAGATTTGGTAGACGTACAATTTTCTGATCAGCAAAATTTTCCAAAAAATATTTAAAATTAGCTTTTTATTATTATTTCTATATGCTGTCATTTGTTTCATTAACTTAAATAAATATGTATATTTTCTTTAATTAATTTAATGTATGTAAAAATAAAGTAGCACACTGTTTTATACAAAATATTTTATCTAGTTTAGTACACATTTTAAATGAATTCTATTTTCGTAATAGCAACCGTGTAAGCAGCGCCCTCTAGCTTGGCATGTTACTCTGGCTTTCATTCTAAGTCTTTTTGCAATAACAAAAAATAGTCAAATGCTACAAAATATTTATAAAGGGATAATATTTAAACAATTCTAAACAAAAGATTTTTTATAATTAATACGGTTGTTATCTGTGAATTATGTTACTTACATGAAGATTCTCCGACTATCCTTCACCACAAATTCTAGAATTTTTTAATATTTCTGCTATACATTGCACTAACTTAAGAAAAATAAGATAGGCTGTAGATACTGTTCAAGGGTAAATACTGTCAAGTGTATATACAATTGCGCGCACAATGTAAACAACCGGTTGTTTCGAATGACGTAATTCCACTGTAAGTGAACAGTTATTGCATCCCCACTATCGCAACCATAACGCAAATTTCCCAGTCAGAGTTAGGGGGAAAGGTGTGTTTGCCTGCTCAGAAAATTCATGGAAAAGCTCGTTAGGAATTTCCACCTTCAATACAATCCGGCGTAGCTCAGAAAACTGAAAGTTTTGTAGACCCAACAACGCAATAAGGCAACACTATACAGTGTGGTCAAGTGATCCGATAAGACCCACGCCATGTGACCAATGGGAAGCGAGTTTGCATGCGGCTCGACCAATCTGCTTGGCTGTTTCTGCCCCACGTCACTTCACACACACAACTACAATGCAGACCCCCACAAAACGTGACTTATCTGTCTCGAAGCGAACGAGAATCTCCCACGACCGCTGTCGTTAATTTGTTGACAATAAAGCACGGAAAAATGTTAATATAAAAGCACCCTGAACCACATTCGATATACACTTATTGTATATTTACATTTCAGGAAAGTATTTCTGTTGATGTTGAACCATTAATCTATGATTATTTTCAAAGAAAGAGAAATAGACAACTTCTGTTGACGACCCTTCCAGAATTCACAAGTCTATTTATAATTTTCTGAGTCATGCATCAAGAATGTGAAAACTTGATACCCCCTACGATTTTACTGTGTTAGCGATGACGTAGATTTTGCGTTTTATATTATTAGAATAAGTGAATGCCACCTTCTGTAGACGATTCACTATAATTGATTGCTAATATTAATCCTTATATGGTATACTTATAAGTTGCGAATCATTGAACCGGCTTGTTTCAAGACCGTGGGAAAGTTCATGGCTAGATTAAACACATCAAATATATATTCATGAGGGTACATGTACAGCTACGTCACATTTACGCATGAAGGTCACTCTTTTAAAATGAGCAATTGTTGGACGATATCTTCAAGGAAATTACAAACATTGTATTTCAGGATCGAAAAATGTGATAATTGATCATTAATTCGAATAGTGTGCTTGAAATCATAAATGATGAAATTGACTTTATAAAGCGTTTTCGTGTATACACGGCATTATAACTAATAACTGCGTTAACAATGTTAACTTAGGTTTAGCTTATGGTTTATTATTTTCTTTCGGAATACTAGATAGTGCTTTCATGCTTAGCAATGTTACATTCTACATCTAATTGAAAATAATGCTTAAATTTCAACCATTATCATATAATAAATTGAAGTAAATATCAATACGGTCCTGTGGCGCAACGGATAACGCGTCTGACTACGGATCAGAAGATTCCAGGTTCGAATCCTGGCAGGATCGATGCAATTTTTTTTTATTAAAAAAATATTTTTCATATAGAAAAATATATTCAAGAAAACATTATCACCGTTGACACTAATTTAATGTTATTAATTAAATGAAGTATATTTTTTTACAGAACCGAGTCAAATCTTCGAATGTACCGCTCAATATGGATATTTGTGCTTGTGCAGTTCGATATACGTAAGTTGTTTTTATTTAAAAAATATAAACATAACAAGTACATACAGGAGGTATATGGAAGCGACAAATGTACGGTGACAACGTAGAAGAAAAAGAAAGTGTACTGCGTTCTCTAAATATAATGTTTCACCCTTGAGGGTGCACATGTGTCCCCACTTGGTAAACAGATGTTTGAATATCTGACTTCCCTTTGTTCAACGGGACAATAGCATACCTCATGGCATGACCTGCACGACAGCGTATTCTGCTTTTAAAGTTAGTCGAATTTTCTCAAAAAATCAGATATTCATACGAGTTTTGCACATCATGTTCAATTTTTAACAGTTAGAAATGTGTTCAACTGTTGCAATTGTTTCCAAGGGTGATGCAATCCCATACGGAAAGAAGAATAAACGCCTGTGTTGCATTTTCTGTTTCACAATAAGCATATTTTTATAAGCTACGTTGCACATATTTTCGAAAGTAATATGATAACCATCAGTAGAAACTGTACAGAGTATTCTACATAATGATCGCCACTATTTTTCACACTTTCGATTTGGCAAAGATCAAACATTAAAAATTGCCAAACACTTTTCTTCAATGAAAAACCAGGTTTCCCTCCACTTTGTTAAACGGCACCATGCATGTTTTTCTATCCAGTATTATAGGTGGTATCGAAACAACTTCAGCGATATCAGATAAAGTTGCTTTTCAACCATAACTTGCTTAGAAAATCATTCTTAAAGGATCTTACTAGTGTAACGGTTTAAAAAAAATTGTATTTTTTTTTATATTTTCAAACAATTTTACATCTTAAAAACATAATCCCAAAGTATTATAGGCGAATTTCAAAAACTGAGAATGCTACAGACCTTGAAACAGAGCCTCTGATATAAGTTTAAAGAGTACGTGAAATTTAAATGCGTTTTTCTCATGATATTTTTTGAAATGGCTGCCACGGTATCTCAAAATCCAATTATCCGATTTAGTTGAAATTTGACAGGCATCTTCAGTAGATGTCTCTTTTTATTCAAATACTTCTGCAGGCAGATTTTATGGCAGCTATGAAGACAAATATTTTTTAGGCGCACTGGCACAATCGCTATAGTCTTGTACACAATCATTATTTTTGTACTATATAATTACTACATATTCTTCAAACATTGTCTGATAAAGCTACAAAGTTTTAAATGCGTATGTTTCTTACTTTTCTTTAACCCTTTGAGCCCTGAAAATTTCGGGAAAAGTCATGCACCATGTGCTGAAATTTTCTGTGGTAGAACACGTATTAAATTTAATAATTAAGTATAATTATATATTTGATGTCGATTGCTCAGTTGTTTTAGTCCTATAAAATTGCAAAATATGTAACGAGACATATATATTTTAATGAAATAAGCAAAGGTGATAATTCGTCTAAATACATACAGTGAATCACAAAAATATTCGGACACTAAGGTATGTTTAACTTTGATGCTCTATATCTTTGTTATTTATATATGCAATGAACTTGAAATTATTGCTTTTGATAGATTATTTATTTTATTTGGAAATGTGTAAAAATTATTAATTTATATTAATAAACTTCTATGATATTAAAAATTAAGTGAAATCACATCCAATTTACGCGTTACAAAACTATTCGGACAGATACTTCGTTTCTCAATATATTTACAAATAGTGCTTGAATATTTCCCTAGAAATGTTCGACTCAAATCGTAGCGTTTGTTTAAAAGTACGACGCATCAGGTTTAATACCAAGCAGTCAGTGTTACCGTACAGTTCAGCCATTATATTGTCGTTTACTGTGAAAATGTGTCGGAAAAGTAAAAACGTTTCATTTAATCTCCGTCAACTCGTAATTTTTCATCGTGAAAAAGGAAAATCGTATCGCCGAATCGCAGCTATGCTTAGTTTAAAAAAAAGCACGGTGGCAGATATCGTTAATAGATACAATAATGAAGACAAAATCGAGTCACTTCTACAAAGTGGTCGGCCAAATATAATAAATAAGAGGGAAAAGCGGAAGATCATCCGAAAAGTAACAGAAAATCCACGATTGAGTCCATCAACATTAACAGCAGAATTTCGAGAAGAAAGTGAGAAAAATGTAAGCACACAGACAGTTCGGTGAGTGCTTAAAGAAAGCGGTTACAATGGAAGAGTAGCTATTAAGAAACCGTACATCAGCGAAACAAATAGAAAAAAACGTTTAACTTTCGCAAAAAATATGATTTCAAAAGAAGAGTCATGGTGGAGTGATGTTATTTTCGTTGATGAATCTAAATTTAGCATATCTGGTTCCGATGGATGACACATGGTGTGGCGTAAGCCAAATACTTCTTTAAATCCTAAAAATTTGCGAGCCACTTTCAAGCATGGCGGAGGAAATGTTATGGTCTGCAGCTGTATGTCGAGCAAAGGAATAGGAAAACTTGTTTTTATCGAGGATATTATGGATAAGAACAAACATTTACACATTTTAAGAGAAAATTTAATGCCAAGTGCAGTCAATATGGGTATTGAAAGAAGTTTCAAATTTTACCAGGATAACGATCCGAAACATAAAGCACGGATTGTGCAAGAGTACCTACTGTATAATTGTCCGAAAATTCTACAGCCTCCTCCTCAATCCCCAGATCTTAACCCTATAGAGAATCTATGGGATAATTTAAACAAAAGAATAAGAACAACACCGGTAAAGAATAAAGAAGAATTGAAAAAGAGATTACGAGATGAATGAGAGAAAACAAATGTACAGTATCTTCAAAAAAATGTATTTAATATGCCGAAACGTTTGAAATATGTAATAAAACAGAAAGGTTATGCTACTAAGTATTAAAAGCTAAATTTTAGTTTATAGTATTAATTATGCATAATGTCCGAATATATTTGTAACGCGAAAACTGACTGTGATTTCATTTATTTTATAACATTATTTTATTACATCAAGTTAGTTAAATAAGTTGTACATATTTGTAAAGTACAATAAATACTCTATTAATAGACACAAAGTTGAGTTAATTCCTTGCATGATTAACAAAGATGTAGACCGTTAAAGTCGAGCATATCTTAGTGTCCGAATATTTTTGTGATTCACTGTAGGTTTAAAGCGTATAGTAATCACATGTGCCTGGGCCAGTGCGGTGACCCGTAGCACACGGTGAATGATCTTTTGGAACGCATATATGCGTCTATCGTTCGCAAAGGATTACAAAAATTTCCAAAGATCGCCTCATTTTTCGACTGTCACACTAGCAAGACCCTTTAAATATAAGATTAATAATGCGTAAATCAAGCAGGAACGTACTTCAGTGATATGTACTTTGTAACTGAATGTAAACAGTAAACAGACTTGTCGTACATAGATTCGACCTCTTGTGCATGGTACGTAATCGTATTATTATTGGACGCCTAA
This sequence comes from Macropis europaea, assembly GCA_916610135.2. Lineage (NCBI taxonomy): Eukaryota > Metazoa > Arthropoda > Insecta > Hymenoptera > Melittidae > Macropis > Macropis europaea. The sequence goes on along the minus strand of OU744343.1, from coordinate 52,541,346 downwards.
GTGCTCAATTTGCATGCTACCTTCCGTAACACAAAGTTTTGTTCATTGCATTAAATTTCGATGTGTAGAAGCAAATAAACTTTGTAAATTCACTTACACCGTATCATATTCAATTTCAATCTGGAATTATTTTATAATGGCGATATTAAATCAAGATTTCTTTACGCCACAATATAAAGAATGATCACAGCTTTCGAATGATATATGTATGTTTTATTAAGTAATAAAGTATTTATGAAGTAGCAAGTAAAGTTTGTAGATATTACAAAAAATACTGGGGAAAAAACTATTTATACATTTGTTATTTTATTCTAAGAAAACGAAATAAGTTAAGAATTACTATTTGGTTAGGCACTCTTTTGATTCTACATTAACGCAATGTATAATTGCGAAAGAGACGAAAACACCGAATAACAAATAAGAACGAATTAAAACATATTTTAGTGCAAGAATGGCGAAGAATAGATAATATATTTACAAATAATTTAATTAATTCTGTGCCCAAACGTTTACGAGCAATTATACAGGGTGAGTCTCGTAACATGACGACTTCAAATAACACGTAAATTATTTTCTGTACGAAAAAATTTGTCAAACAAATGCATGGTTTCCAGGGCGACATACAGTGCTGTAATCTGTTTTTTGTTACTTTGCTTTTTTATCGAGATATGAGGGTCACCTTCAGTTTTTTAAATGGAATGCCCAATAGTTTTTCTCGAATTCGGATAAAGTACCAAATTCTGCGTAAAAAAGTATTATACCAAATAGGGCTTAAAATTAATAATTCGTAAAATATTTGTATAACAAATTTTATTTCAAGCGGTATTCGAAATGTTGTCCATTGCAATCAATGCACTTGCGTATTCGGATTATGAGTGAACGAAGAACTTTTTCTAGTGTTTCTGCAGTTATGGCGGCACATGCACTAATAATACGTTCTCGCGTATCTTCGGCCGTCGTTAGTGGCTCGCGATAAACTTCATTTTTTAATGTTCCCCAAGGGAAATAGACGGGCGGTGTTAAATCTGGCAAACGAGCTGGCCAAGCAATGTTACTGTCACGTCCGATCCAACGATTAGGAAACTTCCTATTTAACATTTGCCGCGATTGCCGAGCATAATGTGCTGGACAGCTGCCCTGTTGATACCACATTTATTTGACGTATTAGACACGGTACATTTTCAAATAGACTTGGTAGTGTTTCGGACAAAAATGTGAAGTATGTTTGACCTGTTAGTGATCCTTCAATAAAGTACGGTCCAATGATCAGGTGACCAATTATGCCGCACCAAACATTCACTTTCTACCGGTGTTGGTGGTCAATTTCACGAATCCAATGTGGATTCTCTGTTGCCCAACAATACATACTTTTTGTGTTAACATCTCCGCAATATGTGAACGTGGCTACGTCAATCCATAAAATAGTCTGCACAAATGGACCATTCGAATCTTTCATCTGCTGCAAAAACCAATCACAGAATTGTACGCGTTTCTCAAAATCTCGCCCGTGTAGCTCCTGATGTACTGACAGGTGATGCGGATGAAAGTTATCCGAATGAAAAATACGCACAATACCGCTTTGACTAATCCCCAATCCACGCGAAATCTGCAGTGTACTGATAGGTGCATCATGGGCAATAGCTGCTATGGTAGAAGTACGACTCCTTCATCATTTACAATTTTACAGCAATTACGTTTCTGCACGTTAAAACTGCCATGTTCTTGGAGCCATTTACTAAGCTTTAAAAAGGTAGAATGCGATGGCTGATTTCGATCAGGATACTTAGTTTGTTATAATATCTTAGCTGTCGTAGCACTTTAATCACACGCACCATAAACAATTATCATATCGTACTTTTCTCTGTTACTGAACATCCTTATTTACGTTTACCTAGCTACGAAACAGCTACTAAACTGAGCTACATCTCATATTGATAAGGTCTAACATGTAACAAAGAACGTGTTCACAAACATGACTTGCCGTCGTAAACGAAGTCATGTTAACTCATTTTTGACCAAAGAACTGGACCCGTCGCTTAAGAAGCATTTATTATTGAAAAGCTATCCATGTAAAATAAAGTACTACTATAATACCACTGCAGATTCTGAAGTCATATCTCATGGGAGCATTCAATAAGCATTCAACGTAATGACTACGTACAAGAATATTTTCCACCGACCAATAGATAGAGCTAGCAGACGAAAATGTGGGTGTACTCAACTGATTGTAAGTACAGTGGGTAAAAATGGGTTAATAATCACGTTGACTGAGCATACGAAATATTTCCTAATAGAAGATTATTAATTTGAAAATATCTCAATAATTATTAATTTTAAGCCCTATTTGGTATAATACTTTTTTATGCGAATTCGAGAAAAAATATTGGGCATTCCATGTAAGAAAACAAAAGGTGACCCTCATATCTCGATAAAAAAGCAAAGTAACAAAAAACAGATTACAGCACTGTACGTATGTCCCCCTGGAAACCATTCAACATTTGTTTGAAACATTTTTTCGTACAACAAATACCTTACGAGTTATTTGAAGTCGTCATGGTACGAGACTCACTCTGTATAATTGCTCATAAACGTTTGAGCATAGAATTAATTAAATTATTTGTTAATATATTATCTATTCTTCGCCCTTCTTGCACTGAAATATGTTTTAATTCGTTCTTATAATTTATACGGTGTCTTCATATCTTTCGCAATTATACATTGCGTTAATGTACAATCAAAAGAGTGCCCAACCAAATAGTAATTCTTAACTTATTTCGTTTTCTTAGAATAAAATAACAAATGTGTGAATACTTTTTTCCGCAGTATTTTTCGTAACATCTGTAAACTTTGCGTGTTTCTTTGTAAATACTTTTTTATTACTTAATAAAATGTGTATCATTCGAAAGCTGTGAACATTCTTTACATTTTGACATAGAAAAATCCTGATTTAGTTTTGCCATTATAAAATAATTCCAGGTTAAGGTCGAGTATGTTACTGTGTATGAATACTTTTTTCGGGCACTGTACGTATTATTGGATGCTGAGAAAAAATAGTGTTGACGGGCGTTTCAAAAACAATTAATTGTTTTCTTTAAATTGTTTGTTTTGGTTTCTTTAATTAATTGATTATTTTTTCACTTACGCGTTAATAAAGAACCTCATTACATTTAACCCGTAACTACTACATACTATAGGACCCTACGGACCCAGTGCTACAAAAATACAATTTGTTCAAAATGCCTCTAATAATATTTCGTTTACTTTTATTCTTAATATAGTTAATTTAATGTTATTAAGAAGAAATAAATTTTCGTTTTTGCAAACGGTGATTTTTATAGCAAATTTCAGGAGTGGGTCCCAGGGACCCGCTAGTAGTATACTTAAGTTACAAATTCTTGATAGTAGTATTTACGGGTTAAGAATGATTTTTTAAACAAGTTATTGAAGGAAAGCAACTTCATCTGATACCGCTGAACTTATTTTGATGCCCACTACGATATAGAATAAAAACAAAGTATGTAATGTCATTTAAAAAAGTTAAGAGGACTGCTTTTTTATCGAACAAAGAGTGTTTTACAATTTTTATTGTTGCGATTGTGTGCTATTTTTGTTAGATTCTCGAAAGTGTCTATAAAATCATGGCGACCGTTACGTGGACACCCTGTATAAACATTCACATATTATTTTTCCATTTACTCTAATTCTTTTTTGTTTTTATTAACTCTTTGATTGCGATAACGCTTGACAAAGCCGCCCACCGTGTGCTGTCGACACCTATCGGCGTTCAGTGCGCGAGCTCAATATGTACTGTTGCAGCTTGGTAGCACGCTGCCCTCGCCTCGTTTCCAAGTAGCTCGTAGTTAAAGAGTTAAATAAAAAATGTTATTTGTCTTTTATTATTTGATAATCGAAAATTATTCACAAAGTCGAAATTCATCGTCATGGAACCGCATTCTATTCATTCCGTTCGTATTGGCTTTGTGCCTGCGGAGTGGAACCATCAGGCACCGTTTGATTAGACTGACTCAAGCAGAAACATATTGGATTATGCAACAATAGAGAATTTTTTCATAACGATGTCACCAGACGCTGTCACTTGGCACGCATGCAACTTTCCCATGCTGGTTGCCGCGCTGCAATTTTTACTCTCCTTTGCATATAGCACAATCCTATACCCGTTTGCCGGTTTACGTTCACCTTTAATTATGTGCCATTCGTCGTCTCCGATTACAGTAATACTGTACGAACGATGTACTTACTATTGAGTTAGTTTCATTCATCTCCAGATGCATAAATAAAAATATAATCGTCGATCGAGTTACCTGTATTTATTCTGGTACTATCGATTGTCATAGAATACGTTATCGGGGACGAAAGTATTCTCGATTCACCTCGAGGGCCATGCGAGGGGTACAGACGCGGCGAAGACGATCTTCAGACGTTCGACTTCATCAGCAAATTAAAGTTGGATCTTCTGGATACGCATTACACCGGTGTGACACGTGTCAGAGGTAGCAATCGCATGCAAACAGCTTACAGATTGGAGAAAGACACCGACGTGACTTTGCCAACGAAGTACGAATTAATGGTCTATTTTTTCAAAGCGATATCGAAGTTTCACGAGTATTTGGTTGCTTTTTTTTTAATTTTTTTTTGCACAGCTCTATGAAGATCGATGAATAGAACACATCAACTTACAAATTTATACTTGTATCAGTTGGATTTTCTTCCTGGTTCCACGAATTCTTTTAACAAACTGTTCTTTATGCACATTATTAGTTTTTCTATCAATTTAGGTTACTTTATTTAACATGTCGTTATCCTATTGTTATCATCTTGCACTATATTTCTTCACTTCCTTCCTTATTGCAAATATTATGTAAATTAATTAATTGGAGAATAGATTGATACATATAAAATACGGTTAATCTATAAATCGACTAGTCCGATTAAGTGGTATATCGAGAGTTCGATTAATTAATATATCGAATGTTTAATTAATCGATATATTATGATTTGGATTAATTAATATGTAGTGAGTTCGATTAATCGGTATATCGAGTGTTCCTTTAATCAATAAATTGAGAGTTCGGTTAATCGATATATCCAGAATTTGATTAATTGGTACATCGTGAATTCGATTAATCGATATATTTAGAGTTCGATTAATCAATATATCCAGTGTCCGATTAATTAGTATATAGTAAATTAGATTAATTGATATATTTAAAGTTCGATTAATCAATATATTGTAAGTTTGATTAATTGATATGTAATGATTTAGATTAATCGATATATCAAGTGTTCGATTAGTCGATATATCATGATTTTGGGTGTTCGAATAATCGATACATAATAAGTTCGATTAAGGGGTTATGCCTAGTCATTAATTTTCAAAGAATCGATTTTTGGGTTTTGACATTTTCTTGAAGCATATTATCTCGAAAGTTTTTCCTGAAAGTTCGGCGTATAAGGTACTCTGACACGTAAAAAAATCGGTTTTTAATTTTTTTAATTACAGCGCAGCAGACCAAAAAATCTGAAAAAAATTCAGGATATTACTATGAATAATATGTACTTACAGTGAACATATACATGTGGTTCCGCGACTGCTTTGATACAAAACCGGCATTTTTCTGCATTTTTTTGCGTTTTTTACTTTTTACAACTTGGATTTCCAATTTCAAAATCTGAAAAAATTCTGTAATATGTGCGTCGATATCTGAAGTGTCTCTGATTTTTTTCAAAATTTTTCATGCAATAGTATAGGAGAAATTGCACAAAAACGTGATTTTCAATTTTTCCCCTTTACTACCCCCCAAGTCGAGATACAAAGTTGAAACTTGGTACAATTTGCTCTTTTTTGATAAGCTATCGAATGGCCCATCCCAAATCGAATTTCGTTTAGGGGCACTTTTGACCACCTCATTCGGCTAGACCCTTTGTCGGAGTTATACGACTTTTATTATAAATTACGCTCCGCGCAGGTAATACCGCGGTCATGTACTAGGGACGAATATCGTTCGTTTTTACCTGCTTGTGAGTCATTTATTGTGTGTTACTAAGATATGTACTTGTAATTAATGCAAACAAAGGGTCTTTATAACTTGGTAGTAGCAAACTGAAAGGACTTTTCGGCCAACGTACACGAAATTTGGAGACGCTCGCAGTATACCAGTTAACGTTAAACTGTGCAGTCGAACGTTTGCTTTCGTAGTTTTTCGTTTTGTAAATAATTATAGATCGCCAAAATTGTCCGAAAAACTGAAGAAAGGAGAAAAAAATTCGAAAATCGAGAGGGAAAGAAAGGTAGAACATTTTTAACCCGGAAATGTTGGAGTGTCTCGAAAGTTCTTTTAGTGCATATGCGAAAAAATTGAAAATGCAAGAAGATGTTACTATGCTGCAAGACAGTAATATACAATATAGAATATTGAATTTTATCACCGTGCTTGCTGCAATTTCTAAACTTATCAAGTGCAAACAGTGTGGTGGAAATGTTAAACTTCCAAGTACAAGTGAGCGCGTTCTTGGATTTAAAATTGCATTGCTGCGTGATAAGTGCATGCCTAATATATTCCTTCGTGTTCTTTCACTGGACATTTATATGAAGTCAATAAACGCTTTATATTTGTGATGAGAGTACTGGGAATAGGGTGAAATGTGCTGAAACATTTTGCGGTTTGATGGACATGCCAAAATTTTGTAATCATAGCACGTATGATATAATTTTAAGACATGCATATTTGTATTAAAACCGCGTCGTCGGCAAGCACAAACTAATGTTTCGGAGGCAACAAATGCAGCAGAAGGTCTATTGTACGGGCCTGGAATAGACGACTCTGTGAGTTCAAAAATAAATTTTTTATTTTCATGTAAAATGCAGTTGAAACTTTAAACGCGTTTTTCTCGAAACCACGTTTTCAAAATCGGTGACCACGTTATCTCGAAAACCGCTGAACCAATCTATTTGAAACTTTGCAGGCTCCTTTTAAACGTCAAAAACTTGTCCTTAATCGAAGGATTTTTCTCTTCAATGAGTAGTTTTTATTTTATGCACGAAAAATGAACGTTTTTTTAGACAAAAATTGGTATTTTAACTTTGAACAACCGCCGTATTGTTATAAATTAACTTTTCGAAATTTCGAACGATTATAAACAAGATAAACTAATATACTAACTAAATTTTCAAGAATTTTTGATTTTGGATAATTCAGTTCTGAACAGCAGTGGTCACCGCATAACGCTTTTCAATACAGGCTTCCCATACATCGGCTATTGCGTTGCAATTAATCAATATTTTTCCGTGAAATATTTACAAACACTTTAGCAAAGTATGCCCATTTGAATATAGAAACTTCCTGTTTTTTCGACCTCCTGACTAGGCATAACTCTTAATCGATATGTACATAGTGAGTTCGACTAATCGATATACCGCGATTTTGATTAACCGGTATAACACGATTTCAATTTATCGGTACATAGCGAATCAAATTAATTTATATACTGAGAATTCGATTAATGAGCATATCATGAGTTCCATTAATCGGTACATCATGAGCTTCATCAATCCACATATCATGTGTTCGATCAATCTATGCATTTATTCATTGCTGAATACATGGTACCCATTAAAGGAAAAAATATTAAATGCAAAGGTTCGACCACGTTAATCCTTTCTGCCTGTGTCCGCATTTCCTCAGGACTATACTTCCAAACGGACTGCCAGAGGAATTCAGCGTAGTCTGTACATTCAGAGCCAGGAAACTGCCAAAGTACGCTTGGCATATTATCAGAATCGTCGACATGGAAAACGAGCCCCAGTTTTTAATCGCAATGAACCCCAGAAATCTGACCCTGGACGTCTCTATGAAGGACGTGAAAGGAGAATCGCAGACAATATCGTTTTCAGCTGAACGTGTGAGTAGAATGCGGCGCATGCAGCAAAAGCAAAACACGATTGAATATCCGGAAGTCGTTGTGGACGTCGACGAATGTCGAGTGCTGTCAGATCGGACCTAGTTCGGATCGAGCGGCACTTAAAAGTGTCATCGAGGATCGACCGATGATGAAAACGGCCCGCGAGTGCTATACACCCCCCGATACTTGAAAACGAGATCCTGCTCGACGTGTCAAGTCGATCCTCGGTCGATGATCAATCGCAAATGGCGAGGGCGTATAAATTCCACCGTCGTCAGGCCACGTGGAAATCGTGTCACGAGCTATTGCGTAAATGTCGTGCGAAATAGTTTAGAGGTTTTTCAGGGCATCCGCGAAGGAAAGCGTTCACGATTCGTGTGAAATCGGTAAGACTGATGAATATACCATCCGTCGTGACATTCGTAACATTTCAAAGAACTCGCTCCACGATGTCCCTAATGATCTAAGGAAATGATTGGTTTGCTACGCAGCTTCTTGCCGATTTTCATGCACAGAGTCCCCCTGATAGTTTCTTCTCTGTTAATGCGATTTCATAACACGTTCGGTTAAAACAGATGTTCGACAAGAACTGGCACAAAATGAACGTCGGTGTCTTCAAAGACAGGCTGGTGGTGTACATTGACTGCGAAAAGGTCGACGTCCAAGAAGCAAAGCCGCGAGGACCGATTAAAGTGGATGGGGAGATCTCGATATCGAAGATGTCTCACAGCAAGCTCACTATACCAGTAAGTTCCATCGCGCACCTCTGAAACTGCGAACTCAACATGCCGATAATATCAGGAGGGTTGTTAACAGGCCACTCTAGGTGCTCATTAATCAATTTCAGTTGATGATGCAATTATCTAACGTTTCATCTTTCATATACCGGATGGAGACGAAATCTGGTGACGACAAAATGTTTAATAATAAATAGATAGTCACGAACAAATTAAATACAATGATCTGTACGTATTCTGTAATGTCATTGTATGAAATTTGATCGTTATCGATGACCTCAAGGTCACATGCCAGCAGTACACATGGTTTCCTCGAGTAACCATGTGACTTAATGAAAGTTCCTCGAACGCGTTCAATTTCAGAAAACTCGGTGAAGATCGAAAGTTCACGCACGCGAATTCCGTGGAAGGTTGCAAAGCATCCTCGAGGGATGACGCTCGCGCTGATGAACGAATATATCTGTCCCATGCTGCAATTAAGGAGCACTTAATTAATAAACACTTTGTAATGAATGAGGCTAAGACATAACTGGGACAAGCTAGATTTAGTGCTCAAAGTGTAAGAGCGTAACGCAAAAACGTGGCGGCGGTATTATTAGCCCAGTTTCGCGTACGACCAACGTAAACTGAGTTTAACCACTCATCGAGTGAAATAAAATGATTTTAGTCGATCATCTTTTCCTCCGATACTTTGAATAATAATTTCATTATGATCCTATTATCCTTCAAAATGTTTCCAGATCGATATACAGTGGATGGTACTAAATTGTGACCCCACCAGGCATGAGAGAGAAACTTGCGAGGAACTGCCGGTAAGGCTATACATATAAATGGTGTTGCTGAATTACAGGTACAAACTATATAAGAAACTATAACACGTTTGTAGATGTTAAAAAAATTACCCGATTCCAAAAGAACAAATTTTAGGAATCTCTTATTTCTTTGAATGTGTTCTACCTGTCTACATAGTACCTGTAATTTAGAAACACCCTGTATATGTATTGTGCACAACTCTGTAATCCATTAAGACTCCATGATTATAATTAACGTGATTACAGAAGAGCCTCAGCAGTCCTGTTTTGACTCAAAAGAGACCTGCCTGCGAAATTATCTGCCCACAGGGTCCCCCTGGAATTAATAGCACAGATGTGAGTCATAACTTCCGTTTATCGATTCACACTTCCATACAGTACGGAAATGTACACCTCCAAAACAACTTTATTATTTTCTTGGCCAAGTGGCTACTCAGTAGATAATATTCCTGTTTTCAAAGTAAGATCAATGGAAGGTTAATTGAACTGTTTGTTAGGGTTTACCTGGACCACAGGGGCTACCTGGACCGCCCGGAGGACCCGGATTACCTGGAGTCCCGGGGCCACGTGGACCTCCAGGGGCCCAAGGCAAAATGGTGTGTCGTCATTAATACCTTTTAATACGTATTGTAGCAAGAGAAACAATTGACTTCTCATAAACATTCCTTATTTGTTTTATTATTCATTTTGACGTTGTTTATCAGGGTCTACAGGGATTTACCGGAGCTCGGGGATTTCCAGGTAATCAGGGCCCTAGGGGACCCATCGGCTTAATTGGACCACCCGGCTTAAAAGGCGAACGTGGTGAAAGAGTACGTTTATTGCTTTATTACATTGCTTACACGCAGACTTGATTATGTGCAATGATCAGTTATTGCTATAATTTTCAAAAATATTACCTGGTATAGAAAAACAGATAATCAGTTTAGTAGCGCATTTATTCACAACTGGTTTAATTTTCTAATAGGGAGACATGGGATTTCCAGGACTGAAAGGAGATCAGGGTTTACCAGGAGCGCGTGGACATCCGGGTCCACCTGGAAATATTAGCGATTACGCTAGCATTTTGCCGCGATTCGTAGGTCCACCTGGTCCAGTTGGTTATCCAGGTGAAAGAGGTTCAAAGGGGGAGCAGGGCGAACGCGGCGATAAAGGGGAACAGGGTCAAAAAGGTACTCCCTCCATAGCTATTTTTAGAACTTCAACCGACAAAGATTAATACGACCGTGTCAGATGTTAAACGTTAACGCTAAATACGATTACGTCGATTGATCCGATAAGTAATCCTTGAAGTGCTGCGTAAACTAAGTTGATCTTGTTAGAACTGGTGAAGAGTCGTAGGCGTCCACGTAAAAAAATTTAGCAATGGTAGGGTTAAGTACATTATTCTTAAAGTAGTGACCACGGGATGTTTAATCTTTGCTCTCTTGAACGAAACGGCGTCTGAACCCATTAGACGTCTGATTCTTTTTTTTAGCGTATCACAGAAAGTTCATCAACAAATTTTGATTTCTTTAGAAAACTTTTATGGTATAAGTAATCCATCGTTACGATAGCTGAGCAAGGCCTTATATAAATCAAGCTCCTTTGCTCATCTTTCATAACAGAACGATAAATCATTCTCCTACCCTGCGAACCTGTTAATCGACTAATTGCAATGTTGCTAAAGGTCATTGACACTTCTGAAGAAATAATTCCTCTCAATAAAATGCGTCAACAGCCGTATATTTAAAGGTCGAGTGCAATCGTTTTAATGGCTTCAATTATTAAAGCAACATATTTTCACTTCTTCTACCGTCTGCTTTGATTTGCAACGCGAGTACAATACTAATTGAACATAAACATGGTTAAATACCGCTGGTATGTAAATTTTCGAATGTATGTGCCATTAAAAGCTGCAATTTGAATCTTTTCGACTCGAGTGGTACGAAGACGAATCGTTGTCATACACATCAGCGTCGACCTAAATACCACCGTTCAAAGTGATTGTAAATCAATTTATTGCAATCTGCTGCAATGCCCGTAAACCCATTCCTTTTATTAATCACTGAATATGTGTCATTGCTATGATAGAAACTAGCAGCGGATCTTGACGTGAGTGTAACTGCCAACATTCAAATATTTTGTCGTTAAATATTTAAGGAAGTTTCATAATGGTTATTAAACCGTTGAACACTCAATTTAGTTAAAACTAATGTCTGCTAAACATCAGGTGATCGAGGAGAACAAGGTTATCCTGGGCAAGATGGAGCTCCTGGTGCAGAAGGAAAACCAGGAATACCTGGAACCATTGGCCCGAAAGGAACAACGGGATTTCCGGGAGTACGAGGACCTCAAGGGGTACCAGGTCCTCGTGGCGAGACTGGTGTTCCAGGACAACCTGGAACTCAAGGTTCAAAAGGCGAAGCTGGAGAACCTGGCCGTGATGGTTTGTAAATTCAGAATAAAAATTGTTATATTTGTTGTTAACAGATTTTGATACTTTGTTCAGGTTTACCCGGCTCGATCGTTGGTTCCGTAATCGCAGGACCACCTGGTTCTGAAGGTCCTCCTGGTGTACCTGGAGAAGATGGTCTCCCAGGAATGAAAGGAGAACGGGGAGATGTTGGTCCTTCAGGTCCTTCAGGACTACCAGGAAAAGATGGACTTCTAGGTTCTCCAGGATTACAAGTAAAATTAATAAGCACTATAAATTTGAGAAATGAAAAAATCGTGATAGTTTGTGGTAAACCAAAAAGTAAAAAATTTTATTTTTTTTTGTTAATGTATAGGGCCCACCTGGTTTACCTGGGGAACCAGGTCCTGCCGGCCCTCGCGGGATCGAAGGTTTTGTTGGAAAACCAGGACTTGATGGAAAACCTGGTCAAAAAGGAGACCAAGGTGCACCAGGAGAACATGGTCCTATCGGTCCACGTGGCTTACCAGGAAACAGTGTAAGATTAATTTTTGCTAATTCAAAGTTCAGAAACAAGTAAAAACTCCATGCCGAAAATGTGCTTATTTAGGGAACTCCAGGTTTACCTGGTGTAGCGGGTGTTCCTGGATTAGAAGGACGGCCAGGTTCACCGGGTGCCTCTGGACCTCCGGGACCACCAGGACCACCCGGATCAACAGCTGACATGTTAAATACAAACAATGTTCTGGAGACCATTGGTAGTCCAGGAGTTAGCGGACCCAGAGGTTTACCAGGATCTCCAGGATTGGTGAATAATATCAGAAAATACTTACAAGTCATGATCAAATTTTCAGATTTAATATTTTTTGTTGTTTCAACTCAGCCCGGTGAAAGGGGTCAACCTGGTGAACGAGGTCCAGAAGGTCAAATCGGACCACCTGGGATACCGGGAAAGGACGGAGCACCAGGACTACAAGGGCCACCAGGAATCAGGGGTCAAACTGGAATGCCAGGATTTCAAGGACCACCGGGCCGAAGTATCACAGATTCGGAAATTCGAGATATTTGCGCCAGCGTTTTGCGAGGTGGATACTTATTGCTCCGATATCAGTTACTCTACTTTACTGGGGATTGTGAATTTCAATAGATACGAAGTTAGTGACGCGTTTAAAGAAAGTTGAGAAGATCACAAAAAAGCAAATATTGCAACTCATGTTCTAGGCACAGTAACCGCACCCTCGTGATTCGTTTTTGGATCGATGTCTCGTTAAAAACAATAGAATGATATTTCTTCCTTTTATTGCTACGTGTATATATAGAGCAGATGACAGAGATGGCAGCACTGATGCAAGGTCCGCCTGGTCCACCTGGTCGAGGCCGTCCAGGTCGTCCTGGATCACCTGGTCATCAAGGTCGTCCAGGTACACCCCCAAAACAAGGGTTACCAACTCCATTTGCTTGCATCCGACTTCTCGGTGGAGAATTTCAAGTCCTCCTCAGAAATCCATAGTAGCGTTACTGACACTCATAGTGAACATTGCAATGGTCATCGCTAAGTCATCGTTTCGTCATGAGTTGCTTGAAATTCCACCTTCATCCTTAGTTAGATTCATCGACGGTGTGATTCACGTACATCGATTAACAATCGATCGGTCGGAGATTAACATCTTACGTTGCCGTGCGCCGATAAAGACGATGGAATCCTGCATGTGTCACAGAGAGGCTGAAAGAACTAACAGAGGGTCTACGAGGGCCACCCGGGTTGCCGGGACTGGCTCGACAGGGTCGTCCCGGTCGAACCGGAACCCGAGGCATCCCAGGTACCTTTCTTTAAAAGAAAACACTCCTTCACGCTCAGCACCACCCTGACAGTACCCCTTACCCTCTAATGAGTCTTGCATTAACTGTATTTTACACATGTATATGTACATACTCGATTAGCCAACGCAGGATGTTCATAAGTCTCATCAATTGCTTAGGTGATCCAGGTCCTCCAGGGCTACCAGGAGAGCGTGGCTTCGTAGGATTACCTGGACCACAGGGCCCTATAGGTCCTCAAGGTCCATCTGGTGAACGTGGCGAGAAAGGTGACAGAGGAGCGGAAGGGGTTGGTGTGGAGGGTCCAATCGGCCCAAGAGGACCGCATGGTAATAGAACAATCTTTTCCGTATCATTGCCAGCCAGTGGATTTGCGATTTTCTTTCACGAAGGTTATGCTAATAGGGCCACCTGGCAACGATGGCGTCGGATTGCCTGGAAGGCAAGGAGAACGGGGGGAACCGGGCAGACCAGGTAAAGAGAAAAAAGTTACAAACACGTTTTTTAAGATCAGGTGTTGGTATTTTTAGTTTCGTTTATCGACAGGCGTTCCAGGGACCAGAGGCCCACCCGGATCGCAAGGGCTACCCGGATTTTGCGAGCTGTGCAATTATCCCAGCGCCAATTACTTACAATACACTCGTGGCAACGAGAAAGGTCCATAAGCTGGAACCAGATTTTTGCGAACGTATAAAATAAAATTCATAAGTAAGAATGGTTCAAAAGTTTTGAGCTCGTGTCCGCTGAAGACTACGAGATTAAAATCACTGCCATATCAAAACAGTACTTCTTATCAATCATATATATTTAACTATGGTAATTATTTTTACTGGAATAATGTATAACGCAGTTTGCAACTTAAGGGGTTATCCGACTGGGACCGTCCTGAAATGTGAATGTTTTTTGGGCTTAAAATCCGGAAAAAGTAAAAGTACGATTCTCTTGATATTTGACAGTTTATTGAAACGTATCTTAAGGTTCTTGTATTGAAAGTTGTATTCAATAATATCAATATTTGAACGGCAAAAAGCAATTCTCCCAAAATGTGTTTTTCCGTACACGGGTGGATGATATACGCGATTTCGCAGTTTTGGTTTTCGTAAAACAGAAAAACGAATTTTTGTTATAAACTCTTTCATACTCCCTCTCTTTTGAGGAGGTGTATTTTATTTCTTTTAAAATTTTCGAAGTTGTTCATTAAAAACTTTCTATTATATGTTTATATATTTCCTAAACCAAAAATATTATCAATGAAATCATCTGTCAAAAGAAAACTACTGTTATTCTGAACGTTTGTTTCAAATTTCAAGGCAGTTCATCGATTGTACCCTGAGATTTAATGTACTTACACCGTTTTGGAAAACGTAGTTTCGAGAAATGCGCGTTTGAAGTGTAAGTGTGTTTGAACGTCTTCCTACATAAGTCCACGCCAAACGCTGTATCTCGAATAATGTTTCGAATATCCATGTGTATTGTTTTGCACATTAATTTTAAGATTTCAAACTATTCTTTAAAATAATGAAAAAATTTTCCATTTTTCCAAAATTTTTCATTAGGATATCCCCGTAAAACGTAGTGCCATCAGTTGTGTTCGAACGAAATATTTCTACGTGTTATTACAAATAAATATTTTTGTATGTAATGCGAAAAATGACATGGTTTTGTCGCCACGCGCCGTGCTGAAAATTTGTTTTGATATCAAATATATTATCAGAAAATAATCTATTCTATATTTTCATTTGTATTTTCACTTGTGTCGCCAGATCAACGATCCCGATTTCCGGGACGTCTTATAGAGGGTGTTCAGAAAAGTAGAGGTCAAACTTCAGGGGTATGCAGTACTCATCAAAACAAACAAAAAGGTCTAAAGGACCCCACAGCCGACGCGAATATTCGCAGCACAACAATATAGGTACAACCATGTGTCGGGTTTAACGTGTGGTATGGACCCCTAGGGTCTGACCGCACGGCCCCCACGGGCATGGGATTGAGATACGTTCAATCAGCGCGTTCGAGTATAGAGCCTATACAAGAACTACCAATTCGACCCCGGATGATAGCCCAGGAGACGACCCATGGTCGGGGCGAGGCCGTTCTAAACCTCTACTAGCTCTGCAGGCTGGCGCCCGAGCAGAGAACGCTGCTCACCCGTCGAGTGGCACGGCCTACTCTCCCCCGCGATATGGTGTCACCACATACCACCACGAATCCAACGCCAATGGTCGGTACGGCACGGGGCGGAAACCCCGTCCGCGGGCACACCGACCCCCGTGGTACCAGTTTTCGGACCTTGGGTCCAAGTACAACTGATCGCACTCTCGCGGGCTACTTACCAAAGCGTCGCTGCCCGCTCGAGATGCTGTCACATCTCCAAACCGACACGGGTTGGTCAGTATACCGGGATCCAGCTCGGAGGGGGGGGGTGTCGCTACTCACCCAATGGCGGCCTGGCACCTACCACCCTTGCCCCAACAATACAGGTACAGTACTTACGTGGCGGTTTATGCGACTGTTCACACCAACGCGAACAATTTCCGCCAAGACTGCGAATTTATAGCGATTTTTTTACGCTGATGTGAACAAACGACCAAACCACCACGTACATATTGTAGGATCGGCGGAAAGGAAGCGACTTGAATGTCGCGTTAAGAGAGGAAAAATCGGCTGGAATCGGTAATTGGCCGGTGGCTCAGTGGTTAGAGCGCACGCTTGCAAGCGGGGGAGGTCCCGGGTTCGATTCCCGATCCGTCTGGTAACCCCGGTCTGATTTTTCCTATTTAAAATTCCTACAATATATTGTTGTGCTGCGAATCTGTCGCCGCGAAATATTCGTTGCCGCTGCGAATATTCGCGTTGGTTTGTGGTGTCATCTAAGCCTTTGACTACAGATGCTTAGGAACAAGGCGAACGCTGTCAGCGGCCCAGCTGCTGCAGCAGTACAGAGTTCCACGCTTGGCTGTAGGAGCATTCGGGACCGAGAATTTCCAGCCAACCGTACTAGGGCAAGTTGGTATCGCCTTCTCGAGCACAATATTTACGGGCGTCCCTCGAGAAGCGATACTCTGGAAGGGAGAGAGATAGAACATTGCTATGCTAGATTTCAGTCGGCCACTGCGTTTTTTCATCGATGCAAATGAGTCGTCGTATGACGAAAAATAAAACTTTTCTATTTTTTATAATACATTTCGGTTCATTTCTTATTAAAATTTTGCATAAGGTAAAATTCGATCATCGGAATATTTCTGATAACAAATAGTCGGAATGATATCGTGCTCGGAATCATTTTAATTGGGAAAACTTCATCTATCTATTAACAGTTTTCTCATAAATCTACAGTGAAAATCAAAAAATTTTTTATATCCGTATATTGGACGACTCACTCTTCACAGAAAGTATCAAGTATCAGATTTTTCAAAAGCCGTCGCTAGCCGCACGACTTCTTGGCCCGACTCAGAAGGAGCAAGGGGGGGTATGTGGTAGGGATACGGCCCATACAGCTAGCTGTGTCGAAAAGCATTACAGCTGAAGCGGTAGGTGCTGAGCGGGGATTTCAGAAAAGAAAGGAAGGAGGAAAGAGGATAGAGCGTTTCGTCCGGGGCCTGCTAGTGGACTCGTCAGTAAGGCTACCTAGCAGGCCCGTGCCTTAGACGCGGGATAGTGAGGGTCAGGTCGTAGGTGTATATATACAGAGCGCAGGATGGTCGTGGACTTGCGGGAAAGTCTGTGCGCCGCTGATCCCTCTGCTGGCGATGTCGGGAAGTGCCGCTACATCACCCCCCTGCCAGTGATGAACGATATTCAAAGATGATGGAGTCCGTCCCGTGCGTCTTCTGCGTGGAGCGTCGTCGTCGTTGTTCTCAGGCGTTTCGGTGTGACCGTGAAACTGCTTATATCTCGTGGCGAGCGCGTGCTCAAGCCGAGATGCAGCCGTATACTCTGCTGTCCTAGAATGGCCACGAGGCAGCTTCGTCTTTAGCTGCGTGCCGCTGTATCCCAACGTGACCGTGCTGTGCTGTAGGCATCGGTCGTTGCGATCGGAAGGGATCGTGCGGTCGTCTTGTCGTCGGATGGCCACCCTAGGAGAGGGGTTACGAAATCTAATGTCGCCGATGAAAGTCTCGTCGTTCGAGATGCTGCCTGATGACGCTTTGTTGGCTCTGGCTCTGCTTGTTGTTCCTCCTCGTTGTTCGGCTGCGTTGTTGTTCAAACTCGAGGTCACCAATTGAAGCGGTAGAGCTGCGCAGGGATTTCGGAAAAGAAAGGAAGGAGGAAAGAGGATAGAGCGTTTCGTCCGGGGCCTGCTAGTGGACTCGTCAGTAAGGCTACCTAGCAGGCCCGTGCCTTAGACGCGGGATAGTGAGGGTCAGGTCGTAGGTGTATATATACAGAGCGCAGGATGGTCGTGGACTTGCGGGAAAGTCTGTGCGCCGCTGATCCCTCTGCTGGCGATGTCGGGAAGTGCCGCTACACAGCCAAACGTGGAACTCTCTATATAGTGAACCAATGCACTGAACGGCCATGTGCGTTGGCAGCACGCGGTGATCGACTTTGTCAAGCATATATACAGAGTGTCCCATTTGAAGTTTCACACACAATTATTTCCTAAACTATAGCTCGTTTCAAAAAATGTTTTAAATAAAACTTACCCTGTTTCGGGGGGGGGGGCATCTTATTGTGGTCTCAAATCTTCTCTAGATGGACGTGCTTCCAAGATTTCAAGGTGACCTTTTTTTTTATACGGAACTATGTTTTTATTTAGGTAGGCGTGGAGCTCATTCCGAGACGAATCCATTGACCTTAACACTTTGGTCTTTCAAGGTAGTTCAAGGTCATTTATTGCCGTTCAAAACTTACCTTCGTTGTACACCCAGAAATTGTTGCTTATCTCCTGTATTCGAAAACATGACCTCCGACATCAATGCACTGATTTATTCTGTTTCTAAATGAAAGGTCCACATTGTCTAGTGTTGCCCTACTAACTTGTAGGCAGGCATCCCTAATTCAGTCCTTCATATTTTCACGAGTGGTATGTTCTTCCCGGAAACCTATCTTTTATAAAGTCCCACAAGAAACGTCCATAGGTGTTAAGTCGAGGGACCTTGGCGGGAAGGGGACGCTACGTCCTCTTCCTATCCAGCGACTAGAAAACATGCTGTTCATTGTGGACGGGAGCACCATCGGGCTGGAACTACATCTGTAATCTGGTAGCAAGTGGAACGTCTTCCAAAAGACCTTGCAGTTCATCGATCGGAAAAGGATTGTAGCGTTCTCCTGTTAGTGTACCATAAAAAAAGTAGGGACCCACTATGTGTCCATCTACTATGCCACGCGAAAAAATTGAATGACAACTGTCCTTGACGTTCAACTGACCGGTGCCAGTGTGGATTCTCTTGAAACCAATAATGGGAATTACGTCGACTTAATTCCCCACTGTTTTTAAAAGTGGCTTCATCAGAAAATAATACGTGAAAAAAAGAAAGGGTCACGTAACATTTTCCGCCGGGATCATTCACAAAACCGCAGGCTGGCAGCATAATCGGTATTAGATAATGCTTGATGCAAAGAAATTCTGTAGGGGTGAAAGCGATGTCGTCTTAATATTCTGGATGCAGTAGATCGTGGTACACTCTAATAATTATCTATCTGCCGGATACTGATGTGGGGATTTATAGCCACTGCTCCGAGTGTTACAATCTCTGAATCTTGAGAGGGCGCCTATGCTGGTGTCGATGTAAATTTCCTCGTCGAGCTCGAAGTTCATAATTTCCAATTACCCTATCACTCGGATGCCGGCGATCTGGAAATCTATCGCGATACAATTGTGCAGCTTCCCTGTAATTACGATGACACTCTCCCAAAACCAGAATCATATCGACAATTGCGTTAGGCGTATAATGAGTCATCGAAAATTTAATCGCTATCGAAATCAAGAACACGTACTGCTAGTCACAATAATACTGAAGCTTCCGAAGTGATTGTAACATGCTAGCAACAGATTCCCTGTTTATAAACTCAAGGAAGTAAGTGTTAGTGTCAGTTTGTCTCATGTTTACGACCGAATCGACGAATAACTACGGTAAGGAACAATTTCTGGATGTACTACGAAGGTAAGTTTTGAACGGCACTAAGTGACCTTGAACTACCTTGAAAGACCAAAGTGTTAAGGTCAATGGATTCGTCTCGGAATGGGCTACACGCCTACCTAAATAACAATGTACAGTTCCGTATAAAAAAACATAGGTTACCTTGAAATCTCGGAAACACGTCCACCTAGAGAAGATTTGTGACCACCATAAGATGTCCCCCCCGAAACAGGGTAAGTTTTATTTGAAACATATTTTGAAACGAGCTACAGTTTGGGAAACAATTGCGTGTGAAACTTCAAATGGGACATCCTGTATACCACCTTCGGAGTCAAAGAGTTAATGAATATAGGTCCAAGTATCATTAACTTCGGCGTTAAAAGATCTTCTTCCTTTGTGCGTAACCCAGCATCGACTGCTGTGATCATTTAGCCGGAGGACCTACAGTTTTACGTGGATTCCGGACCACCAATATTGTTCGTTCGAAACATTCCACCAACAAGATCTTATTCTTCAGTTATCTTTTATAATATTTAATAATTATGGTTCATTGTTACACAAAATCCGAAATAGTGGACAAGCAATTCATGTACGGTATAGCAAGTGGTAGTGCTAGACAAGCATCACGCCGGTTTCAAGATAAGCTTTTCCGAACCGTAGCCTCTTTATCAAACATTTCGTAACTCCGAAAATAATGATTCGACTGCGGATGTTTATGCAAATGCATACTTTTATAGAAAATAGGTAAAGAAATTGGACTTAGAGAGAAGTTTCTTTTGTCATTAAACAATTCTAAACATATTTTTTATTTTGCATAATGCATATGTTTTGCACAGTGCATATTGTGTGCATGACTCTTGCATATATGATGCATATTCGGCTGACTGGCCACTACACGCAGAATCAATACATAAAACAATGAACAAATAAGTTATTAATAGACTGCTGATGTTTATGCAATTTAGTATATCTAAATTGGTGCAAAATGGACATTTAAAAACTTATCAAAACAAACATTACATATTTTGACCCTTCAAAAAGTAAGTACAGTCTTGTTGAAGTTTCATTTATTTAACTGCGTTAACATAGGAAATATGGATAAACGTATAAATGTATATCTGCATAAACATCCGCAATATAGTTATTAATAGTTCTGTCGTGTTTCTTTTTAGTTTCCCACGTCACACATACTCATGCATTCTTCGTATGCATCTATCTCGCTGCGAAACAAATCAGTGAAAATTGCATGTATTTTGCATATTTTGATACGTTATAATTGCATAAACATTTGCAGTCTACTAATGATATTTGGACCCACGTTCATTAAAACTTTTTTGTTTGTTTCGATGAGTACTATATATCAAGGTGGCAAGTAATCGATTAAATTTTGTATTCAATTGAACACTAACAATTAACGTTTAATTCATAACTAAATTTCATGTAATTCAGAATGACATTCCAATTGTTAATTGAATGATTTTCTAATTGAGAATTAAAATTTCATTTTTAATTCCAACATATGAAATTAAAGATTAAAATTTAATTTGACAAGTTCGAAGTAAAATTTACATTTTAATTCTCAATTAAAAAATATTCAATTATCGATTGTAATTTAATCGTTTAATTGTTAATGGGGTAATTAAAAATTCTGCAACACTGCTACATATCCCCGAAGTTTGACTCCAACGTTTTTGAACACCCTCTATATTCGAACCGCGATCAGCCTGGCAAACGCGCGCGCAATGGTTCGATTCTTCGTTCTCCCGTCCAAAGAAACGATGGCGCCACCGTCGTCCGGTTAATGGCAGTCGAGATCAGTGATGGCCGCGAGGCTCGCGATGCACGTTACATCGAGATCTCGTTGACACTGTTTATCGCGACGTTCTCGCGTCAGCAGCCGTTTCGTCGATAAAAAGCTTCACGTTGACGTGGTCACCTTGAAGAAAATTCGCTCGAATGCGTTGAATCGTCTCGGCTGTGACGGGACGTAGTAAAAGGACGCGGTCGTTGACAGTTCTCTGTCCCGTGTTCAAAGGCGGTCGCCTGCTCGGAGTGCCACGAGAAGTTTGCTTGCGTCGCCACTCGTGTGACTTTCACAGTGCCTGGGACTGTACCAATGACGTGTGTGCAATAGAAAGAGAAGAACAGGGGGCCCTTGTCGACACGGGGACGGCGACCTCACACACCCGTCGCCAATTCTTTTTTCTTTCTCGCACCCTTCAGCTGGAGACACGCGCATCGAACGCGTCTCAGGTACGCACACCGGCACACAGGTTAGGTGCATCTACGTGTCCACACAATTTCGACAATTTATCGACCGAATTTCACCGAATTTCGAATCAGTCGACGACCTTATTCTGGAAAGATGGTTTATAACCAATTCTGTACATTCCCATTGCTAAATACAGTGTTCCACTTTTGGCTAAAAGAGCATTTGGAACCGAAAATTTTCAGTCAGCCAAGGAAGGGCTAGTTGTCATTGCCATCTCGAACACAATATTTATATACGAGCGTAGCTCAAGAAGGCGATTACAACTTGCCATACACAGGGGTATTACAGTGTTCCATGGTTAGCTGGAAGAGCATTCGGCACCGAGAACTTTCAACCAACAGTGAAACACTGTAATACCCCTGTGTCTGTTCAGCCAAAAATTCAGCAGAAGAACATATCATCAGTAGTGAAGATTTGTCGTGCCCTAATGTAAATCCCGCCCTTTTGCGCCGAAGCTGTCGAGTCATAGTGATTCACGTGTATGTAAGGATGCAGGGCAGAGATAAATGGAATAAGATTACACGAAAATTTTGCTTAGGTTGAACGGTATGAGTATGGTTTCACAGGTTTAAGAAGCTGGCTTTTCGCACAGCTCGCAAGACGTTTCCTCGTTCATTTACCGTTACGGTATATTATAACGGCGGCGATAAGCCCCGACAAATAAGATTACGTTCATATTGCGCCTAATGTAATATAACGGACACTGTCCTATCTGACAGAGGAAGCTGTTCCACTGACACACGTTGCTTCCTCCACTCGGCACCGGTCCAAAACATTTATTCTCAATTGATTCTTCTCCCGCGCCATTTCTACTCGTGACTTTCAATTCGACCGCGTAGGGTGCGACCGATATCAGTGATCTTGTAATCCCTGAAATCGATCTACAGTCTTTACTCAAAATCCATTGACGTTTATCCGCGATCGACTTTTGAATACATCCACGGTACGACGATCGATCGTCTTACAAATTATTCTGACTACGACAGCTCGGTTCGACTCTCGAACGTTGTGATCGAGATCACTTCGATTCTCGATCGAATGGTTTCGATCATCCGAAATTGGCCGCGCCTTTCGGTCGTTTCGTTTCGCGCGTTCCGCCGTACGAAACTGTCCCACATTCCCGGTCGTTCCTCTGTCTCCTCCGATCTTATACGCCCCCCACCTGGCCCACTTATTGTATTGATTCAAACTTAGGCATCCATGCGTTCCTCATTCCTCCGTAACTTCCTGCTCGGTGATCTTCCTCGTGTTGTCTCCTCTGGGGCTCGATCCTTCCGGCGATTTGTACGTCACAAAGGCGTAATTTCATCTCGGGGGAAATGTAGCGGAGAAAATGGCAGACCGATAAAGTCCAGGGACTTTCTCTCTCTCTCTCTCTCTCTCTCTCTCTCTCTCTCTCTCTCTCTCTCTCTCTCTCTCTCTCTCTCTCTCTCTCTCTCTCTCTCTCTCTCGCTCTCGCTCTCACTCCGTCGCGTTACCTGGGAAATTCCTTCTGTCGTAACGAGCATTGTTCGAGTACACGTTCCCCTTCGACTAACTACTCAACGTTCTCGCTTACCTGCGTACGATTTAACGCTTTGTTACGCTGTGATATGCCAGCGTACGCTAATTGTTGTACTAATGGAATAGACTTCACTGTGGCTCTGTATGCTTTAGAGAAATGTATGTAGGACTGTTAATAATGATAATGAAGTCTTAAAACTAGATATTACGGTAGCTCCTTAGTTGGTAAATGAAACGAGTCCCTTTTTTTGGACTTTTCTGTACTCTTATTTATTTTGAGCACTTAAAAATTATATAGGGCCTTCAGACTGAATTTAAGGGGATATTTTTCTTTCTCGGGCTGTTTTAAGATATATTTTAGGATTTTTTTAAAAAAAGTAAACAACATACCTTTATGAAACTTTTCAGATTTATTCATATACGTGTATACTACATTCATGCATTTTTGTACGTTGGTATCATCTAAACCGTAGTAATTACTTACCGGGGAAGTAGAGGTTGAAAAAATTCTTCTCGGATGGTTCGCACGGTAACTGCCGCGGAAATCATCTGAAATGGAAAGGTGAAAAAAAATTTTTAATTAGCATGAGTGGCTAGAGCCTGAATTATGGAAAATGAAAGATAGTGATTTTTGACAAAATAGAATTCATATGAAAATTCAACAACGATTTTTTACTAATATTTTGACCTGCAAACTTCACTAAAATTCGTAAATATTTATATATTTAGTTTTCCGTAAATCAGATGCTATTCACACTCAAATTAATTAAGAGTTTATTTGAGTTTTTGATTTCAGATGCTTTCTGCAGCAGTTGTCTACTGCTCCAGTGAATAATTATTATACTTAAAAAAAATTCCAAAATATACTTTAAAAACAGGCTGAGAAAGGAGACCCTCCTGAAGGGATTATCTTACTGTAAAATTTGGAAAGAATTGAAAATTTCTTTATTATTTTCAGAAAGAGTATGCAGTCTTCAAATTAATGTGCAAAGCGTCCCATGTGAATATTCTAAACACATCTTCCCGACATGTAGCGTTTAGAATGGACTTACAACGTTCAAACACGTTCAAATCAACAATAGTTTCCTTTTGACGGAAGTTTTTGTTGATAACATTTTTGCTTTAGAAAATATTTAAAAATATAATAGAAATTTTGGAGTGATAAAACTGAGACAAACTTCAACAATTTTTATATCCTCAATTTTCGAAGCAATAAAATACATTCCCGTTAAAAGAGAGGGAGTATAAATGAATTTGTAACAAAAATTCGCGTTTCTATATTACGAAACCAAAATGGCGATATCGTGTGCATCATCCACCCGAGCAAAGAAAGACACATTTTGCCAGAATTGCTTATCTTGTCCAAATATTGATATTTTTAATACAACTTTAAATACAGAAAGCTTCTAATACGTTCCAATAAATTGCCAAATCTTAAAAAAATCGTATTTTTACTTTCTTCGCGCTTTAAACCCAAAAATATCCCCTTTTCAGACAGTTTTTAAACAGGTTTTCCCAATTTTTGGACTTTCATCACTTGTCAACTAAGGCGCTCACGTACCCTACACGCCACTATGGTGGTTTCGCGCTGAGCGATCGTTCAGGACGACACGCCACTATAGTGGTTCACCTGTTTCGCGACTTGAGTCGGGAAACTTATAAATTCTAGCAAAGTGGAGACATCAGAAAGTAATTCTGTCAGCATTAAAATATTTTTCGAACATTTTCAAGGCACTTTTGTGAACGACGCGTGGGTTAACACGTTGACTGCCGCAGTGGAAACGGTAATCGCTAATCAGACACGATAATTTTGGTTGACTGATAAAGAAGTTCCAATACATAATAGATATTATACTGCCTAAAAAATCAAATAGTTCAGGTAGACAGACAATTAACTTATTTTTATACTAAGAACTAGGCGTTCCAGTGACTCAGATACGCTGCAAAAGCAGCAAAAATTATCTTTTAACACGTTGAATATCGCGGGGGTCACCGGTGACCGGCATTTCAAATTCAATTTTATTAAGTAACTATTTCTTATTACACAATTCTGAGCAATTTTCATATTATAACATTAATTTAGGAACATAAGCACGCGATTGAATACCCCAATTTTGTTTCCTTAACGATTTATATTGAAAACAGTCAGTTATATTATGTCTAGATAGATATGGCTGTTTTCACTGCGCCATTCAACGTGTTAATAAATTAACTACTACACTTAACGAGACATATTGGAAGATATTTAAGAATCAACCAAATCAATTTTTCTTTTCTGTATTAATCGTAAAGAAAAATAATGTTCAACACTAGAAGGACCGCCCGGGTCACTTTGACCAGGCGTATGACTTTATTACTTACTACTCCGTAAAAATTTGGTATGTCTACTATTATAATCTTTTCTTGTTTACATACATCCTAAACGTTTAAAACTCTAAAACAAAAATAATAATTACGATGTGATAAAAAAATATAAAATTTCTACCGCAATAAATGAAAGCTTGTAGTAAGCTTGTACTTATTTGAATTAAATATTTTTCTTTGTAAACAACAATAGCAGATTATTTTCTGCTGAGAACCTTCTCCACATACTGTTCCCTTACACTTTTCACACCTTATAATAGATGTATTATCATATTTATGGTTGATTTTGCACCATTTCCGTTTTGCTTGAGTGTTGTCTACACTTGGTCCAGAGAGATGTTTATCTAGATTTTCATATAACTAAAAAATTTGTCTCATATCGATACAAATACAAGTAAACATGTAGAGAAATAAAGTCAGACAGTTACGGACGATAATACTTATCAGTAGACTGCAGATCTTTATGCAATTTAACACATCCAAGTTCATGAAGAATGCATACTTTATAAAGTAAGTGAAACAAAAAATGTACTTCTAAACATTTAAGGTGCCAAATACAGTTCTGCCATCGTTGCGTTTCATCAGCTACATGGAAATACAAAATATTGAAATCTAAAAATATAAATTTTCATAAAAATCCGCAGTCTACTTATCAGTATCAAAAATAAAATTTTAGAATGTTGCGAATGGGTAATTTTGGCTCAGCCGGCCCTTCTAATGTTAACATCAGTCTAAATTTGATGAAAATTAATAATTGATTAATTCGACAATATCTGGTCCGTCTGTTCACATAACCCTGCGTGGCAGTGAACGTGTTAAAAAAATCGATACCCTTCGGTTTTTAGAACTCACGTGGGTATTATTATCGTCGCTGCAACTCGATCTGATAGGCAATCGAGCGGAACGGAGAATCGATACGTAGCCGAAGAAAACGGTTGAAAAATCGGCGCGTATACCGGTTATTAGAGAGGGGGCAGGACCTCGGGCCCCAGGAAACCTCTTTACGAAGTTCATTGAGCTCGCATAATTAAACCGCGAAGTGGCGAACAATGCGAACTGTCGATTCCCGCTTGTTTGCCCTTCGAACGAAACCTCGTTTTCTCCCATCGGTTCCATAATTCCGCGCTCGTAATCAAACGGAACATTGTTTCGATCTCGAAAAACTTGGACTATTTCCTATAAATTGCGACGGAAACCGTAACAAGCAACTAGAAGCTGTATGTACAACAGAAATTTCTAAGATACGCTGTTTATAATCTTTTTTACCACTAACCATGACTATTCATTTATCATGCGTTCACTGAACATTACGAGCTTAGAAAACAGGAGGATAGCCTTTTACTTGATTTACTTTTAGAAAATACAAGAGTGTATTTCCATTTGGAAGAGTCAGTTTTAGGTGATTTTTGGAGCAAAAAATTAATAGACCACTTGAAATTTAAATTTATTATCAGAATAAAATTTCATTTAACTCAGGAATATTAACAATTATTCGTAATCGAATTGGTGATATTGTATTACTAATATTAATGTAACAAATTATTAATCCTTTCAGACTTGGTGGTCACATTTGTGTACATGAAGTTTCTACGCTGATATTTCGGTGAGGATGAATGTTTCGGAAATTCAAACCGTTTGTACACATTCGTGAACACACTTTTCTTATAAATTTGAATTCTTTCATGTTCTGAATGTTTTTAGTAGGTCTAGTGAATTCAGAATTGACTAACATTCATTACATACTGTGCAGTGACAGCTAATAGTAGGAACCTGAAAGCAGTACAATTTTCCACATGTCTTCTTCAGTTTCAAGTGTTAATACATTATTATTAAATGTTATAAAGTGCTGTGTATGTTTCTTTTCTCATTTGTGCTCTCTTAGGTGTCATACGATACTTGTTGAGTACTAATGCACATATGTCTGTACATTTAATATCTGCAAAGCTATGGGACATATAAACAGTTTTTTTAAACAAAATATCATCTAAACAGTCTACTGAGTTAAAATATGTAATCAAATATTATTTTTACTCATAAAACAAAATTCAGGTCTGAATGGGTTAATATATACAGTGAAGAGCAAAATTGAACCAATAAAAGTGCTTTTCTAGAAAATGATAAATTTATTTACATATTGCGATAGGATCTGCGAAAAACTTGTTACGTGTATTAGTTTCCACTTATTTTACTTTAACAAACGCGTAACCATTTTTGTTTCTCTTATTTAATGTGCTAGTTATTCAGTATTTCCCCTGACTCAATTTTGCATCGTTGTAAAAAGGTACTAGTAGCTAACGATTTGGAATAAATTTAATATTTTGTTCAGAAGCCTTTGGCAGGTACAAATGCTGCGATTCGTTTTGGCATACTTTCAACTAAATTTCAACACAATTCTTCAGACATTGAATGGCACTGTTCTTAAACTCTTATCCATAAATGATCGAAAGTGATGGTGGAGAATCATATACATCTTGCAACTGTCTTTTTAATATTCCCCATAGATTTTCAATAGGGTTCAGATCTCGACTTTGTGCTGGATAGTGTAGCACTTGAAACGATTGCGATTCCAACTAATTTTGTACGCTTTTTGCCGTGCATTTGAATAATTTTTCATTTAAAATTTTCTTGTACATATATTGGTACATTCACCATTGCGTATACAACATGACTGACGTCCATCTGATGAAAATCTGTTAATTTTTATTTGATAATTTTGTCAGAGGCCAAACGAGCTTTAATGTTTTAGTTAGACAACATGGGCGTTTTATTCTTCTGAGTCGCCTTAAAAATGTTGGATGCGCGAAGGAGAATCCTTCTAGAAGCGACGTGTAAAGGAAACCGGCAAATTTGGCGGTGAATCCCTCATGCTCTGGGGTTATTTCATGGTGTATAATGTAGGATCATTGAGCCGTATCCATGAAAGAATGAACTAATGCATGTGTTGTACCGACACAGCGTCGACGGGTATGTTTTGCGACGATGGAATGACGCTGACTTCGAACTGGGTTGTAAGTCCAGTGAAGCCTTTCGAAATTGCGATAGAGTGGTCTGTATAGGGTGAATATATCTTTAATTTAATGTTTAACACATCGCGTCGAGAAAGAATGTATTACTGATAACAGTATTTCAAATACAAGTGTATCGTAGTGTAGTGCGAGAATGTATTGACAATGTTCCAACGTGGAACAGCAACGAACGAATGTCTCGTGGCTTCAGGTATGCTAAATTTATACGGTTTTTGGTTGCTGGTATGTGATCAATCAGCGCTCAAGAAATTGTGAAGCGTCAAAGCGCTGGTTTGTGGGGTTTTCCCATCTTGGCCCTTTGACCTGGCTCGGTCGCTGCAGGTCGGAGCGTACGCTGGTATACTCACAAAATCATGCACGGTATTACAAAATAAATGTTGGGATATTATACACTAGAGACGCAACAACATGTACAAGGAAATTTTAAACCTTTGCGGACGACAGACGCATATATGCGTTCAAAAAGATCGTTCACCGTGTGCTACGGGTCACCGCACTGGCTTAGACACACGCGTTTACTGTACGCTTTCAGCCTATATATTTAGACGAATTATCATCTTTGCTTATTTCATTAAAATATATATGTCTCGTTACATATTTTGCAATTTTAAAGGACTAAAACAACTGAGCAATCGACATCAAATATATAATTATAATTAATTATTAAATCAAACACGTGTTCTACCACGGAAAATTTCAGCACATGGTGCACGATTTTTCCCGAAACTTACCGGTCTCAAAGAGTTAAATGAAAAATTATAGGAAACTATAGAGAATTTGCTCCATGAAGAAAGTAACATCATTTTTCAGCACGATAGAGATGCCAAACATGTACATGGCAAAGAGTGTACAAAATTGGTTGGAATCGCAATCGTTTCAAGTGCTACACTGTCTAGCACAAAGTCCAAATCTGAACCCTATCGAAAATCTATCGGCAATACTAAAAAGACAGTTACAAGACGTATATGATTCCTCACCATCACTTTCGATCAATTATGGATAAGAGTATAAGAACAGTGCCATTCAATCTCTGAAGAATTATGCTGAAATTTAGTTGAAAGTACGCCAAAACTAATCACAGCGTTTATACCTGCCAAACGCTTCTTAACAAAATATGAAATTTATTCCAAATCCTTAGTTACTAGTACCTTTTTGTAACGGTGCAAAATTAAGCCAGAAGAAAAACTGAATGACTAGCAAATTAAATAAGAGAAACAAAAATGGTTACGCATTTGTTAAAGTTAAATAAGTGTAAACTAATACATGCAACAAGTTTTTCTCAAATTCTATCGCGATATGTAAATAAATTATCATTTTCTAGAAAAGCACTTTTATTGGTTCAATTTTGCTCCTTAGTATAAGTACTGTTTAGCTTGCAAGAATGCATTTAAGTAAAAAAAACGGGGCCATCCCGTTTATAACAGTAAAATAAAATATTTTAACAAATCGACACACTAATTTTTATGCAACTTTGATCTGATATATAGAATGTTCACTTTAACGTTCCGCACGATTTTTCAGCCATTTCAAACAATGTAATAAAAAAAGTTGTTAACCAAAATGTATGTGTTGTAAAATTTGAAAAAATATTCGAAACGTGTTTTTTATCAGTGAATATCCACGTTGAAGTGGTGAAAACAACCCCCAAAGGTTGGATTGAAAAAGTTAGTTTGCGAATATTTCGGAAACGATTAGGTGTACACGGAAAATAATAATTAATTTTCACCATTCAAGGGACCGTTAACGATGTGTAATGTAATTTAATTGGCAGAATATCGTACAAATTCACATGGAAATCAATCGTACACCCAAATGGGGTCGGCAAGTATAATTCGCAACATAATTTGTGTGTACAAATTCTGACGAAGATCAACGTTCTATAAACAAATTTTTCAAAAATATGTCAATTTTTAATATATTTTTTTCTGAAAATCTACTTACATAGTGAAATTTGTCATTATAAAAGACACAACTTTTTATTTTCAATTTTTTGTCCACATCTAATAGCTTTCGAGATATGCAATAAACTAATTTTTTCAACCTCAACTTCGAGGGCTGTTTTCACTACTTCAACATGGATATTTGTTGACGAAAAAGCACGTATCGAATACTTTTTTCGAGTTCTATATCAGATCAAAATTGCATCTACATTGGCGTGTGTAAATTGGGTGATGTTTTCTTATTATTTAAGGGGCTATCCCCATTTTTACAGCCAAAAAGTGACCATTTTTGGGGAATTTTTTGTAAGAAAACTACCAAGGCTATTGAAATGAAACTTGTAACGTTTATTATTCATATCTTGAACTAAGCATTTAACTTTTTTTGTCAAGGAATACAATATAGCTTTTGTGTGACGTTACCGGAAGTAACCTTTGCACGAAATCCAGGGTTTTCGGTGTGCATGATTTCTCGGCTCTGGGGCACCTGCAACAAAACTGCCGTGAGGAATCGACTATGCGATAGTTAAGGTAGTGCATTATCCACTCTGGTTACAAATACTGAAAAATAACAAAATCGCGGTACGTCAAAGTCTCGCTCCGAGTTTTCATCCAAGAATGGTAGTGTCTGGAACCCTTAAGAAATAGTAATTTTGGAATTTTACTTTTATACAGGATGATGCCCTACCTACATGTGTACTAAGGGTGTATGCAGATTTTCAGAAAAATCCGGTGGATAGCTTCTGAGAAATCCTGCACACTGAAAATCCCTTTTTTCGTGCAAGGGTCACTTCCAATGAGCGTCATACAAAAGCTGTACTGTATTTCACCACAACAAAAGATGAAATACATGGTTCAAGATACACATAACAAATGTTTCGAGTTTCATTTCAATAGCTCTGGTAGTTCTTGGTAAAGATAGGATCCAAGTATATTACAAGTAGGTTCGAATCTGACTGGATAGTTTCGAACAGTTAATGAGTACTTTGAAAAAGAGAAGCATTACTTTTGACTCGAACCTACTCGAGATAGGTTCGAACTTTTTACAAGTACGTTGAGAAATATAAGCGGTACTTTGAAGTACAATCGAATCTTGACCAAGTAGATTCGAACCTTATATGAGTACTTTAACCAGAAGTTTTCCATTCTATACAATCGTATCATTATTCATTTGTTTTTGATGAAAATTATATGACATGATTCACCTACGATAGTGTTCTGTTTACAATATTCAATTCGAGCGAAATTGCAGTGCATGTACATACTTTGTATTGCACGTATGTACATTAGGGTGGCTCTTATTTTCGACTTTTGAATTTTCTTCGCGGCACTCCCCAGAATAGTTCCAATTAATAAAAAAAACAATCTATGAAAAATTTGAGCTCGATTGGATAACGGGAAAATGTGCCCCCGGGCCCTTAAACATTAAAATAATTAATTAAATGTTCATAAAATCGCTTTTTTTTTCGATTATCTTCTGAATTATTGATTATATCAAAAAGCGATTCAAACAAAAATTGTAGATCTAGACAGAACGCATCTTTTACGAAGTATTACTTTTTTTCGTATGACGAACGGTTTTCGAAAAAAATGAAAAGAAAGCCTGAGAAAAATTAAACATTTTTTTTTCAATTTTGAAAACTGAAGTGCGTTTTGATTATTTTTTTATGAATAGATGCTAACAAATGTGTATTTTTTATTTTCGACCCTAATACACCATTTTTTAGAAATTAAAAAACTTTCTTGAAAAGGTCGGAAACTTTCTGCAAATTATTGTAATTTAAGTTTATACATTGTGTTTATTTTGCCTGTGTTCATAAAAAAATAATTAAAATGCATTTCAATTTTCATAATTAAAACAAATTTTTCATTTTTTTTCAGGATTTTTTTTTCATTTTTTTCGAATACCGTTCGTCGTACGAAAAAAAGTAATACATCATAAAATATGCGCCCTGCTTATTCGTAACGTTACTTTGGTGCACCAGAATTGCAATTTTTGTGGAACTATCTCTGGTCTAACGTAAAGTTCCCTCTAAAATTGGTCTCCTATCTCATTAACATTTTAACGACCGGCCACGTCAATTGGCGCCCTAAGTAAAACTTACGTTATCTACGGGAACGCCAATTGGCTTCCTATGTGAAATAATCACATTGCAGTGTGTAAACGTACGAAACACTTTAGCACTTGGAAAAAAGTGCAGAAATGCAATATTCTAGGAAGTATATGGCACCTTACTGAATAACTGTTATCTTTGCATCATTTTGTACAGTAGGACCTCAGTTATCCGAACTGTAATTAGTAACAGCTTGACTCACATTGCAACTATATTTTGCATAGAAATGGTTATGTTATTTTAGAATTTAATGCACATAGTAGTACACAATTAATTACACAGTGTTACTGACAATAATTTTAGCTTGTAACTGATGTAACGTGACTAATGAACAGATAACTGGTGTTCGGATAATTGAGATGAATTTGGTGAAAATTAAGGGGGTAAAAGGGTATTAGGCGGTTAAAATCGACAGTTCATTTGGGTTGGCTTGAAAAGTGACTAATATCCCAAACCAATTGAATTTTTTGTAGTTCTTTATTATCGATGTAACACGCATTTTAAAACCAAGGAACCTCAAAAATATTAAAAATTAAGTAAACTACAAAGCGCCAAAGTGGGCGCTACACAATGCGCAGGTCCAGGTGGTGAACACGATTCTAGTTGTATGATTCATCAGAAACCAAAATAGTTGTAAATGTGTATTCTATGACTCAAAATCTATAAGGTAAAAACTTAATTGAAATTTTTAATAAACATTTGCGAACTTGTACAACGAATATCGACTTTGTAAATTTTTTCTGTATCAATTATCGGAAGAAATGTTTCATAAAATTCTTCAAACTTCTGAGGTCTTGTTCAGCGAGTTACAGCTTGTGGAAAAAAGTGTTATGTAGGCTCAATTAAAATTTCAACTAATAATATCGATCCTTTTTCGATTTATGAGGTTTACCGTTTTGAAAAATATGAGTTCGAGAAAAACGGCTTTAAAGTGTACCTTACCGCGCTTATTGCATTGGGCCCGCCGTTACTTTTCGATCTGTAACTTCCATAATTTTGCGAATTTTTCAACAAATTATTTTTGAAATACTTCGAAGGGATGAGGCTTTCATAAACTATTGAAGATAATATTTTTTTGGACTTGTATTATTCTTTTACCACTTTAACACGTGTTTCACCGCGGAAAATTCCAGCATATGGTGCACGCGTTTCCGAAGGTTTCGGAAAGTTCTCTGTCACGAGCGTGGAGGCACTTTAACGAGATTTAATGAATGAACGAAACCTCTGAAGAGGCGGTGATCGGATGGACCCAGGTCTCGTTCACGGTTCATTCATTTCCAATAATGGAGCAAACGGAAACCAATGAGATCGAGTGCTACCACTCGAACTGATACTCGGCGAAGTATTCGTCGAAGAGAGTTATTTTCGTAGTCCGCGGGAAACGCGGCCTTTTATCTGTTGTTCTAAGGCGCCCTGTTGTCGAACTCGAGCGTTTTCGAGCGCGAAAGAACCGCTTGAGAGGACGTCGAATGGACCCTCTTCGAAATCCACCAAAATTACCCTCAATCGATTTTCTTTAACCCTTTCATTGTTGTTTACGCCTATTGACGTTGGGTATAATCGCTTCTCGCATGCTGGTGACGTCTATAGGCGTTCGACAA
Source organism: Macropis europaea (assembly GCA_916610135.2). Classification (NCBI taxonomy): domain Eukaryota; kingdom Metazoa; phylum Arthropoda; class Insecta; order Hymenoptera; family Melittidae; genus Macropis; species Macropis europaea. Next base: position 52,506,764 of record OU744343.1, on the reverse strand, counting down.
AACTGCCATCGTATGTTAGGGGGATATTCTAGTGTAACCAGTAAAAAAATATCGATTTTTTTTATATTTTCTTATAGTGTGAAACCTTGGAAACATGTTTTTAAAATATTACAGTGAAATTCATAAAATTCTCAAAGCTATAAAAGAATAAAGAACAGCGCCTGTACCATCGCGTGATTGAATGAAAACTTTAACACGTTGAATGCCATAGTGGAAACTGCCAGAGCTAGTCAGATACCGTATAATCCACAGTTTTAAGTATAAATCGCGAAGGAAAGAAGTATGTTATAATTTAAACGTATAGTAGTTACCTTGTATTATTGTTATCATAATAATATTGCTCAAAATTGCCGGTCACCGGAGACCCTCACGGCAGTCAACGTGTTAAACGTATTTTTCTTGAAACGGTGTTTTTCAAACCTGGCGCAAATTTTTCTCAGAAACTACTGAGCGGATCGACTTGAAATTTTGCACACATATAGAGTACATTTCAGGATATCGATCGAGCTAAACACTTTTGCGTATCTTTAAAATTACTGTTTCCAGCAGACGAGAAATCAAAATTTTTGAGTAAAAATCAGATCTCTTTTAAAGCCCTGACATTTTGACAATTTTCTTTTACATAATTTATTTAGGCTCGAACGATAATCACATTTATGGGAAATAAAATGAAATTTTGTTCGATTCTGTTAGACATCCAGGACAGGTATTTCACAACGCGACCTGCGCGACTATTTGTAACTCCTACAATTTTTAATAAAATGTCATATAAAAATTTGTGTTATTACTTTGAACATATACAAATATACATGTAAAACGTTAGTTTACTAGGTTTGATAATTTTCTGTAACTTAATTCACAAAAATCACATTGAAAACAAGTGTCTGCACTAGAATACACTGGAATTATACCAACTTCTAAGAAAAAATATGACAACTTCAAAAAGTTCTACCGTTTAGAAGACATATCACCCTTTTTCGACAGATAAATTGATTTTATATTGTTGAACAAAGTATTATAAATCAAAAATAATATTCAAATTTTAGGTATAATCCCTGGAGAAATTTATGACGAATTGAATGAGCTTTGTTCGAAATTGATCAGTCGATTAGTTTTTGAGTTATCCTGCATGCCAATTTGAACAACGTGGTTTCGAGAAAAACGTGTGTAAAGTTTATAATGAAGTCTCAGGGTACTTTCTGCTAAAGATTTAATCTAAAGATTGAATCTACTGTTCAGAGACCATAAAGTAAGCCGCCCCATTCCTCGAAAAGGGGTGATTTTCTCCGTTTTACGGGCCGTAGGACCTTCTTTGATTTATATACTTATTATAATTAATAAGTTGTACTTATCGCCGAACGTTTACCGTTTCGAAGACTGTCGCATTCCACTAAATGGGCTGTAACTTTTATTATTTTTGCGAATTCGACATCAAACTTTCGGGAGTATATTCTTGAAATGTTGTACTTTTGATTTATGTAAGAACAAGAAATTGATTTTTTGAACTTGTTACATGAGAATCCCCCGTAACACGTTGACTGCCATGGGGATCACCGGTGATCAGCACGTTACATTCTATTTAATTAAATAATTATTGATTTTTACAGTATTCTGAGCGAATTTTACGTTGCAACAGTAACGTAGAAAGTCATGTACTTGATTGAATACTTAAACACTTTCTTCCTCTGTGATTTATGATAAACACAGCAATTTATATCGTGTCTGATTAGGGGTGGCTGCTTCCACTGTGGGAGTCAACGTGTAAAGGCGGATTTCTAGTTTGGACGGTGAAAAAGATTAATTTTTTTTTACGTATTTTTAATCTTTGTTGTCCCTACAATATGCTTTCAAATTGTTTTGCGAAAATCTTAGATATTAACGGAGTTATAGCAAGGACAAGCGTACCACTGCACAGCTATACAAAGGGACCAAGCCGGTGAAAAACGCGTTTTTCTCGAAACGCATTTTCGAAACTGGTGTCCCTAATTACAGAAAAACTACATGGTCGGTTTCATAGAAATTTTACAGGCATATTGAGTAAACATCCCTCTATAACCGGAACTAGAATTATGTTGCTAGGTTAATTTTTTATATTTTATATTTTTATTATCAGTAAACATCAGTTTCGGCGATAAATGGGGGGATAAGGACCTGAAACTCCGGCCAGTGCCGTACAAAGAAACGTTAGTAGGCTGTCAATGTACTTTAGTTTCGCTGTTAAAATGAATTTTATGGAATATCAATGGTTATTTGCATATAGGAAAAATTTCTAAATAATCCAAATAATAATTAAGATCTGTTGATTTATGAATACAGTAAATCCTCCCACATTGACCCTCAGCTCGGAATCGAAAAGGGTTAGTTTGGGCATACCGAGACTACATTTCCAGCCTCGAAGCGCGCCTTTGAAGTTCGCCGAACAAAGAAAAGGACAGCGAATAAAAGAGAAGGATGGAATGAGAGTCGAGGCAACCGAGAGATTTAAATACCCGCGTACCAAATGTTATAATAAATACGACACTTAAACTTTTTTATTTTTAACTTTTTCTATATGAAAAAGTTTATAACATACTGATGAGATTGTTCTGATAAAAATGAGACCAAACATGATATAATTTGGATCACATTTACTTATTAATACTTATCGAGTAACTCATTGCATTATCGCTTCGAATGAATTACAAAAACGGATTGCTAGCAAAATACATGAAATATCTGTACACATTGTCCGCCGAATGTAAGCTGTGCCTCGATAATGTGGGGGAACAGCCTAGGTTTGATGGACAGTGTGAGAGAAGTAAGCCTACATTTTACGGACGTGGGGGAACAGCCTACGTTTGACGGATGTGGAGGTACAGTCTGTTTAAGACTACATATGTACCGAATAACAATTACATTTTTCAACTCAGCAAAACTTTCGGAAAAGTTTTAAAAATTTCTTCAACATTTTTTTTTTCATTTTTCACAACTTTCCTATTATTTTTGACAAAATGTCTTTTTAAAATAAATATAATATATATATATAATATATATTATAAATACATGTGAACAAAGTTATGGTTGGGTAGGTTTGAAACTCGACAAATTTTTCAGCCACGTTAAATGATTCAAAACTTTTTGTGTGTGAAGTCTATTACATATTTATATACGTATCATCTCATTGTAAATATAATTTAATGTAGAATATTTTACTACTTTATACTTCTGTAATTTGTAGTGTATTAGAAATATTATACTATTATTATTTCGAACGTGACTAACAACCCATTTTTTAATGTAATCAAGGCGATAATGGCGCAAAATGTGTTATACAATTAGTATGAAATAAGTAAATGTGGTTCAAATTATATCGTGTTTGATGTCATTTTAATCGGAAAAATCTCACGAATATGTTAAACAAATTTTCAGATAAAAAAAGTAAAATTAACAATGTTATGTTATTGTATTATGAACTGCCAAGCCGTGAACTGTCGTCAAAAGAACCGCCGCCGCGCATCGCATTACACGAATCACACGCTTGACTGACGGTGCCATACGCGTAGGAATAGCAATAGGGTCAGTGTGAGCGTAGCACCAGCAGGGTCAATGTAGGAGGATTCACTATACCATTGATCCTACGGCATCGCTCTTTTATTGTACGGCGCACGAAAACAGAACGCAGTAGACAGCCCTGACAAGGGGAACCCGCCGAGTGTTACGCTCGGATTTTTATGAAATTTTGCAGGTAGGTCGGGAACGAAAAAATTTTAGACCTATTTTGCCGTAGGTGTAGACACTCAATAGTTTATAAAATATTTAACAATAAATATCGCGTTTTTTAACCCGAAGAATTGAGGATCGGGTCCCGATTTGGTGAAATATCTTTTTTTTCAGTAATCCATTTCTACTGTTGTTTTATAATGTTTATACAAGTAATTACACACAAAAACATAATTATTAAAAATATAAAAAATGAAATTTCTTAGATTCACAAAAGTACCATGAATTTACTTACTTTGTCATAGCAGTCAGCGGCGGAGCGAGTAGGTGCCTAGTCTCGTAGCGCGTACGTTCTTTTTGTCGCGAGTTCAAATCCAGACTAGGCGAATAATTTTTTTTCTTTTTTCATAAAAATTCTAATACGTAATACTAATAATAGTAACTGACACGCAACATATAAAAATATAGAAAAATTGACCTTCACGAGTCGTCGTTGTAAACTTTACACTCTCGCGGATGGTATTCGTCGTAAAAATACTTGAAACATAATAATTCTATACACCATGAACACTTACTAAAAGCTGGAATACCGCAATCACAACGGTTTCTACAAACATTATTGGGAAACGCAACTTGATTGACGTTACAAAATATTTCACAGTCTAAAATTAATTTTGATGCAAACCATGCGTATTTTATCATGTTTTTAAATATAGGTGCAGATCTACTTGTTATTTCTCGATTTTCTGCTATTAAGTAATCCGCGTTCTGTAATCTTGCTATATAAACGGCCACATACATTGTAGCGCTTCTCGTCGCGCAATCGGTAACCGCTGGCTGTCGTCGGCTTATGACGCACCTGTGCCCGTATAAAATGCCGACAAATATTATTTCGTATTAGAATTTTTATGAAAAAAGAAAAAAATTATTCGCCTAGTGCGGATTTGAACTCGCGACAAAAAGAACGTACGCGCTACGAGACTAGGTGCCTACTCGCTCCGCCGCTGAATGCTATGACGAATTGACTAAATTCGTGGAACTTATTTGGAGTCTAAGAAATTTCATTTTTTATATATTTTTAATAATTATGTTTTTATGTGCAATTACTTGTATAAACATTATAAAACAATAGTAGAAATGGATTACTGAAAAAAAAAGTTATTTCACCAAATCGAGACCCGATCCTCAATTCTCCGAGTTAAAAAATGCGATATTTATTGTTAAATATTTCATAAACTATTGAGTGTCTACACCTACGGCAAAATATGTCGAAAATTTTTTCGTTCCCGACCTACCTACAAAATTTCATCAAAATCAGAGCGTAACACTCGGCGGGTTCCCCTTGCAAGTGCCGCGACATCAATCGGTACCGCTTCTTGACGCTTTAATTTACGACCTCAGAATATCGTGGCCGCTACTATACATGAATGCAACCTAGGCGTTCGGCGAGGTGCTGCACGCTGATTGGTCAGAGTAAGCAACCGAAAATCGCATAAAAGCCGATTATTTTCTCCAATTAACACAATCAAGCACAAACAGTTCAAAGAAACACACCGAGGCAGATCTCCACGCTGCCCAAATTTGTACACCACATCAAGCAGTCTCATCCACAACAATAAATGACGCAACGTACAACTTTCACCAGACTCATTATTTAAACATTCTCACACCCAGTTAAGTTTGCGTGTGAGTGCATTCGTGGCATCTACCGTAGTTCGGGAAGAACACGAAGCGCAACAAAATAATTCTAGTTCCGGCTACAGCCACAAATTAGTTATTGGAAATAACGTTTAATTTTCCCAATTCAAACCATTAGGATCCACAGTAGGTCGGACACCCTTTGGATTTATCAAATAATTCAAGCCGACTTTAACGGCATCTGTCTTGTAAAATTTCCATATTTTTACATCAACAAAATATTAAATTAAAGCCCGAACCTTAAATAAAGAAAAGCAAAAAAACGGCATTCTAAAATATTTATTCCATTTTCCCAGAAAGAAATCCTAAACATGCGCTTAAAAACAGTGTCCTAAACTAGAAATCCCCCTTAATGGCTGTTATACAGAGTGGTTCCCGCAATTCGAATAACTCACACCTCTCTTCTGATTACAATTAGAAAAAAAATTAAAGGAAAAAGATGATTGGTTTAAAGAAGACTATATTTTCAAGACCATATTTTTTTCGTAAGTGTAAAAACACGTGAGCATTTCTCAGTTCTACAATTTTTTTAAACGTTAACGTATATTTTTGTTGCGTAAAGCAAATCCTCTCGTCATTCTGCATAAAAAAGCATTAGGGTAAAGTGTCGAAAAACGATTAGTTCGTGAGATACATATTTATAATATTCGTAAGTACGAATATGTACTAGGTCGGACAATAACTTTGAGCACCTGGAATATCTCCGTCATTTTTAGAAATATTAAAAATCTTCATTTACAAAAGTTGTACAGTACCGAGGGGCCATAACATTCCATTAATAATTTTTTTTCAAGTGGAGGGTGTTCGGAGATTTCTAAGTCAACTCTATTCTTTTAAATGGCATGCTATACTTGCTCGACCCTAGGAAAATAGCATATGTTTATACGATTTCAGCGACCTATAATACAAGGTCATTCGACGTTAAATAAAGGAGTAATCAACGATTCGTGCGTCATGAGAGGTGCTCGAAGCTGCAATCGTTAAACTACTAAAGCCCATGCACATTCTATGACTTCCAAATTTATTCCATCACATGCCACAATAACCTCGTATTATAGGTCGTTGAAGTTTTTCCTAGGGACGAAAAGGTATAGCATACGATTTAAAAAAATAGAGTTGACCTTGAAATCTCCGAAGACCCTCCACCTACAAAAAAATTATAACTCTTATGGTATGGCCCTCTATGAGACCTTTAAGTACTTATATTAATTATGTTGAGTAGTGTATTATAAAAGGGACACGAAGTATTTGCCGTTCTAGGTCAGACATTTATTAATGTGATAATACGTTCAAATAGTTTCAGGAAACTGTGATGATAACAAAGTTAAATTGAAATAACCAAATGACGTGGAAGGGAAAATGTTCGATGACCTCGAACACCCAACATTATTTGTCTCTACTATAATATCTGTACCCACAACGTAAATCTCATTAATTGTCTGAACGAACCTTAATAAAACAGCATCAATTCGTTAATTAGAACTTAACGGATGTGTCGTATTGTTACGAGATAATTAAGTTACATGTTCTGGCTAATTGTGTGTAATTAGTGATGCCCATTTTGCAGTATTATCCCGCTGCTAAACATCTTTGATTTACACGTTGAAATATTTACAAGGGGAACACCAGGGTGTGGAAATCGCTTTTGGAGCGACAGTAGGCATAACTTGTAGTACACATATCCTGCAACAAAACCCTAATGGGTTTCCGTAGAATGGGCCTTGGTTTTTGAGATAATTTGGTTCAAAGTTTTTAAAATGTTTGTCTGCACTGTAGTACGATTATAGACAACCAGTGTTTCAACAGAACGTCATAGGTACAACGGTAGAGTGACTGCCTACTACGCTTGGAGGTCCCGGGTTCAAGTCCGGATGGGGATTACAATTATTTTTCTCTATTTTTATTCTCACTTTAGTCAAATATATGCAGTGTAAATCATTTTTATTTAATCTGACGTTAATTTCAAAATCGAAAATGCATCAAGAAGCGGTGCCGATTGATGTCGCGGCACTCATTGTCAGGGCTGTGTACTGCGTTCTGTTTTCGGACACCGTACAGTAAAAGAGCGATGCCATAGGATCAATGGTAGTCGTAAATCAACAAATCTTAATTATTATTTGGATTATTTAGAATTTTTTTTGCCGTAACTGTAAAATGAAAAATATTTTTGCCGTAAATGTCCACAAAATCACTCGAAGCCGCAACAAATAGAACATATGTACGTGTGAAAATACAAAAATGAAAAATGCATTTTCGATCTTGAAATTAATGTAAGATTAAATAAAAATGATTTACGCGGTAAACATTTTATTAAAGTGTGGAAAAAATAGAGAAAAATAATTGTAACCCCGTGCGGACTTGAACCCGGGACCTCCAGTATAGTAAGCAGTCACTATACCCCTGTACCTACGATGCTCTTTTGAAACTGGTCATCTATTATCGTACTACTACTGCAGACCAAAATTTTAAAAATTTTGAACCAAAATATCTCAAAAACGAAGGCCCATTCTACGGAAACCCATTAGGGTTTTATTGCAGGATATGCGTACTACAAGTTATGCCTACTGTCGCTCCAAAAGCGATTTCCACACCCTGGTGTTCCCCTTGTTAGTACGATACAGTGTTTAATGATGCTGGCTTTGATCAAATACTGTTATTTAAATAAATTTTGTATTCGAACATTTAAACAGTTCAATGGTTCGAATATTCGGCGAACATAATAATAATACTGATTTATTGGACCATAATCTACAAATATACTAGACTGAAACACAAGTATATAACTATGTATATAAATTAGGGTCCCCGTTCCACGTGTATCTAAATACACGTGTACACGTATAATTAATACATCCGTGTTTTAGTCCGTGTAGTTTTTAATACACGGGTACACGTGTATCAAAATATACGGGTACACGTGTATTGACATATTCATATTTTATTTCGTGTGATTATTAGTGTATAATAAAATACCCGAATATTGAAGTACATTTACGCAAGTCATTTGCAAAACAAATATATGATTAAACTTTGTTAACCGAGATTATGTTGTTTTTTATTGTTACCTGCAACCTAGAAAATACGTCAATGTTCTGGTATTTTGTTATACACTAACAATCACACGAAATAAAATATGAATACGTCAATACACGTGTACCCGTATATTTTGATACACGTGTACCCGTGTACCCATGTATTAAAAACAACACGGACTGAAACACGGATATATTACTTACACGTGCATCTTTAAAACACGTTCAAAACCATGGTCTCTAATATAAATAGACAATAATAACAATGGAGGTAAAACTACAATTCAGCAAATGTTGCGATAAAATCTAACCCGAACCCTAATAAAAATATAATTCGAATATTTGAGTACTTGACCATCTTGTGCACAGATGAAGTATCTGAACATTCGTAGTATTCGAATAGTACGATATGGAGTACAACTCCATAACAATATTCGAGGTTTATTCGTAGCATTCGAATATTCAAAATTTATTCGTTGTAATCGAATACATATTAAATATCTAAATATTAAATTCAATAATTCAAACCATAACGAATACTTTCTTATTCGAATACTCAAACATTCGAAATTTATTCGTAGCATTCGAGTACAATGAAATATTAAAATATTAAATCGCTCGAATACTTATAAAATATTCGAATATTGAATTACTTGAATAGTTCCAGCCCTAACGAATGGTTTCTTATTTAAATAATGGACATTCAAAGTTTATTCATAGCATTCGAATGTCTATTAAATGGTAGAATATTGAATTATTCGAATAATAATACTCGAATTCTCGAATATTCGAAGTTTATTTATAGCGTTCGTAGGATCATAAAATATTCAACTGTTTAATTATTCAAATATTTCTATTACTTTTATATTCGAGTAATAATAAAATATTTGAGTATTTAAATTCTTACATCGCATTCAAATACTTGTATTTAAAATATTCAAATAGTCCCAGCCCGATGGCGTAGCAGTCTCTTGATAAATCGATCACGTAGCACGATACTCATCGTTTCAATCAGCTCGTTAATTTCCATTCAACGATCCATTGTAATTTCCCTATAAGACGCGAAACGTTAATTGCTTCGATTCAAGAACCACTTACGTTTGCCTCCTCTGGCTATGAATTTATGAAGGGGCTGCTTCTCCGTTGAATGATTTCCGCGTTCCATTAACTCGAAGGCCTGTTATTTTGTTGATAAAAAGTAATTGTGTCTCTCTGTTTTCGCGATGTCTTTGTTTTAACAGCTCGACTGCTATTGGCGATGACTCGAACGCTTCCTGTTGTAAAATTAAAACGTATTGTGCATCGGATCGACTATTCGATCGTACGAAACCAAATTGTTCGTCTGCTAATAGAAAAATGTTTTTAATAGACCGCAAGCCGAGCGACCTTGTTGTTTAATTTCAGAAATTTCGGCATATTCCCACGAACAAAAATTTAAAGAAAAGATGTACCCTGCATAATGCGTGATCTTACTAATGACTTTTACACAAACCATGCCGCAGTCAAATTCCGCAGAAAAGACCAAATAATACTTAACACTCTAACGGCCTCTGTCACGCACATATGACTTCACTCAATTGTAGAATATTCACATAAAACAAATAAATGAGCGTACCTATTCCTAATAAAAAATAAATGCCCAAGTATTTATAGAATCAACATGGTGAAATATTCTGTAGAAAAAAAAATAAAGAAGATTGTTGGTTATTTAAAGATTCCTACAAAAAATGGCCAATGATAACTAGTTTCCTAAAAATATTTGCGGCTGTCAAAGTGTTAACAGACTAGTAATTAATTCAGTATAGTGAGGCTACACGTAACTACGTTCCAAACCAGAGATGACCATCCGGAGCGACGTTTGGCATCATCCTACCCGCACTCTGCGTCCATTTCCCTCCTAACCCTCGGACGGCGGGGATCGGGTCATTCAAGACCCAGCATTACAATGCTTTTCGTCCAGTTGAGACTGTGATACACGAATCAGAGCAATCCCCCCTTCTCTTAATCGTTGCCTCACCAATAACAAGATATCTGCACATCGAGAAAATGCGTGTTAGAATCATTATTTTGCAGAGCATTGAACAAAACGGACGTGTTTTCGTTTTCATGACAGTTTCTGTGCGGAAAATTCATTATGTCGAATCAAGAGTATCGTCGCAACGACCTTGTGGAGGATGAGAATAATTATAACAACGAAATTTCATCGGATGGACAACTACGTTATGTAGTGACAATTGTTCAGTGTATGTTTGTAATGATCATGTGATAAATAAAAAAGGAGGTTTACATATGCATTGTATAGAAGCAGAATAATGCTGGTACAATCATAAAATAAATATATGTTAGTAGAGATATTCATGAAATAATATCTGTAAATATGTTTTCATTTCAATTATTATGTATGTACAAGTATAATTTAAAAAGCTAAAATTTTCAATAAAATAAAAGACTACCATAAACATTTGCTTGCGAATACGTACAAAAAATTTTACTATTGGGGCAAGTTTGAGCCGACCACCGCCGTACGTGCAATTATCACGCCACCCGCTGTTCGAGGGTTAATAAGGAAGTAGAAACATAATCTCTAAATAAAACTGTTGTCATATATAATAAAATAATTATTCTTATTACGTCACTGTTTCTTGAGAAACCGTACTTTCCGACAATCACCAGTGTTTTTGTCGTCATACCAAGACCACAACCTACGTGCGGGAGATTAACGCAGAGTGGGGGTAGGTTAGAGCCAGGCCTTGCTCTGGATGGCCATCTCTGCTCTAAACAAAACAATGCCACTGTACTGTGAAACCTGCAAACAAAAAGTTAACCACCAAACACATTCTGTTGAACTGCAAAAGCACAGAAGACACAAGAAACCAGCTCCAAATACCAAACAATATTAACTCTTTGAGCCCTGAAAATTTCGGGAAAAAGCGTGCACCATGTGCTGAAATTTTTCGCGTAACAGCAACGTGTTAAACTAAATATCTCATTATAATAATGTGTATGACATCGATTGTTCAGTTGTGTTAGTGCTCTATAATTGTACAGTATGTAACAAAACATACTCAGGGTGTCCCATTTGAACCTTTACACGCAATTATCCCCCGAACTATTCGTTATTCCAAAAAAATGTTTCAAGTAGAACTTACTTTGTTTCGAGGGGGGCATCTTGTGATGGCCACAAATCTTACCTGGGTGGACATGCCTCCGAGGTTTCAAGCTCACCTTTGTTTTCTTACCTATATGTTGGTTCTTCAAGGTCATTCAAGGTTATTTATTGCCATTCAAAACTTACCTTTGTCAAACGTCCAGAAATTGTTCCTTATCTCCTGTATTCAAAAGGACGATATGATAGTTCCACCTTCTCGAAAGTTGCACAACTAATTTGTTGGTAGGCATCCCTAATCTCCGTTTGTAAACATAAGTAACGATAAATCACATCATTAGTGTGATTTCGAATCATGTTTACGACCGAATCGACGAAATACTCCGGTAAAAGAAATCTTAAGGACGTTCAACGAAGGTATGTTTTGAATGGCAATAAATGGTCTTCATTAACCTTGAAAGACTAACATATTATAGGGCAATGAATTCGTCACAGAAAAAAAACGTTACCCATAGGGAAGCCACAATAGTGGCGCTTCGTTACAAAAACGTCGCCCAGAGGAAAGCCACTATAGTGATGCATAGTAGCTAATATATTGTTTCAAAACTTATTTAAATACATTGAATATGAAAAAGATATTATTTTCAAAGCATAGTCTCTATGAAAACGTAATCTTCATTTCGGATCACATAGACCCGAGGAGAACAGCAGGATTAAATGGATTTTTTGAAATTCGAAAAATTCCCGAAGTTATAGGCATTTGAGTACCGGCAGATGCATGGTGGGATTCTTTAGCACCATCTACAATGTTGGATTAAAAAAAAACATGTATAAATTTCTATAGTTTAAGATATACTTAATAAAATGCCAAAAGTCTCAATTAATTATCTGTCGTACGTTTCTTGTTAATTCTTAAAAGTGGCCTATACGGACTCTAGACTGCAACCTCCTTTTAAAATCAATATACAGTGTTCCACGGTTGGCTGGAAGTTCTCGGTCCCGAATGCTCTTCCAATCAACCGGAAAACACTGTAACGTACAAATAACTTAACAGTTGACATAATGCACGTTACAGAATGGATAGTCTAACGAGTATTCCGTTTTAATCAACTTCTGCACTCGCAAATATTCTTTTTTCGGAAGTCTCAGAGCTTAAAGGGCTAAATTACGCCCGCATGAGATTTATACGTAATATCGTTTCTCGTATAAACCGTTCGCGAAACTTTTCTGATTTACATAACGCCAGCGAATGCACTCTAGGAAGATATGGAAATTCATTTTCCCGAGAACATACTTTCAGCTTACCTCACACGTTACTTTTTCCCCCGACCAACTTCCTACCTTCATTAATCTTTCTTAATTTTTCAAGTTCTGTTCGAAACGAAGCGAAGCGAAGAAGACAAAACATGTACCGTAACTTTTACACCGAGTCATCAAATTGTTCAAGCGTGTCGAAACTTCTACAATTCATTTTAACTTTCACATAACATCCGCGTTCAGAATTGTCTGGAACGCTGCCTTTATTAATGGAAATTCCTGCTGTAAAAAGCTTAAACGTTTTCTTTTTCGAGATAACGAGCTTCGATGACTAATCAGTAAACGACCTTCATTTTGTACGCAACTAACTTCTTGCACACGTCAGAAAACAAGATCTCGATACCCGCTGCCACTTAAGCAGTGAATCATTTCGTTAACAGGCATACTTTCGCGATTAGACTCGCCGAGCAGGAAGTAGAAATGTCTGTGTTCAGTGATTACTGTTTTTCCATACAGATAAAATGGCGGAGGATGGAGCAGGAGGTTCAGGGAACGGTAGCACAGGGGAGGCAAGTCGGTTGCAGCTTCTGCAGGAAATGCGACAACAAAATTTCGATAGCATTCGATTCGCATCGTATCGAACCGCTTGCAAGCTGAGATTCATACAGAAGAAGGTCCACCGTGAGTATGAAATCAAAATAAAGTTTCACTAGAAGATATGAGAAATTTCAGTCAAATTCCTCAGATCTGTTAGCAGACTCTCAGACAGGCCTGTTCAACTGAGTGCCCGTGTGCAACGCTGCGGGCGAATGACGTTACAGATGATAAAAGGATATGTCCAACACACGGGTGATCATTCACTCAACTATCGTACAATATAAGAAATAAAACTTGTAGCTTTAAATCAAAGTGAACGTTGAAGTATTAAATAATTCAAATTGTACAGTTTATTAATAATAATGCTTATTTTTTCATTATAAAATAAACGGGAGAAAAGCTTTATTATATCTGACGTCAACTCATTAAACGTATGGTGCATTACAGGGTGGCAAATAATCGATTAAATTTTTTATTCAATTAAGCGCTAATTAATAAATAATGTTTAATTCATAAATAAATTTCGTGTAATTAAGAATTAAATTCTAATTGTTAATTGGATGATTTTCTAATTGAGAATTAAAATTTAATTTTTAATAATCAATTTGGAGAAACTGCAATTATGAATTAAAATTAATTTTTAATTGTAGCAGCTTCAATTAAAATAAAAATTTTATTCTTTAATTTGACATGTTTGAATTAAAAATTAAATTTTAACTCTTAATTAGAAGAAATTTCAATTAACGTTTGATAGTTGATCGTTAATTGGAGAAACTTTGATTAAAACTAAATTTTTAATCCTTAATTTGACAAGTACGAATTAAAAATTAAATTTAATTCTTAATTAGAAGAAATTTCAATTATCGATTGTAATTTAATCGTAAATTGTTAATGGAGTAATTAAAAATTCTGCAATCCTGGTACATTATTTGCAATTTGTTACTGTAAATACTACTTAACAATATCCTTAAAAACAGTGTATGGTGCTTATACGGCATTTAATTCTGACGATCGCAAAATATTTTGAGTTAACTACTTGCCTTTGACCATTTTTTGCAGGGCTCTTTAAATAACAAACGTTTTACGTTATTCCTTTTATACAGAATATTTTAACATTTTCATTTTGTAAATACTTGTGTATTTATTTTTTATCAAGGATGGGTGTGCCCATTTATTTATTTTATGTGAATATTCTACAAATGAGTGAAGTCACATGCACGTGACATCGGCCGTCAAAGTGTTAAATAGAAATCCACAAGTGTATAGAAGGTGACTTATTAATGTAATTAGTGTACTCTCTCTTCTCTTTATAGGGACAAAATATAAATATTATACCATGTACTTATTATAAACGTTCATATCATACGCATTCAAGTGTGTATATAAAAATATACGTTATATAAAAATAATTTTTATTTTCAGTCTCATATTTCCAAGAAAAAGACATTGTTTATACATATGTAAACTTTTGTCTAAGGCAAGTTATATTTTTCTAATGAAAGTCAGAGGTTTTGAGAATAAAACGTTGTTTGTTGTATGTCAGTATATGCAATAATTTCCGACTTATGATTTTTTAAAGAAAACATGAATCTTAACTCTCGGTCTGTAGACTGTTTGTAGTTTCTGCCCCACCACTAGGCCCTTTGCTCGCCGGAGGCGTGGCTTACTTTGTCCAGCGGGCAACGAGTTGAACACGCCAGCTCTAAAGACCTATCGGTTTGCTCTGAATCACTCCTTTGAAGCTATTTCATTCACCATAATCAAGGGATTCCCGTGTTTTCTTTACAGTGCACAACGTCGACATATGGAACGTAATAGAGGCGTTTCGAGAAAACGGTTTAAACACATTGGAACCTTCTAGCACATTGGGTGTCTCGAGGCTGGAAACTTTACTGTCTTCCTTGTTCCACGCCCTTAATAAACGAGTGCCTGTTTCGCAACAATCCAAAGTCGATGCTACCACAGCCCTACTGATGAATTGGTTGCTTGCTGCCTACACCACAGGGTACGCACAGTGGCCAGTAATTCACGAAACGAGTTTGCAAATTTCAAAATGAACAAGCAGCGTTTAACTACATTCTCTATTCAATTGGAATCAATTATAATGATTATCGTTCGCATTTCCCAGGGAAAACAATAAAATATCCGTGTTCTCGGTGAAAGTGGCTTTGGCCACGCTATGCGCTGGGAAGCTGATGGACAAGTTTCGATGTAAGTTACAATCTTCACCGTGGTAAAGCGTCTCTGATTACAAGCTATTAATCGAAACCGTTCACCGAGCAGATATATACTCGCAAATATCTGATAGCAACGGGCACATGATACACTGGAGGTTCGCGGATTATCTGAAAGAAGTTTTAGCGTTAACGGCAGCAGTCTACGAGTCGCCATCCTTTGGGTACTCTGATGGTCTCGCAAGTTCGATATTTCCCCAAGTAGGTACACCGATTTCTTCAAAAGCTCATACATTTTTCGAACGGAATACTGACGACGTTGTACCATGTTTCAGAACTCGAAAGTCACAGTTAACGATTTTCTGGATACGCTGATGTCTGACCCGGGACCACATTGTCTAATTTGGCTTCCATTGTATCACAGGATGGCTGCTGTCGAAACAGGTGAATAATAGAAATCACCAAGTTGATTATTTCCTCAATCGACAGCATATTCATATGCATGTTATTTTTCAGTGGCCCATCCCGTCATGTGTGACGCGTGTCACAAAGAGAATTTCACCGGGTTCAGGTACAGGTGTCAGAAGTGTCACTCGTATCAGCTCTGCCAAGACTGCTTTTGGCGTGGCAAAGTTTCTGGGACACACAACAATGACCACGAAACGAGGGAGTACAGTAGTTTTGTACGTACCCTAGAGCCAAAGTTTCTGAAAGTTTCCTTCACGCTAAACTGATACGTTTTTCATCGTTGTCTCTTCTGTCCACACAGAAGTCACCGAGCAAACAAATTGGACACTCGTTGCGGAAGAGTTTTCGATGCGTACCTGAGAAAGGGAAAAACAGCTTACCGAGATTCCCCGAGCAACCAGAGAAGACGTTAGATTTATCGCACATAGTGTGAGTCACAAGACCATGATGATCAAAATAATTCTGGACAAACATTTATTAATTGTTAACGAAATTTTGTCAATCGAAACGAATTCACTGCATTGCAGCCCACCATCACCTTTACCATCTCACAACGGTTTTCCAGATCCAGGTTTTATGGCTCCCTTTGATTCCGGATCAATGGATAGCCGTTCTACTTTAAGAAGGTGAATATCAAGCAATGGGATCTGCGCATATATTTCTGCTAACTAGGCACTGTTAACTTGTTATTATTACTTCGTTTACATTTGTGTTATTTAGTATGGATAGTTCAAGACTGGATGACGAGCATAAATTAATAGCACGATACGCACAAAGGTTGGCTCAGGAAGCTAGGACCATGGTATGGTATCGAGTTGTATTCTTTATTCTTTGGATGTATCATTACCATAATGTAATCACGAAACCTTGCAAAGTTCAGAGTTGTTAGTAAATTGGCGCAACGAACCTAATTGAACATCCCACCGCTGCTAAATCGCGACCTTGCATCACTAATTTTAATGTCGTAACTTTGTTGACAGCCGCGTACCGCATCCAGAATGTCGCAAGCTGACCAAGCAGTGAGTATGCAAAATTTTCAACAAAGCTCGAACAATAGCAAAGTATCGGAGTTTATAATTTTATGTAATAAAATATTCGTGTTACAGGGTAGGGCTCCGTCTGATGCTAATTTGGCATCGTTAGACGCCTCGAGGGCACAACGCGAACTTATATCGCAGTTAGAGGCAAAGAACAAGGAAATAATGCGCGAGATTGCAAGGTTAAGGTATACCTGTGTCGTTTATTTCCTTTATATCAAGCCTAAACCTCGAGATCATCCTGTCGAACCATCCTAGGATCATGCATGTTAAGAACATTGTTTTCGCTTTTGTCACCTTGGTTGCGTAGCGTGCATATTAGAGCTGAAGACTACACAAGAATACTAACATGAATTACCTATTATCTTTCATACACACGCAGAGAGCTGAACTCAACAGCGGTACTAACGCAAATAACAGTCTGCGTATAACCAACACCCTTTTCACTGTTCAACAATTTCATACTACAGATGTCCAAATATTCTAAAAGTTTAAAACACACTCTAAACCCAATGAACTCACTAGATTCATATACAAACACTACATTAACGATACATTCTCGCTTCAGCTTGTAGTCAGTGAAGTGGAATATCCAGATCAATGGATATTCCAGCTCTTGCTTTCTGATAACCGAATGTTTCTCATGACCCTGTTCAATCCAACTATAGGAGGCAACAAGAGATAGAAGCAGCTGGTCTAGAGAATCCCGCGTTGATGTCAGAGCTGAGAGCTCTCAGGCAAAGAAAAGATGAGCTGGAAACGCATTTAGCAACCTTACAAGATTCAAGAAGACAGTTAATGGTACAACTAGAAGGATTAATGAAAATGTTAAAGGTATTGATAACTTTTTCCAAATTCCACCTCGATTTTGTGATTGCGATACGATACCCGAGATTTTCAATCGCTATTTTAGAATCATCAGGCATCTCCAAGGTCGACACCGAATAGTTCACCACGAAGTACGAAATCGCCTCCCTTACCACCCGGTGCTGTTCCCAGTAGTAGATCAGCACCACCGACTCCGGGTGGTCCGTTGTCTACCACGCCTCAACAGCAACAGCAGCAATCGCAAAGTCAACAACAAATGTCTCAGAGCTATCAAAGTTCCGTACCGACAACGTCCGTGGCGAACGTGCCCAGCAACGCTGTGCTCGGAACAATACAAAATCCTATTCCAGATAACTTGTCGTGTGTTGGAGGCGATGTAAGGTAGGCAGGTATACGAGAAATCTATATTAAGAATGGATGAAAAAATAGTCCAAAACACGCAATACAAAACGGACTAAGAAGAACATATACATTGTTTTGTTATGCTGTTGAATGATTTCACTTAATAGAATTTAATTAAAACTCTATGTATAAAGATCTGTAATTTATTTAACGAATCGAGTAATGATCTAAAGAAAAATTTACGTTTTCGACTCTTACATAATTTGACGTCAAGAAAATAGTTTTTTTGTACATTATCTTTGTCCAGTGTACACTGTAGGCCATACTTGATATAGTCATTATTACGTAACTTGTAATTAATTGGGTAAAACTGACGTTTAGGGCAAGCAGCCCCGATGACCTTGATCTTGATGTATGTTATCAAGGACATCCTCCTGAGTAACTTTCAGAAAGTTTTAGCCGTCGCCCGTTTTATATTAAAAAGTTATTAACAAAAAAGTTATTGCAAAATGTAGCAGTTATTTTGCGTATTGGAAGGCATAAACGACCAATATGCATGTGGAAATAGTATATGTATGAATGAAGAAAATTCATTTGAAGCAGGAAATCGTTAATGGACAGAGAATTATGATATAAGAAATAGTTGACGAGTATGCGAAATGAGAATTTTAATCAGTATTCAAACGATCTAATGGGTACATAGAACTCATTATTTCAAAGAAAGCCTCAACGCGTCTCGGTATTTTCGCTAACACGGCATCGAAACTATGAAAAATCACGGGACGAAAGCCCCTCCTGTAGCCCCACCTAAAAAAAAATCCAACCCAACCTAACTCAGTATTGAATTAAATTCAGGATAGGATAGTTTGATTTATCCCAAGGACAGAGTAGGTTAGGGAGGGGGCGGCTCCGTCCTTCCCCCCGCACCCCTACCCGAAATGATCTAGCCTAACCTGAGCTAATCTGTCCTTGGGATAAATCAAACTAGCCTATCCTGAATTTAATTCAAGAATGAGTTAGGTTGGGTTGGATTTTTTTTGGATTGGGTTGCAGGGGGAGGGGCGGAGCCCATGTGTTGAAGTTTTGAGCGGGTTTTTCGTTCAGTAATGGCCAAGTGTTGCGACATGTATCAACTTTGTTGCAAAATGGATCTCCTTCCGTGTTCTATATTTAATAATTAATAACTTTATAAACAATAAGGAGCGACGGATAAAACCTCTTGAGCGTTACTGACGAAGGTGTCCTTGATAACATATATTAAGTTCAAGGTCATCGTAGCTGCCTCCCCTAAACGTCAGTTTTACCATTAATTGCAGTACTGAATCGTTTAAATCAGGCTTTGGAATTAACTGCTCACGACGGCCGATTTTCGGTAGCAACGCCCACTTTTTCCCGCCGCGCGTCTTGGCCCCCGCGACGGCCCTAGTGCTCGACTCGTTTTATTCTTGTGTCTTATTCTGTGTCGCCCTAATGCGCCACGTGCGGTTCATATGGTACGGGCCTGAGACGAGTCGAGCACTAGGGCCGTCGCGGGGGCCAAGACGCGCAGCGGGAAAAAGTGGGCGTTGCTTCCGAAAACCGGCCGTCGTGAGCAGTTAATTCCAAAGCCTGGTTTAAATGATAAGAATTCGTTTTTAAATTGTAAGGAAAAATCATATAGAAGATGTACATAGTTTATCATTATTTATCAATTTAAAGTGAAACAAAGCTACTGATTGCATTTATTTGTACTTTATATACGCGTATTTAAAAACTGATTTCTTCTACACATGCAATAGTAGTTGTTACGATAGAATCGTAGCTGCACACCGTATACAAATTAGCACACAAATAATATTTCTGATTGTTGCATGTGAATACGAATGAAAATGTATTTTCATTCAACTAGTAACAAAAATATGTTTCGTACTAGTTGAATGTAAGAAAATTCTTACATTTGGAAACATTCCTAAATTTAGTAAATCCTGAACTTTCATTTTACTTTTTATTACATGGAAATCAATATGTTGAAGTTCTGTTGCTTTTTGCTATTTTGTGACGCTTTTAGGCTGTATTGAATTTTTATAATTTTATGTTATCGATTATGTTTTAATGTTTCGCAATTGCATTTAGTTTCGTGAAACATTGCAAATATATGAATTGTATAGAATGAAATAGTTAATATCAGTGTATGTTAAAAGCATGTTGATATATGTTATTGTATATTCCACATTGTTATACATTCCTTTATGAATTGTAAAATTACTACGTATATTGTTTCTTTTTTAAATAAATTAAGGTAGTATGAAATTAAATAAAATAGATTATTGTGTTATAAGAAAACATATGTTAAATTATAAAATCCGAACAAGTATTCCCTTTGATGTTGCATGCGTGTGATAGTCATACTGCTAGTTTAAAGTTTGGCAGCGTTTCCATATTTTGTTATTCCATTATAATGTTATGTTACGGAAGAAATTTTAATTATAGATGCTTGCACGATAAGCATGTTACAATGTTGATTCATATTTTTCGTTTGAAAATTGCTTTATGCAAAGAAAATAGAGATTTTCGATATCAGGTCTGCGTTCAGGACAAACAGCTTGCCAGGAAGTGGTTCCAGCAGTGCAAATAATAGTCTGGGCCGATCCTTACGAAATGACTTGTTGGTAGCTGCAGACAGTGTTACTAATGCCATGTCAACACTTGTGAGGGAATTGAATTCAGGTACGCTAAATCGCATATTTTACTTTAATTTTTGCATCAGCAATGAATGCAAACTATTTTAGTAGTTTAAAATAGCACAAAAATTTGTACTTAGTTACCTTTCATTAATACTGACCTCTGACAATTATGTACTTAGATTAAGGTGTACAAAATGATTTTATCTCTTAAAATTGAAGATTTATTACCAATTTTGAGAGATAATGAATAATGTTTGACAAACTAATAATGCCAGCAACTATACATCGTTCAAGAAAAGATTTATTAAAAGTGAAATTAAGTAACTGAAAATCATCTTTTCCAAATAAGTATTTTTTATACTTTTTTCATAATCTTGTTCATATTAGTGTAAACAGGCATGTCTCACAGTATCTTTATTCTATCATGTCATTAGATTTTTATGGCATGTAACAATGCTAGTCCATCCCTTCCTATTTTTAGTAAAAAAGAATTTGCAAATTTATTCAGGAACTAAAGTGTTCCTAAGTACAAGGTAATCTAATACACATATATAATTATACATCCACATATGGTAGAATATGAATGAAAATTAAATAACTTTTTTAAATACTCCTGCAACGTATCTCTCATATATCAGGAACAAAATATTTGTTTCCAAACTATATAAAATACAAAAGTTCTATTTCATGTGTATCATATTTGTGACTGATCATGTGAATTGTGTGGACTCACGAGAGAGGTAAAGTGTTATTTATATTTGAATGGCTAGTAATAGTTTTTGAGAGATAACACTTTCATGAAAATACCTTGAAATGGTTTTATATGCTATACAATTTTTTGAACAATATTTATATTACATTATATGTATATTACTTGAAATCTAACTTTTACTGATACAATTACCTAGTTTCCACCTTCTTTTTACACGTTGCCTGTTGTAATTCATACCTTGTTTTTCTCATTTAGCATAGACTTAGCAAAGTTTAGCCTAGCAATAGCACAAACTACACTACACGCAAAACAAAAAGTGTGTTGCTTTCAAATAATAATTTAAAAGTAATTTCCACATAAATACTGAATTAATTCAACAGTAATTTATTATGAAATTTTTACTTTCTCATTCTTCATTTGAAATCAAGTAATATTTTATCTTCTTATCCATTGTAATTAAAAAAATATTAAATTCACTATATATTCAGTTAATCTAGAAATCAGCATTTATTTCACTATTTTAAAAATTACAATCAATATTGGCTAACAAATACCTATAAAATATGATTCACAAACATTCAGAAATATTTTCTCCAAATTCAAAAGTGTGTATATTTATGTAAAATATTTCATTTATATGAAAATTTCAACAACAAATAGACGTTCCTATATACAAATGACACTTTAGACGTGTTGTGGAATGTGTGTGATGCACCCCTTGTGAATGTGTCCTGGTGGCTTGCAGACTCAGACCAGGAGGATCATTCTCACAACTCTGGCCGCATTAACATCAGAAAGCCATTAGGTAAGCGTTTATCAAAATTTTGAACATTATCATACCTTTTTTTCCTTCTTCGCAAGCATTTGCAGAATATACCACTCGCTTCTTGTACATACGTACAATCACTATAATGAATGAGCATTATGATAAATATTTTACTGTTTCAGAAAGTAAAATATGAACAGTTAATCAAAATAATGTCCAATTGAAATTAAAACCACAGTGAGGTTTTCTTATAGTTTTTGCTAGAAGTAGTTGATTATTGTTTAATTTATACAATCACATACTTATGTAATGTATGTCTGTATTTACAAAGTTGTAGATACATTTATGTTGGCTTAAGTCATTGTAAATGAAAGTATCTGTACCATAAATGTAGATGAGCTACCTATATGTGATAAAATTTTATAGGAAATTGTAAGTCTACTTATGCAGAAAGGCAGGAAATCAAATACTAACATGAAACAGTTTTTTTATGTGTAACAAATGTGTATATAATCTGATAAAATTTCGAATCTATGTTATTTCCATAAATTATTTTCTTGTTCTTAGACTTCGAGGCTGGTGAAGATGGAGATGATAGTAGTGGTGGTGGGAATTCTTGGCGAGAAGAACTTCAACGGCGTTATCAACAGGAAAATGACTTTTTAGCTGAATTGAGAGCACGTAATGTTAATATGTCTCAAACACCATCCGCTACTCCATCCAGTGAACAAGAACAAGAAAGGGGAGAGAGAGAGGAAGCAGATGGGGAGAAAGAAGAAGAGAATGAATCTAACTGGACGGAACCAGTGAAAAGATGGGTCAACCGATAAGTTTGTTAAATGGCATTTATATGCATTTTAATGGCTTGAAAACTGCTACCAAACGAAACGCAAAAATAAGTTACTGTAGCTCAATGGGTTACTTATGATGGGCATATTATCTGGGTGTTAGTGTGAAATATAATCAATATGACATTAGACTTTGAACAGTATCTAAAAATCTTGCAGTTTTAAAGTACTACTTTTAATCAAAAAGATTGTCAGTTCAATGAGCGAAGGTCATGTAGTACCTTGATATAAATTTTAACATCACAAGAGCTAATAATACTACTCATAGAAAAACTACTTTTTCTGTTTGCTATTCAACATATTTATTAATTACAGAATTTTATGTTTTCTTTTCAAACTATTTAATATTATCTCTAGCAATTCTGATACCCTAGGTACCTGTACAGTTTGAGTAACATCATATATTTCTACTTGAATAATTGGTAATAAGTTTGTTTAATTTTCTTTTTACATGTATAATAAAATGCATCAAGCATAATGCTAATATTAAGTAACTACAACCAAAGAGTATACCTTTTAATGTTTATGGGCCTAAAGACATGAAAGCTGATTTCCAAATCTAACTATGCATACACAACAGATTTAATATGTTTGAGTATTTATTAATCCTGCATATAGAATATTATCATACAAATTTTTAATGATTTCTATTTAAAACTGACCGCTCAATAATGAACAACATTTAGTCTACAATAGTGTATAGATGATGAAATGGATGAAATTTTTGCACAAGTCAAATCATTGACCAAACTTTGTACAAGAACGTAAGTAAATGTAATTATAGGACTTTTTTAAATTCATAGCAAAGGAAAAAAACTGTTACTCGAGGCTTAGTTACAGGACCTCAAGTTTTTTTGTACATTCATACAAGTTAGATACAATATTCGATATACATCTTAAAAATCGTTGAAAATCTGAATTATAGAATTTTGAAATGTATTTAATGGCATTGAATGCTTGACCGTAGCAACGTGAGACATGTAGAAATATCATAGAATCTTTTCTACTGGATCATCCTTTTCTTCAATAATATACACCTCGGAGCTAGTGACTCATAAATAAAGCTTCCGGTCTCATCTTCTTTTACACCTCCCTATAAAAAAAATATGTATTTAAATTGATATTTATTACTTTTGTTCGTATGAATAATATTATGATGCATACAATGTTTATATATATTTCATAGTAATCATGAGTTCTAAGAACTTATTGCAATCGAATTACAAGTTCCTATTGACAACATAATTTAAATAACTTACAACTCGAATAATCTTATTTATAAGTAGTAAGAAGATATGTAGTGTTTATGACCCAATGGCTTTGAGGTATTATATTATATCGTTACAATGACAATGTATATAAATCTTATTGTTGAACATTTATCAAACATGAAATATTGATAATAGTAGGCAACGCTTTAAGAAATGAATTGCTTAGGCATTCTGTGAGCGTTATTACTTTCCTTTGTTTATTAATTTTAATATTTACAAAACGTGTTACACTCGAATGCCTAAGCATTACACACTGATTCATGAATAAAGATAGGACTGATTTTCTTTCATGTACTATACTTAAATTTTAGTTCTTAGTTTACATGCTATTCCGATAAACGATCGTTAAATTGTAATTAATATAGAACAATGCATTTTGTAACATTTACATAGCGCATGACATTCGAAATGTTCTGTGTATATACATATTCGTATGGTTTCATAATCCTTTTTGTCTATACTGACATTTACAAGAATTGTGTAGTAACTACATAATACGAGTATTGAATAAAAAATGATATCAAGAATAATGTAAGAGGACTTTCTTGATGTTATTTATTAGGTACTTCCAAGCAATCCTTTGTATACAATCAATCAACATGAAAAAATATATTTCATTCTTAAACATTAATCATTAATCAATTTAAATGTATTGAGAGCAACAGATGAAATTTGAAACAATTGCAGTCAAAAATAAAATTTTAACCGTGAATTTCATAATGGATAATGTTATAGATTGTAAAGGTATATGAAATTAAATAGAAAAAAATCTAATATACATTTCAGTAAATAACTTTCTTAGCAGGAAAGAAAAATAATAGTAAACAAGAGTTATACTTTTTCTATTCTGCAATTGGAACATTAGAAAACTTATTGTTCACAGCACAGAACATTCATACACTAGTAATAATCGGTCAGTATGGTATTAGCTGCTTTAATGCGATCTCAGAATTAATCCAACTACAGGAATTATGGATAGTCGAATCTGGAGTTACGGTAATAACACAAATTGATGTAGCCAGCAAATTATAATAAATCATTGTTTGATTTGGTAGGAAGTACCATGTTTCGAGAAAAATTGTCAACTGAAGAAACTCTGCCTGTATTCCAATGAAATATCTTGCATACCAAATCTACAAATGTGTTCATATTTAATCATTTTATGTTTGTCTGGAAATAAGATACACAACCTTGAGGTATACCTATTCCTTATTCTTCCTTTTACGTATCTATTAAATTATGTACAACTCTATCCTTTATTTGCACAGAATCTCGATAAGTTGACTTGGTTACAAGAACTTAATTTAGCCAATAATAAATTAAGAAGGATAAATAAAGTCTCCTTGAGAAAATCTGAACTACGTTACTTGAATTTAGCAGGAAATCAGTTAAATTTTATAAAGGTATACAATACTTCTGCCAACTGCCTGTATACTCTATTTACTTTATCAAATAATTTTCTTTTTCTGTTTCTAAGGACATAAGGAATTTATCGCACCTACAAAAATTGAGTTCATTAGTATTTGCGGATCCATTGTATGGAGATTGTCCTCTGATAGCTTTTTGCAATTATCGTGCATACATTATTCATTATCTTCCACATATTAAAAAGCTAGATCATTATTCTGTGTGTGAAAAAGAGAGACACTGGATCAACCACTTTTTCAAGTATCTGTATCCAAATTCTACTAATATTTGATGTTCTTTAATACAAGTTAAAAGTAAATTTTTATTTTTAGGAAGCAAGTAATGTGTCACAATGTCTTGTTACATAAGCAACTTAATGTACAGTTACAATTATTAAAATACAACTATGAAAAGCATGAAAAGAAAATGCATTATTTTAAGAGGCAATTGTATGCTATGAAAATAAAGAAAGTTCACAAAAGTAAAACACATGAAGAATTACAAGATATTATATCAAACATGGAATTAAGTGAGAAACAATTAACAGAAAGGAAAGAATTGGCAATTATACAATCTAAAGTATAATTATTTTCTGTTTTTCTCATAGTACTTTTGATCTTATATTAACATTATTTGTTAATTAGGTTTTACAACAACAATTGGCAATCAATATCAACTATTGTGGAAACATAAACTTTGTTGAATACAGTGCAAATGCTGAAGAGACAGTTATTCAACTGTGTAAACAGTTTTTCGAAGAATCACTATGTTCAATTATAAGACAGTATGTAAAACCGAGTTATAGTTAAATACTGTGCCAATGAAAATATTTGAACTGCATATTTATGAAAATTTTTATTTGGTTCATAGTCATATAGGCATAACCAGTTTGAAATTACATAAAGTTACGAAAGTGAGTAATAAACAAATAGATCAATTAAATATTTTGAAGAATGAAACTGTAAAATCAGATACATGTAATGTGATCCTGAAAATCTTGACATCGCCTGGAGTAACAGATATTGAAAAGTGGCCTTTTAATGTTTTTAAAACGGATTTACTTACTGAAGTATTCATATGTTGTTTTAAGAAATACATTTAAAAAATTCAGTTTAAAATTCTTCACTTTGCAGGGACAATTAACATTAACGAATTGTTTGGCAGCAGCAGATGCAGAATGGCTAAATAAAACATTTTGCCAAAATATAAATATGTTAAGTTCATTAAGAATTTGCGAAAGGCGGCGTATTTGTGTACTTATACAAACACCAATTCTCAATTCTGTTAAACAGTAATAGCAGCAAATATTGAAGTAATAACAACAGCATTAATACTAATTTATTTTACAAAAACAAAACATTTGTGTGCAGAATAGATACTGCCACTGATTGCTTGCATATGAAATATGCAAATTCCTGGAATAATTCAAATGAAATCTGCCAAAAATTTCAATTAATGACCAGAGATATTAAAAATCCAATGTTTGTGATAGAGTATGAATACATAATGCATCAATTAAGAGATGTAATAATACCTATTATTTAGACATGAATTGTAGAAGTACTTTCATCAAATGTAGGATGAAGTATATTAAAAATTTGTTATATCTGTTTATAGGAGGATGAATGTAAAGA
Source organism: Macropis europaea (assembly GCA_916610135.2). Classification (NCBI taxonomy): domain Eukaryota; kingdom Metazoa; phylum Arthropoda; class Insecta; order Hymenoptera; family Melittidae; genus Macropis; species Macropis europaea. The sequence continues at coordinate 52,479,225 of OU744343.1, read as the reverse complement.
TCCCAGTGTCTTGTGTATGTTGGATAGCAATTTATGTGTATGTTTATCTAATTCGAATTTTTCACAATGCATCAATACTATTGAAAAGGTACAAGTGCACAACCTTGTAAGAATATGTGTTTCTGGGCAAAATATAAGTTCTGTGAATATTAATTTGGAGTTACCTAACTTGAAAGAGTTTGACATTTCATTCAATCAACTTGAACAATTTCCAAATTCGAACTTTATAAAACATATAAAGACATTAAATATTAGTTTTAATAACATACAATTGATACATATTCAAGAAACCTTATCTATGTTGGAAGAACTGGATATTTCATGGAATTGTTTAACAGATTGCTTTGCAAGCATTAACACTTTCAAAAGTTTTCTACCTAACATATCTAAACTAAACATAAGTAACAATCCTTTCAAAGATGTTATTCAACCGGAGCTAGTAAAATACCTCATGTATTTTTATTTAGCAAAGTTGCAATTGATTAATAATTGTATATGTGCAAGCCTCAATTTACCTAAGAATTATTTTCCATGCGCATTTAATATGTGTAAGCTAAACAATACACAACATTATAAATTAGTTCATTTGAAACAGAATATGACAAAAGATAAAGAACAAATAACATTATTGGAGAAAAAGAATGTTTGGCATGCAAAGTGCATTCACATAACACAAAATTTATTTGCAGTATCAAATGTTTTACAGAAGACATCAAAAATTCAAGAGCTTTGTGCCACATGTTGTTTATTGACTGAATTTCCCATTGTGAAGCCTCTAAAGTATTTAATCAAAATAAATCTTGGAAGTAATTTTATTTCAGCAGTGAATAATTTTACTCAAGACAATTTTCCAGTATTGAAATATTTAGATTTGACTAACAATTTAGTAACAAATTTAGAATCAATGGGCACATTTTATACCTTACAAGAATTTTATTGTGGAAATAATAAAATAAGAAGTTTAACACAAATAGATAATATTAAGACCTGGCAAATGTTGCGCATTATTGATCTTTGCAACAATTCCCTAAGTACAGATGTACTATACAAAAAGTTTATAATATTTCATATAAATACCATTAAAGTAAGTAAAACTGAACATTCTTTATAACATATATTTCATAAATTCAGTAATTAACACACTGTTATTATTAGTATATTTCAGGAGAATATGTAAAATATTCAGATATTTCTGAAGCAAGATGCACATTTGGCAATAAATTAGATAAACATGTACTAAACACAATATACAAATCTGGTAGATTAACAAATATTACACAGTTGAGTCTAGTTGATTGTTCCTTGTCAAAGGTATTTTATATATATTATTTTTCTTTTAATTTTGGAAAAAGTAAATAATAAATAATTTTAGGTGGATCTTTCTGCTGAATTTCTGCCACAATTAGAAAGTTTGAACTTAAGTAAAAACCAGATAACTTATTTGCGGGGCCTCTGTTCCTTTCAGAACCTGCACACATTATGCTTGAGTTATAATTGTCTTGAAATATTTTATGAGAATGGCAGTGAAAAGAACAAATCTGCTTTTCCAAAGTTGTGTACCTTATTTTTAGATCATAATCACATTAAATCATTGATCAACATTACTCAAGAGAAATTACCAATGATTAAACATTTATTTTTAAATAATAATTATCTGCAGAGTGTCAATGGTAAATTTGTGTATCAAAATTATACCTTTTTACATTATCTACTTTTATTCTTACGAATCTATGTAAAATATTTAGAAATACATGGTTGCTCGCTACTGGAATCTTTAATTTTGGATTACAATGAAATTGAGACATTGAACACAGAAGACTTTATTGATAATACTAATTTAAAGATTTTGTCCCTTGAGAATAATAAAATAAAATCACTGGAATTTATAAAATTGTTACATAAATTGGAGAAACTTCATGTTGCTAATAATTGTTTAACAGTAAGTTTAAAATTAAACAAAATTTAATGAAGTATAACAGTATTGTTACTAAATATTATTTTCCAGAATGAAATTGAGATACAATATTTGTCATCACTGAAAAATTTAGAAGAATTCACATTTGAAGGAAATCCTTTGTGTATGGAAATAAGCATAGATAAATTAATTACTCAAGATTTTGAATTAAAAAATGTTAACACTGGAGAAATTTAATAGAGTAATAAAGGATCTTTGTGACAAAAACTCATTTATATTTGTTAAATAAACATTTGAACATAACAACAAATGATAACATTGTTATAAAATCAAATAATGTAACACTAATTTCATTCATAAAAACATATTGTGTACGCTCATTCTATTGTACTTTTCATTCACGCATTTATACTATACTATAGTACACTATGCTATAGTTTGTACTATAAACATCAGCTGTAACGTATTCTGGCGCACGCGTGTTTGTTTTGATTATATCTAACCTTAACTACGAATCATTCAAAACAAAAACAAATGGAGCTTGAAACAATACTCCGAAAATGTACTACGGTAAATAAATGTAAGTATTATCTCGAAATAATGATGATTGATTAATTAACACACATTTTATAATACATATTAAAGTTTTTCGACACGTGTAATATGCTCACAGTAGAAGAAAAATCGGAAGAGAATGAAGAAAAAGAGGACGAGTATTTTCAAAAAATTTACGAACAGTGGAAGGGCGCCAAAGCTAAAGACAAAGACTTAACTTACAAAGTGATCCCAAAATTTTATTTTAAGGTACTGTATATAAACAGTTTATGAGATATTAACGAATAAATTATCCTTTATTATACTCTACTGCATATTTTAGTTGCCAAAAGAAGATGAGATTTTGCCACAGAAATTAAGAGAAGAAACTCGAGCATTATTTTTGCAAAGACGTTCACGACAATTGTTGGATAATAATGAACTTAAGGCTTTGTGGGTGTTGTTAGATAAACATCACAGTCCGCCTTTATCAGGAGAGGAACAATTAATTAATTATGAAGATTTTAAAAAAGTAGGAAAATTAGCAGGCACAAAATGCAGTCCATACTTTACTGCAGTTGTATTCGCTAAATTACAACAAGGCGATCCTCATGGTAGGATCAGCATAATGGCATTGTTTAATTATGTCATGAGAAAAGTTTGGTTACATCAAACAAGAATTGGTCTTTCTTTGTATGATGTAACTGGTCAAGGATATCTTAGAGAATCTGTAAGTTTTACTGTTACATTTTATTGGAACTGTTATTAGATACAATAATTAGTTTAAATGTTTTAGTTATAATTGTTGTTTCTTATAGGATTTAGAAAATTATATTTTGGAATTGATACCAACTTTACCTCAACTAGAAGGACTTGAAAAATCGTTTCATTCTTTCTATGTCTGCACAGCAGTGAGAAAGTTTTTATTTTTCCTTGATCCGCTTAGGACTGGTAGAGTTAGGATCCAAGACATCTTGGCATGTAGCTTTTTAGATGATCTCTTAGAATTGAGGGATGAAGATTTACCCAAAGACTTGCAAGAAGCAAATTGGTTTTCAGCTCCATCTGCTCTTAAAGTTTATGGGCAATACCTGAACCTTGATAGAGATCACAATGGAATGCTTAACAAGGAAGAACTTGCAGGGTACCTTGAATACAATCATGAAATTTACAGAGTACTTTTATGATCATAAAACTAATATCATAAAACCTTGTTTGTAACAGGTATGGTACAGGGACCTTAACTGGAGTATTTCTTGAGAGAGTATTTCAAGAATGTTTAACTTATGAAGGAGAAATGGATTACAAAACGTATTTAGACTTTGTTTTAGCACTTGAAAATCGGCACGAACCACAAAGTTTGCATTATTTATTCCGAATACTTGATATCAACAATCGTGGCTACCTTGATACATTTTGTCTTAATTATTTTTTTCGAGTATGTACGCCGATACTATTTCACATATAACATTATGTATACTATATTACTAATGTGTAATACATTATACAGGCCATACAAGAACAGATGACAATGCATGGTCAAGAACCAGTGAGCTTTGAAGATGTAAAAGATGAAATATTTGATATGGTTAAGCCTGCAGATCCTTGCAAAATTACATTGCAAGATTTACTATCTTGGTAAATAATTCTACAGACTGCTACACAAAGTTTAAAGCTAAGCTATTACTAATTCATTTATCGATGCATACTTTACAGCGGTCAGGGTGACACAATGGTCAGTATTTTAATAGAATTCCATGGATTTTGGGCGTATGAAAATCGTGAGGCTATGGCAGCTGATACCGGCGATGAATCGTCCCACGTTTAAAAGATAAACGTTCACGAAACATGACACATTCCCGAAGTTGTATACATGACTTCTGATATCTCGAATAGTATTTGTAGAACGTTAATTATTATTTATAGTATTCCGCAACGAAAATCTTCGAAGTATTTTTAGTGAAATATACTGTTGTATTAAATGAGACTGTTTATACAGGGTGTTCCTACTGTACAGTAACGAAATACTATTTTGTATTTTATATTTTTGTTACAACTGTTCAAAGAAGCTTCAAATGATCTATGTCTATACAATATATTTTCTTGTTTCTACTCATAGTACATACTGTCTCAGTTTGGCTGGAAAAGCCTAGGACATCCTGCATAATTCATTTAAATAAAATTTATATCTAAAGATAATTTAAATTGTTTCTGTCTTAAACATTTTGCGAACCAATGTGGTTTGTTCAAAACTTAGGGTTTTTCACATTACCCTTGAAAATCTATCTACCCCGCGTGATAGAGCAGACTTTTTTCCTATTGGAAACATCAAGAAAGGATATAGATCAGGTTTTGTTTTCAATACAGAAACGAAATAGTTTGGCAAAAGATGCGGTGCGGGCAGTGGTACTCAATCCCAACGGTTGCCGCTCATTGTCAGCGTAACAGAACCGCTAAACGTGCGCAATTATGTCACCTTGCTGCAGTATTGTATTCCTTATTTATAGACTATTTAATAGTAAAATAACGGATTACAATGTAATACCTTTTAACATATAATAAACTTTAATTTGTTGTACATACAGGGTGTGCGCGCTAAGTGTATTCCGATCATTATTTTCTATCGTATTGGAGATACACTAAAAATTGTTCGTGTGAAACTTATATGGCACGCGGGGGCAAATTTATTTGCGAAGACGAATTTTTGTTTACATTATTGTTTTAAGAAATATGAAAGTCAAGTTCGCTTCGTTAAATGGAACTAATTATTCCGTTATTTTACTATTAAATGATTTATAAATAATAAATATAATACTGGAGCAAGATGATATAATCGAGCGCATTTAGCGGTTCTGTTACATTCAGCGGCAGGGGAGGCAACCGCCGGAGTTAAGTACCACTGCCGGCTCCACGATTTGCCAAACTACTTCGTTTCTGTATTGAAAACAAAACCTGATCTATAGCTTTTTTTTATACTTCCCATGGGGAAGGGTCTGTTCTATCGTGATATGACTAGATTTTCTCCTAGACCCTTAGTTTTTCAAATAAAATGAAAAATATCCACAAAAATTGGCACGTTTCGGATGTACTTTTCACATTGATCATTGTTTAAACATATTTGAGTCTTTATAATATAATAATAGTTTATATCATTCTATTCGGGAGATCCTATTATAACCTGAATAACTACTGCTGTTAAAGCACAAAACACCATTGAAGTTAAATATTTGCATTTCTTTTAAAAAACTGAGAGTGTTGGAAAAAACGGTTCGCAGATTCGTATTCAGCGCACAAAAATTGATAAGAAACGCCTATTGAATATAACGCGTCAAGTGTGTGCTGACCAGTGTTATTAATATTTTAATGAGTCACTACTTCTAAGAACAGTAACTCAGAAACAATATATTAATTTTTACTGTGTAAACGTGGGTCTTTCAGTGGGTAATAGTTCTTAAAAAAATCTGAAGAAATTCATATAGTATCTTCCGTCGTTCTAAATTAAGATTACCACAAAAATTTTGACAAATAATTTTATCTTATTTTTTATTTTGGGTTTGCGACAAATCTATACCTCTCGAACTAGCCATGACACGAAAGACCCATGTTTACACATTAAGGCTTAAAGAGTGTTAATTTGTGTCGCCGGTTCTCAAAGCGTTAAAGAAATGAGCATTATTTTCCCGCTGATGCGAACCGAAGCCCCCCACCCCTGTACTAGCCCTTCCATCGGCCAATCAGATGGCCCGATTTCAAATAGTTCTATGCAAACGTACGTTGCCCCCCACCCTAGGGGGTCCGGGCCTAATGACGTTTCTAGCCATGCAGTTGCTCCGATCGTACGAAGAGTTTTGGTTGGTCCTTCTGCGACGCTTCCTCTGTCATGTTTGAATTGTGCAAAGATTTTTTCCTGATCGTCACTGTTATCGTTCGCAAGGAGAAACGTTAAACATAAAGTAACGCGAACTCGTGCGATTGGTCGTCGAGGCGATCGGTTTAGGAACAGGAGCTGTCACATTCGAACTTTTCGCACGCGTCTCACATTTCGCATGGCGGTTGCGTTTAAATTCAACGGTCGGGTGTAGCTCCACGCGAAAGGAGCGCCCGGATTTTCTCTCCCCGATTCGTGAGAATTAATAGTTTGTCTTCGTTGACCGATAGCCTGTGCGAATTCGGTGGATGCGTTTTGAGAAATTTCGAGAATTGGTTGGTGCGTCGGTTGAGGATTAGGACGATATACCGTTTATCGCACAATGGACCCCTTCACTCAGGTAAGGCCCTTTCATTCAATTGCAATACGCTGATCGTTGCCCCCACGATTTTCGCCAAAACTGCCAGGTAGCTTTTAAAGCGTTAATAGGTAGACTGTTATAATAATCTAATGAATGTAATGAAGCATCATTATTTATTTATTTACATTTTTTTATTTAAAATAATGATCCCTTTTGGAGTTCATTGGTTTCACGTCTTTGGTGTGATTATATACATTATACTACAATACAACTACTCTGATTGTATTTACATTGCTAATAACTAGACTGTAGATGTTTATGCAAATTACCATACCCAAATATCTGAAAAACGCACATTTAAAACCATGAAAAAATAAAAAGTGTATTTTTCAAACATTTACAGAACAAAATAGTTTTGTTAAAGTTTCATTTCTATAATTACGTTAACAAAAAATATTGAACTATAAAAATATATATTTGCATAAACATCTGCAGTCTACTAATCGCATATGTTTCAACCCTTTGCACTCTGGCGATATTTTATCACCTTCCACTAACTTGTTGATTAAAGACATAATTTTTCATAAAAAATTTATAATTACTGTTTTGCTGAGAAAACAAAATATTAGATTTTAATATCATTGTATTAATTTAATTGCAAAATTTATCAAATTATATTTTATAATCTTGTAAAGTGTGATACCTTTTGAAATAATTACTCATTTAAACCTATCGGTGATTTGTTCAAGCTTATGTGGCGACCGTATGTTTAATTGCTTCGTCATTTTAATATGGTCTGGAGAGCTGAAACAGTATGTAAAAAAATATTCATGTCTAGCACAACTGGCATTCAGCGTTGCTAACATGAATGTTCAAGTCAACACAAGTGGCTTTCCGAATTGCCAGAGTGAATGCTCAGCACAGTATGAGTGCAGAGGGTTAATAATCACATGTATCTTCATCATGTTTTCTTCTCAGATAATTTATGTCTTCTCATTTTCACTTTTCCTTCACTTTCTTCATCCATTCAATTCCTTGTCCTGCCTGATCCATTAGTTTCTCCATTCTCTTGTTTTCTCTTGTATATTTGCATATTGTCTCTTTATCATAGTTTCTGCATTTCTTTTTTCCTTCATTTATCCAATGTCTGCTTGTGTGCTGCTCATTCTGCAATTTCAATCAGGCAATTATCTTTATTTTTTTTGTCTTTCTGTTTTCTTGTAGATACTTCGGTATTCTTTTCTGCCTCCATCTGTTATATTCTTTCCTATACCTGAAGTTTTGCAATTTTCTTTCTCTTTCTATCCTTTCATACATTTATGCACTTTTTCTCTGTTTCTGCTGCATTTTTTCCAACATCATCCCTGTTCTCTATTTCCTTATCATGTTTTTTTAACTAAATTGTACATGATTGATTGTTTATTTTATAATAAATTTGATTTGAATGAAAAGCGGATGTTGGAGCGTGCCAGAGCGAGGAGAGAAAAATTGGACACACAATTATCCAATGCAGGACACGATGTTAAAAAAAGACGTAGCCCATTGAAGGATGCTAATGCAATTTTGGCCCAAGCTACAGGTATAATTATTTTGCTAAATAAATAATTTCTTTTCAGTATCAGTATAATGCATCTCATTTAAATTATTTTGTTTCTTTTCCTGATTAAAAGTTACTAAGAATAAAACTCCAATAAAGTCTCCTGCTAAAGTATCAATGGAAAGCGCATCCCCAGTAAAATCTCCTAGAAAATCTGTGTCCAAAAGTATTGTCAATGAAAGTGATGAACAAATAAATAAAGAAAATGGAGAGATTGGACTATCCAATGTGAGGTCAAAGTTACAAAGGCTTGGCAAACTGTATTCTGGTAAGCTATATTGCACACTCCACCTACACAGATTGGATGAAACTGGTTTCTTACACTACTTCAGTTTGATACTTACATGCATTGTGTGTACCATACAATTCACATGAGAATGGTAAACACAATTGCTGTGTAAGAGTTATTGTGTAGATTCAGTATTATTGAATGAGTCTTCATTATTATCATTAAATGTTTAAAAAATTGCTTCCTTTAAAGATACTTATAAATAATTATTTTTATAGATGACAGTAGTCAGCAATTAAGTTCACCCATTCATAGAACAGAAGAAAAATTCAATGCAGAAGAAGAGACCTCTGATCATAAACCATCAAAAAGAGGAGCCAGGCTTGATAGATTAGCAGCTCTCGCTTCAACAATTAATAACTGGGAAGATGATCTTTCACATCCTACTCTGGTGAATTGATTAGAAATATTTCCAAATATTATTACATTATATTATAAAAAATATAATGTAGAAAATTTAAGTAACATGCTGATTTTTCTAGGTCAAGCCAGTAAATTCTAAAGCAGACAAAATACAGGCAAAGTTAAATGAACAAGTTAAAAGTGCCTCGGATCCGCAACCGAGCACGAGCGGATATAATAAAGGAAACAGGAACAGTAGAGGAGGTAACTCTAAGAAGGAGGAGCCGTGTTCTGCGAAACAATTAAAATGGGATAAAGCTACCTTGGAAACATTGGTATGTACTCTTACCGATTGGCGTGTTTTATTTACTAATTGTATATGACTAAAGCTTTCAAAAGTTTTTCTGTGATGTAAAAATCTTCAAATGCTTCCCTTCATTATCATCTCAAACATATCGGTTCTATAATGAGCGAAGGAGGGAATGTATCGCCAGTAATTGAATCTGCTAGATGAAAATACTATTTACAGGAGGCTCAAGGCTTTAGTCGTACAAAAAGCAATTCCCGCCTTGTATATGATTATAAGGCTTGTTCTCAGGAAAAGGACACTTCGAGTTCATCGCCGAAACAACGCAAGCAAGAGGCCATGACAACGATTCACGAAGAAAAGTCCGATAAGAAAGTAGAAGATTCTTCGAGAAATGTTATCAGTAAAAACTCAAGCACTCCGGAGAAAATTTCGAGAAATGTAACACCCAACGCGTGTGGTTCCCGATTAACACCTAGATTCGGCTTCAACGGCTCTCCTAAAAGTCCCGCTCAATCTAGTCCGGGTTCAGTGTTGAGCAAAGCCTCATTGTTTGAATCTAAAAATGTAGAAGCGAAAGCAAAAGATCCTGCTCAGATGTCGCTGTCTGAGAGGATGGCACTTTTTGAGAAAAATAAAGGGGAAGCACCTTTATTACCCAAAGCACCACTCACTATGTCTATACCGCCAAAGAAATTGCAAGAGAAAGACAAAACTACTTCGTCAGGACACAACGGAGGTACTTTTGAGTCCATAGATTGATTACACAAAGAAATAGATTATCTTCTAGAGTAGTAAGGGTTTAATTTGTGGTTTTGTACTCACAAAGATTCTGTTGCAGGGAAAGATCGATCTAAACCTGATATTCCCAGCAACGCTGTTAATGCTCAAAGGGAAAAATTTGAGCATGGATTCAATTCACAAGAATTGGAGAATAATATTTTACGTAACACTCACCTGGAAAGGCAACGCGAGTTGGACATGTTGCGTTCACGTTTTAATAGAAATAAGGAAATGGCACAAGCTGCTGCTGGTTCTTGTATTAGAACCAGTGAAAGCAGCGAAGGAAAATCAAGTTCGCCCAAGAATTCTCCCGTTTGCCCTGTAAAACCAACACCTGCACCTGTGAGCAAAACTTGTATTTCTCATTGTACTTGTAAATGCATATTTTGTCAAACACAATTAATACAAAATGAGTTTATCGTTGGTATTATAGGATCATGGTGCTCCGCCACCTCCGCCACCTCTTCCAAAATTACACGTTCCTCAGGGAAAACATGTATCAATCCAGAGTAAGAGTTCACCAGTCAAGAGGCAAGGTAGTTGTTAAAGAACAGATCTTGCATACTTTTTTGTACAAATAAATTATATCTTTCTGTAATTTCAAGTTGTAGGTAGCCCACCAAAAGCACAACAAATAAAAGTAGCCTCTGATATTAAACGCATTCGTGTTGCTCCTCCTAAACCTGGACATCTTTACCCCAATCTTTCTGAGATTGAAAACACGACTGAGTCAGAAACCGATACAGAGTATACTGTTAATAGCACAGAGGCGGAAACTGCTACTTTAGATGAGAAAACTGACACTGATACAGCGACAGAAGCGGAATATTATGTACAGGTGAGATATTTATGCAAAATACATTGTACGAAGATTTTTCGTATGTCGGCTTTATAATTGTGTGTTTACCTAGGATGATGGAACCGAAGTCGATAGCGATGAAGAAAGCGAAGATGTAAACACTAGTCTCGCCAGAAGTATTTTGCGCGTAGTAAATGAACAAGCACTTCTAAATAAAAAGGTGCATAGAAATGTTTTAAGCAAATATTTATTCGATACAATAATCTTATATTTAATATTTGTTGACTCGTTATCGTAATATTCTAATGATATAATTACAGAGATCGATCGATCCAGATCCAGACAGTACTACTTCGGATATTTCGGTACTGGATGAAATGGATGAATATTTAGATGAATGTCTTGCTCTACAAGAAGCAAATGCCAACACTGAGGAGGGACCCACTCCACCCAAGTTGAACAAAGGTGGAAAAAGTCCTTCAACCTATTCAACAAGCTTTAAATACAGCCAAGGGTAAAATACAGAAATAATAATAATAATGTACGCATTATATTCGTAATAAAATTTTGTTCATCTTTTCAAGGTCGTCGTATCGTTCGCCTGTAAAGAAAATTTCTCCTGCATCTCCTAAAAAGGGTGAACACTACATTATTGACGGAGACAATTGCGTGCCACTGATGCACAGTGTCAGTTTCTACAGACGGCAACAATCCCAAGTAAGTTTAAACAAATGTGGTAATTGTATTAAATTCAACATGTAGAATTATTTATATAAATCAATTCTAGACACCTAAAACGCCAGTACGTATAATATCGAGAACAAAAGAGCCTTCTGACGTTCCGGATGTGTCACAATTCGATGCTAAGAACGAAGCCATTTTAGTCCAGGAAAAAGTGAAGCGACTGTTAGATGAAGTTTGCAAGCAACAGACGATTATTGGTCAAGCTAGTCAAGCGCTGAATTTATGTACTTCTACCGTGGAGTTCAATGACTCGAGAGAGCAAGTTGAAGGAGAAAGATTACTATTAGTTGCCAGTAATTTTCATATATTTTTAAATAAATATAATCACCGATTACGCCTTGTTTGAATAACATCTAACATATAAATTTTGCGTCGCAGCTCACAGGCGACAAGCCGCGTTAAATGAAGTTCAGCGGTTGAAAGTAGAAGGCACGTTGAGACCTGTTACTCCAGGATCACCGGAAGTGCAAGAGAGTGGTTCCCTAACAGTCTCTGCAATTACTTTACCCCTTAAACGAGAATATTTCCGCAATATTGGTACAAGTGAGTGCTAGTAAATTAAACTAACAAATGATATAGTAAAACAAAATAATAAAAGTTTGTTTTATTATTTTAATAAATGCATTGCAGATACGTGTCTCCATTTTGTTTGCTTGATGCGACATTTAGAGGAAATAGTTGCTACTCCTGTGGTTGTCGCAGAGCATGGAGATTCTTGTCTTCGATTTCCATCGACGCTTAAATTACACGATCTGTATAACGATTTTAAAATCACCATTGAGATATATACACTTCAGACACAACCCGAAATCTTACCTCATGAAATTAAATATCATATTAATAATGGTAACGGCGGAGGTACTAGTAATAATAACTGCAACAAAAAAGTAAGTAGACGAAAAAGCTGCTGCTTTATTCTATAGATCGACAGCAAATGTAACTGAATATTTTAATCATTTGCAGCTAGCGAACAAAACTCCAAAGAAATTTTTAAAACAAGATAGTCGATTAATAATGCCAAGTGTACAGAGTCCGGCTGGACCATCTGCTGTCAGATCTCCCGCTTTCCAGTTATCTGGTTACGTTATTTTCAGTTTGAAAGAAGTACACAGACAGCAATTCACATTGAATAAGGTACACAGAATAATGTAAAAGTGTATATTTTAACAGAAGTTCTTCACCGTTTCTGTAACTTCCAGGTACCGACACAATCACCATTAGAAGGCCGATTGCAGATGCATGTATCGTGCGAACTTTCGGTATCAGTCGAACACAGAGGATTTCTTACAATGTTTGAGGACGTTTCTGGATTCGGTGCTTGGCACCGTAGGTGGTGTTTGCTCAAAGGTTCCACCCTGTCGTATTGGAAGTATCCCGATGACGAACGAAAGAAAACTCCCATTGGAAGTCTAGATCTACAGGGTAGATTTATATAACTGGATTTAAACTAGTTTTTGTAGTTAATCGGATTATTTTTTGTTATTTTTTCGTTTATAGGCGTTTCCACAACAAACGTAGGATTAGTTACTCGAGATATCTGTGCGCGTCCTAATACTTTCTTACTTGAAACAACGAGGAGTTCAGAGCATGGAGACGCCGAGAGTTTGATTATGATTAGAAACGGACCAACAACAACAGTTAGGTAAATATTATTGCTCATTTTAATTGATAACGTAGAGTTGGACTCCTAAAATTGTTGTTTATTTATAAACCGCTTACAGGCATCTGTTATCAGCTGATACGAAAGAGGATAGACTGGAATGGTGTTCGAAACTGAATAAAACGTTGAATTTAATACATGCTTGGGGTGGGACATCAACACTGACCTAGTTTTATTCGTATGTAAATGTCTAATCGATTATAGCGTATTTTAAGGTACGCTTTTTGGTTGATACTTTGCGTATACATTCGCTATACGCAACATGTACTTGTGTATACTAAATAATGCAATTAAAATTTAATATAATATAGTTGATCTAACGCGACGATGTATATTATGGATATTATAAATTGCGAGGAAATAGACTTTCCTCGGCAATATAATATAAATATACTTCAAATACTACAAAATAACATAAACAAATATTTCAAGAAATATAACATTCTAACAAACTAAATGTTAAATCACACATGATTTTAGAATTATAGAAGGAACTAAAAGTCGCTTTTGAAAAACAAAATCATTTATTTCTAACTTTCAGGTAAGGAATAATAGTTTTATAAAATGATAATGTTCCTTAAGCATAAAGATTTAATTGTTTGTATTACAGTATCACGGTACACTTTATAATGAATTTAAATATACGTGTGCATTCGTTACAATGCATTAATAGCGAATCAATACGGCTCTGACTTCAAATTTGTGTATGTGAAAGCGTTCTACATGCACTTCATGATCCTTCAGGTTATGTGCCTTTAATATGTATTGTTGGATTACATGACGTATCGTATTGTAAATAGAAGAATAGTATCAATGCATTAGGTGTAATTACTAACAAATATATAGGTAGATATATATGTATACACACAAATATTTTTTAGCTATACTTGCCATAGAAGGAAGTATGATTTTAAAACAAAAAAAATCTGTACTGGTAGAAACTTTATATTTTTTACTTTTATATTATCAAATATTACTTTATACTGTGGACGTTGAAAATTTGCAATAAAATATCAGCAAGTATATTTTTGAAGATTATCTGCAGTTCATATACATACCCATATACCTGAATAATTCCTTCAACATTTTAATAATAATATATATAAATTATAAATTCAGCACTCCATGAAGTTACGGACTTTAAATATAATCTGCAGTCGTTAAAATAGGGAGCTGTATTACCGTTCACGTAGGAGAATAAGATTAATAAATCGTAAAACACGTTCACTTTGTGTACATACATTTATTTGCACGATTGTTGTCTTGTTATACATACATAAGGGTATAAAAAAATAGATTACTCATTTTCCCGCGAATTCTGAAGCGTACAAAATGAGTTCGTCGCCGCCTCTATGAACAACGGACCGTCGATGGAACTTCGAACCCGTCTCGTTCAAAATGTTCGTCTATAGCTTCTCAGAACTGTATAGCATAAATTATGCTTACGCATTGGCACGCGTTTCACGAGTAAAATTACGCTTGATTTTTTTTAATTTAGTCCGTGCTGGTTCGATAAATGATCGTCCAACAGTTTCATATCACGCGTCCTCTTCGTCACGACTTTCGGTACCGGTCATCAGCGTTGCAATCTGCAGCGTCGCGGGACCAATATTTAAAGAAAAGGAAGAAGAAGAGCGTGAATGTGTCGTTCTAACGACGAAATAAAACGAAGTTACTTGCAATATGAAAAATAAAGAACAATTAAACCGATTCTCTCGAGTTGACAATCGATACCATGAATCTGCTCGTGTTTGTTACATAGTGCACCGCGTGCCACATGTTTTAAGGTACGTACAGAGTATTCTAATACACTTATACTGGCGTGTGTCTGTGTCGATGGTCGTAGAATCATTGACAAACGACAGAATAGACCTATCATCTTATAGGAGAAGGAGCTTCCTACCATTCTTGTTTCCTGTTCTCGCACGTAAGAAACAAGAGCGAGTTAGGCGAGTGGTGGGAAGCTCCTTCTCCTAAAGCGCTTCAGGGCAGAGGGTCGCCTAGGGCGCTCGCCAATATGCGAAAGCGTAACTGGATCCCCGTGGACCTACGACGCAAATGTTATTGCCTTCTTGTCTAAGGACTCGGCTGCACAGGCCTGAAATTTTCGGGAGAGAAAAGTTTTTCCCGAAAGAAGAAACAAATTTCCTCCCACGGTTCTGTCCGCTACACACTCCATACCTTTCAGATACAAATGATTTTGATGTAAAAATCAGAAAGCATATTTAGACGACTAGTATATAATTTTTAATAGTTTATATATTTAAAAAATATAAGTACTTCAATTTTGCTTATATAATCTTTATGGAAATAAGTACAAATCGTTTTTCTACGAAAATGCACTATTAGTCAACGAAATTATGCAATATATTTTTGGAAGTCAGTCGCAATATTCAGATCGTTTTAGATTTTAAATGTTTCCCGTGATATTTAATTTTAATTCTTACCAGTCGTAGCGTTGTAATCTTATTTTAGACTGAATTGGTAACGTTGGGTATGACACGAAAATGGTAAGAGGGCTCGCGAGCCCTCCGGACGTGTGATATAAAAATACATTCGATGATAGGTCTATTCTGTAGTGTGTTGATGGTAGAATCCTAGATAAAGTTGATAGCGCAGAACTTCGACTGTAGCGTTCGTTTATTTCGAAACGAGCTTGATGGTAGGGTGGAATCCATCCTTATCGGCTGTGTAATCGACCCTTCAATGAAACAGATATTAGTTAATAAAAGTACATGTTATTACAGGATGTGCGAACCTGGTTACCCCATTCCCTGTCCATTCCCCTCACGCAGATTATGTGATTTGCGTTCAACGTTGAGAACGTCAGTAAATACGATTTCTCAAAATACAGTCAGGCAACAAAATCGCCAAAGAAAAAGCTCTGTCACTGTAGCGCAGAAACAGCAAAGTTACACGAAGTATTCTGATTATACATATATCACACAGCCAGAAAGAGAAACTCGCGAGAGTTGAAGTACAATCATAATGACTATGAAGACAATGAAAACCTCTTAATATTTGATACAGAATTGCCTAAGCTAGATGAAAGCAAAAAGGACAAGGAGCAACGAGAAACGCTACTTTGATTTAGCTGATTATAAGTTAATAGAACTAGCACTTGCACAGGATGCAAAAAAATTTCATAAGACAAAATGAAATGGTATCGAATAGAGTATGTTCTGGAATTAAGTTTATGCATTTTTGTATGTACATCGATGCGCCTGAAAAGTGGTATTGTATCTTTTTTTTAATGGAGCTCTATACTTTTGGTTGCATTAATCGATACAATTTTTCATTCTCTATAAAAAAGTACTAAGTCACTTAAGCCTTAGAACTATTAGTTGTCGCGGAGTGGGGGAACCGCTCGGTAGGCCGGAGTCGCATTTGGACATCTTTGGATTACTATTCAGGGTGTTCATCGTAACGATCATCATGATTTTTTAACATTTCCGATAATCTGACAAGAAAATGTTATGAACAAAAATTAGTCAGCACTCAATCGGCAATAAATTGCAATATAACAATTATCACAACACTTTTTCTTCAATAAAAAATCAGCATCTCTTTCACTTTTGTAAACGGCACGATATAATTTTTTTTTTATTCAGTATTGTAGGTTGCATTAAAACAGATTCAACGATATCAGATAAAGTTGTGTTTCTTCAATAACATGCTTAAAAAATCATTCTCAAACGTACCAAGGTTCCTTATTAACCTTTAGTTCGTCAAGGGTAGTCATCCATACCTCCTCCCTTTCTCTACTGTAGTATATAGGATGTTTCACCTAACTTTATCACCTGAAATATTTCTGCTGTGATTAAAATTTAATAAAAATATATCCTACAAAAGTTGCATAGTTTTGTGGGGGCCAACGTATACTAACAATTGTTTTATTCCGTTGGGAAGGGTTAATAAGATAAGAAGGTTAACTTTTGTTTTTTTTAAATGGAAAACTATATTTTGTTTGTCTTCGCATGATAGCCATTTTAAAGAAAAATTCAACAACGTACAACACGTCCTTCAAGGTCAACTAACATCGTATAAATCAGTGATGGCCACGGGAACTTCGGTCTTCCCCCACTGGGTCCATTCCCCTCGTTTCAGTTCCCTCCAGTTCGCTCCTCGTTCCTCCTTCGTTCATCGTCGTAGCCAGATCATAGACTACAAGAGGGGAATGGACCTAGAGTGGATGAAGGCGGATGCTCCTATGGCCATCACTGGTATGCATAAAGTTCCCTGTCTAATTTTCGTTGCCACTGCGAATGTTCTGTTTAATCTGCGACTCTCGAAAACGCTTCAGTTGTTTACTAACATGTCTTTGTTTCTGTTTGCGTTCTCAAGACTCGGAGATTAAACAGAACATTGCCTCGCAGTGGCACCGAAGATTAGACAAAGAACGTTGTTCATACGACCTTTGGTGACCTTGTAGGACTTAGTGTTGTAGGCCGTTGAATTTGTCTTTGTAGTAATTATCATGTATAGAGAAATAAAATATACCATTATATTTAAAAAAGGAAAGTTGAGCTTCTTATTTAATTAACCCTTCCGAATGGAATAAAACTGTTATTATTATACGCTGGCTCCTACACATATATTTTTATGAAATATAAATTATAGAAAAAATATTTCAGGCGATAAAAGTAAGTGAAACACTCTGTATATCTGCACAGGAATGCGCGAAGCAGGATAGATTCTTTACCCATTTTGACGACATTCTAACTTTCGATGTCGATACGTCAATACTACGAACGCTTTCTTTAACCTTCATAGGACCATACGGGGTACAGGTGTACCCTATAACATATTTCTTGATACAACTTCATAACATTCGCAAAATAAAATAATTTGTAATAAGTGTAATGAATGAAATTTGCTTTTCTGTGCTGTAATTATTTAATACTAGTTTAAATGTAAGTCTATTTATTTAAATTTTACATACGAACTCTTTAGCCCAGAAATGAGGTAATTCTGTACGGTCTTTAACGTAAATTTTAGAGCACAATCCTATGAATGTTAAGAACGTACTATTGTCACCCCTCAACTAGTAGTCTCGTAATTATTTTGTACCCGTACAGAAATACATTATTTAAAAGTAACACTGTGTTTTGCCATTCTCGCGGATTTCCAAGATTGTTGCTGATTGAGCGTTGACTAATTTTTGTCAGATTATCGGAAGTGTTTCAAAAATCCTGGCGACCGTTATAGAGGGTGTCCCAGCCATCGAGGTATAACCGGGTAGGGAGTGATTCTACGTGAAAAAATAAGTCGAAAATGTAGAATAAAATTTGTTCGTATGAGGTTTTGTTTTCGAGAAAATTAAGTTTAAAAGTTTACTGAGTACTTCCTTACGTTTCGTGCGGGGAATCCACAAGCTTATATATTGAGTACGATCTTTTAACGCCCATAGGCGTTTTCCGCACGGAGCGCAGTAATATTAGACGAGTGTACTAGATTGTATTCATATTACATTTCACTTTTTTATTGCCGGAGGCAGTTAGTATCCAGCTAGACACAAAGACTGATAATAGGCAAGCATTACATATGATATTAGTGCCTATTGTTCAATGGAAAATGTCCTTGAATGACCTTGAAAGACCAACATGTCCCAGGTCATTGAATTCGTCTCGGAATGGGCTACACGTGTAGCTGAATGAGAACATATTGTTTCATTTAAAAAAACACCAGTGACCTTGAAATCTTGTAAAAATAATGACCTTGAGCACAAATTTTTCATATCATTATATGTCCGCCTCGCAAAAGAGTAACTTCTGTTTGAAACATTTTTCCGAATAATGAATAGTTCGGGAGATAACCGCGTGGATTGCTTAAAATGGGACAACCTGTGTATACTTAAACATTCAAAGTCGATTTTCTCGAAAACAAAGCCTCATACGAAAAAAAATTTATTTCACATTTTCGACTTATTTTTTTCACGTAGAATCACCCTCTGCCCAATTGTACCACGATGACTGGGACATCCTGTATATGATGAACACCCTGTATAGTGTTCTACGGTTGGCTGGAACTTCCCGAACAGCATATGGAGCCGAGAATTTCCAGCCAACTGTGAAACTCTGTATAATGTTTGTATCGGAGTATTGTACCTGTAGGTTTGACCGTCCGGCGATGTGAAGCTGAAGCTACCGGTAACATCGAGAGATTCGTCGTCGGTACCCTCGTTCTTCAATTCCGCGGTTTCCTCTCTCTTCTGGCCATCGCTCTGCTCGTAGCTGAAGTGATAACCACCCACTCCGATATTGTTCGATTCTTCCTGCTTTATGATCGTGATTTCATTTGGATTGCCCTGCGGCGCCGCTAGAGCCCCAACTATCGCTGTCACGAAGATAAGGATCTGCGAAAAAGAAGATCATTCGATAGTGTTTTATCATTTTCAATTTTAGGGATGCTTATGCAATTTAACATATTGAAACACGTTAAAGATGCATTCTCCATAACTCGAGAAAAATAAAAACCTCATTTTTTGAACATATGAAGGACATAATACAGTTTGGTTAATGTTTCGTTTCTTTAACTATACTAACAGAAAAAGTATTGAAGTGTAGAAATATATATTTGCATAAACATCTGCAGTCTACTTGTGTCTCTGTCCGAGCTGATCTTCCGCTCTTATACACTGGTCAGAAGTTTCAAATTAATACAGTGATGGTCACGGGAGCTCCGGCCTTCCCCCACTCTAGGTCCATTCCCTTTATATAGGCTGTGATCTGGGACGACGATGGACTGAGGGGGAACCAGGAGCGAACTGTAGGGAGGTGAAGCGAGGAGAATGAACCTAGAGAGGAGGAAGCTCGGAGCTCCCGTGGCTATTACTGGATTAATAAATTATGGTTAATTAGTTTGACACGCCAATCAATAGGGAACAGTTTTGAAGTTATTGTTTTGTGGCACCATCGAGCTACTTAATTCGAGGGCCAATCACCGCCGTGACAAACGTGTCGGTGATAATTATGCAACCATTAACACGTTTACTGCTGCAATAAAAAGTATAGTATTTAGTGTAGCGTCCTTTTTCAGGGACTCAACATAGCATAAATATAATAGCAGAGTTCTTAAATAAGAACGCGTGAATGACATTGCCCGGTAGGAAACATTGGCTCTAAGGGTACATTAGGATTTTACTATAGTAGGACCTCGATTATGTGAATTATAATTTAAAACAGATGACTCACATTGCAACTGAATTTCGCATAAAAAGAATAAGTCACTTTTAAAATATAGGATACATAGTAATGCAAATGTAAGTACACAGTGTCATTAATAATATTTCCAGTTTATAACTGACATAGGATGACTAATTTCCGGATAATCGAGGTTCTAGTGTATATGACTTACAGTGGAATGAAATTTTGTGGGTTTATAGAGTGATTCGAAACAAGAATAACGGCATGTCTCATTCGTGCCGAATCGCCCTTTAAGGGTGTGAAAACATAACCTCAAAATCAAATAGGCACTTCCACTTTATCACGTATAAAGTTGAAAGTACAAGAGATAGAGAAAAATGTTTTAAACAAAAGTTTAATGGTACAGTAAGCGCTGCAAACTTGCATTAACAAAATTTTGAAAATATTTTTTTTGTGAGGTAAAACTTTGTTAGGGGCACAATATTTACGAGCGTAGCTCGAAAAGGCGGTGACAACTTGTTGTACCTCGATTGATTGGAAGTTTTCGATCTCGAATGCTCTTGCAGCCAACCGTGGAACACTATAATATGAAACTGGACCCAGGTTTCTAACACATGTAAGATAATATGAATTACGAGTGAGATTCGTTATAAGGCAAAGGGTTAACAGTTAACACCTTGACGTCTGCTGTAACGTATACATGATTTTATT
This sequence comes from Macropis europaea, assembly GCA_916610135.2. Lineage (NCBI taxonomy): Eukaryota > Metazoa > Arthropoda > Insecta > Hymenoptera > Melittidae > Macropis > Macropis europaea. The sequence continues at coordinate 52,458,170 of OU744343.1, read as the reverse complement.
CACTCGAATAGAACCCATATAAATCAAATAAATACTTATAAAGTGCTAATAAAATGGAAATTGTAAAATATTTAATGTAAATTGTTCGGTTACTTAAGAATTTTGCAAAAATGTTTAAAAATACTTAGTGGCTGTTAAAGTGTTAACAAAAATAGAGTAACCCTCTTCACTTGTTACTTTAAATTATCGCGTAATATGTAGGTGTTAATTAGTTTCATTTTAAAGAGTATTCTCCTTTCTCGGTCTGGTTTCAGAGTACGTTTTAGGAATGTTCTGTAAAAAAACTTATCAACATACTTTTATGGAGCTTTGCAAGTTTGTTCATATACATTTTAGTACATTCATAAATTTCTGTACATCGTTATCATCTAACCTATAGTAATTTTTTACCGAAGAAGTAGACAGGTTGAAAAAATTCGTCTAGGATGTCTCGCACGTTAATTGCGGCTGAAGTCATCTGATATAAAAAACTCAAAAAAACTCTTAATTAGTATCAGATTGGCTAGGGCTTGAACAACCGAAAACGAAAAAAAGTATTTTTTGACCAAGTAGCATCAGTCTGAAGAAAGAACATCGATTTTTTACCAATATTTTGACCTTGAAACCACTCTCAAAATCGTAAATATCGATATATTTAGGTTTCATACTAATTAACAGTTGTTTTTACTTTTTGGATTCCCATGACTTCAGCGGCCGAGAAGAATTTCTCAACCTGCCTACTTCCCCGCTAAATAATTACTACAGTTTACACGGCAACAATGTATAAAAATTCATGAATATAGTACAAATGTATATGAATAAATCTGTAAAAGTTTCATAAAAATATGTAGTTTAATTTTTCAAAAATAAATTCCCAAAGTATACCCTCAAAACAGCCGAGAAAGAATGCCTCCTCAATGCGATGAGCTCCAGGGCAGCGAGCGTGTCAAGTGGGTATATTGAACGTCGTTTGATTAGGTCACAAGTTGTGCAGATCGATGAAAAATCGGTCGCGAAACGGTCGAAAATTTGATCGGTCATTGGCTGCGTGTGATGGTCACGCACGCACAGAATGCTACACTCCTCTTCACTTTCACTGTTACGTAAAATTGTCGAGGCTTCGCCCCCGTAGCCAAAAATTCCCCTCGTCCGACCCATCCGTCCGATTTCCCGTACCGGTTATGCGTGTACGATCTCACGACCTTTTAGCGTCCCTTCAGGGTATACGCGTAGGTCTGTTTCTCTCGAACCCACCGTCTTCATCGCGAGGACTTTTCGTGCGAACGATTCCTGGTCCCTTCGTCCTTAAACAGCGACCGATACGTGATACCAAGGATGCACCGTGCATCCGCCTTTATATAGTCGGAAAATCACGAGCCTTGCATCCCCACCTGCATTAGAGACTAAGCAGATTCCCAGATCAGGCTCCCCTAGCCTCTGCTAGGATGCAACGCTGCAGATGCTGCTGTTCGAGCATCTGCATTCTTTCCTATTCGCTCAAACTGATCTTATACCGCACCGCCAAGCTATTGCTTTTTTTAACCAATTTTTTGCATTAAATGGATTTAACTATTTAACCCTCTATAACGCCATGTGACTTGGAAAGTTACTTACCATACAGGGTGTTAAAAAACGGGTCTAAGACTTCAGGTGCGTATAGTACTCACCGAGAGGCGGAAAAAATGTCTGTTCAACATCGGTCCTGAAATTAATCCTTTCGATGTAAAATCAACGTTTACATTTAAGAGCGTTCGATATCGTAAGTGAGTCTAAAAAGAATAAAATAAAAAGAAAGAAATAATGTGGTGGACTCACGACAACGAATAGAAAATGCATGCCGTACAATACGAGACACGGAAGTAATATCGGAAAATGTACGTCAATCTATGATCCACAGATGTGAGTTTCGTATTGAAATGGGACGTAGACAGATCGAACATTTGTGACAAATGTGAAAATAAACTTCTGTATTTTTCATTGAAAGAATTGATTTTAGAACCAATGTTAATTAGATATTTTTGACTCCACTCGGTGAGTACTATAGCCCACCTAAAGTCTTAGACCCTTTTTTTTGAACAGTCTGTATAACATCTATATTGTTGAAGTCTTACTTCGTGTACTTAACGCTGTGCACAATTATGTTCTACGGCTATACAGCAACCACGGAGTTTGTTCGTTTACCATTATGTGTATATTCAGTAATTCAAACTTCATCATTTACCTGATGTACCGTTTTCGTCAGACGCACAAAAATTCCGGTTATAGGGGGCTAATTATTTATGGGGGAAGTTGAGGCAAAGCGGAACACTTAACTCTCATCTGTCCCTTATGTCAATTTGACACATTTTACTCACAAAAATGCGATAAATGTAAAAAAAGCAGTCTGCCTTGCACATCGCCTTGTTATTTGAGAACGAAGCGAACAATCTTATGCCTGAATGTTGTGAGTGTACAGAAATTTCATTTTGTTGTTTTCAGTAAAAGAATTTACAAATTTAATTATTTATCTTTTCAGTATATTCATTTTTTACCATTGTGTCAATTCAACACCGATGAACAAATTAAGCTAGGAAAATGAGGGATGGAGGAGGGTTAAGCTCTAATTACAAGTACAAACCTCAAAGGTAACATATACAAGAATATTTTTTTACCGAATTGTAATATGAGCTCTTATCTTCGAAATATCCATAATATGAAAAGCTCTGTGACGCCGAAGTTTGATCCAGCAACTGTTTAAAAATTCTTCTACCTTTTTTCTACTTTGCTCCACTAGCGGGGTAAAGTGAAATATAAGTCATAAAATAACCAATTAACCCAAATCAGGTATTGATCGAGAATAACAACTTTGGAAAAACAAATTAAAAAACTTTTTGAAGACCATTAAAAAAACGCTTTAATGTGAAAATAGAACATTAAAGCTATATTATAATTACAATAATATCGTGATGTTGTCGATGATTTTGTATAAACTTCACAATAAATGATTAATTGTCAGTTTCAATCCTCTTCACTTGAACTACAAAATACTCTATGGTAGCAAAGTATAATTTCATTAAACTGGTCATCCTATATCAGCTACAAGCTGGAAATACCATTAGTGATACTGTATGTAACTCGACGTAGGTGTACCTATGAATAAAATCGATGTCGAGTCACACTCGACAAAGGAGTTGAAAAGGTTAAGTTAATGCAATTATTCTTATTAATGAGTCTCCATCCAATACAAGGCATACAGAATCTCTGTTTTGAATCTACAGCAAATGAATGAAATGCATTAAGCGGACACGATCCTTGGTCCGGATAAATGAGCAGTATAGTATCCTGCTAAAACAGTTTTTACGTTTCGACTGTAAGAAGCGCGCTCATGATCGTCATTCACCGAGCAGATGTGGCATTTCTGCGTCTGCCATTCAGACATCACAATGAAACGTATGTTCGAGCTGGACTTTGCAGTAGGAACATCGTCAGCAATGCCAAGGACCTTTCGTCTCTGCACAGAGACGATTGTTCCTGTTCTCGCAGCATGTGAGCCTAGTCACGTCTTCGTCCGTGTTTACTGTTCGATGATACGTCGATAAGGATCATTTTTCAGTTATCGAAGTTGCCACAGTTCGATCATCCAATTTAAGCTACATTGACCGTGGTCAGTGGAAGGATGGGTGACCACGATTGTTCTTCCAATGCTTCCGTGTTATTGCTGACGTATGATGATAAAAAATCTATTTAAAATGGTAGGTATCCTCCCGATCGTGACCATAGCAGTCGATGCTGAGTTATTATTATTCTTAATCCTTACCTTTCGGCTTAGGATAGCTTCCGGTTTACAACTTTTTGATACAGGGTTATCCAAATTGAGTGTCACATCTTTCAACGGATGTTATTCCGAAACGATTTAACATTTCTTCGTAATTTTTTGACAGATGTCATCAGAAAATATAAACAAACCACCATAAAACGTTATACAGCGCAACAACGTGTAGGAATTGTTAAAATTTATTATAAAAATTCAATTTCTGATGGCGCCATATGCCACACATCGAACGAAACAATCGCTCTAGTGAAAGAAAAATTCAATGGCCACCTAATTTTACGAAGAGGAGATATCAATTAGCTGCCAAGATCATGCGATTTGACACCGTTAGATTTTTTCTATGTGGTTTTTGAAACGTAAAGTCTACACCAATAATCCTGAGACGATTGACGAGCTGAAGAATAGTATCATAGCCGCCATTGATGAAATTGAGCTCCAGTTATGTGCAAATGTAGTGGAAAATTGGGTAAAATGAGTCGGGCTCGTGAAAAAAGCCGAGGGGGTCACTCGAATGATATTGTGTTCAAATAATTAATGTCATGAAGTAGACTTTATGTTAAAATAAACAAACCTGAAAAATCTCAAATAGTTTGTGTTTTATTTCAATTTATAGATGTGATACTCAATTTGGATAATCCTATACATTTCTTATTTCTATTATTCTAGTTTCTTAAAATGTTGCACTTTATACAACGTATATTTTTAAATAAAACTTCTTTGCACCTTTATAACGTTTTTCTTATTTTTATTCTTATACGGAGTGTCCCATGCAACTGGGACAAGCTGTATCTTTAAAACGATTAGAGGTGGAAAACAATTTCAAACGACAAAATAAAATGGTATCGAATAAAGCATATTTTGGAATTAAGTTTATGTATTTTTCTGCATCGGTGCATATGAAAAGTATAAATGCACCTGTTTTTAAATGGAACCCTATATTTTTGGCTGCATTAATCGATGCAATTTTTCACTCTCTAGACAAAAATACTAAAGTACTCATGCCTTAAAACTAACATAAGACAATAAGTTTGAGCCGCCTGTTATCGGGCCAACAGGACTAAAAATAGTTGTTTTGTTTTACTGCACATAATTATTTATAACAGATATGGAACAGATATTAGCAATAAATGTGTTACATGTATACTTCGTATATGGATACTTCGATTACTGCGTAAGTGAATGGTTTCAGTGAAAAATGTTTCAAATAAAAGTTGAATGGTTTCTAAAGGGACACAATTTGACGTGATTTTCTTTTGTAAGTGGATGCGTAGAGGACATATGAAGATCAAGTTTGTTTTTTTAAGTGGAAACGTGTACGTTTTATTACGTCAATCGATCCAGCTCGTAATTCTCTATAAAAAAGTATGAACCTGTTCATACAAAAAAAAACATTAGTTTAAGAGATACTTTAACTTCAATTATTCGAAGTGGCATAACTGAAAGCACTGAGATAACTCGCAACATGCACTACCTCGGTTGGCTGGAAGTTCTGGGTCCCAAATGCTCTTCCAGCCAACCGTGGAACTATGTACTGAAGTCTCGTAACGAATTAACACATTGAATGCCATGAGGGTCACTGATGACCGGAACCTCAAATTTAATTTAATTAAATGATTATTGATTGTCTCAAAATTCTGAGCAAACTTCATACTGAAACAATAATGTAGAAACAGAAGAACACAATTCAGTACTCAAATGTTTTTTTTCTTTACGATTTATCTAAAACATAGTACATTATGTCGTGACTGATTAGGTGTGGCTGTTTTCATTGTAGCACTGAACTTGTTAACATGTCCTTCCGAGACAACAGGATAAAACTGTAGGTCCTTCGGCTGAATAATCATAATAGCAGTCGATTCTGGGTTATCTGCAAAGAAAAAGAAAAGACGGAATCATTACTCAACCATGAAAGTGAGCGTTAATTGAATTGATATTTTCAGGTCGGGAGGCTGGATTAAAGGAGATTTATTGGACCACAGAACGAACGAGATTCTTCAGCATTCAGAGCAGAAATTTCTGCAACGATCTTGCATCAGGTTCATTCAGAATTTTCGTGTTCACCTGACAAAGAGTAAGAGTACTTCTTTTGTTCGAAGACGAGGGGACAGTTGTTTACAAGATGTTAGGGATTTCGTAAGACAGATTTTGGGAATGATGTAAGGTGCTGAATTATTTTTAGTTCATGAAATCAGTATCAGTCACATTTCCTTCATCATTGAACTTCCTTTCACAGCTAATGGTGTTTTTATTTGTTTCTAAGCGTTTCCTGTGCCCTGAGTCAGCCCTAAGTACAATTAGATTTTTATTCAATGTTCAAGAGTAATTTTGCTTTCTTTGTGATAAAGGGTTTTATTCAAAATTGACCCTTCGCGTGGATTTTTTTTAAATTTTACCGTGAGGATACATAGCGCTACCAATTAAACACTATAATTTCTTTTTTATTATTTATTGATACCTTATTTTAGTGTTGCGCAAAATTTTATTCAGATAACAGATAACGAATAAGAGTAAGGAATAAAATTTTATTCGTCACTAACGAATCAGAATTTATTCGAATAAGAATTTATTTGGATACAAATTTATGTCTTTTTTCTTTTTTTTGTTTGATGCATCACTAGCAGAAGAAATGGAAACGAAAACAGTTAACAATTACTCGTATTATTATTCGAATAATTTAGCAATCGTTATTCAAATAAATTATTCGAATAATTTAGCAATCGTTATTCAAATAAATTATTCGAATAAATAATGATGAATTATTCGAATAAATAGAGAGAATAATTTGTTACGAATAACGAATAATTATTATCTGGATAAAATATTCAACTAAAATGAATTTATTCGGATAATTATTTGAGATAAATATTTATTTGAAACGATTGCGACGTAAATTATTTCTTGTAAGCACTGTAATTTATAAATGAACAGTTGTCCCAAAATCCTTGTTATACTGTTGGAAAGAGCATTGAACAAAATTTAAATGAGATGGCAAATATTTAAAAAATGGTTGTAAATTGAAAGCTCTATTTTTTACTATTCTTTTACGTAAGTGTCATTAATCCATCTTCAAGTGTTAAAGAGTCATCAATTTTTTAATTTTTTCCGAAACGACACTTTCACCCCTCCTTACGTCGCCTTATATGGATTTAGCGGAAAATTGAAAAGGGAAATTCATGACAGGTACGTAGATCTACAAGTGTGTAAAATTTAAAAAAAAAACATGAGGCACGGGGATTTCGTCGATTTTTAATAAGGTTGCATAACACCTTAACGGCCATAAATATTTTATGAAAACTAAATATTCTACGTTTTTCGTTATGTATTGATTATTATACAATTTTAATTTTATAAGTACTTGTCTAATTTTTTTTAATTTTTTAGACTTATTCTAAAAAGTATAAATTAATAAATTATACTAAATTTTATTGAATATGAAGATTAAGGATTTGTAGTTAATTCAAGTAAAGTATTCTGTGCAATTATGTAATAAAAAATTCACCTTAAAATGTTAACCATTCTGCACCCGTGTGTCTGCTCTTAATTGCTGCAGTTAAAAGTACATTCCACTCATGTGTCTACTCTCAGGTGCTATGACCCTCAATTAAAAATAAAACAGTGTATTTTTTATGAGAAAAAGTAAAAATTGTTTCGTATGTGCCAATAGAAAATTTAAGGATGCTACATGGCAGTCAAATGTTTGTAAAATAACATTTTGTACATCTACACTTACTTTATACATATTATGCAACTGGAACCAATTTGAATTCTGATGTAATAGATGTCTCTTTATATTTTTACTTTTCTAAAATGTATATGAATTGATAAATAATTATATTAATTTAAGATTTTGGCAAAATCTTGCAAAATATAAAAGTTATGTCCATTTCCTTCTGAAATTCTGCACCAAAGAACAGATCAAAAAACTAATTGGGAACTGACCAAATAGACTGGGTTCAAATCGTTACGAGTGCAAAGTGTTTAGATCATTTTTAAAGTTTTATCATATACTGTTTATTGTAAGTTCTATCCTCGTTGGTCCATTACGACGATGAGACGCAAAGACGTAGAAACCTCGATGTATGAAGTATATTCGAATTGATAAACAATTCTGTTAATTTAAAATTCCAGCAAAGTCTTGCAAAATGTAAAAGTTATGTCTATTTCCTTCTAAAAAGCAAGCAGACTAATAGACTGGGCTCAAATTATTACACGTCCAAAGTGTTATTATATACTATTTATTGCAAGTTCTATCTTCGTTGGTCCATTACGATGACAAGACAAAAGCGCAGAAACCCCAGCTACCTGTCTGGTCGGCCGAATGTGAAAGCCGAAACTGTTGAACGACGGATTCCTACCCTATCGTTTGGTCGCTTAGTAGCTGCCTCGAGGCGACTCGTACACACGGTCGAGCGTCCTTGGTAATTGTGACATTTGGTTTTCTAGGTGTGCGTGTGTCGGAGAAGAGCCGAGGAAAGTTGGTGACGTAACTACCGGTGACCTTGCCATTTCAGAAGATGCGCCGCGAAACGAAGAAGAGCCCGAGGACGCCTCTGGCTATCGCGTCTCCAGGCGTCTCTTCTCTCGTTCCCTTCCCTTCACTTCTTTTTCCAGACACAAGCTCGGCGACCGAAATCGTTCGACTCTCCTCTCGTCTCCTCCCCACTCTTCTCCCTCTGTGGGCTTCATTCTCCGCGTACGAAAGCGAACGCGTGTCACGATGAACCCTGTGGTTGCGTCAGAACCACCTAAGGTGAATCTCCAGGTCCCTCGTCCTGGCTCCTATTGTTCTGCATACGTGAATTCGACGACACTCCACTTTCGCGCTACTTCATGTAATTAACGCTTTGACTGCTACCCTGCATTAGTTGAACATGAGAAACTTTCTAGATTTCTATAGAACATTAACTCTAGGACGCTTAAGGTTTTAAAAGGTTTAAGGTCAGCTTACGGGAGGGACATTTTGTGCCCACATAACCGAAAGTGCTAAAAATTTTATTTTTTCTGTCCGAAGTATGTTTATTTATATATAGTAAAGTAATACAAAACATCTAGGTATTTCTTATTGAAAAAGTGAAATATTAAAAGTGTTTGTTCACAGTCATTAAATACAATATCTTTTTGACACAAAACCAGACTATTGGCATCCTACACAAATTCCTTTTTAAAGAAACTAACGTTTCGAATTCTGTGGACATTTTTTTACCCTCCCTTAAGCGTCTTAGGGTTAATGTGACCTCTAATTGTGTCCTTTTTAATACGCAATATTACTAAGGTTTATAATTTTTTTACTGGGTCTCCTTGATCTTGTTATTAATACTATACATAATCAGATAAATGATTAAATTTAAGCGTCACACGTGTATGGGTGACATGGCAGTCAAAGTGTTAAATAAGTTTATGTAAAGTTACTTACTCAATAACAATCATGATGGTATTTATGTCGAGTAATGTATAGAGGCATTGAATATTTAAGGGTGAATGATTTTTATTAATGGAGTAATCGGAGCTTATGAGATTTTCTGTTCAATTTGCATAATCGTATTAAGGGGTGTTAGAAGAATATAATAATATTCTAATCAATGTAATAATAATTCAGCAATGGAATATTAGTATTGTTAATAGGCAGCTCCTGGCTTAATATTTGTATTAGATTGTCAGTATTTAAATTTGTATCTGATAAAACAGTTTTAGTTATCGGAATTTGTCTGTTTAGATATTATTCCTTATAAAGTTTAATTGTAAAAGGAAATCTCCTGAACCGGAAATCACTGACTCGCATAAAAAATTCTGGGAATGTAGAGTTAATTGAATCCTGAATAATGGTATATTTTATTCATGTCCAGTTGCATTTGAAAAAGATAATATTAGCCCTTAACGTGTAAAAGAAAAAAGTTAAATGGAGAAACTATTTTGAACAAAATATCGAATTTGCTGATATCGAAATTATTTATACTTCCGTGTACGTCATCAAGTAAATTTTGCGATAAAATATAAGTTTGGGAAGTATATATATATCAAATGAAAATCCATTTTTAATAAATATTTACTACTTCACTGTACAATGTTACATGACAATTTGATGATCAATCAACATTTAGATAATACACAAGATAATAAGTACTCATCTAAGTATTATAATATATTTTAAGCGTTCAACTGCATATCAATTATTCCATTGTTTCAGTATCTCAAAATTGCAAAATATGGAAGAAAATAAATATATTTTAATAAGACATGTTGAGACGATAATTCGTCCCAATAAATAAGTGTACACAGTGCAATGAAGAACTGCGCTTGAACCAGTATAATGGCCCGTAGTACATGGTGGGCGATTTTTCGAAATGCGTATGGCGATTCACCATTATCAGCGATTTAAATGTTGAATTTAAAATAGATGTAGTTTTGCAATTACGATAAATGGTCAGATACTTTTGTAATCAACTTTATATTGAAAACAGGCTTTGAAAATGGTCACGAATATTGAACATAATATATTTGATCATAATCCTGTATTATCAAAATACTATACAATGTTCGGCAACTTTATTAATTAAATGAAGATTACTATATTAGAAATTAAAAGACGCCCAATTAACGAAATAAAAGTTAGTATCAATCCTGTGTCACAGCTTATATATCACCGTTTTGGAAAAAAATCTTCACCGTGTGCTGAAATTTTCTACAGTATAACACACACTAGATTGAATACATCATTACTATGACATGTATGATGTCGATTGTCAAATTATTTCAGTATGCTAAAACTGCAATATACTTAACAAAATCAATAAATTTGAATAAAATATTGACGTAAAAATTCTTCCAAATTCACAGTTTCACAGCGTACACCATACATCTGCGCTCGGGCCAATTTATTGGCCCGTAGTAGGCAGTGAAGAATTTTCTAGAACCCATATATGGATTTCTAGAGCTGAAGGAATTAAAGATTTTCCTCTATCTCCCATTTTTCAAAAAACACCACTCTATGTATGGTCTTGAACCATCCGTTACGTTGGTCAATGTTTTCTATTATTCTAAATTTTCAGGACTTCAAGGTTGCATTCATTTTGATTGCATCGAGTCATTTGCTGATGTCGGGATAAAAGCAGCCTTCACGCGTCGCTTTATTCATGGGCAATTAAGCATATGCGATTCCTGAGAAGCCGCCGACCATGTCGCCATGTTCGATGACTGCTGATGCTATTTCAAGAGGATGTCGCGAACATTAAAGGGATTTTGATGCATAATGAGATGTGTCGGAGTGAAACGATCGCAAAAGGGGTTCGTTGAAAGGTCACTGCAACAGGCTCGCACGGATTTCCGTGTACGACAACCATTTTTCATGGTTTGATGGATGGAAAGGTGTTCACTATACCTCCGACCTTCGACTACCCTACCTAACTCATCATTAGACTGCGGATTTTTATGCGGATATATGTATGTCTTTAGACTTCAATATTTTTTCTTTCCATGTAGCTGATGGGACACAACTATATTTTGGGATTTAAATGTTTAACCTGTTAGCTGTATAGCCCTATTTTAAAAGTGTGTCCCTACGTTGTGTCGCAAAAATGAAGAGCTGACGAGTACACTCGTCAAACACAGAGTATATGCAGCTGCTGTAAAATTGAATTAAATCATAACGAAACAGCAGTTGGTTTTTTTAAAAAATGAATACTTTATTGCTCAAATTCATTGTTATTATTGACAAAACTTAAACACACATTATTAAAAAAAACAAGGAAAATCAAATACATGGAAAAAATTTTTTTGTTTTTTTTTTCTTATTTCGTTCTTGTCTCAAAATATTCTAAAATGTCTGAAATTTACGAATATGTTTCAGTTTTCACTAAAATTTTAATTCAAATAGCAAATGATAATTACTTTTCTCGCATGACGAGTATACACGTCATACACAGCTGACAGGATAAAAATACATTTTTTGTTTCACTTATTTCATAAAATGTGCATTCCTTACGATCTTGGACATCGCACAGGTATTTCAAAAGTGACACAAGTCAAAAAAGTATGTTTTTCAGGAAAAGCGAAAAACTGTTTGTGAACTTACAAAAAAATTATTTACTAAACAGTTAATATTGGCAAAAACAGTAGACTCTAGAAAGCACTGAACAAATTTTATTTTTGTAATTTGCGATTCTTAGCTCTTGAAAATCCCCTCTTGTTGAGTTATGACGATTTTTATGGTCTTCTAATTCACACAGGAAAATGAAAAAAATTATTACTGTTATTATTGTGAGTAAAATTTTTACGATGAATAGAGGCGTGTTTACCTTACTGCTTCATGGTCGTACCTCAAAAACACATTTTCTGAGCTGTGTCACTTTTCGCATAAAGATTCGCAGTTTACTTATTACCATTTCTTTTTTTCGCAGTTTAAATGACACTTCTATTTCCATATTTTATTATTGCCGAAATTACTGAATGAGTCTATAGTTCCGTATGGCAATAAGGAAATCGAAGTTTGTTAGTGACTAATAAATAATAAATTTTTTAGAGGCAGTTAACGTAAGCTGGGACCATTAGCTTTCGAATGTCTTACGCAATCGTCGAAGGAGATTTTTTTCAGAAACTACGAATGCGGAATGGTGGTATGAATAAACATAAATAAATGAATAATAAAGTAGTACAGTGGTAGGGGTTCGCGGAGCAGTATCATCGATTAATCCTAATCGAAGAGATTTCGCTGTTGCATAATATCCGAAGTAATTTCTCAGGGGAAAAATTTGATGTTTATGTAACCTGACGAGTCGAAATTACGCGTATTACAGGTGTTTTATTTAGCGAACCGCCGACTGCAGAAGAACAAACACAATGCGCAATGTTTGATGACTAATAGAACCGGAATCGCCACTGTTTATCTGACTTTGTTTACCGAGTTGCAGTCATTATCTAACATGAAAGTATTTTATTAAGTATCCAAGATATTCTGCGTATGGTAGTGCACATTATGAAGAGGCTACGAGTCCTTCAAACGTTGCACAATACTATTTTTTTTTTGTGTACTGAATACTATATTCAAATTATTGGCTCCATCTCTGAAGCATTTTTGAAACATTGCAGCTCAAATTTTTGATGACCTAGATAAATACATGCTTGATTTTTCTTTTCTGCAATTGTAGGTGTAGCTGCAATATCTTCTCAATTTTTTAGTAAAATTAAATAAGTAAACTGATTAAAGAATTAATATTATGACACAGATAACACAAAAATAATATTTGATATATCACACAAGCACATAGTATATAAAATAGAAAAGATAAAATAAAATAGTATAGTCTGTAACATGTTTTTTATTTCAGTATGTTAATGATGACCTTTTAATTGTACTTTATGAGAAAAATGTAAACAGATTAACAAAAAATTAAGATATTCTGACATTGTATCGACTCGACTTTACATAGCTATAATTGAATAACAGAAACATCAATCATGTATTCATCTCATTGTCATATAACCATAATTTCTCAAAAATGGTTCAGGGGCGAGTCCTACAATTTAAACATAGTCTTCATAAAAGATTGTGCTAAACTTCTTAGGCATGTAGTACTTTTAAAAAGCAATCAGAAATGTTTACTCAACTTATCTCTTAGAATTAATGCTTTAACAATAAGTGTGATGGACGCTCATATCTGCTCGATATTTTACTCTAGCCTGTGCGACGAACGTACTTAATGGGCAGCCCTATCGAGCTTCCGCACGGGACGCATGAGAAACTTTTGAACTTAATTTTTTACCTAAAACAAAGCTTCATACAAGAAAATTTGATTCTACATTTTCGTTTTGTTTTTCGTGTAAAATCACCTTCTACTTGATTGCATTACTTGTTCGGACACACACTGTATTACTATAGTGTATACGGAAAACGGTCTTAGGCGTTCGAATAACGAACTTAATAAGCAAGCTTGTTGAGCTTCCACGTGTGGCATACGATTGTTGTATAAACTAGTGAATCATGTTGGAATTTGTGTAAAGTTCATTAAAGAATCATTATTCAACAACGTAAAGGAAAAACATTTACACGGTCTACGTAAGATTGAATGCCACTATTACTGATTGTGAGAAGATTATACGACACCTGTATACTACGTGCGGATGATCGGCAAACCTACGTATTAAGCACGTTACTTGACCGCCTAAAGGCGTTTCCCGCACAGAATAGAGTAACACATGGAACAGTTATGAATACTCATAACACCGAAGGGGTTAATTTTAGGTCCCATGTTCATTAAACATTTTTTACTTGTTTTTGAAAGTACTACCTGAGACATTATCTGAGGGCTCGTAATCGCCTCGATAGGAAAACATTCACGATTCAAACATTAGAAAACAGACACTTTATAAATGACATTGACGAAGTTACGTAATTAATTGTACAAGGAATTAATTGAAAATGTTCCATTATTCACGCATACTAGACGCAAACGTTGTGAGGCACTTAAAGATTTCTCGAGCTGCCTGTGGACGGACCATTAGCAACCTCCGACGGTTTGCAAAATACATAGAAAAGACTGGAGGACTTAATTTCGCTAACTTCGTAACCCGGCGACGTGACGATAATTGCACAGTTAATTTGCGTAGCCGCAGACTCGCCGTGGAAATCGCGTGGAAACGCAGAAATGCCAGCGAGCCTAGCATTTTCTTCTTCTTTGTATCCACTTCTGATACCGCTATCATCGCACGTCGACAATATGTTTGCGGCAGGTGCGCAATTACGTACGTGACGATAATCTCTGTGTACCTGTTGTAGCGCTTGGAACGTGACCACATGTTTAGGAACATCTTTTCATCTACTTTCAGCTGTTTGCCCTATCAAACTCACCTGGAGACAAATGTACTGGCTTTTAGGACATAAGACGAAATTATCAATAAATTCAATTTGGTATAATATAAAATTTATAAAGTTACAACAGTACCAATTTGGACGTATGGGATTCAACTCTAGGATTATGCCAGAATGTCAAATATCGAGATAACACGAAGGTTTGACTGTCATGATTGGACTGCGGGTGTTTATGTAAATATACAATTTTAGGCTTCCACATTTCCTGTGTTAATACAGTTAAATAAATTAAACTTTAATTTAAGTCAAGGGGTTAAATATATCCATGAAGAATTTCATATAAGTTCCATAAGTCGCATTTAAATAAACGAAGCAACTACTCGAACAGTCAATTTTATTTATTTTCTTACTATTTCAGTTCACCAACAGTTGGAAAATTAGAAAATAAAAAATCTTTTTTCATTATACTCTATAATTTAATAAAAAAAATAGTAATGCTTTTCGAGCGATCATTATTGTTCAGAAAATTCATTTATTGATTATATCAGTTCACCAACACTTGGAAAAGCCTGTGAGCTCGGTCTTTTTCAATGAATGGATACTGGAAGAGCAGAGGGTGCGAATGAAGGATGCTCACGAAGAATTATCGATAGCCGCGTAAAAGGAAATGCATCTGCCTGCACATTGTACCTAATAATGTGCGATTATCCTTTCTCTTTAAATGACGCAATATACGATCTTTCTTTTCCACTGACGCAACTCTTGTAAAATTCTTTACGCAGTATTATTAATTTTATGCGATGCCATTCATCCTCTTTTCTCGATTTATGAAAGTGAACAAATAACAAAAATATTGAAAAATAGGGACGAGCGAAACATAATACAGTTTTCTATTATACACAATGTATTAAAGGGAATAACCGAATACTTCAGATATGTCACATATATGTAATACTCACCCTATATTATTTTTTATTCCTACGTGCAATAGATTATTTTGTAAAAATTGTTACATTTGGCGATGTTGCGTATACAGTTCATGCAACTGGAACAAGTTACACCATTTCTTTGGCTGCAATAGAAAAAAAATATTAGAGGAAAAAGCTGATTGGTTCAAAGAGGACTATATTTTCAAGACCATATTTTATTTGCAAGTGTAACAATTTGTGTGCATTGTACAGTTTTTTATAAATGGAAGTATATATTTTTCTCTTATAGACTAAATCCTCTCGTCATTCTGCGTAATAAAGTATTAGGGTAAAGTGTTTGAAAAATGATTACTTCGTGAGATATTTTAATCCTAGTGCGTTCTCCCGTTCGACTATACATTTTAGGTCTTTGGGTGAAAAATGACCCGAATGTATGGAACTCATACTTTCAGCTCTAGAATACACTTTGAGGATTAAGGAAGCACAGAATCATCCAGTCGCATATACTATAATATCTTTAATTATAGAAATACAACATATTTTGCACATATTGTTTTTTTATAACAGGTTTTATGTATTTGGTAACAGTACTGTTTACGTATGAGTTTCGTCCCATTCGGATACCACCAACAATAATTAGTTTTCTTTTTGGCATTAATAAAACTATTCTGTTCATTTTATGCTGTTTATATATTTTCTTTCAATTATACTATCACCCACTTTTTGTAAGATTTGACCATGATTGATTTCTGTTATTTGATTGTGCCTCGTTTATGTTGGGTCGAAAAAGACCAGGCGACCTTATGTGTAACAATTTTGATCAGCACGCCATATGAATCCAAACAATAAATTTTTAATGTAATGTCTGGCGAACAGAAACAAGCGTATTGATACTAATTTCATTGCATTTTTTTGATAACAATAAAAGTTTAAAAAAATAACAATGAGGTGGGTCGAAAAAGACTGCAGACCCTACTATGGTTAAATAAATGTCTTTATTAATGAAGATGCTCAAACGTTTCTCCATTGGATTCTAAATACTTCATACATTGCTTTTTCATTGTTTTCATAATCAAATCGAGGTGATCTCCGGTTATTGTTGTCAAATAAAAATAAATTGTTTATCTTTTTTGTCGAAATGTTTACGTTTCCATGGAGCGTCTGAGCTTCTTGAGTGAAAACATTATTTAAACTATCTCACGAACTAATCACTTTTCGACCACTTTACCGTAACACTTTTTTTTAAGTAGAATGGCGAGAGGGTTAAAAAATACATGTTTCCGTTTAACCCCTTGATGAGCCCTGAAAATATTGGGAAAAAACGTGCACCATGTGCTGAAAGGGTATAGTCGAATAAGAGGGTCAAAAGTGTCCCCAAACTAGATTCGATTTGCGATGGGCTATTCGAGAGCTTATTAAAAAGAAACAATTTGTGCCAAGTTTCAAGTTTGTATCTCGGCTTGGAGGTTAGTAAAGGGCAAGAATTCAAGGTCACGTTTTTGCCCAATTTCTTCTATACTGTTGCATGAAAATTTTGAAAAAGATCAGAGGCATTTCATTTACCGACGCACAAATTGCGGAATTTTTTCAGATTTTTAAATTGAAAATTGAAGTTGTAAAAAATAAAAACTTAAAAAATAGTGAAAAATGCTCGTTGTGTATTGAAGCTATCGCAGAACTAGACTTATATTTTTACTGTAAGCACATATTATTGTTATTATTATTCTGAATTTTTTTCAGTCTTCTTGGTTTGGTGCGCCGTAGTTAAAAAATTAAAGACCGATTTTTTCAACGGTTTTTACATGTCAAAGTAACTTATACGTCGAACATTCATACGTTTTTTTTCAGATAAGAGGTTTATGCGATATTCATTGTCTTTAGATACGGAAAAACAGCATCGCTAGAACACGTCTTAATACGTTGAATGCCACAGTGAAAACGGCCATACCTAATCAGACATTATATAATTTACTATTTTTATATAAACCGTACAAAAAAAAAAGATTTGAGTACTCATTGTCAGTTGTGTTCTTCTCTTCCTACATTATTGTTTCAGTACGAATTTTGCTCAGAATTTTGCGACAACCAATAATTATTTAATTAAATTAAGGAGGTGTCGGTCACCATTGACCACCACGGCGTTCAACATGTTAAGCTGAAAATTTCCTTACAACACTACATATGATATCGATTGTGGAATTGATTGAAGGCCCAAAAACTGCAAAATGTATAATAAGACACACATATTTTAATCAAATAAGCTAAAATGATAATTCACCAGAATACATTTTACAATGTGCAATAAACATCTGTGCTTAGACCAATACGGTGACCCGTAGCACACGGTGAACGATTTTTCGAACGCATACGTGCGTTCATCGTCCTTAGAGGGTTAGAAAAAATGGTGCAACTGCAAAATGCACATGTATCGTTATACTTACGGAAAAATATGGTCCTCAAAATGTAGTCCTCTTTGAACCATTTATCTGTTTCCTCTAACATTTTTTTCTAATTGAAATCAGTAGACTGCGGATATTTATGCAAATATACGTTTTAAAACTTAAATATTATTTATTTTAATGTAGTTACCGAAATGAAACTGTGATAAAATTAATCTCCGTTTTAAATCTTACAAAATTTATTTTTTTTTTACTTACTCTGTGGAATGTGAATTTTTCACGCATTTAAATACGTTAAACTGCATAAAGATCAGCAGTCTAGAAATCAGTAAAGTGGTATGACTTGTTCCATTTGCGTGGACCACCCTTATGTGACGTAGGTCTCCCCTTAAAATCCGTGCATCACATATACGTGACATACGATAACAAACGTGTGGATATGTGAAGCAACATTCCAGACGTCCACGAAAATGGAAAATTCGGTTTGAAGTTTTCTCAGAAGATCGTCAAAGACCACCCTACCCTATTCTTGTATTTCAATCGCGCAACTTCGCGGCAAAGGTCGTGAAGCCGCATCCACTACATGAGAGGTAACGAGAGGAGGCATTTCTGTCGCAATACCCGAGACAACGCGAGTCACGATCGGTCAAGAGGGTTCCAACCGAAATGCCGCACTCGGGCGAAATTGCATTTCCGTAATCGACATCCTTTTCATCTGACCACGACGTGAATCAGCTCTGGTCAGGTAAAATCGATTGCTAAAAATTCCTCCAAATAGGCGAAAGCATAATGTCATTTCGTAAACTGAAACAATAAGGTAATTAAAATTTCATATGTATATAATAGTCTGCCGTTTCACCTTGACCCAATTACAGGTTGCTCTTAAATGATCCTTTTGTCCGCGTTTCGTCAAGGATCCTCCTGCGTAGTCCAGAACACTGCCCCACCGAGGTACTTCCCCCCTTCGCACTCTTTCAAGGAAGTTTAAACTCGAATTTCTCAACTTTTCAGCAGGGGATCGCTTGAACTTTCCGTCTGCCGCCCAGAAAGCTACATCCTGTTCGCGTAATTATCTTATCGAGGGACGTCGTTCGCTCTGAGGACTGCCGTTGAATTACGAGTACCATAATGCATCGATGCGTGTGCATTCACGCCGTGCAGGTGGTTAGACCTCGTCACCTTGCCGGCTGTTTTATCGTTGACACCCGTGAAATAAATCAATCTCTGACGACTGGAACGAGAATTCTCGAAGGACCATGTGGGCTCATCCCGGCAAATGGGACAGGTCGATACGTAAGTTCAGTCGGTTCGGTGTACAGGAGCTTTCAAGAAAAGTGTTCGAAGGCAAGGATTTCGACCATGACAGAGAGAAAGTCTAATAAACCTTTGTTTTAGATTAATACTGGGTTGAGTCATAAAGAACTTCCAATTTGTCTTCTTTATTAAAGGATGATTATTGTAGTTTTTGCAGCATGTATACGTTTTAGGAATTTTTACCTTCAAATATGAAGCAATATTGAGCAGACAAACTATTTGAATTTTTAGAATGAAAAAAATTTGTTGTGCGTCGAAAATTATTTATGACTCGACTCAATACTTTCAATATTAAATTAAGTTTCACATTATGTGTTTCTGGTTTGAGCGTTTCATCGGTAGAGGTCTAAACCAGCCAAGAGCATAGCTTGCCCTTCCGAGCAGTTGTATTCCGTCTCCGGTAGATGGGCTGAAAGTATTGGTTCAAGCTTCGAAGAAGGCGTGGCTTGCAAAGGGAGTATACGATCTTAGAAATTGCTTTTTAAATGACAGTGGAAGGTACAACCAACTTGGAGGTGACTCTAGACCGAAAAATAGAACGAAAATGTAGAATTTAATTTTTCTGTATGAGGTTCTGTTTTCGAAGAAATTCAGTTCGTATGTTGTCCCTGTCTACCGTGCGGAACATTGGTAAGCGTATTTATTAAGTACATTATTTGAACGCCCATGGGCGTTCTCCGCACGAACTATACTAATATTACGAGAGCTTAAGAAAATCCGTAGATTTACAAAGGCTAATTTTAGTTAACTAATTATAAGTATAAAAATTCGCAGGGTACGCATTTATTAATTTAAACGTATTCATACTATATTCATTTTTCATTGTATTAATTATTTAACATTTTATTAGTGATCGCGTTGAATTGATTCGGTATGATTCTAATAATTAACGTTTATATTAATGTACAAATTGTTGAAAATATCGTAACTGTTTTCGCAAATAAATATTTTCTCGATGCATCATAAAATTAATTGTTTGAAGACTTGTGTGATTCTGCCTTTTAAGTTAAAAGATTTAACATACAAGCACATTAATACTGTTAATAATGTAATATTAATTAAACAATACAGTAAAAAGTGGAATAAAGAGGAATTTACACTTAATTACCTGAAGTTAGCACAGAGCTACGAGCTCTCTAATGTTACTACATCTCGACGGAGAACGCCCATGTGCGTTCAGGCGACGTACATAATAACTGCGCTCACCAATCTTCTGCACGGGAGGTAAGGAAGTATACAACGAAATATGAAATCTAATTTACTTGAAAATGGAACCTTACAGAAGAAAATTTTATTCGACATGTTTGTTTCATTTTTTCATCTAAAATCACCTCCTACTCATCTGTACTACTCGTCCCAACACAAACTGTATTTATATCACCTACTCCCATTTAACACTTTGACTATCACGCTGCTTTCATTAAAAATTACAAACTTTTTAAATATTAACACAATGTGAATATAACCTTACAATATACCCTTTTTAATTAGTAATAAATAACTTTCATTACTTTTTTACTGTTCTATTCAATCTTATTAGATCAATTTTGTACTGTACATGATTAAATAAATAACAATTGAATCTAAGTGTCACACATGGGTGACATGACAGATAAAGCGCTAAAAAACGACTAAAAACCAACATCGTACGATTCGTTGTTAGTTTTTGTTGATTAGCTTTTGCCCGGCTGGGCAAGATGTGCCTATACCTGACCTATACAATAGGTAGCATGTGCCTTACTTTTACATGGAAATACTCCCGATTTTTACACTCATTACACACGCATAAAAGAATGTTTGCCCAGATATGAAAGTCAAAAGTAAACAGATGCCAGGGTCCACGTAACAATAACCATATATCGTTGAGACCATTGAGAAGCTTCAGCAAAGATCACGTAATAGCTGGCATTTGCACCCGCGCAACAATTACATAATACAATAACTGGTGGATGGTCTAAATAGAGAAAGCGGATGAAGGAGGTACAGATGCGTTATACTAATTGAATATCGGAGAAATTCTGTACGGACGTATGAATGCTTTCAGGTGACTCGATGTTACGTGTTCACGGGGGTCTGGCTCGTGCTGGCTGCCCCCTCTCTTCAGGAACATCGATAATATGTGTATCCAGCACGCGAACGAAATAAATCGTCGTTGGTGCACCGAGAGCACGCTGTCGAGGTAGGAGGCGGATGCCTATCGTCTTTCATCTTTTTCTTCGGGGATACATCTTCACCGAAGTCTTTATGATTCCCCGGAACGATGTAACACGTCTACGGTGTGTCGATCGGAGAAAATGAAGACCGAACCGTGAGCACGATTTATTTGTGAAAGGGGAGAGACTGAGACGTATTTGCATCGGCTGCGCCTTCCTCTTGATGATGCTCCTCTATAACAAGCTGAGCTGTGAACCTCCGCTCGTGACCACTTGTTATTCAGAACAATACAAAAATGATTCACTCGAAAAGCTGGTTGATTTCACTGATCAGTATAATTTACTCGAGGTGTTAAAGGCTCAGGATTTATGATAAACCGGCTCAATCAGATGATTAACGAGCTGAGACACAGCGATCGAGGAAAATTGTTGAATAATTGCGCACTGATCGGTTTGCAAATGTGTGTCCTTACGAATAACCTACACGAGTCTTGTTTATTGCAATTTATTACGTTACTCCTTCTTTGCGGGACCTGATAGGTCTTGCAGTTAATACTGTTTGAGGTTTCCGGGTGCAGGACTCAACATTTCGCCAGCATTGTCAGCTGACCAATTAAAAACTGATTGGCTCTGATCAATGATCAATCATCCGGAACACGAACATATAATTTTAAAAGAGTGAACACTCTGACGCACATCAGTATCAGTGCGTCTTCAGATCCCTGTTGAAGTTAGCTGCAATGCTGACGAAACGTTGGGAACATTTTCCTTATGGATCCGGAATACACACGAAAGCTTCAAGCAGTATTAATTGTAACAAACCGGTCCGTGAAAGCCACAAAACCCTGATAAACATTGTCAAAAATGTTAGGTTATACCACATCAAATTGCCGGTGTCAGAATAATTGACAACCGCAATTACTAAACTTTACATATCCGATACTTTAACTTGTACTATATTGAAGTTATTTCAGGGTTGTAGTCTTCTGTTCCTTCTGTTTTTGAGTTGCTGTTACGTAAGCAAACAACATGGTATATCTGGAGGAATTTAGAATACTGTTCCTATATAAATTTTAATTAGGCTATAGTGCGGCTGAAGTATGCTGAAATATTAATTTGGCAATCGGAGAAGATTCTGTTAACGAGAGCATCATTCGATGGTGGTTTCAAAGGCTTAAGTCTGGAAATGAGCTTCTCGAAAATGTATGGTGGTCTGCGAAGAGTATAATCCACTATTCTTTTTTAAATCTAGGTGAAACAATAACGGCAGCATCATATTTCCAGGAAATTGAAATGTTCCATTAATTGATTCAGAAACAACCCTCACTGATAAATAGGTGTGGACCTCATGCCATTCATTAATAGGCACGGAAATCACTATAGCGTGTTAACTGGCACACTGCGTAAACTGAAAGTGACACGATCTTTTAGACTTCGATACAAGATGAACGTATTCTGAAATTATGCTCTTTTTAATTAATAATGTTAGTAATTATTTATAGCTGTTGCTGGTCCTGTTAAATCTTCTTAAACAGTGTACTAATAGTATTCGTGTTCAGATAAATGACAACTGAATTTAACTCTGATTGCCGGCTACTTGGAAACGAGGCGAACGCTACGTGCGGCCGATCTGCAGGTGTACATACTGAGCCACTGCACTGAACGCCGATGGGCGTCAACAGTACTCAGTGAGTGGCTGTGTGAAACGCCTACAGGCGCCGATAGTAGTCAAAGGTTAAGTGTCGTTCATATTTGGGTGACGTGTCAGTCAAAGTGATAGCAAACTTAGTTGAATTAAAATATGGTATCCTATCACGTCCGCCATACTCATCAGACTATTATTATCTTATCTCCGACTGTTTCTAAAGAATAAAATATTCGGTACCCGAGAAGCAGTAATTGCAGCATTTGAAGAATTTATCGAATTGAAAAACATTAACCTATACATATAAAATGAAGCGTCCTGATTTAATAACGATAAACGCATAGCCCAAACAGCTGAACCTGGGAATCTGAAGGCAGACTTTTGTATAAATGAAATATGTATTATATGAGTTGGTATACTATTGAGGAAAAGCCAGTAATGCTAATGGTACATATTTTAATTAAATAAAGATTATTGTATTGTAAACACTTCGTTTTTATTTCGACCTATAAAGACGCTAGTTCATTTGGTACAACGCAATGAGTAGACTGCGGATGTTTATGCAATTTTATATATCCGAATCGGCGAATAATGGACATTTAATAACTTAGCAAAATAAAAAGGACGTATTTTAAACATTTCAAGGAGTAAATGCAGACTCGTTTAAGTTTTATTTATTTAACTGCATCAACAAAGGAAACATGGAAGTCTAGATCCGCAGACTACTGACGAGGACACGGTCTCTGCAAGCTGAAGAAGTTTGAAGGATCCTGTAGAAATTCAGTGATTGAACCCATCCACCTGCAAACGACGATTCTGTAGCTGGCCGTTGGAGAAGGTGTACGTGAAAAGACACAGGCAGACTCGTATCGATGGAGGTTCGTCTGCCGACAGTGTGATGGCATTTAAGCGATCCGTGCCATCCGTGGCTGTATTACGCAACCAGCGCCTTTAGCCAACGACGAAGAGGATGACGACGTTGACCTCGTGCGGTCCAGCTTGGATTCTTGCGAAATTCCTGGGTCGTGTGCGAGTTCCTCGTTGAAAAGCAGCCTGTACGATCAGTACTTTGTCCTTTTCAACGTTCGACGGTGGACGATCGATTCAGCGGACCGTATTCGGCTGAATCCACTTAATTATCGACCGCTGAAACAACAGCCGATTTTAACCATAGAAAGTTTTTTCGCTCAGCTGTCATAAAAAATGACCCGAATATATATTGACCGAACTCATATTGTCAGCTTTATAATACAATTTCAGCATTAATGAAGCATAGGATCATCCATTCTCATCTACTATAATAGCTTTAATTATAGAAGCACAACATATTTTGCCCAAACTGTTTGTTTGTAATAGATTTTACATACTCGGTGACAGTGCTGTTTTCAGTGCGTGTTTTTTTTATTACAGAATTTTTATCAGCAATAATTACATTTTGACATTGTGCATGTACGATCTTTAACCTTCTTTTTCCTCTATCAGTACCACGTCTTGATTTTTTGTTGTTCGAGGTAATGGTAAGACAGTTTTTGAATTAAAACTATATTGTGACGATTTGAAAAGAGAACAAACATTTCCGATATCTCGTTTTTTACGAGTTTAACACGTTGGCTGCCACAGTGAAAACTCCCATACGTGGTCAAACATACATTAATATCTCATTTCAAGTATAAATCACGTAAGAAAAGAATATGTAATTATTCGATTGCACAGTCTTGTCCTTCTATTCTTATTACAGTATTAATTCTATTCAAAATTTTAATAAAAACGGTAACAATTAAATTAAATAAAATTCCATGCGTCGGTCTGCCGTGACCACCACGTCAGCGAACATGTTAATCGAGGACTCAAAGCTAAAGGGATCACCCAAAAATCTGTACCGTTTACGGGAAAGATTTTATTGGTGAAAGAATAATCCAAAAATATTTTATACGCATCAAACATGACATTTTTTATGAGTGTCACTTCACGTTCCTAGCGCCATCCGACTTCAATGAAAAATAATAATAAATAATTGTGAAGAATGGAGGAGAATACACAATTGCTTGTATGATTTTTGTGTGCGAAATAAATTATTTTAGAATGTTAGCAAAATGGTATGAACTTATGTATCAACTCAATATATTAATTGTTATTATTCGTATTGAAATTTTCAGACCTGTGATTTTCGAAGAAAGAGTTCGCCGTATGCTGAAACTGTTTAAAATAGAACTGTAACGTGTATAATGTCAATTGTTAAATTGTTATAGTGTTGTGAAACTGCAAAATACTTAACAAAACATATAGTCTTTAATAAACAAATCTAACGTAATAATTCGTCTAAATATACTATGAACAGCTGCGCTCAGACCAGTAGTGTGACCCGTAGCACACGGAGCGCAACTTTCACGGACCCGCAGAGCTGAAAAGGTTAATACACAAGGAAATACGTTTCCATGCCACCTAGAGGCTGATGAATCGTTCGATATTTCTTCATGACGCCGAGACAAAGATATTTCTGTGAGTCGAGGGAACCAAGTTTCTTGGTTCTTGGTGATTCAAGTTTCTTCTCTGAATTCGTAAAAGTCTGTTCACAAGGCTCAATTCGGCAACATTATATCACAGGGCTGCAGCGTGGCACCTGAATCTGAAAATTTGTGAAACCCACGCGGACTTTTGTATTGTAGTTGACGACATTGTCTGCGTGTATGCAAATGCGTGTATCGATGCCGGTTGATCGTGTGCGGACCTGTCACAGCCGATAAATTGGAGAAGAACTTTCTAAGGAGGTACTTTCTAAAAACGCGTTGCTCCTCTTTAGGAGGCGGATACTCGAATGCTAAGCCTGAGGGGGCTCTTCTTCAGCGGTTTCATTATAATTTGTCACGTCACGCCCGAAGGCTGTTTAAATATAAATAAAACATCAAATTCTGATTCCACTGTCGCGGGCCTATTCATCGAGGACCTACATTGCCGTCCATTATGAGCACCCAATATTTTCTACAAATTTCAACTTTAGGAGCTTATTTATAGTTCTTGTTTGTATCAAATGTAACAGTATGGTCATCAATAGAAAGCCAGAAATCTTTGTTTTCCAATTTTATTAAAGCAACGTAACAATTTTTAATATTTAGTGTGACCACCGAGGCTATTGATAGTGGCCTTAATTCTTGAGGGCATACTTGAAGTGCAGCGATCTATGCACTCCTTTACTTTCGGTGCACCATACCACACTTCCTGAACATTTTCCATAAGGACATCTTCGGTGGGATTGGATCTTTGGTAAACTAGGCGTTTTAGGACGAAGTATATGTTTTTGATCGGATTTAAATCAGGAGAATTACTGGGCCAGGATAAAAAAGAGATACTTCGTTTTAGCATACAGAATTCAACAACGAAATGATTTCACGTACACGAAATTTGCTTTATAACGTTAGCAACATTCCAAACAACCTAACGGTGCAAAACTTATACTTAGTTTTAAAACTTATACTTATACTTACAGACTTGACATAACTCAAATATTTTGCTGAGAATGCAGTAAACGTTTAAAATTGAGGGTGACCATAATGGAGTGGCAGGGTACTGTATTAGGACCCCTGCAACTTTTATCGAATATGTGATATTTTACACAATTTCTATACTTCTGCTGTTTCATATTACATTAT
This sequence comes from Macropis europaea, assembly GCA_916610135.2. Taxonomy (NCBI): domain Eukaryota; kingdom Metazoa; phylum Arthropoda; class Insecta; order Hymenoptera; family Melittidae; genus Macropis; species Macropis europaea. The sequence continues at coordinate 52,431,492 of OU744343.1, read as the reverse complement.
TAGAGCCACCTGCATAAATTTACGATTTTACATTAAAACAATTAATTTTTAAGTGAAAGCTTAGTTACACTGAATTCTTATTATTTTTTATGAAGTATTGATGCTTGTCTATATTATCATCTGTCATATAAACGTTATTTTGTATCAGTACTGTCAGTCGCCACTTGACAACCGCGTATAATAGCTCTAATAATTTGATCACCCACTTTAAATTAAACCTATAGTTAACACATCAGATCTGTCAGGCTTGTTACCCTTTTTCCTCAGTTTGGTTATTATATTATCACATAATATGTTTTTATGTGGAAAATCATCATCAATATTCGGAGATATATTTCTTTTATTAATATAAACAGTTCAAAGTACTTCAATAAAAATAAAAGAGTGCAAATGTAATTATCATATAACAAGTTTAGGACTCGAACTTTTTTTTAATAGCATAGGCCTTTCAGGCCCAACGTGTGCTCTGTAGGGTTAAGCGCATCTTAAGCTTTAATAATTCGTTATACAGGGTGTACCAGTTTTTTTCCGGACCAACTTTATCAGTATATTCTATGGGTTCAAGTAAGAACAAAGTGTTACATGAACATAGGTCGTTTGAAACTCTATTAAAAAGTTAGAGCAAAAATACAAAGGGAACAATAACATGCTAATAGAGTAATGAAGTATTAATTGCTTTTAGGAGTGCTATGAGTATTATGATACCTTCAACGATCTTGGATAGCAACTACAGCTCGAATAAATAGACTATGTAAATGTAAGTATAGCTGATATATTCCTATTTTATATTATAATAATCACAAGTTCGTTATTGTTCCCTCCGTATTTCGTATTTTTGTTATTTTTTAATAAAGCTACAGATGACCTATCTTTATGTAACATTTTTTTCTTATTTATACCCATAAAATATACTGACAATGTTTGGATACTGTATAAAAGTGGAAAAGTAACGATGAAAGAGATAAAATTAATTAAAGATGTAAACGATGTCATTTTGCAGGCCTCGAATGTGTCAGTACGAATACTTTTCAATGCTTGATTTTTTAATGCACTAGAGCTGTAGAATCTTTGTCTCAATTTCTATTTTATCTAACTATGGCAGTGATGGCCACAGGTGCTTCGACCTTTCCCCACTCTAGGTCCATTCCCCTCGTTTCAGTTCTCTATAGTTAGTTGCATGTTCCCCCTCGGCCCTTCGTCGTCGCAGATTACAGCCTATATGAGGGGAATGGACTTACAAGGGGAACACCAGGGTGTGGAAATCGCTTTTGGAGCGACAGTAGGCATAACTTGTAGTACACATATCCTGCAACAAAACCCTAATGGGTTTCCGTAGAATGGGCCTTGGTTTTTGAGATATTTTGGTTCAAAGTTTATAAAATTTTGGTCTGCAGTTGTAGTACGATTATAGATGACCAGTGTCTCAACAGAGCGTCGTAGGTATAGCGGTATAGTGACTGCTTACTATACTGGAGGTCCCGGGTTCAAGTCCGCACGGGGTTACAATTTATTTTTCTCTATTTTTTCCACACTTTAATAAAATGTATACCGCGTAAATCATTTTTATTTAATCTTACATTATTTTCAAGATCGAAAATGCATTTTTCATTTTTATATTTTCACACGTACATATGTTCTATTTGATGCGGCTTCGAGTGACTTTGTGGACATTTACGGCAAAAATATTTTTCACTTTACAGTTACGGCAAAAAAAATTCTAAATAATCCAAATAATAATTAAGATTTGTTGATTTACTGTTTATTGTACTCTTTTATTGTACGGTGTCCGCAGTACACAGCCCTGACAATGAGAGCCGCGACATCAATCGGCACCGCTTCGTGATGCATTTTCGATTTTGAAATTAAAGTCAGATTAAATAAAAATGATTTACACTGCATATATTTGATTAAAGTGAAAAAAAAATACAGAAAAATAATTTTGTAATCCCATGCGGACTTGAACCCGGGACCTCGAGCATAGTAGACAGTCACTCTACCGTTGTACCTATAACGTTCTGTTGAAACACTGGTCGTCTATAATTGTACTACAAATGTAGACCAAAATTTTATAAACTTTGAACCAAAATATCTCAAAAACCAAGGCCCATTCTACGAAAACCCATTAGGGTTTTGTTGCAGGATATGTGTACTACAAGTTATGCCTACTGTCGCTCCAAAAGCGATTTCCACACCCTGGTATTCCCCTTGTTAGAGTGAGGAAAGGCCAAAGCTCCAGTGGCCATCATTGAACTATGGAAACACTAATAGCTAGAACGCCAGAATTAGGGAAAGCAATAATCATAGACCGAGGAGTGTGTATCAGCAAAGATAAAATAAAATTTTTAATGAAATTTCATAGTGAATATTGGGATAAAGTATTATAATATAACTGCTGCCTACAAGTTTTGGGACACTTGCCATTTCTGTCAAAGAAATACGATACTTTACCTGTATTATTGCAAAAATTTGCAAAAAATATTTAAAATAGTTACAAGAGAGTAATAACATAAAAATCGTGCACTGGCCTTCTCAATTTCTCAATTTGAAACCAATTGAAAAAATCTGGAATGAACTGGATCGAAAAATACGGTAGCTCAAAATGAAAATCTGGCTAGTGAAATCACTTGCAAGTGAATTCGGATAAAATATAATATTACCAAGAATGAAAAACTCACTTGTTGCCACAATCGGGGTCCCCAGTGACTCTCATGCTCTGAGAAAAGTCCTTGAACCTCACTTGTTGAGAAACATATTGAGAACTTCACAACTAGAATGCCAAAGTTGGTGAAAACCGAAATTGCATTGAATATGCATTTCCCTTGTGGTAGAAAGTATGGAATAGAGCATCGTCTGTTCGAATTCTCCAATGATTTCATACCCTTATTGAGATTTATTTCAAATTTCAAATTTGATAAGTCAACCTTTATTCAGATTTATTTCAAATTACAAATTTGATACGTTAACCTACATTCACATTTATTTCAAATTTCAAATTTAACAAGTGTCTTAATACTTATGGACAGGGGTGTACGAACATGACCCTGCGGTTCAAAATGTAGAAGACAACAGTGTGCATTGAAATCATCCAAAGATTTCATAAACGTTCAGGTTCATCTCAAATTTGGCAAGTGTCCTAATACATACTTATGAACGGTAGTGTACAATCGATACGTGGAAACAATTTTTGACGTGATGAAGTAGGAGGACCGAGGATAGAATCGTTAGCTCGAAGGAGGGTCGCGAATCATCCGGTTCACTGAGTGCTGACACCAGGGCACACTTTCATTTCGTGGACTCTGGCTCATTCATCCTCTGGTTATATGGTTAGACGGAATAGCAGGAAGACGATGCGTCCCGTCGTCATAGCTCGATGCTGATACGCATCGTGACAATCAGCTCGTTAAAAATATTTACATAAGCCTTGCATTTGTTACCCGAACCGCGAGATCGCACGGGGAGATAGCAGTAACGGACTCAAGTCAGCATCCCCATGGGATCGTAACGAAATAATTCAGCTGACTTTCTTCTCCGTCAATCGTGACCTAAGTTCGCAACAGTTTTTCAAACGAAATTCGTATCCAGGTTACAGAAACCTGCGAACAGGCGACTTGTTACTCAAAGGTGAAAATTCACCCATTTTTTTATTTCCATAAAGGTGATTCGGGGAACTGGACCAGGAGGCTATAGTTCTGTTCCAAGTGAAATTAGAAAAAGAATCGTAGAGAAAAATTTGCCACTGTTTAACTAGCTCTATGATTTCTTTCACAAGTGCATCACTCCACTTGTAAAATGTAATTGCACTTCTTTTTAAATGAAACTGTACGATTTTATTTGCATAAATTGATTTCTCGTGTCATTCTGCGTATAAAAGGTACGAGGTAAGGTCATTGAAAACACAATACATTACAGGGGAATGGACCTAGACTGGGGGAAAGCCGCAGCTCCGGTGGCAATCACTGGTTTCAAAGAAAGTTCCACAAAACCGGACCTGAGACCACAATTCGTGAATTATTAACAATTTTAAGAAAACTGGATCTGTGCATGATACGAGTCGATCTAGACGGCGAAGATCTGATGAAAGATATAATGTGATTTCATTGCACTTCACGCCTTTTATCCTGCTTGTTACTACATCAACCTGTTCATGCACAGTCATTATGAATGATACGGGCCTGAAAAGAAAATATAAAATATTAACACAAAAATATAGAACGCAATTGGAAAATTACAAAGATGTGGGTATTGTATAGAAATGTGCATGCAATTGTGCCAATATAACAGTTATTTAGATCCTTCCCTATTGCACCAAAATAGATGATTACTTTAGGGACACCCTGTAATCGAATATCTTAAATTGCATGAAGATGCGCAGTCCAGATATCACCCATGAGGATCTTTTGTGTAATTATTTCTGGGAAGCGTATGAGGGTTAACAAAAATCATGAAACAGCCTGTGTAAGTGGCCATTAGATAATCGTTTGAGTCCGCAGAGGCTGATGCATCGGTATATACGAGGTCGTGACCTTTCCCTTTTTGCTGGGCCGATCGTGCGGCGCGACGATTGTATAATCGATTGTGCACAAAGCTGACGAGAATTCTCCGGTTCGAGGGCAATAACTCTGCTCCACCAGTAAAATATTTAACCTAGCAACGGCCCACAACGATGATTTTTTTTAAAAATGAGACAAAATGTTAAAACCAATTCTATTAATTTAATATCTTCTACTTAAAATTGGCACCACCAAACTTCTACATTTACAGATTTCGTAATGACATTGCATCAGAATGCATTTTTTAATAATAGCAGCCATCGAAATTTGTAACTTCTATGAGCACTTCTTTAAGAAGTAATGTCGTTGAAAATACAGTCGGCATAAATTGTTTTTATTTAGAAAGTTCGAGCAAGTGAAGTTGTACTCTGTTTTGAGAAATGCAAAGTTTGGACGCATTGCAATGATTATATTAATAAATTATATTAAATATTGAAGTAATACTCTCGTTAAATGTAAGTACGTACTTCTTTTGCTTGCTATAACTGTTTTCTGATACTTCAAAATTATTTGTAAGACTATAACTTGGAAGTCCCACGTTACCCTGGAATAGTTTTAGTTTAATGTGATAACGCGATCTTATACATATAAACTAATTTGAAGATAGTTTACACAGCGACACATAGCTCCGGTCTTGTTTTTTTTTTAAATAATGACAATCTTATATCCCGCATAGCTAATCCTACAGAATGCCCCAGCTTATCTGTTACAATCTCATATTTCCTAACGTATAGAAGATACAAAAAATGTGTTATATGGAATTTGCATGGTACGAGGAGACACATCTTTTGGCAAAGACAAATTCTTTACATTATTATTTATACAGATATGAAGGTCAAGTTCATTTTTTTAAATGGAACTATATATTCTCGTCCAGATCATTTGATAGTGCTTTTCAAGACGAATTCACTGTAATTTAAGTTGTTCTTCTCTCCCTGATAACCTAAGTTGTGCTGGCGTTCTTATCATACGTATTGGCACAGATTATTGAATATATTCCTTGCATTTGTATGTTTCTAGGCTTTTAATGCTTTTGCATATCACGTTGAATCTTAAATTCAAGATTCATATATTGATATGTACAATATAATTATTTCTTATAATAGTTTGTGTAATGCACATATAATGTAAATATACTGATAAATACATATACTGATTAAACAAAATTATATGAATTTTCTAAACTCTACGGAAGTGCATATTTACTGTATTTATTCTGCATGTACTACTTGACATACATCTTCCATATACTTTGCATATTCGAGGCATATCATACTTGCATAAACTTCCGCAGTGTAATGATAACTAAAAAGAAAAAGAAAGCAGCGAAGGCGATGACTAATTTCAGGAAGGTAAAGTAAGACACCCTTAATGAATTCAAACAAATTAGTTAGACCTATTATACTATTTCAGAGTCACTTTGAATTTTGTCCCAAAAATGATGTCAAATTGACCACTGTGCGGCGGACTGAATCGTATCGCGAAAAGAAATTCCAGAAATTTTATTCTCGGACGTATTTAGCTGAAATTAGAAAGCGCCTGAACTTTTTTTTCCAAATGGAAACCGAAATCCTTCGCTATAATCCTCTTAGAGAAAGAATTTCTATCTAACGATAATAGATACGATGAAAGCAATGCCAATTTTAAAATCCCATAAACGTTCGCAAAGAAGATAGAATTATCACTTTGGAGGCGGTGAATATGAATCAAAATCGAGCCACATACTTAAGCGTGAAAGTCTCTCCGGGGAAGTACCACTAAACAGAATTCTGGTATCCTATTCGAGTCGTATTAACACCTTGCCAGCTATTGGAGTAGATCTGCCGTTCTGCGCTCTTGATATATTGCACATGTAAATATTTCAAAAGCGACACAACTCAAAAAAGTATCTCTTCCAGGAAAACCGACAAATTGTTTGTGAGATTACAAAAAAATTATTTACTAAACAAATAATATTGGCAAAGAGAATAAGTTCAAGGAAACCGTGAACAAATGTTATTTCCGTTATTTTCGGGAATAAAATCCTCCCTTTTTGAGTTGTAACGATTTTGATGTTCTTCTAATTCAGACAGGAAAATAAATGAAAATGATTATGATTATTTTTGTTAGTAAAATTTTTACGATGAATAGAGGTGTGTTTACCCACCAGCTTCATGGTTGTAATACGTTAAATACATGTGTGATATGTAAGCGTATGACAATAAACAACTATGAATTCGAGTTAAAGAGGCAAACGGCTGTTGTTTCAATATGATTTGCGCAATGAGTCTGGTCAAACAATTTACCTATTTTCCGACATAATCAACTGCTACAATTATACGTTTCTCCCATCGCTCTACTAGTTCTTTTAAGGGAACCTTCAACCGAAAGAATGTCCAAAAAATCATTTTTTTATGCCAATTCTGTTAATACACATCTTTCTGCATAGTTTAGTAAAATTTTGTTTAATTCTTAATACTTGAAGTGGATTTCTTTCGAAAGTTGAATGTCATCACTAGAGTATACAATTATGAATGAATTTAATCATTTAATATCGAGATATTTGCATCTGACATTAATTAAAATTTCCTAAAGATACACGTGGTACATACATTCACATACATTCGTATCCGAACGTAAACATACCTTTACGTATTAATTTTAATTACTCTCAGATGCAGATATCTCGAGATTAAATGATCGGAACAGTAAGGCTATTAAAATCGTTGTCTTCATTTTTTACGCTCTATTAGGATGTAGATAAAAATATAGAGTTCTATTTAAAAAACTAAAGGTGATTTGATAACTGTGAAAAACAATAACCTACAAAAAGTAAACTGCAATTAGCTTGTAAGCCCTCTAGATCAAGGTTTTTAACCCTAGTGCGGTCTTCGGGTCTTTTCGGACCAACGCGTCTTCATTTATTTAAAAAACTTTCGCAATTATGAGAAAACTACAATGACATTGTTATTAATGTTTTATCTTTGTTTCTTTAAGATTATCTCGAAAGCTGATTCGGTGGTTATCGCATAAGCTCCTCAGGTCTTTTTTGACCCATCATAAACGAACATTATAGAACGACAGAAATTAATTATACTTGAGCTCTATGAAGTAAAGTGAGAAAGTAAAGTGGAGAAAGGGGATATAAATAATACGGAATAACTAGCATACTTTCAGTAATATCAAAGAGAAAATGATTGTTATTGTTGGTATACAAGTTCAAGTACCACACAGAATCTCACTTATCTCAGTTTTACTTATATATTCATCCAGTGTAGGACCTGTTACCAATTATCTAAAACTTGTTGTAAATAAATAATTTAGGCATACTATGTTGTTTTTTTATAATTAAATCTATTATAATACATACGATTGCTGTTTCTATGTCTCCTTAATCCTTAAATTATATTATAGAGCTGAAAATGTGAGTTCCATACATTCGGCTTATTTTTGACCTAAGGACTTTGAGTATATCTATAGGTGAACGGAAGAACACACTAGAGTTAAAAAAAAGAATTTGTATTGGTGCAGTAGTAACGAAAATAATTCAGGTGATCAAATTACGTTGTCCAACCTGTATAATAAAAAGCTACCCATGGAAGCAGCTGTCACAGTAGAATAACTTCTATCCTATTCCTATCTAAACCCATCGAAATTTTAAGATTAAATACCTTTTAAACTACTGACCGTTCACGTCTAAAACCGCATGTGTACAGGAAGATTCCAGATAACAAGATCTATTAACATGCAAGAGTTCATTAAAATCTCAGACGGCGAGTCCGGGAGCTCTTTTTGTCGACTCTCATCGAAGGTTCACCAAAGAATACCCCGCCTCCTCTACGCTGTGTGTGTCAAACTTTCATTTAAGACATCCAAAGACAATTTGTGACCTGCTAAAGAACAGCCTTACAAGTAAACTCGGAAGTGAGACAGGCCTACAGTGAACATGACACTTTTTCTTCAGAATGGCATGCCGAGCACGTGGGAAAAGTTAGTTGAATACCTCGCGAAACACACCGTGGAGCAGCAAGGTCGCCTTGACGCAATCCTCCTCGTCCTTCTCACCGCGAACCTTAATTTAACCTTTTGCGGCTTTGAATACATTTGCAAGATTTAAAACACATCGATGTTTTGATGCTCGCGGTAATCCTCTGACACGGGATACCGTACAGCAATTAACGTCGTGATTACGACATCGGTTCCACGACAAAAAAGGATCTCGGAGAACGAGAAAAAACTTTGCTGTTATTAATACCAAGAGGCGAATGAATTTTAAATCAAATTGATTCATGACAACGCGAGTGATGAAAATGAGGAAATTGTGGATAAGTGGCAAAGGAAGCTGACACCTGTCTAATACCGATTCAAAGATCAGTATAGTCTTTTCAACCAATCCACAGTCCACAGTGCCTCGTCCAATATTTACTAGCTAAATAAAACTTACTAGCTAAACTAATGGTTTTTCGACATAAACACTTTAATATTTTTTTATAGGACATAATGAGCTGCATCGACTAATGCATTCAAAATTATATGATTCTATTTAAGAAAACGTATGTCACCTTCATATGATTTCCATGTGTCCATCTACAGAAAAACTAATTGCACCAGATTATGTCCCCCTCGAAACCATTCAATTCCTTTCTGAACTATTTTTTCATACAGCGGGTAGTTTACGAATAATTCACGATTTATAGATTAAAATTGGATACCCTGTACATATATCATCAGGCTAAAAATAAATCTCATTGTAGTAAAAATAAGACTAACCAAAGTAATAATTACGAGAGCTCATCACAACCAGGTAGTTAGCTTAATGCCTCAAAAAAATGACTTATTGTATGGTGGTTTCCGAATGGGGGAAAATTCATATGCAAACAGCACTGTTACCAAGCATGTAAAACCTGTTACAAATAAACAATTTGGGCGAAATATGTTGTGCTTCTATAATTAAAGCTATTATAATAGATGAGAATGGACGATCCTATGCTTCATTAATGCTCAAATTGTATTATAAAGCTGAAAATATGAGTGCCATACATTCGAGTTATTTTGGACCCAAAAACCTTAAGTGTATAGTCTAACGGAAGAATGCTCCAGAGTTAAATATTAAATGCAATGTATCAAATTTCTGAGTAAACACAGTTTATAAGAAATGAAGAAGAATAGCATATGATAAGTTATTTGATATATTGATAAGTTATTTTATAGTAATATAGTAATTATTATTCTTTTAAGAAAAAATCAAGTAGCCACCTCGCGCATTAGAATAGGCCACACTAAATGTAAGAGTACACACACTTGTATACTAAACAAAAATGAGCCACGTATTTGTGACGGTTACAAATCATTAGCAGTCGCAAATTCACAGTCTACAAAGGTCAATTTAACCTTGATTCTCCTCTCTAAAATAATCTCATTCATAGGAAGAAAATTAATCAACTTCTAAAGTTCCTCCAGTTTCCTAAAATCTCACTACTAGACTTTATAATGATGCTGAATAATATGTAAATAGTTCCATAACGTCGCCAAGAGCTCTGTCAAGCAGCTGATGTGACATTAAAGGTTTAATTAAAAAAAGATTGATAGTCTCCTTCGCGTGGCCTCTGAATCTTATTATTCGTGAAAAATGTGAACCATGACGAACGGTGAAGCTTCGTGTGTTGCAACAGCAGGGCCAGTACACCCAGTATGAAGTAGTGTCGACACTGTGGCCCTCTTCTCTATTTTTACTAATATTCCCATTAACAGAACATTGTGTAATACGAAACGCGGTCTTCCTTGAATATTGATGACTATAATTTGAAGACATGTTTCATAATTTCAGATGTGTTTGTAAATATCTGAACTATACAATAAAATGAAAATAAAATTCAAATTTTGTATTCTACACAACGTGTACATGAGTTTAAACGTCCTGATGTTAATAAATAAAATACATTTCGCTACTTTCGAGACATCTCGACAACGGTTGCGTTGTCTCGGCATTGTCCAGCCAATTTTGGTAAGACACCAAGGGGCCAGCAAAATGTGGGTAAGGTGAAACTGTAATGTTCACTGGTGGGCCGCTGCTCTTCCTCGAATTCCTGCCTGACATTCACCGGCTCTTCCTTTGTCGGTCATCGTCTGCCAGCGTCCAATGCCGTCCGGCGATTACGACATATCCACGGTAAAATTTTCGGTAGCGAAACCGGATGGTAGGGACAGGATTCCCATCGAAAACCCAACTATATATACTCCCCGTGGACCAGCATCGAATCAGTCTCGTGATCCATCTCGACACAGGGTAGCACCTGCCTAATCCTCTCCAGAGAATCGCCAGCTGATCCAAACAACAAGCCAACCATGAAACTGGTGCGTGCCTCGACCTCTAAACCGGGCTTCTCTAACTGGACAACAAGTGCATCCGTGTTCGATCTCGGAGATCCTCACGCCAGTGGATCATTCTTAATCCTCGAAAGAAAAAAAGAATAGTTGTTTGTGAGATGATCTCGCGGTATTACGAGCGTGCAATTAACAAGATCGTTATTTACTATTAACGATAGAACGATACGCGTTGCGATTACACGATGCTCGCCGTCATTGTTCCCCGTTGAGAATGCAAATACCTCGTAGTATTTATTTGAAGTAAATCACCGGTAACGGGGCTTGCTTTACGTAACCCGAAGACAGTGACTAATCGCGTTGGATAATTAGACGAGTACCACTTCACTTACGAGGTGTTACCGCGCCGTTATCGCCTGCGCATACAAAATTATACTATTGTCTATCTGCACGCAAAACTCAACACACTGACTGCCCGAAGTTCTATTATACAAATTGAACTAACATAATCATCTGCCAATTCTTGCAGACTACGAAAAATAAATAACGACAAAGCGTGTCGTTCGAATTGAACAGATCTTTTCGTCTGCATCCTGATTGTTCGATACGAGACGCTAATTGTATTTCGTTGTCCACAGTACGTTGCATTCGCCGCCCTCGTCGCCGTCGCCTTGGCTGCTCCTCAGGGACACCAGGAGGATGTGGTGCTCGTCAAGGAGTCACCCTCCGACAACATCGGCCTGGGTGGCTACAACTACGGCTACGAACTCTCGAATGGTCAGGCTCATCAGGAAACCGGTGAGCTGATCAACCCAGGAGCCGAAAACGAAGCTCTTGCTGTTCGTGGTTCCTTCTCCTGGGTAGACCCGGCCACCAACGTCAGGTACACCGTCAACTACGTCGCCGACGAAAATGGTTTCCATCCGCAGGGCGAACACATCCCGGTTTAACCTGCTGACATCTCTAGTTTTAAATAAATTTTGCAATTAAAAACTATGTCTGCTCTTTCTTACCCCGTTATCCCTGAGATTAATTGACTAGAATAGATGATAATTACTCGTGGCACACTATTACTACTATTATTATTATGAGTCTAACTATGTAGATTGTTTGTTTGTTCTAATTGGCACCGAACTAGCCACAGGATCTAATGTTCAGGCCTAGTTTATTTTAGTACAGTAAGTCTAGTAGCATAAATCCGTTTACTGTACTCATGCAAACAATTGGGTAAGTAGTAGGTACAGTATAGTGGGATAGCACTCTGGTATAGTAACTACCACTAGCCTTCTCACACCGCTGCATTTTTTACTTTTAAATAAATTTTGCAATTAAGAACCATATCTGCTCTTTTTTATTCCGTTATCCTTGTCATCCTTCTGATTAGTTAGCTAGAACAGCTGAATATTACTTGTGGTACGTTATTGTTATTCTTATTATGCATCTTTATTATATGATAATTCTATTGTTTATGTGAAAGGCGAATCTCGGCGGTAAGCATCATCAAGACTAATCTGGATAATGTTCAAGAAGTAATGAGAATTGTTTCTTTGTTTACATTAATTGTCATCGACTGTGTGTTGTCATTTTGGTTGGGCCTAATATTCAGGCCTAATTTACTTTGATAGAGTAAATAGAGAGTAAGTAAGATTAGTAGCATAAATTCGTTTACTATGCTCATGTAAACGATTGAGTAAGTAGTTGGTAGAGTACTAAAACCAATAGTTGCTACAGTATAGTGGGATAATACTGTGGCATAGTAATTCTACCACCAGCCTACTCTCAACACTGCATTTTTTAGTTTTAAATAAATTTTGCAATTAAAAACTATGTTTGCTATTTCTTACCCTGTTATCCTCGTTATCCTTCTGATTAGTTGGCTAGAACAGCTGAATATTACTTGTGAAACGTTGGCTAAGTGGTCGGTAGAGTGCTAAAGCTGGTAGTTGGTATAGTACAGTGGGATAGCATGGTAGTAGAGTACTAAAGCTAGCAGGTGGTACGGTAATTGCATTGTGGTAGAGTACTAAAGCTTGCAGTTGGTATAGTATAGTGAGATAGCATTGTGGTATAGTCACCACCACTAGCCTTCTCTCACCACTGCATTTTTTACTTTACTACGCCCTCTACCGCCTACTAGTCTTCTATGAACAGGTTTGGTTCAGTAGAGTACAGTTCTCGGGCAAAACCTCTTAACTTTTGGAGTAATTAACTCCAACAGTCCCTCGAAGTTTTCAGGTGTCATCCTCAAACACATTCTATATTCTTGTTTGCCCTCTGCAGCAAGTTTCCTTAAAAGAACCAAAAACGAGCAGATACCCCGTGGCAGGCTCTTCGAAAAAGTAATTTTTCATTACGTTTTTGAAACTGTTCTAAAGTATGTAAAGTATACTATGCTGTTCTTTTGAATAAACGATAAATCATTTGTAGTAGCGGGTGCATAATTGCAACAATCATAGGAATCTTTAGCTTGTTACGTATATGTACTTTATTATCGTTCATAAATGGATAATTCTAACTTGTCAGTTATCAAAGCACACAGGTTCTTACTAATTTCGAATCAATTATCCGAAGACAAGCGAAGTGCCCGAAGGTGTAACACGTTGGTTACACAACAATGTTTTACATTACAATATTCCTAGGAATTTATCGGACAGGATCTTTACATTTGCACGCTGAAATTGACATAGCGTGCAAATATTTCTTTGTATTAAGACGAACGAAACTTATTAAAATGAAGTCGTAATTTCGTGAAAGTAATATTGTTCAACAAACTTTACCTTTTTTGCAACTTGTAACATTCAATAAGAGATTTTTATAGATTTGCATGCCCTGAATACAAGTATACAAACCGTTTTTACTATCATCTTTAGTTTTAGAAAAATCAATTTAAAAATAAAATGCAAATTTTCAACTTCCAAGATGTTTTGCGCTTCGACAGTAATAGTTATTCAGTTGCTTCTTATCCGAAATAATTATATGGGCTCTCCCGAATAAAATGATACAAGTTACTATTACTATTATATTATAACTTCTTTAAATTTATTTTTTTAAAAACTGAGGGCACTGAAAAAGTACGTTTTACAGATTTGTGTTCAGCGCACAAAAATCTGTAAGAACTGCCTATTGAACGTTACAAATCAATATGTATTGAACAGTGTAATTTATATGTAGACTGTGAATATTTATACAATTTAACATATACATCCCCAAATATCTGCAAAACGCACATTTAAAATCATGAAAAAATAGAAAGAACATTTTTTACACATTCACACAACAAAATACGGTGTCGTCAAAGTATCATCTCTATAATTGCATTCACATAATATATATTGAACTCTAAAAATGTGTATTTGAGTTTGCTCAAAAAGAAGATTAAAGTTGCGAGAGCTGAAATTTTCTGGAATAAATCATTCGATGGGAGAAAAAGGGGGAAATCGGTGAACACATGACGATGACCCACGAAGTGTCAATTTCACGTATTGCCACAGTGTTCTTGAAGATGATGCGACATGATGAAGATGATTACGACGTCGATGAGTACAGTGACGCAACGATGTCCCCCGCAAAAATTCATCAGATCGAGTGACCGGTTATTCTCGAATCAAAATGATGATGGAATTTCGATTATTTTTGTACGCTGCTCAAAATAATTACGGGATCACGTATTTATATGATCCATTTAAAAATGTTCTAATATTATTGAAGCTCGCAAATAAAATGAGTTATTTCACGCAGTTTGCTATTTGAAATGTATGCAAAGTAATAAGAAAGGAGTTCAAGGGATTAGGAGTATAAACGTTTAAAATCCTGCATTGAAAATAAGATTTCTTACCAAAACCGAACGCCCCGTGCAGAAGCTCGTTGTACTTACTTAATGAATATACTGCGTGAACGCCTATGGGCGTTTTCCGCACGAGCTGTAGCAACATATTGAATACCTTTTATTGTTCATAACATTTCAAAGGTTCATTTTAGAACCTATATTGATTAAACATTTTTCATTCCTCTTTGCAAGTATTATACACACCCGAAGTCTTGAACCCTCTTTTTCTAACACCTTGTATATTTTACCCAACTGTGTTTGAAACTTTATTTTCACTTTGATGTATTCGAGTGTCTAGACGCTCCTCTCAATTTCTTTTTCTAAACGGTGCCTTCATTATCAATCAATTTTATTGCCTCCATTATCCGCGATTTTAGAAAACGCAACCGTTCATGAATATTGTATCTGATTCTAAAATAATTTTCAAATATTTAAATATTGATGTAGACTCTCTTAACAAATACTGACTGTATGCTTAAACGTATATTACCATCTGGAATTTTCCAAGTATCCTCTTGGTGTTATTACTAAACTGCGGATTTGTATGCAATTATACATCTTTATAGATTACTATTTCTATATTTTTAATCCTGAGTGACACATGAAGCTGTTCGAAAAATTCATTTTTGCCTTTTGCAGGCGCAGTCAAAATATGTTTTATTGTAATTATATTAAAAGATGTACATCTTCAACAAATGTGTGTATTTTAAATTGCATAAACATCCACAGTCTAGTTATTACATGATACATGTGCTAAAATCGAAATTATCCAAATGAAATGTGTTTTTAAAGACTTTTTAATAAATAAATCGCAAGTGTAAATAAATGTAACATTAGGTAAACTGAATCCACGATGATTTGAAAGTATAATTTCTCAGGGGGTGGTACGAGAACCTATAAAAAATCGGGAATTTCAAGTTTCACCATAGGCCTGCAGAATCCGACGCCAGATGAAGGTCAAGCTATCGAGGACCATGCCTCCGATATAACGAGGGAAGGTGAAAGGTGAATTTATCACGGTACCGTGCAAATTTTGGCAGTAGGAGGGCCACTATAAAATTGCAGACGCTTCTAACCATCGACATCAGTCTTCCAATCGAGACTAGCCAACACACACACCTACTTCCAAAATGAAAACCGTAGGTATCACGAGAATCGATACACAGGTTACAAATCTGATCGATAATACTAATTAACCATTAGAAATTCTGAAATATACACTACACAGTGTACGTCGAGTGGCAGTTTGTACAATTATTATTTATCAAATTGATTTTGCTATTTGTTGTAAGTAACGGACATTAAACTCTTGTTAAATTTGAACTTTCACTCGTTTATCCCCACCATGGGATATCGTTTGCCCGGGAAAGAAAGCGGGCGCCCGTCTGGCCAAGACGTGCCCATGCCTACTAAACAGCCTTCATTTGACTTCAAATTCTACGGCAAAATTGTTCTAAACAAGTGTTTCAAGAGAAAAATAATTATTATTATATATTACATGCATTAATTATTTTTCAGATCATTGCTTTCTCCGCCCTCGTCGCCATCGCTCTGGCAGCTCCCCAGGGAACTCCCCAGGATGTAGTGCTCGTTAAGGAGACTCCATCTGACAACGTCGGCCTTGGTGGCTACAACTATGGCTTCCAGCTGTCCGATGGACAGGCTAAAGATGAAGCTGCAGAGGTTGTTGCGGGCGGAAGCGATGGGCAATTCCTGAAGGTTCGCGGCAGCTTCTCCTACGTCGACCCTGCCACCAATGTTGCCTACACTGTGAACTACGTCGCTGACGAAAATGGTTTCCAACCTCAGGGTGCTCATCTTCCTCAGGCCTGAACTTTCTCAACAACTACTTAAACCTCCACCGAATCCCACTGCTACAATAGTTTATATAAATTGCAGAAGCTCAAATTTGTACCTGTCTTTTTTGGAAGTTAATTGTAAATATTGCCTGTTCGCCGAACAACAAACAAACTGTCTTGTACGACAGTTTGGTTAGTTTTAAATAAATAATTATTAACAAAAATTATGTATTTCTCTGTATATTCCTTGGTCGCCCTAGTTTTAGCTAATCCTTTAATTAGTTAATCATTTACTCTCGAAGTGTTCTACATCTAACATGCGTAACCAAGAAACATAAGTATAACTTACTTCGATGAAAAGGACTATTTTATTCTAAATCCATTTGGTCAATGGTTGAATGTTTATAAAATGTGTACTCTGTAGAATTTGTGAAATTGTACATCATTTTCAGTCGTTTATACAAAGTAGAACATTTGAAACATGAATAGTATCGTGTCTGAAAGTCGCCACTCGAGTACAAACGGCTATGCCACGCCTTCGAGACTCAAGTCTAAGCTGTCGGACTGTATTTGGTCCATTGTGGAGGATATCAAAGCTACCAAAAGCGCCAACTGCAAATTGTTAAACTCTATAAGAATTTCCTGTTTTATCAGATTAATGTAGATGTTAACTTTACCGACTTCGTATATTGCGATTTTATCGATTATTCTGAATACGTCATTTATTACTTTGTAATTTAAAATATTTAAACACATTGTACATATATATTCAATTTATTTTAATTCCATTCTCAACGTAATTCTTCTTATAAATAGTTAGTTACAGGATTTCGAGAGGTCTGAATGTATTAATTCGGTAATGTTAAAGATTGTGAATAGTATAATTAAGTTAATCGATATAGTTGACTTATGATAATAAATTAAGGAATGTTGTTAATATTAGTCATATAACCTGAGGAAGTGTTAAAATAGTTTAATAAATACAGGGTGAGGCATTTAAAACAGTCCACCCGATCAACTCATCTACTTTTAGTGGTAGAACGAATGTTTCAAACATAGATGTCAATAGTCTATTTGTAGGTGGAGGCGTAGAGTACATACAAAGTTCAGCTTTATGTTCTTAAATAGGATGATACGTTTTTTTTACCTAACTTCTAATAGAGTATTTTAAAACGCACACAATGACCTAATTTTAAGGGCATTCAAGGTCGCTGAAAGTGAATTACAACGAAAAATAATTTAGTTCATCGAACAGGTCGAACACTTCGGTGATTCACAAATTTGTTAGTTATTTTGTAATTGTTTAAAAATGGTGATCTTGAACATCGATGCATGTTGTAAAGCGATTCGTAAAATTTCATTTGGGTTTATCGCAGAACAAACTCTTCTTATTTGCTCTTTCATGTCTTCCCTAATCGTCGATATCTCGCTATACACGTGTAGTTTTAGTTTTCCCTACAAATAAAAATGTAAGGAAGTTAAGTCTGATGAACATGAAGGCCATTTTTGGTCTACAAAGCGATCAATCCGTCGATCTCCAAATTTTCTGCTAAAGTATTCTGTAACTGTACGTGCAGAATGGGTAGGATAGCCGTCTTGTTGGTACCATATGGATTGTTTTATATATAATGGGATATCTCCTAACAATTTTGGTAAAATTTGTGTTAAAAGCTGTTCATACTTGCAGTTGTTTGATGCTCCATCAATAAAATAGGGAATCGCTTTAGACTCCAAAGTTTAGAACTAATAAATTTGTAAATTACCGAAGTATTCGACCTGTTCAATGAACTAAATTATTTTTCATTATAATTCACTTTCAAAGACCTTGAATGATCTTCAACTATACGTCATTGTACGCGTTTTAAAACACACTATCGAAAGATAAGTGAAAAAAGATATCATTCCATTTAAAAAATAAAATTGACCTTTGTATGTACTTTACGCCTTCATCTATAAAAAAAAACTATTGACATCAGACTATGTTTTCCTTGAAATCAGACAACATATGTCAGAAGCTTTTTTTCTATCACTAAAAGCACTTGAGTTATTCAGATGGCCTGTCTTAAAAATCTCACCCTGTATAAATTTTCCATACCGTGCAGATCTGGGCTCCATCTAGAAGCAATGTTGAAAACTGATTGAACACACGGTATCGTGATACTTGACACGTCAAGTTTCGTGCAAGTGTTGCGTGGTGCACGCTATGAATGATACTCGCTATAAACGAATTTCTGAAATCTATTGACACGGTTCGATGTACGAGAATCGAAGGAACGACCATCATGTTTCTGGTTGAGGTTCGCGTGGCACCGGGCGATCCAGCGTTCTCGTGAAAATTTTCTTCGGACGTGTCAGAGTGAGGTTAGGATCGTCTGGCACGATCGTGCGATGTAACTGGCCGAAAATCGTCGGAAGTATGCCAAAATTTCGAATGCTGCCGCGAACCTCGCGGATCGTCGCGTTGTGTTCGGTAGCGAATTTTATCAACGCGGCGGATCGAGTGATCATGCCCATAGCGATCGTTCGCATGACCAATGAGTTCAAATGGAACCTGCATTGGCAAGGTTGGATACTTTCTGCCTTTGCCTTTGGTTATTTTACTAGTCAGGTATTATTCGATCAAGCTCCACCGAATACTAGATCGCACTCTGCAATTGTTCCTCCTTTCGTCTTAGAGGATTATTCATTAGAAAATTATGCAGCGTCCTGCATTTGTATGATGTCATATCTAATGTACTCTTTCATCTTTCGTATCAGATTATCGGTGCGAGTACTGCGAGTCGGTTCGGATGTAAGACAGTACTAATGTTAGCAGTTTTATTATGGTCCATCAGCACAGTTATAACACCACTGTTGGCGCAATCGGTCCCATTGCTCATCATTTGTAGAGTGGTACTGGGCCTCGGAGAAGGTTTAGGTAAAATATGATTGTTGAATGATTTATGGTGATGTTGCTTTGTCAGATTTATGATTGAGTTGTTTTTAGGTCTACCAGTTATTTTTCACTTGTTTGCTCATAATGTTCCTGTGGAAGAACGATCTCGTGCATTTGGGTACCTTGTAGCTGCTGGCTCAGTTGGACAAGTAGTTGCATCTATTGTAAGTTTTTTTTATATTTAACTGATTGTTATTTCAGTGTGAATATTTCCTTCTTATTCTCAAATAAAATTTGCAATATATTTTCAGTTGTGTTCACATTTATCGTGGGAAACAGGATTTTATTTGTTTGGATCCATAGGGATTGTATGGACGCTTTTGTGGTTAGTGCTGTATCATGAAACTAATTCTCAAGATGAAATTCCATTGTTTGTACCTAAGGTAATTACTATTGACGGCATAAATAATATTAAAAAAGGGAATCGGGGTATTTTTACAGTCCTTGTCTGATGAAACATCATCATTAGAATTATTTTTTACTGAATAATTGTTGTACATCATAAAATACAAATAACTTTTTGGGAAAGTAAGAAACAATTACAGTTAACTGTTTCTTTCATTTTAAGGTTACGCAAAACAGAAATTTGCATTGGACTGAATTTATTTCACACTGGCCTTTATGGGCACTGTACATAGCACACTTTGCAATGAATTGGAGTAATTATATAATAATGCAATGGTTGCCAACTTACTTGGCGAGAAATCTTTCTGCTAATGAAAAAAGCATTAGCTTAACAGCACTTCCATACATTGTGAATTCTCTCGTTGGTATCGGTGCGTATCATCCAAGCAACACCTATCAAAAAAATTATACAAAAGTTCTAGAAGTAAACTGCAACATAATTTTACAGTTGCTGGACATAGCGCCGATAATTTCATACAGAAGAGATGGTCAGTTTTATCCGTAAGAAGATTAATGACAAATATAGGCCTAATAGGACCCGGTGCATTTTTATTGGCATTCTGTGCCGTGGATAATTTACTCGCTGCAGTCATGTAAGTATTAAACATTAATTCTTACATGGCACAAAATAATTGTTGCAATAGAATTAACATTGCGATGCTGTCTTCACAGCTTTGTTTCGATATCTATGGGACTTTGCGCATGCAATTCTGCTGGTCACCTCAGTAATCACGCGGACATTGCTCCAAATCATGCTGGAATCACATTTGCGGTTTCCAATACTATCGTAAGTTTTTTTTTCGAGTTTTAAACTCAGTAGATATACGTGAACAAATGGAGCAAGTTTTATGTATTTTAGGCAACCATTCCGGGTATTCTGTGCGGTCCATTGACAGCCGAATTGGTGACTGCGTCGCACGGTCGTTGGATGCCTGTTTTCGTTCTAGCTGCGGCGATCAATTTTACAGGGGCCATTATATACCAAAGTCACAGTTCTGCGCTTCCGGTATTGTGATATGCTCCGTTGGAAAGCAAGCAAACAAGAAGCGAGTTTCTATCGTCAAAGTCACGAAAGCAACGCGATGGACAGACTTGCCTCGAAAGTGTACCTTAGATCGTGTTCGTTGCGCACGATTTTTAAGAGATTCAGCCTATAAAAGTACCAATATGGCACATTTATACATCACACGTCGATTAGTCGAAAACATATCAAGTCACTGGGCATGTATGCTGCGAGGAAATTTCATAATATTGTCGTTCAGTTCACAATTGTCCAATTGTAGAGTCGCTGATAGCAAATAGTGCCATAGCTTTATGCACTGTCACGGAATTGGTTGAACGAGTTCATTATACAGCTTAATCGACCATAATTTTTGTATTATTTGTATACCTACTACTAATGAAAATACGGAAAACTGGCTTGTGATACGTTTTTGCGTTAAAATTTCTCATTTCCCATACAGCAAACGAATGTATATTCTGTACAACACAAGACTGTATATAAAGAAACGAAAAAGAAATTTTACTTTCACATACTCTGTATTTAAACATCTTTGAAAGAACCCTCGATTTAGAGAGGTATTAACGATTAAGCGAGCAGTGTATTGAAATAAATTAAAAAGTATGTTTTCTATAAGCGTTGATATTATTTCAAAGCATGGACACGCGTATACACCAATTTTTCAAATTTATACTTTAATTTTACTACTTTTTGGAGTGGAGCGTTACATAGGTTTTAGTGACGCGTCTTTTTTTAAATATTCTGATTGGAGTATACGCGTTAACAAATTTCGAGGTACATTGGAATTTAACCCATGCAAACCCATTTCTATGAAAGCGTTTTCTTTGGGATCTAATTTGATACTCGTTTGAATCGAAGTGTCAGAACATAATGTATAATTTCGTGTTGATTTTTTGTCTAATCTTGAAGATGAATCTTCTCCAATCAGTTTTTCAATTTTTTTCGAATTTTCATTTTCCACATTTTTTTGTACAACACATTTTGCAGTCACATTTTTTATTCTTTCTGGTACCTGTAATGATGTATCTTCATAATCATTATGATCATCCTCGATATCGAACATGTCAAAGGAATCCATGTCCAATCTTTTCAGCATTTCCGTCACATCATCGGTGGATGAATTAAATTCTTTGCTTTCCGAGGTTTTGTTATTGACAAACTGTCTTTCCGCGTCGTTAATATATTTCTCAAAATATTGTTCTATTTCAGAATTGATCGCATTTTTTTGAGTATTCATCGCTGTCGATTTCATCCGAATATCGTTCATGTTTCTCGTATTAAACTTCGACGGTAAATCGCGATCTGATTTATCAAAATTTTTGAAATTTTGACCCTGAGGATTAAAAAGTAAAGATCGCGTTTCTGATCGTCCGTTTCCATGTGTCAAAAAAGTTCTCCCTAATGTGTTATTCGGCAACTTCTTCAGCGTTTCTTCAATCATTTCTTTTCCACCGCCTTTTGGAAAAAGCACGTCCCTGATTTCGCCAGCTTTTTCCTCGAAAGACGTTTGAGAAGTGCCCAAAACTTTAGCTGCGCCTCGCCGCAAGTATTGATTCGATTTTGGATCTAAATACGAGTTTTGGACCTTGTCTATCTCTCGTGACATCTTCTCTAACGTGTCGTATAATTTTCTCGTTTGAGTGTTTGCAAAATGTTTGCTCTGCGTCCATCCGGTTTCCAAGTTTCGCCAAAAGGACTTCACTTTCTCCACTTCATGGTCGATCTCGCTCACAGATGTTCGGGTTCCTTGAAAATCAAAATGTAATTTCCCTTCTTTATGCAATATAATTATAATTATACAATGATGAATAGATTGCGAATGTTTATGCAATTATAACGTATTAACCCTTTTAGGGCCGAACAACGATATACAGTAATGTGTCCCCTACTGTCCCTCAGCTTGGAATCGAATTGGGACAGTAGGAGAACACCGAGACTACATTTCCAGCTGCGCAGCTCGCCTTTGAAGTTCACTGAACAAAAAAAAGGACAGCGAATAATAGAGAAGGATGGAATGAGAGTCGAAGCAACCGAAAGATTTAAAAACGAGCGTACCAAATGTTATAATAAAGACGACACTTAAACTTTTTTATTTTTAACTTTTTTTGTATGAAAAAGCTTAAAACATATTGATGAGATTGTTCTGATCAAAATGAGAACCAAACATGATATAATTTGGATCACATTTACTTATTAATACTTATTGAGTAACTCATTTCATTATCGCTTCGAATGAATTACAAAAACGGATTGCTAGCAAAATACATGAAATATCTCTACACATTGTCCGTCGAATACATAAGCTTGCCTGTGACATTGTGTAACGGCCTACGTTTGTCGGACAGTACGAGGGAACAGCCTACATTTGTCGGACAGTACGAGGAAACAGCCTACATTTTACGGTGGAGTCTGTTTTATGTACTTTTCCGGCATCACGTTTTTGTAATTTATCAGAAGCTTATAGCGAAGATTACATGTGTGTCGAATAATAATTACATGTTTCTGCTCAGCAAAATTTTCGGAAAAATTTAAAAAATTGTTTCCATGGTTTCTTTCATTTTTCACAACTTTTCTATTATTTTTTAGCAAAATGACTTTGCAATAATGGAGCTAAATGGAGTAAAATGAGTTATATAATAAGTATGAAATAAGTAAATGTGGTCCAAATTATATCATGTTTGCTGTCATTTTAATCGGAAAACTCTCACAAATATGTTAAAAGCATTTTCAGATAAAAAAACATAACATTAAAAAAGTTATGTTATCATATTATGAACTGACAAGCCGTGGACTCTCATCAAAAGAACCGCCGCCGAGTATCGCATTACAAGCATCACACGCTCGACTGACTCCGGCATAGGCGTAGGAACCACACATAGGACAGTACGAGGGAACAACCAGTTGGGACACTAGGGGAGACATTACTGTACCAGGGGTGGGCAAACTTTTGATCACTACGGGCGACCTGTTTTTTTAAATTATAGGCGGCGGTCTACCAACATCGTATGTGTTGAGTGATCATAAGAAAATTAGTAATTTAAAGCCAAAAATAAGTTTAAATTTAAAAAAAAACATAGATATTACTAATTATATTCAATATCAAGTTATTTAAATAAGAGAAAAAATGATTTCTTCTCACAAACTAATCAATCAGAGATGTGTACATATCAGACAGGCGGGCGACTAGGAAAAGTTACGTGGTCGACGCTTTGGCCACCCCTGCTGTATACAGTAACATAGGGGTGTAATATTCATAATGAACCTAAAAGTCTAACAAATGTTAAAAGTCTTCAATGTTTTAAAAGCTTGAAATACTAAACCTGGAGCTCTTTTTATATAAATTTCCAAATATTGTCGATCCGCAATACTTTCATCGTACAATAATTAATATAATTACAAAAATGTCTGAATAACTTTCATATGACATCCAGTGTGATTACATTACACGCGGAATAATTTTAATTCAGACTTAAAATTTGGATACTGCTGCATGTTTTTCATTTTCAAAAATCAGTAATATTTCAAGACTTTTGCAACTTTAAAGAGTTTCAAGACCGTCAGGACTTTATGAAGACTATTAAATCTCTTCAAACTTCCAAAGTTTTCAAGAATTTTTAACTTCGGATAATTATCGAAGCGATTCGAAACCCAAATACGAATGAATTGCTTGAAAACATGCAGCAAAGAGTATCGAATACTCATCACTACCTAATTCTGAACGTGGTTGCTAGTCTGCCTAATATGCATAAAATATGCACAGAATATGTACTATGCAAAACACGTGCATTATGAAAAATATATAAAGTAAAAAATATATTATTAGAACCGTCTAATAACAAAACAAATGTCTGTCTACGTCCCATTTCTCTTCCTGTTTTCTATAAAAATATGCATTTGCATAAACATCCGCAGTCTAATGATAAATGATCAACATCTTACGTCTGTCATTGGGATTCTTGACGAATTTACCCGACTCCTGCTTTTTTATAGTAGGCAAATTACTGTTCCTACCATGAGTCATATCTTGCTTCGCTGAGTGATTAAACACACAATTGTTTCGCGACTGTAACTTCGGTAAACCAGCTGTGAGTTTCGCTTGAACATTATTAATATTTTGTTTACCACTCACAGGTTTGAAAGAATAATCTAGAACATACGTTAGAGTTTATAAAATGGTACGATAAAAATTAAGCTTGTTGCACTCACCTCCTTGGCCGATATTGGATGCATTTTGCAATCCTTTTGTCGTCGCTACAGCGTTTGTAGCAGAGGTAGCAAGTGGATTGAACTCGTACACGAAATTATGCGTCGCTGATATTCTTTTTGGGAATTGTTTACCCTGTTTTGGCACAGATTCTGTGGACTGTTTACATTTTTGTGTTATAGAATCGATTTCCACTAAATTAAGATCCATTCGTATCTTCAAACATTAAACGTGCCAGACATGTTTATAATTTCGAAAATATTAATTTTTCGATGCATGTTTATGAGGACTTTTTTCCAACATTTAATGAGTACTATGTACCCTTAAAGTTCTGAACTCTTTTATTTGACCTCCCTGTACATACAGCGTATGTAATATTTATTATAACGGTGAAATTAAAAATTCCAATTTAACCGTATTTTTGGTATTACTCCATAGTGCACGTATATACATTTTCATGAAAACACATCAACATTTTACCAAAAAAATGGCAAAAAATATTAATTTTTAATATTCGCTTTAAACAAATTAATTTTTTAACAATCTGTTTACACGTACGCATTCAAAAATACAGAAGTCATATGTTTAAATATTTTCTCTACAATGAATTGTTTCCCAGATACACGACAAAATATATTTTACAACCCCAACTTTATGGGCTGTTTTCACCCTTTCATTATAGATGATTGTTAATAAAAAAACATACGTGTCAAATATTTTTTCGTGTTCTACATTAGCCCAAAATTTCATAAAAATTGGAGGAGGCTACCTCTTGCGACACGTCACAATTCTTTCGTACTGAAAATTACAAAAGAAACACATCTTCATTTCTCTGTAATCTTTAAAATCTTCTTTACGAAACTGTCAAACATTTTCTAATAAAAACTTGTAATATATGTTATGTCTCGTTTCTAAACAATAATTACTGTAGTATTAATTTTATAAATATTTAATAATAATACGTTTCAACTGGAGTCTAACAGCCTCTGTGTTCGTATTAGTGTCCAAAAACTGGATGTCAGTAGGTTAGGGTTAATTAAATTATGATTAAATTATCATTAAATTATCATTATAAGGGTTAATATAAGTATCTATGAGAACTTCCATATTCAACGTAATGTAGCCGCACAAATAGCTTCAGACAAAGCTGGCATCAGCAGGATACTCTTACGGAAAATATTTTATCTATCCTTGTTTGTCTCCGTTTGTGCATCCAGCACAAAGTATTGAAGTGTTGGATTTCGAGTCGTAGAATCGAGTACAACACTTTTAAAATCGTAAGAGGTTTATTCTGCTATACGTTGTGGCGTTGCACAAGAATCTGTCTGAATTCGCTAATTCCTAGATATACATAATATTTGTATATAATATTTTAGGGAAAGGGAAGGGGTATGGATGACCAACCTTGACGAATTCGGCCCTTTACGACTAATTGTAAGGGCTCATTTCCACTTGCGACTCGAAATGCCGTAACTCAGCCGCGCGCGACTCTCAAGTGGCTTAGCGCTTCATGGGGGCGACTCCGAAACATCTTTTAGTGCCAAATGGGCGCATAGGCGATCGGAGCAGGAGACGAAGAAGGCGGTGCGAGAGTTGTTACTTTTTAAGTACTTATCCGTCCTTTTGATGATTACATTTCGCTGTTAGACCATGCTATTACATATCTATATCTGATGTGTCGCATAACCGCAAATCACTTCGGAGCATTCCTCGGCCTACAGATGTTAAGTAGTAAACATTAGTAATTCGTCGATGCTCGGTTTAGCCAACACGGACACTAAATTATCTTATGAACGCTTTACTGTAGGACTCGCACACCTGGACACCACATGCGTTAGGCCCCATCGAAGAAGACAACGTTGACCCCTTAACAATAGCCTTACTTGCCGCCCAAATTTTAGAAACAATTCTCCACTCTCGCTGCAGTAGACACACCGGGAACAGAGAAACGCCAATGGAAACAAATTTCTCCCACCTCGTACAACACACAAAACCTGTGAAACATCGTACGCAGATCCAAATCTACTTTAAAATGCGCGTCATCCAGTCGTCGCGAAATAAAACGTCAACGCTGTTACGGAAAACAATGGCCGTTGAAGAAATAGTTGCTCTGTGGTTGATAAACAAGCGTTCCAAGCGTGCAAAAAGAAAGCTTAAATATTGGATACATCCCTTATGATCGGAGCGTTCACTAAAAGGAGCATTTAATATTTTTTATTATGATTTGAGAAAATGTGACAGAATATTTTTTAACTATACAAGAATGTCGGTAAAAGTATTCGACGAATTGTTATCTAAATTGAGACCATCACTCACTGGCACTACCTCATACATGGGGCTTGTATTTCCCCTGAGGAAAAATTATTAGTGACCATAAGGTAAGTGAATCATATTAAACGTAAATATTACAAATTGTATTATCATTTATAATATTTATTAAAAAAAAATTGGAATTTAATTTAATTATGTAATCAATGTCCCTCACCCAAAAAAAATCCAACCCAACCTAACTCATTTTTTAATTAAATTCAGGATAGGATAGTTTCATTTATCCCAAGGACAGATTAGGGTAGTGCTCGGCCCCTCCCCCTGCACCACCCACCACCCTCCCTGCACCCCCACCCCGAAATAATCTAACCTAACTTAACCTAATCTGCCCTTGGGATAAATCAAACTGTCATATCCTGAATTTAATTAAAAAATGAATTAAGTTGGGTTGGATTCTTTTGGGTGCGGGTGCCCATGTGTTGAAGTTTTGAGCGGGTTTTTCATTCAGTAATGGCCAAGTGTTGCGACATGTATCATCTTTGTTGCAAAATGGATCTCCTTTCGTATTGTATATTTAATAATTAATAACTTTGTAAACAATAACGAGCAACGGCTAAAACTATTTGAAGGTTACTCAAGAAGGTGTCCTTGATAACATATGTCAAAGTCAAGGTCATCGGGGCTGCGTCCCCTAAACGTCAGTTTTACCGGCTTTACAATGACATAATAAACAAATGACGTATCCCGTCTTTGTATGTCAAGGAGTTCAGCAAGATTGCAATTATCGTCATCATTTGACACTCAGTTTTCTCGAAATAGTCTTTGCTTGAATTTTGTAAGCCCATAATACACCAGACGTAGCTGACTAATTAGGGGTGGTTCACCCCTCAGTAGTGATAGAAGGTCATAAAGCAACTAGTCTATCATCATTAAACAATTTACGTCTAAGGCAACTTAAGAATTTTATGAATTTTTTTACACGTTTCAGGTCTCTTAAATGCGTATTTAAACAGTTCGCTGTAGTTTACCCCCTGATAAGGGTGACTGACAACAAGAACATTATCCGTACAGCAAGTTATGACGCAAATTAAATTTGTATTAAGTTGTATTCAACTCAATGTTATATTATAATGTTATAATGGGAACTTTTGTACCTCTTCTTATGAACTTTGAAGGGTGGTTTCATCCCCTAAATATGTAAACGGGCCAAAATAAAAAACACATATTTGTTATTTGTCGGTCCTTTAAAACATATCCGAAAGGCAAAGCAGTCGGAGGCGGACACCTAAAAACCTTTCCTTGTCAGTGTATACCCGTCATTTCCATCCGGAGCGCAGCCTCACTCCGGCCTAACCCCACTCTGCGTCCATTCTCCTCATACAGGCTGTGATCCGCGACGCCGATTGACCGAGGGGGAACTGAAGGGAACGGACATAGAGTGAGGGAAGGCCGGAGCAGGGCTGCGCTCCGGATGGCCATGGCGGGTGTAGACGATGAGTTGAACATAGTCATAGATAAAAGTGGTTGGTCATCCTACAGAAATACTCGTTCGCAAAAACCTGCACATTAGCAATGGATGACGAAAAATTAGTAGAATTAGTCCGAGAATATACATTCCCCTTCTATTTTCTCTTTTTTCGCATAGGATGTACAGCAAAACGTTTCTTTTTGTTGTTTTCTGGTCTTCCTCTTCCAGTGACAATGCAATCACGGACAAGTCTTTACAAGATAAATGTTGAAACATTCTTTAACAATAATTGTCGTGATGCGATCCACTGTGCAATCGCGGAGTCACTCCTCTGCTTTTATACATATTATCAAAAGTGTGTGGTCTGCCACACTGTGTCTGACAGATTCCATGTCTGAAGATATAAATGGACCTTTAACGCTTTGCCTACCATGTCAGCCATATGCGAGTGACACTTATATTAGATTGAATCATTATTCATTCGACTATGTATAGCATAATGAATGTCTAATAAAGTTTAACAAAATCAGTGAAAAATTATGAAAGTTACTAATATTATTGGACAGTGGTTAAAATTTGAAATTGCATTCATTCTGAATAAAAATTTCGAAAGTTTGTCATTTTCAGCTAATAAAGCGTGGCCGTTAAAGTGTTAATTGGAAGTGTTATGATGTCTAACTTTGTGTAATCTCCACCCTGTTGCCCTTCTTTCATTATCGCCGGAATTCTGTGTTCTGTCGCATTTTGAGCGTGCTTTGGATTTGCAAGGAGGGTGATCCGCGTCGGATGAAATCTGATTGTCGACCGCCGTGGATTTCGGCGTTTCTTTCCTGTCAATTTTGACGAAACGTGGCCTGCAAAGTTACGTAAGTCAAACTTTTCGAAAAACCCGCCAAGCGTTTCGATGTTTGTTTTACCGTATACCGCGGTTCAAAATATTTGCCAACCTTACTCCTGCCACCCGAGAGTCGCTACGAAGGATGGCATTCCCATCTATGATGCAAGATTCTGTGGCGCGAAACACAGCGCCACTGGGCGCAAGTGGCGCCATCTCTGACAGAACACCCCGAAATATATAATAGCAAAATTCAAGTGGCGCCATCTAGCGAAAGGGACCCGATTATATACGGAAAACTCCGCCTGGGGTGCCCCGAGCGCACGTTATTGTTTACATGAAAATCCTGGCAGAAGGTGACGCGGGTGATGCTTGATTCAGTTCATAAATGCATCACCAAATTGTGCCAGCAAGAAGTCACCTGCGCCATCTCTTGCAAGGATCTGGAACGAAACAAAGACGTGGCGCTCGAGGCGCTCCTGGCGTTTTTTTTGTAAATAATCGGGCCTCTTTCGCTAGATAACGTTGCTTGGAATTTCGCTATTTATTTCCGAGCTTCTGTCAGAGATGACGACACAGGAAATACAGGTACTTAATTCCGAGATTATGTCAGAGATGGCGCCACTTGCGATATCGTTGCGCTCAGTGGCGTAGTCCGCGCTACAAAACCTTGCATCATAGTTGAGAATGCTGTTCTTCCTAGCGTCTCTCGGGTGACAGGAGTGAGGGTTGACAAATATTGTGTTCGGTAGTGTACTGACATTACAACTGTTTCTCTCGAAACACGTTTGCTTGAACAGCATTATGAAAAGAAAATTTCATTAACCTCATCGCAATGTCAAACATTCTTTAAAATGAATGATGAAATATGTCTTACTTGTTGTAAATGTTTGTATGGATGTACTCCTCGACGATCTGATCCGGTTCGACGAAATGTTGAAAATTGAACACGACCTTGCCGCTCTTTTTGGAAAATACTGGTCCCCTACGAACGGTTTTCCGTTTGGTCGAGCTCCAAATGGATTTGCACCAATTTTTACAGTCACTGAAATTTGAGAATTCTTCTGAATTATTTCTGTTCTTCGCGTTTCGACCCACAGAGAAAGAGGACAAATTCGTAGCTCCATCGAATTCTATCATACTTATTTGTGCTACGATTCTGTATTCACCCGGTAGACAGGGCTAAAATGTTAGTCCGTTATTTTCTAACGTATTGAAAATACAAAAACAATTGATATGTGAAAGTTGTATAGTATGGAGGGAAAATTTATTGACGAAGACAAATTCTATTTTACATTATTATTTCAACCTCGTGTGTTCGATAAATTTTAAAAGATCGTCCAAAAGATCCCTATTGTTTTCATTCTAAAGTGGTCTTTCAAATCTAAGGCAAAAAAATGTAAAACGAAAAATAAATAATAATCCCAACTTTCTTCCTGCCTCTTAAAACTACGTAAACGAAAGATGTACATGCTCTCATGATATTACAAAACAAGTGTAACAAGATGTGAGCAAAATTTACCAACTCATAAGCCCGTGACAGTCACTGGCTGGGCAGTCTGCGTGCATCATGTCAGCCCGTGACTGTCAGGGGCTGGACACGTGAAGGGTTAAAAGATATGAAGGTCAAGTTCGCTTCTTTAAATGAAACTATGTATCTACAGAATGAATTTGTCGCGTGTTGAACTCCACTGAACCCTGCTTGACCTGCAATATGTAGGTCAAGTTGCCGTGCGACAGGCGTTTCAGACCCCATTTTCTAAACACCGATAACTAAAAACTGGAGCCTTTACCGCAATTTTGTCATTCTTGATTTTCGACTTATTTCGGCTTGTAGAATCACCCCTTAAAATATTTACCACCAGTAGTGAAACACCCTGCATATTTTTCTTCTTCTTATCTGTAACCCAACATCGACTGCTACGGTCACATAGCCAGCGAACCTACAGTGTTAGGTGGGTTCATCTTGTCAACTGCATCACAAAAACTATAAAGACAGTCACCCAGCCTAGCGTTAAGCCGTGACCATCGTAGCTTAATTTCAGTGATCGGACAATATACAGGATGGGGCATTTCAGTAGGAACACTTAAATACCTCCGTAACTTATGATCGTATGAAAAAACACCTTGGGACAAAACGATGTAACTCCCTATGTTGAATGGCTTATGGCCGTGCCGACAAACTTCTTCAGTCAAGAAAATCTTGTAGCCGTTCCATTTACATATGTATATGTAGTTCTATTTAAAAGAAAACATTGATGACCTTCAAATTTCATAACTGAATGACCTTGACAAAAAAATTTTCTACCATTAGATATGCCCCTTAACACGTTCAAACCGGCGCGTTTTTTTATACTATGCATGATGGGGCGGCGTGTAATTATGCGGGTTGTTCTTCTGGCGGCACTTAATTGCTTCACTGCTTGTTTTCATTATCAGTGATTTGCTGTTACTTTAGCTCATTATAAGCAGTGACTGTAAAGTAGCTGGGACCCACCGGTGGATCACGCCGCCTGATGGTGTAAATTAGGTGTGGCACACCGGTGGGTCGCGCTGCCATATAGAAGCGCAGACTGTGATCCACCGGCGTGTCACGCCGGGTTGAACGTGTTAAAGTAATTTTGACCTAAGGTGTTTTCCACACGATCATAAGTAACGGTGAGACTATCCTCTGTTCCAAATAAGAGCATAACTGTTTCGCGAATCGGATCCTCACTTTACCGTCGTCTCCTACTCCGTCGACTGACGTCTACAATATACACGGTGACAATACTTTCTGTATACTTAGCTGGAACGCGTGTGGTAAATATTCAGGGATAACACCAGAATACGTCATATTTTGTCAAATTGTGTCATGGGTACATATATTAAACACACATACATTACGTAGAAGTATACTACACACACACACATAATAGTTGCACACGTAGAAATAATTTCAAACACATACGACCACTGTATGTGCACATTAGCTACGAGCACGTGCTATTAGATGGGAGACGCGTGGAGTGGTGATGTAACCAACAAGGTGCCGAAAATGATGGATGGTAGTGGGGATCTGCGCAGATCGGCCGAAAGTCGGTCCCGTTATAGTTGTGCCCTTATTTGGAACAGAGGATAAGTGTTCGCACTTAAATGCCCCACCCTGTATATTCGATTCAGATCATTTGATAATACTTTTCAAGACGAATTCATTAGCCTTTAATGTATATACCCAATCCCAACTATGTAGTTTTCGAGATATTGCGCTTAGAAATTTACTTCGGTGCAGCAGAAGATATCTGCCTGAATAAAAAGTACCAAAGGTAGTTTTGTTCGCGCCTTAAGTGTGTCGCTTTAAGACCAATGATGACCACAGGAGTTCTGGCCTTCCCTCGCTCCAGGTCCATTCCCCTCGATTCAGGCCCCACCAGTTCGCTCCTCGTTCCCCCTCGGCTCATCGTCGTTCCAGATCACAGCCAATATGAGGGGAATGAACCTACAGTGGGGGAAGGCCGGAGCTCCCGGTGATTTCACTGTTTTAGAGTCTAAATTTTAGACAGATATGAAGAGTCTGTTCCAGGAACGGCAGGCCCAAAGATTGAGTACTGAAGTATATACTTCCTATTCGATAGGGTTTCGTCCGCTACAAGTAAGTAAAGTAAGCGCAATATCTCGAACACAAATGACTTTAACAACAAATGATTTTAAAGAAATATATGTGTCCATTTAGAAAAACGAACATGACCTCGATACCTCTTAAATTAATAATCTACTGGGTGGAGTCATACCTAACTTTCGATTTGTCTTCTTAAATTTATTGATGATTTATTAAACGACGATTATTGTTGCTTTTGGATCGTGTCTACGTTTTAGGAATTCTTATCTACAAATATGAAGCAAATATCAGTCTAGATAAATTATTTGCATCTTTAGAAAGACAAAAATCTGATATGAGTCGGAAATTATTTATGATCCAACTCAATAAAAAAAGAATTCGTCTCAGCCAATAACTTTTAATGTAAACAATTTTTTTGTATCCTCAATACTTGACGAAAAAACGGGAGTGTAACATCTTAGGGCTGACAACCTGTAGATTCTTTACCTATTGTAACGAGATGGCGAGGTATCTTTGGATTTATCTCCCCTTTGCAAATTTTCTTTAGTTTGAACACGTTGTTCGGTGGTGCCAATGAACACGGACAATCCGTTGATGCGCTTGATTTCTTCTCGATTATGTACCTTGGAGGTTTCAGGGTATAGTGGTAAAAAGGTTGGTCCGCAATGTGACCTAGAGCAACTTGGGAAATCTTCAAAGGGCTTCGCCAGTTCCAGGAGCAATCCTTCTACCCCTTTGGTCCTCTTATTCGCCCGTTTCAAGTTCTATCATGCGCTCATAACCTACACAAAAGAGACATTTTACCGAAACAAAATAAAATTGGCCATCGAAAGGGTTCTGTGATGTACAGGGTGGCCTGTAAAAAAGGCAGAAAATTAACTTCATTATTAATTCTAGGACTCTTGAGCCTTGAATCGTCACAGCAGCCATACTTCTTCTTACACATTTATTCAGAAGAAAATTGTTTTTTGAAGAAAGTTTGCTAACTTACACTTCAACATTCATTATAATTACAATTATACTTCAAATAATCTTATTGGTGATGACATATTGAAGTTAATAGACATCAACTTGCACTCCTTTTAAAATAAAGTTTAGTGTCAGAAGATCAAATTTTAGACTTCTGTTTTTCACATATTTTGCGTATTCAAGGTTATTTGAAGATCATGTTGTTATAGATCGCTGAACTGTACTCAATGCTAGAATAACATAATCTAACAAAACATGAATGATCTTGAAATATCTAAAAAAAACATGAATGATATTGAAATATCTAAAGAAAACATGAATTATCTTGAAATATCTAAAAAAAACATGAATGATTGTGGAATATCTAAAACAACATGAATGGTTTTGAAATATCTAAACAACTGGCTTTAACTTTAAGGCAATTCTTTCCTCACTCATTTTTTCGCATCATCAAATATTGCCGATATGACAAGTATTCAAGTACACGAAACATTCGGTAAACAAACAATGTCTGCGGGCGTCCATACCCGTCGCAGCCCACTTGAACACGCCTGTTGAACAGATGAACACAAAAGTAAATTTTAATACTTTACTAGCTGTTCTTTAGTATTTATCAATTTTATAAATAGACTAGCTGCTTGTGCACGGCGTTGCTCGGGCTTTTGAGGGGGTGGGCTTTAGGTGAATTAAGGCTGGTTGATCTTTGTACAGTAGTTTTTAAGGAGTAGAAGAATATCTATGTGTGCCTGGTGTTGCTCGAGTTTTATGTCAAATTTGGTGCGGATACGTCGAACGGTATAGAACCCTTTGGGTTGTTAAGTCAAGACGGGGTGGCCTATGGGGGTGGTTGGGGGGTGAGCACCCCCACAATACTTTTTCTAGGGTGTTGAAGAATAAACGTCGTGTTTCAAATAGAAGTATACTATGTTGAAATTATAAAGTAGTATTTGTAAATGTTGAACACAAAATAAATTAAAACTATAAAATTCATAAAGTTTTGCGAATATGGTAAGTGGCCAGATACCACAGACCAGATATGGAATAGATCCACAGACGAGGTATGGAATAGACCCACAGACGAGGTATGGAATGGACCAGCGGTTCTTAACCCTTTGCGGACGACAGACGCATATATGCGTTCAAAAAGATCGTTCACCGTGTTCTACGGGTCACCGCACTGGCCGAAGCACACGCGTTTACTGTACGCTTTAAACCTATGTATTTAAACAAATTATCATCTTTGCTTATTTCATTAAAATATATATATATCGTTACATATTTTGCAATTTTAAAGGACTAAAACAACTGAGCAATCGACATTAAATATATAATTATAATTAATTATTAAATTAAACACGTGTTCTACCACGGAAAATTTCAGCACATGGTGCACGATTTTTCCAGGAACTTTCAGGCCTCAAAGGGTTAACCATTTGCTTAACACGGACCCCCTTTAAACAGTTTTTTGTTGTTGCGGACCCCAAAGACTTAACTCAAAATTTAAATCCGTGTAGCCTCAAATATGTACATACATATATTTAAAACACGCAGCAACTGCTCATCAACAACCTTCAAATTTGGAGAGAAGAGATTTATTATTAATAAATAAATAAAACGCAACAAGTATCACGTGCTTTCTCTTCAGTCATTCACTTGCGTGTGTGAGGACTTCGTGGATGCCCGGGGATTCGCGGACCATAGGTTAAGAACCGCTGAAATAGACTACTCATCCAATGTATTTTTGTGTCACACGGCTTGGGGGTGCAAGAACCTCATTACCATTTTCGTGTCACACACAGACGAGGTCTGTGATTAACACTCTCACGAAGTTTCCTGATAAGTCACCATAAAATGTGTAATAAACGGGATCAAATCCAACAAATAAACATACAAGAAAATTTGTCACAAGTCATTAAAAATTACAGATTTGCCAGCAAAGCACTATCGAGCACCACTCCACTGTCCACCGAGTGTACCCACAGTTTTGATCACTAACATGCACTGGTGATGTCTGCGGGGGTGGTTGAAACAACCGTTGAAGCGATAAATAACAATTCAACGCACGCACGGTAGACATTCGACTTTCAACTGATAAGAAAATATGCTTATATATTGTATAAATATGCTTTGGTAGCAGTAGCTGCTAACTGTCAGGTGTAGTCTAGTGTGACGCCGAAGTGCGCAGCGCGTTGCGCGTCAGCTGACCTCTGTAAGGGGCCTCACTTAATTTTGGACCGCGCTATCGCTAATATCGTCTATCTAATAGCTCACGCTAAACTTATTATGTTTTCGCGTTAAATCGTCTTTCAAACCATTTCTAATTAACGTTAATCGCGTTTAATATTCACTACTGCTCTCGTTTAACGTTAATTCACTATTGTTTATTACTAATTAATATTGTTTCATTGTTAATTAATTCATGTTTTCGAAACTTAACCCAACGTCTTTCGTGACCTTACCCGGTATACATATTCGACTCTTTCGCTTATTATACGTGGTCTGTCAGTACATTTAAACAATTTTAGGATCTATTTAACCCTCA
Organism: Macropis europaea; assembly: GCA_916610135.2. Taxonomy (NCBI): domain Eukaryota; kingdom Metazoa; phylum Arthropoda; class Insecta; order Hymenoptera; family Melittidae; genus Macropis; species Macropis europaea. Next base: position 52,394,769 of record OU744343.1, on the reverse strand, counting down.
TCCGTCCCTCATTTTCCCAACTTAATTTGTCCCTTGGTGTCAAATTGACACAACGGTAAAAAATGACGAATGAAATGATAAATAGTTAAATTTTCATATTCTTATATTACAAATAAAACAATGAAATTTTTGTACATTCAGTACATTCAAGCATAAGATTGTTCACATCGTTTAGAAATAATTATGGGATGTGGAAGACATTCTGTTTTTTCACATTTATCGCATTTTTGCGAGAACGATATGTCAAATTGACACGAGGGACGGGTGAGGGTTAAATAATTATTTTGATTTTTAATCATTTTTCGATTTAAATTATTTTTCATTTATTCTATATTTGGGGATTCGGCCTACCGGTTTTCGTGACCTTATCCGGTTTACATATTCGACTTTTTCGTTTATACGTAGTCCTCCGGTATATTTAAACAATTTTGGGATGCATTTAAATAATTTTTTGCATTTTTATTAATTTTTCGATTTTAATTATATTTCATTAATTCGATATATCGAAACGCGATCCAGTACTACGATTAAACAGGAATAGTTGAATTTGAATTTCACTTCTGATATTTTAAATCGGTTAATGCATTGTTTACATTAAAGAATAATTGGATAAACTTACAGTTTGCTACAACGCGTTCGTGATTAATAACATTCCAATTCTATTTAGATAACATACCGTCTTCCTGGAGCTATCGCAGTTCCAATCGTAATATTTTTTCTGTGTAAGTTTTTATAAAATAAAATCTCCGTTGTTAAACTATTTAACAAATAGTATTACTCGATTAACTCTGATTAGGGGAATGTAAGTATAACCAAAATCACTACACTGTTCAAAATAATTAAGGGATCATACACTGAAATAGTTAATTGGTCAATAAAGTGTTCGATACTATGAACCTTCTAAATACTGTACAGAGTAATGTTGTAGAGTTAGATATTCAATATTTTGATCATTGCTGATATTTGAAAGATAAAGAAAAATGATTGAAAATAACGAACCTCTAATGGTTTTGAATAGTATGTGTGTTAAAAGTCATGGAAGTTTTAGTCGAAAAAGTTGTAATTTTTTCTGCCCCTTTTCTGTTCCAGGACTACCATCCATACATCCTGATGACGTCGTCAGCACGGTAGTCATTTCTTCTACTGGTGAGTCGGATGATTGTTTGTTTATTCTTTCGGTTCCCATCACGTCGTACGACAAAGGTCCGAAACGACACGGAAATCGGTCGTATAGTAGTATTGTTTTTGGTGAGCACAGTGACCTCGGGTGTGATCTTAACACCCACTTAGTAAATGTGATGATGGAGTCCCATATAAGGATGTAGAATTGATAAAATTGTATCTTGTAATCTTCTTTCTGTGCCTGAATATACTTTAAAGTTGCAAATGTATCCTGATGTACTTTAAAGTTGCAAATGTATCCTGAAAGATAATCTGCCTCGCCACGGTATTATGCATTCATCCAGTGACAATTCTTGCTTTGGCGTATATACAGTTTGGAATTTGTTTTGTACATAATTTAAAACTTCTCTAATTTTGAATAATTTGTCGGTCTTGTCATACAATAGATCATTATTGCAAAAATCCCACATTCTCCATATTTGCATAAATCTATTGCGACTCATTATTTTTGGAAAAATTGGGGTTTCTATATATCAGGCTTTGGCGCCTGAGACGTGTCGAGCACTAGGGCCGTCGCGGGGACCAAGACACGCGGCGGGAAAAAGTGGGCGTTGCTTCCGAAAATCGGCCGTCGTGAGCAGTTGATTCCAAAGCCTGCTATATATGAAAGAGTTGACCAGTAGTCATATATATCATCTTTACGTATTTGTCCCATCAAGATAATTAAACCCAGAAACTTTTTCATTTCTGTCACTGTGACATCAACCCATCTCAGTGTTTTATATTCTTTATACCTGTTTGCAACCTGAAAGTGATATCTATTTGTTTCTGTTACGAATAATTCAAATAAATCATTACCCAGAAACAACTGCACTATTTCCCATACGTTTTCTTGATCTTGAGGTATCGTGTTCACGCTTGAAGTTCGACCATATGCTTCTAGTTGAAGTTCCATATCATTCTGTGACCAATCATCGACATCATTGACAATACTGTCTTCATCCGTGTCAGAGGCGGAACTAACAACATCATCTTCTGATTCGCTCAGAAGTATTCGACGATTATTTTGACGTATGGGAAGAACAGTACTATCATTTTCGCTACATTCATAATCCATTATCTGCATATCGCTGCCTTCAGAATAGTCTGATAGTGCGTCCATGAACAACTCATCACTTAAATGTTCACTGTTATTTCTTGACATTTTTAACAGTATTTTTTTATACCTTAAACTTTATTTTTTAATATTTATAATTTTTAACACCATTAAATTGATGGATTTTATTATAGAAACAGTTCGACACTAATGAACAACTCGAGATCAAGCGACTAGTATGTAGATAAATAAAAAAAAACGCGTTGCTAATGACAACGTGGGAGATCTCCCCGATCGGTCGGCCACCGATTTACTTTAAAGTGGGGAGCTCTCTCCGATCGGTCGGCCACCGATTTACATTGAAATGGGTAGATCTACCCGATCGGTCGGCTAAGTGTTAAGCCACTTGAGAGTAGCGCGCGGCTGAGTCGCGGCATTTCGAGTCGCGAGCACTCGAGGGTCGCGCCACTATGAAATACATTGCGGCTTATGGGGCTATTTCCACACGCGCGGCTGCGACTCGAGCCGCGCACGACTGGAAAATACAGGCGCGACTCTCATCGCGACCGAATGCCATAGTGCTTCAGAAACCCGAGAAAGGTTGGCTATTGTTCGTGGGTGAACCTTGTCCTCTTCGGTTGGGCCCGCTACACGTGGTATCCACATGTGCGGGTCCTTTTCCGGAAACCCAGAAAAGTTGGCAAAATTCTAGAATCTTTTGTGTACGCTATATACAGAATTACTGTTTAAATGTTATGTTATAAGTTTTATAAAAAAAGGTCAAATTTACTACATATAGTCAATCCGTAACCGACTTAGTAAACAATTAAGAACAATGCCATTTATACTGTATGCCGAATCCACAGTCGATGGCAGAATTTCCATTTCATTTATTAGACGTTATTAGGGCAACGTATTTTATAACTTGATCGTAAAAAGAATGTCAATCATAATAAATGCAAAACTTCCTAAGCACTCGATGTTTTAACTACCAATGTACGCGTTCCGTAAATAAGAGGACCAGCCAGGTCATAAATCATTTGAACTAAGTAAGTCGAGTCGAAATGATAAAAGTATTAATAAAAATGCCTTAATGAATACACAGCGTTTAAGTATTCAAATATTTTGTGAAGGTGTCATAAAAGCTCGTACAGAAAATACTGCAGGTATCGATAGGGTACGTGTAGCGGTGCGACACAATAGATATTGCCGTGACGGTGCCTGGCCAAGGATCGCCGAATGCAAGACACTATAAAAATAGTTCGGAGATTTCTAGCCGCAAGGCTGCGTAAAAATTTATTTTTTAATCATTTTCTGCACACCTTCAACAATTATTTTCCACATACATCACGGACATACCCGACATACAATTTTTAGGGCTGAAAAAATACGTAATTGTGTACATAAATAAAATAGTAAATGTCTATTAAATGTTCCTTATTTTATATTTAAAAATCACTTTAGATACATTATTTACGCCTAGACTTTACGATAGAAATTTAAATAATACTGATGAAGCCAAAAATAAATACTTAAATTCATTGCGGCAGAATATAAGACTTTAAAAATCTGCGATTTCGGGGCTCAGGAATTACGGTATTTAATAGATATGAACTTAAGAATATGAGGAATACGAGGTGCAATATCACGCCCAACTCTTCTTATATTCAATTTTTTCTCACACATATATTGAAAAAATAAATTTTGACACAGTTTTCGGGTTTTTCAACCACTGTACGTCAGTTTGCTGCTAGAGAACGGCATCTGAGAATGTTGTTCATTACCGAAAAGGGAATAATAAAAAGAGAGTCATTCCGCAAACGATTTGACAGTAAACTCATATAGGCAACAGATGTAGCAGAAAATTTAGAGTGAATTGGAAAATTGATTCATGAGGGTACACTACTGTCCTTGTAAAACATGCTTAACAGATCTATAGGCTTTATGGCTTTATTACCACCGTGCACGTCGCAAGGGAATCGCAGTTAGCATGAACCATCCTTTACTTCCGAGACCCAACATTCAGGTACACCATCATCCTCTCCACGTAAAAATTCGCTCCTCCTACGAAAAAGTCAATGAACTATCCACCAATCACACAACTACCGCAAAACACACGCCCTAGACACACCTCCTTCCAAAACCAAATAAATAGCCATCCTCTCGAAATTCTATATTAATATTCAAACGCAGTACTTAGCAAGTAATTGTCAAATTCATTCCTCGAGACTTTCATTCAATCGCGAGATGGATACATTCAATGTTGAATACTTTATTAACGAAGTTGAAAATCGTCCAGTAATCTGGAATATGGAATGTTCCGATTATTCGGACAGAAATAAGAAGAAGTCGGCGTGGGAAGAGATCACTACGCTATTTGGCGGCGAAGGATTACCGGAAGAAGAAAAAAAACAGTTGAGTAAGTGATTCTTATTTATTTAAACTTAGAAGTAAATATATATATTAGTTAGTTTGTGTGTGTACATTTGTAAATATACATGAGTGTATATTTATATACATACTAACTAACTCACTAACAAGAATATGAAAAATCGATTTTTATAAATTTAATACTTCAATCTAAATTATATTTAAATATATTTGTACTGCCATTCAAGTTGTCCTTCTCCTACAAAATAGTCGGCAAAAATATCCGTATAGGATCTTGCTCGCCTACTGCCTCTTCTACTGTTTTGATACTCCATTCTCTCAAATTGTTCTGGACATACATGCGCCGTATCTTCAAAAGTGAAACCGTCTCTGTCACAAATATAATTGTGCAAGATACAACAAGCCTTTATTATGTCACAGGCGAAGTCTATATCTACGTTTAAAGGCCTGTGGAATATTCTCCATTTGTTGGCTAATATTCCAAAAGAACATTCAACGAATCTTCTTGCTCTGCTTAATCTGTAGTTAAAAACTCTTTGTTTCACCGTCAAACTGTTACCAGCATACGGCCGCATTATTCTATCTGACAACTTGAAGGCTTTGTCCCCCAGTAATACAAATGGCACTGGTGTTGGATCATTAGATGCTATTGGCATTTTTTCGGGTACATTTACTTCATTATTTATTAGTTTGCCATAGAATGCACTGTCTCTGAAAATAGCAGCGTCACTGCATTTACCGTAAGCACCAACATCAATGCTGATGAACTTATAATCCGCATCGCAAATTGCTAATAAAACAATAGAACAATGTTTTTTATAATTAAAATACAAAGAACCACTATGAGGTGGTTTTATAATTTTAATATGTTTGCCATCTACCGCCCCAATACAATTCGGAAAATGGGATTGGGATTTAAATCTATCGGCTATTCTAATCCAGTCTTGTGTTGTTGGTTGAGGCAAATGTTCTTCTTTCATAATTGTCCAAATAGCCACACACACTTGTCTGACTATGTTACTAACTGTCGTTACGCCAATTCGAAAATAATGATGCAAATCAGTGAGACTGTTTCCTGATGCAAAGTACCTGAAAATGTGTTATTCTAAATTACAAATATAATTAAATTTGTTATTTTTACAGACCTGAGACTACAGAAAAAATGGAAGAACATGAGGGATTGTTTCTTCAGGGACTTGAGGAAACAAAAGGATACGAGGAGTGGCTCGGCCGCCACACCGAGAGTACAATATGTATTTTTTTCGGAATTACAATTTTTAAAACATGTGGCGAACACCAATAATACGCAGGGCAATTTTGCAGAAGAAGATGTTGCGGAGGAATTTGAAGAAGGCCCTCATCCATTTCGAAAAGATCCACACAAGAGAAGAAGAACAAATACTGATGTGGATGATAGTACAATCATGGATATGCAAAGGAGAAGTATCCAGATGCGAGAGGAGCGGGAAGACTTAAATGCGGACGAAGATAGGATGTTCCTCCTATCGTTAGTTAGCGAACTTAAGAAGGTTCCCGAGTATAACAAATTTGCACTGAAGACAAACATAATGTCGCTAATTGGGAGCGCACAATTAAGTCCCCCCCAGCCGGGTCCACCAGCATACACCTCACGTGGAGAACAGAATCTGTATCGCCCGTATGATAGAATTCCGGGATCTCGCCACGCGTACGATAGTAACGCACCTGGACCATCCCGGCTACTGGCGACACAGATGTTGTCGCCACCACATAAATTATATGGCAATACAGATTCTGATTCCACTGACAAACATTGATGTAGGAATCGGCTGCGCGTGTGTTGAATGTGTGTGCAATGCCCGAGCGTATGTGTATGTGTAGTACGTGTGAGAGCGCGACAATGGAAAAACGATGGTGTGATTGAGGAACGAGTGCGTGAGTACAGTTTGATGTAGTATTGCGAGCGAATAAGACGTTTCATTGTGTGCTGTTATATTTTTTCTAATTTGTTTGGTACTAATAAATTTGTTAAGTATTAAACGTTTTTCTTTGAGTAATCGCCTGCTTTGAACAACCTAGCCAAATGCATCGATCCCGCAAATAATTTTCCTACATTGATTGCATAATTAAATTACATTCCAATTTTTTTTAATAAATATTATAAATGATAATACAATTTGTAATATTTACGGTCAATTTGATTCACTTACCTTATGGTCACTAATAACTTTTCCTCAGGGGAAATACAAGCCCTCATGTATGTGGTAGTGCAAGTGAGTGATGGTCTCAATTTCGATAACAATTCGTCGAATACTTTTACCGACATTCTTGTATAGTTGAAAAATTTTCTGTCATATTTTCTCAAATCATAATAAAAAACATGGAATGCTCCTTTTAGTGAACGCTCCGATAATAAGGGATGTATCCAATATTTATGCTTTCTTTTAGCACGCCTGGAACGCTTATTTATCAACCACAGAGCAACTATTTCTTCAACGTCCATTGTTTTCGGTAACAGCGTTAACGTTTTATTTCGCGACGACTGGATGACGCGCACTTCAAAGTAGATTTAGATCTGCGTACGATGTTTCACAAGTTTTGTGTGTTGTACGAGGTGGGAGAAATCTGTTTCCATTGGCGTTTCTCTGTTCTGGGTGTGTCTACTGCAGTGAGAGTGGAAAATTGTTTCTAAAATTTGGGCGGCAAGTAACGCTATTGTTAAGGGGTCAACGTTGTCTTCTTCGATGGGGCCTGACGTACGTAGTGTCCAGGCCTGCGAGTCCTACACAAAAGCGTTCATAAGATAATTTAGTGTCCGTGTCGGCTAAACCGAGCATCAACGAATTATTAATTTTTACTACCTAACATCTGTAGGCCGAGGAATGCTCCGAAGTGATTTGCGGTCGCGCGACACATCAGATGTAGATATGTAATAGCATGATCTAACAGCGAAATGTAATCATCAAAAGGACGGATAAGTACTTAAACAGTAACAACTGTCGCACCGCCTTCTTCGTCTCCTGCTCCGATCGCCTATGCGCCCATCTGGCACTAAAAGATGTTTCGGAGTCGCCCCCATGTGGTGCTAAGCCACTTGAGAGTCGCGCGCGGCTAGTCGCAAGTGGAAATGAGCCCTTAGATCATACTTGTGGTAGTAACCTTCATTTATTAGAGTCAGGTTAGGGTCTTCTTGTACGTCGCGTTATCAAGTTATATTCATATCGCGAGAGTGTATATGATGTATGAGAAATGATAGAATTCGAAAGATTCTATACTTTCTATTAACCCCTTGCCGTACAATAATGAGTTACACTCGTGACACAGAACATGATTGATACGTTACAAATACGAGTCCAACTTTTGTGCACATTCCTTAAAGTTTTGCACTACAGCACAAATTGACCTTCAAAGGATTGTTAAAAGCGAACTGTATGTGCTGATAGACGCTCCTCATTTATCACGGCACTCTAGGACTGAAATAGCAAACTTTGTCGCACGAAATCGTTGGAAAAATCGTATGGCAAGGGGTTAATTGTCAAATATTTTTATGTGATGATAATGAATGATATTTCATGAAGAAGTCGAGCACCCCTCGACCTTTTTATTTTCATTTTTACTGTTAGTTTCAGACGAATATAATTGAATAACATCGATGACGACGACAGTATGATTGTCCAATTTTTCGCGAGAATAGAGTCATCTTTATTCACGTTGCAATGTTAAAATTTACGTGCGAGAAGGACACTTCGCAACGGGAAGATTTCGATATCAAAGTATCAAGCTTGAATACTATTTTCAATTATTCAAAATGTACTTTGATGGAGGCTTCGACCGAGGAGTGACTTTTAATAATATTAGAGTCACTTTGCTAAATATTGGAGTCATTTTTCTCAGTAAATTATTTCTTACAGTTTCAAAGACGTCATTTTGCTTAAAGAATCTTAGACCGCTTAGACGAATCAGTCACTAATTATCATTTTTAGATGAGGATTTTCAGGTATATATTTCCGTGTTCATTGCCTAATCTCACTCATGTGCCGAGGTGCTACTTGGGTGGGCGAAGGCAATGGGGACGATGACATGTGTTCAATCAAATTTTTAAGCTGCTGGCAATGCGTAGTGTATTGTACACGACATAAGTCTGACATGTGTGAGTGTTGTATGGTTAAGCTGTGAGACTTTCGTCGGTTTTGACTTCTTCATTACTAATCAATTTCATTACTTTTCATTATTATTCAATTTTACTTATTATTATTCAACCTACAAACCTCACAAATGTATTCATAAATAAAACATAATAATTTCGAATAAAATTTTCCAAATCATGATACCACTATTCGTATTATTCTTGCAAAGCAATTTTCATCCATACGATGAAGATTACTCGTAAAAGTTAGTCCAATTCAGAGGCAACGTTCGTGTCATTTTTAGCAGTAGAGTACTCGTACAGAGTTTTTAAGAACGAGTAGAAGTGTTTTGTTTATTGTTTGATGCGCGTAAGACGTATATAAGGGGAAATAGGGGCAGGCGATTGTTCGGGTGGACCAGTGGCGGACCTTCTCACGCCGAAGCTCGTCAGGGGTCACTTGCTCATGCGTGACAGTGATGACACTACCTTGCAGGTACGTGCTGAGGGTCGGGGGTTCGAATCGCGGTCCACTCGGGCATATGTTGCAGGGTTCTCTCTCCCTGTTCGATCATTCCTTCGCTAACGTAATCCAAAAACATGACACGAAAGTCTGACGACACGTTTCACTCTTCGTAAGCGCCATGCACTTGCCTTTTTCTCTTTCTATCAGAGCTTTGCAAAAATGATACAAACCTCTTAAACGCAATGATCGCTCGCGCTTGCCAGCTGATTTCAGGAAATGGTACGTACTTTCTTAGAGTGTGAATGATGATGACGAAGCGTGGGTGTCGGAGGCGTCCCGCGTGACGTTGTTATGTATGCGTCACTGTATTATGTACGCGTCACGTTGTTATGTACGCGTCACAGAGCTATGTATGCGTCACGTCTGCAGTGACTTCCATTTTAGATAAGCTACCTCTAAGTCACCTCTGTACAAAGAAAACCATCCCCTATATAAATCTCGCCAAAAGGGCCCCTGGGCAGTTTGTTACAAGAACTTGAAAGTATTACATCAACACTCCTGGTCCTGCGAAATCACTTGTACTTCAAAATAAAAGTTTTGTTATGACATTTGGATCTATCAGAACGAGTCTCGTTTGATTCCACAACGTAACAACGTTCTCTTTAGGGTTATGCTTGTTGCACTCGGGCGGTATGTGCAAGTACAGTGGAGCAATTGTGTTGTTGCGATTGCGTTTTTGCCATTTTTTTCAATATAGAGTTAGGTAGGTAGGTAGCTTACTTCTCAGTGTGCGTGGTTAGATGTAAGTAGGTAAGGCCAGGGCAAGTTTTCACATTCTCTCCTGCGTGCCCATTCATTCGTTGTTCGCGTGATAAACCTGCACCTCGGAAGTTTGGGAAGTGTTCGCGATGAATATGACGCGAGTTGATGAAGCTCCGGCGTCTTCGAGTTGCTCAGATTCGAACGTGAATTCTTCGAAGCTAGCTTTAAGGCGCGTACGCGGACAGGTCAGGTTTGAAATGCTCATTCCTTGCACGAGATGCTTTTGCACGTGGAAGGATTAGCGGTTCTGTGTATATCCAGAATTGCTGATCTGCCCACAGAACATCTCTGTAGACCAGCGAGTTTCATTTTCGATGAGGTTTCAGGGGGCTGGAGCCCGAAGAACGAAGAGGGTAAGAGCTGAAGAGTCCCGGCAAACTGCCATGAAGAGGGAAACTACTAATGACCGTGCATCCTTGAGTGTATACATATGTATACCTGGTGCACTCAACGGTGCACAGTCATTTTTCGGTTACTACTTTGTCACTGTGCTCGCCCGTAGTTATAGTGATAGTAGTAGGAGTTTGTTTCTGTCCACTTGTTTGTTTCTGTCCATCACCCAGTACTTTGGACAAATCGCATTTTGAATTCGCGTTGCGAAAAGTCTGATCGTGTTTGAGTTAGCGTTGCGACGAAATAAAGATCACATTGTTTTGTTTTGCAAATGAAAATGCTAGGTAACGTTCGCTGTAGTGTTGCGAGAAATATAGATCTCGTTTGTCTTAGAGTTGCGATAAAATGATGATCACATTTGAATTGGAGTTGCGAATAAGATTCACCGCGTTTGATTTAGCGATGCGAAACATACAGCTCGCGTTTGTTTGGCATCCTTCAAGTTTCATTTATTATTATAGTGTTGCGATACTGATGATACGCGTTTCTTCCAATTAACTTTTCAGTATAAATAAATTAGAATTTTATTAGAGTTGCGTCAATAATTAATGACGATGTTCTTTTACTTTCTATAAATTAATTAATTGCGAGTTTCTAAAGCAGTGTTGCGCTACAGAATGGCAGCGATTGAATAAAAGTTGCGTACAATGAAGTGCCCAGACTTTTTACTAGGATCTGCTGGACCATCCTGTAGCTAAAATGGCTGCTTTTTTATGGTCTTCGCAGCCAGAATGACTGCATTTTCGCAGTCTGATATGACTGCACTTTGTCACAGTCTAAGATGACTGTATTTTGTCACAGTCTGATATGACTGACTTCTTGGCAATCAGAGACCATCATAGACCCTATATGACTGCACTTTGTCGCAGTTTGACATGACTGCGCAATTTTTTTTAAACTTAGTGTTGGGTACAATGAAGCACAAAATTGCCCGCGTTTGATTTTTTAACTAAAATCGCGTCTGATTATTTGAGCAGCCCTTTTTTGGCTGCTCTGGGGAGATTTTCTATTAAATAAGTTAGTGCTGCGTCATAAATACTCCACTCACGCGTAGTTTGAACTTGAATGATTCTGAATCTGGCTATTGATTTTTTTCAATCAACCCTTGTCAGGGCAGATACTTATTTTTTTACATTTTCATGTATTTACCAAGTGTCTATTAATACAAATACTGCAAACAATTTTCACTTCACGAGAAATATAAATTGTAATAATTATTTTTATATTTTTCAGACATTTCATTCATTTCAATAATTAAGTTCATTTTTATTATACGCGACTAAAAATAGTGATGAATTCCGTTATTAAACCTGTATAGTTTCTTGGGAGATAATTCAATCGCGTTATTTATAAATTTATACAGATCGATGCACGATAAGGTGGGAGATATTTTTCATAAATTTTCAAAACTACTTTGCATAAATCAGAATTAACTCGCGATATTAAATTTTTCGATTACGATAAACCGCAAAGAACTTGCATAAAAATGGTACATGAATGGAATCGCAAAGTTACATTGTGATGGAGTAATACATTTTTTTTACGCAATCGATATCGCGCGTTGGTGCTATAAATTAGAGTGTATTGCAGCAAAATGTAATTATTTCGGTTTATCTATTTACATATAAATAACTTCCTTTATGGTATTCTATTAAATCCTTAACTCATTTCTGTTTCAATCTGAGTACTCGGATCAAATTAAATTCATTAGTCTATCGATAATTAAAATTTACTTAAAATTTTGTTTAATGCATCGGCTCGACGTATCAGTTTTGTGCGTCTAATAAATTCAATTTACTAATCACATGAGTAAAGTTTCTGTTTCAGATTTTAGAAGGATTATTTTACAAGAAACTTTAGATCTCGGGTTAACAAATACAGATTTGAAATTCTTCGTATTAAAGTATCTGTTGCAATTATACTAAAGCTTTGGCAGATTATGCTTCAGGGATCATCGTGGGTTCAATTACTGGTACTAATGAAAGTAAATGTTTTCTTAGATTCGTGAGATTTTTTAAGTAACTAAACGAATCGATATACATAGTGAGTGTCTCAGAGATCATCGTCGGATCAGTGAACCGAAGAAAGAAGAACTCAAAGAAGAGCTTTAACATCTTTACAATAAGAATAGAAGATAAGAAGACAAATTAGGAATAAGTGGAAGTGGAAAGAAAGATTCATACCCTCCCATGATTACTTATCTGAATATTTGAGAAATGTTTGTGTCCATTCTGTAAGACGTCACATGCTGCGCCTAACGTATCCTAAGCAACGTGACCAAGGTCAGAGACGAAGCATGTTCCAGGCGAAGGCATCTGGACTTGGTCTCTTGACACCACCCCTCCGGGCCCTTCAAAAACTCAACCCCGGGCCTAAGGATCATACGAGCAAAGTCAAGGGCAGCGGTTTAGGAAGAGTCAAGATCATTCTATTCCGTACCGCTGAATTGAACGGACCTCAAATATATCTCTTGTTAGAACTCGCCTTGCGTTATTGTTTTATATAGTCTTACAATTCTTTAGTTAGATATGATAGGTAGGGCTTTAAGTTAAGTTAAAACGAAAAGGCACGAACATGTCAAAAATCATGTGTAAGACACATTCTTTTTAACGCGGAGCTTCAGGGTCTGATACTTGACGAGTGCTGCGCAGGGAACGTTGATTCTGGGAAACTGACCACCTGCAACCGTTATCGAGAGGAGATGGGCTTATGTTTGGTTGAGGACCCGTCGCAACGACGAAATGGGCCACGGTCCTCATTCTGTGACGAGTCACCGACGAAGTCACGCGCTCTTGAAAGACTAAAAGATATTTTACGTGCTAGAAGTCCTAGCAATATTATAACGTTTCTTACACATGTTTGTCCCCTTCTTTATTCATAGTGTTAGGTAGGGCGTCAGGTTTTTAATCAATGAAAAGATTGTTTGTTTCAGAAATCATTACGGAACATCGTTAATGAAGAGAGGAGACAAATGGTAAAATATTTAAATTTTGTCCTCATAAATATTTCTTAGGTGTATTGCTAGGTAGGAATTTCGATGTATAATTTGAATTTTAAGAAACTTAAACAATCAGAAATGCATATGATCCCATGACTTAGTTAGATACATAGTTAGGTAGGCTTATTGATAAATTAGATACACAGTTAGGAAGGGTACTATAATGTAAGCGAAACGATTTGAATACATAGAAAGTATGGTCTTCCCCCATCTATACATAGATACAAAGCTAGGTAGGGATCAGAATTTTAATTTCAGACAAAAGCAAAGTAAACACATTTCTTAGTTAGATATATTGTTATATAGGGTATTATATTTTCAATCTTGCAGAAATTGTTTCTTTCAGAAAGCATCGTGGCACTTTTGAAGACCAGAAATGCAGAAAAGAAGAAAATTATAAATAAGTAAAAAATATATTTCTCCAAATTTCACTTAGATATGTGGTTAGGTAGAAAATCAGATGTTTAATGTTAAATTAAAAAATCTGAAGAACTAGAAATTCACGTTCTTCCAAGATTTTCTTAGACATACTGTTAGGTAGGTTTAGCCAATCATGATAGGCAGGATATTAATTAATTATTATCTATAAAAATCATATTTTATTTTTCTTGCTCTGTAGTTGATAATTATATGCAGGGCATTTTTTTCAGAATCCTTAGAAAATAAGTAAATCTCTAATAAGATTTAATAATAAATAAAATATATTTTTATATGTGACGTTTGCTTTAATTTAGCCCGGAAAATTTAGTACAAAAGCACCTCTTGCTACATATTTACAAATTATTCCATAACCGGACAATTTGTAAATCTGGGCCAACAGGCTGATATATTAAAAAAAAAAGGAAATTTCCCGAAAAATGGAGGGTAGATGGGTCGTGGATAGGGTAGGTCTCGAATTGCAGCAATCTCCTCGTGGTGAGACCCGGGCAATCGATATTATTTATAGTATAAATTAGTCAATATTTATATTCTCTAACAAATTAATGTGTTCATAATACCGAACTAGTGGCTACTAAATTTAACAAAATTTCATGCATTATCAGATAACTTCAAAAAATTTCACAGGTTCATTTTGATGAGAGTAACCTAGCTTACGCAGAATTTCATGCCCAACACTCTGGTTCTTGTTAGAATGGCGTATCTCTTTCGTTTTGCGAAAAACTCAAGAATTATTAAGGGCTACGTCAGTCTGCCCAGCCATACCGGTCGGAATTCTTCGATTCAGCGAAAAATCATAATATAAAACTGTATCACATCAGTGTTGTTTTAAACGATGTATGTGAAAATTGGGTATTCGTTTTCATCTGTTTGCTATTTGGCCACATGTGATATAGAGATGGTGTTAGAGATGACGTGAACTGCTATTTGTGAATCACTCGTGATTCACAAATAGGAGTTCACGCCATCTCTACTGTTATACTTATTCCCCGCAGATACTACCTAACCAACCTGTCTCCTTTTGCTCGATGTAATTCCTAAAGTCACCGTTCTAAATTGTAGAGTGCGCTAAAAAACCATTGATTTTGGACCATGTCGGTATTTCAGATCGTGTGACACGAGTCCCATAAGATGATAGTAGTTTGATCTGTAGTTTGTCTATGGTACACGCCACGAGTTTTCAAATTTCCGATTAACCCCACTACGTCAAAATCATGTTCTCTACAAAGATTGATTCCTAATTTCTTTGTGATGCCTGTTTGAAACTGCTGAAACATTATCGTGGCAATGAATTCTACATGGCTGTCAGCAGAAACCATAAAGTTCGATTTCGATAACCTACAAAGCGAAACCTCGTGCCCCGAGCAACGCATTCTTCGAAAATCTTCGCAGACGAACAGAATTCGAGTGCAGAAGAAATTTTCGGTCATCGAAAAACGCAAAACTATTTCTAAGCGTTCGTGTGAGAACTTTTTAAAGATGTCAGTCTCGTTCAATAAAAAATTGTGTACAGAAGAAGCGAAGTTGAAGAACGAAGCTTTCCGAGTGGGATCCAAAAGCGTCTCGTGTCTGCAAGGAAAGTCGAGAATTTCTCTGCATCGAACGGGCCAGGATAAAGATTTTCAAAGTAACGGAGAGTCAGAGGGTCTCTCGAAAGAAGAAAAATTTGAATCTTGTTTTTCTATGGAGAAAAAGAGCCAAACTTCGAATGAAACAAAGGCAGCGGAAGATAGAATAATCGAGGACGCTATGTTTAGTTGTCCCCTCGAGTTGGTCGAGATGTACTCTGGTAAAAAAGAAGATATCGAGCTGTCGAATTTTAAGAAACAGTCGAAAACGAATCGAGAAAAATCCATCAGGGTTTTTCCAAAAGAAGACGGCGAGTTTTCGGAACTTCTGAGTTCTGGAGAAAATTTTTCGTGCAGGATGAGATCGAGAAACAAAGATAGCATAAATTTGAAACGTGCTTCGATTATCGAACCGACTCGAGATGGACAGAATTTCGATCACTCGAAACTTCGAGAAGAGTCTACGGGAAGAAGTACGGGTGTACCCACTGATGACGTAAAGATTTTAGGCGAATCTCAAGATCTTGTATCAGAGAAGATGGATGATCATTTAAATTCTAAAGATTCTCTAAAAGATAGTATAAAGAACGTAAGTCGTTCTAACGCAATCCAAAATGTAGCAGAGGAATTAAAACTCGACAAATCTATCGATCATGTCACTTCCATAAAAAAAGTCGCGGAAGAAAATGTAGCGACGATCGAGGAAGAAGATCGGTCTATAGATCGTCGAAAAGTAGATTTGGTTTCTCCTTCGAGCGAATCTGATCAAGATTCCACGAATTCGAGTGAAATCTACACATCGACGTTGTTTGAATCGACCGTTTTCGATGATTCGAACCAGATTACGGTAATCGAATCGAAAGGAAGCGAATCGAGTTTCGATAGACAAACTTCCAACACGGAATCGATAAAGGACAATAATTTGAAAATAATTGTCGAGAGAAAATGCGATAGAATCGATACGGGAGTGATCGATAACGATCGAATGAAAGTGTCGAAAATCGATGAGAAGAAGGAGAAGAAGGAGAAGCCGCGTAAGGACGAAAAAATATACAAAATTTTACTAAGAATTCGTGAACGATTGTCTTACGACTTCAAAAAGATGGGAAATTCGGAAAAGTTGATGAGAATTGTTCATACCACTGGTATTGCTAAGTTAAAGACAATGTTACAGCGTTTAGACAACACCATTGTGAGGTAAAAAGAAATAATTGATTTGATTTTTTTTTTTAAGATCAGTTACAAATTTTTTGCTTAGTGTATTAACCCTTTGACTGTTCAGCGCCTGTAGGCCTCTCACCGTTTACTGTCAACGCGCATAGGCGTTCGGTAGAATGGCTCAGTACGTGCTACTGCAGCTCGGCCGCTCGCAACGTTCGCCTCATTTCCATAGTAGCCCTCAGTCAAAGTGTTAAACAATTTCTTTAGACGTGTTTATTCAGTTTTAAACAAAATTTTATTTAATATAACTTTTTCGACTAAAATTGACGAAACGGACGAAGCTAACGAAAAACATGAACGTACAACGAAAACAAGCTAACAAATTAACAACCAATTGAACAAGCAAACAATACAAAACAATTATGGCCAAACAAATAAATCGAACCCACTAATAAAGAAAACAGCGTGACAGAGACTTAAATAAATCGACAAAATAAGGCAATAAACAATCAAACAAACAAACAAAGCGGAGAAAGAAACAGTTCAACGAACAAAGAGAACAGACTAACAAACAGTCAAACGATTAAACGGAACATACTAACAATCAGTCAAATAGACAAACAGTAGAAACTGACAAACAAACAAAACAAATTAGCAAATAGAACAGACTAACAAGCAAATAAAACAAATTAATAAACAGTCGAACAAGCAAACTGACAAACAAAACAAATTAACAGACAGTCAAACAAGCAAACTGACAAACAAAACAAGTTAACAAACAGTCAAACAGACAAATAAACAATTAAGTAGGGAACAAAGCAAACTGATAGACAATCAAACAAAACAGGCATCCAGCAGACTAACAAAGAGACAAAAGAACAATTTTTTTGTAAAATTGTTCTAAATATAGAAAACAAATTTGTCTAATTTTATAAATTGTACTGAACAGGTGCAAGAGGTATATTTATAGTTCAAAAGACGGTTGCGAAGCTGATGGAGAGATTACTATACTCTTATCTAACTACATTTGTCAATTAATTGACGCTGTAAAGAAGAGTAAGCATGTTATGGAGGAAGTAGGTGTGGTCACTCATTATTTATAATAACATATAACCATTTGAGTTAGCTCAAACGCAGCTCGACCGCGTTTCTCACATTCTATATACAGTGTGATTACAACACTGATGGCCACCAGAGCTGTGACTTTCCTCCATTAGGTCCATTCCCCTCGTTCCCCTTCGGTGAAACGATGACGTCGTCACAGATTACAACCTGTATGAGGGGAATGGACCTACAGTGGGGGAAGGCAGCAGCTCTGGTGGCTATCACTGGTCTAACAATGTAGGGTGAGTCACGCAAGTGGAACGGTTTATAACTCGAGTTTGGTTTAAGATAAAAAAACTTGTAAAGGAAACAGTTGAATGGTATAAGAATGCCTATTTTCCTCTAGGCTCAATTTTTTTATAAGTGCAACGATGCAACCAAAAAATGCAAATGCATTGTTTTTTTAAATGGAAATGCATATTCTTTCTTACGTGGATCGATTCTTTAGAATATTCTGCATAAAAGAGTATTAAACAGTAGAATGTTAAAAAAATCAATATTTCGAGAGATATTTCAAGTTTTTAAGTCCACGGCATTATTTATTTTTTATTATTTATTCTTTTCTTTATTTTATTTTTTTTTAGATTCACGATATCGACGAAAGATTAATGAATTCGTTTTGAGGAGTACTATGAAATGTAAAATATATAATTCCATATGAAACCGCAAACTTAATTTTCATGTATCTTAAAATAAAATTGCAAAATAGTTTGTTTTCACCAATAAATTTGTCTCCTCGTAGCATACAACTTTCGTATGAACAATTTTGTTGTATCTTCAATATGTTAAGAAATAACGGACTGTAACGTATTGGCGTGAACATACTGTGTATCTTTTATACTAGGAATATAAAAACTTTAATGATAATTTTCAATTGTAAAACACGAGAATTTTTACAAGCTCGTAATTACAAGAATGATCAATAAAACCTGATTAACAGAACTAGAAAATTGGCTATAAACAGAAGAGCCGTTTTGCACTTGACCAGATTACTACAATGACACGTGCCACTCAAATGGCGAAACAGTGAATAAATATGCATTCTACTTACTAATCCTTGTAAATTATAGAACTTCAGTTGGACTCCCCGTTTTACTGGTTCCCGGAGTTTCTTCAACCACAATATACAAACAGAAACGTGAGTTTTAAAATGTAATAAAAAATCCTGTATCATTTTGAATCGATGAGAATAATTCATTAATCATATTAAATTCAGAGAAAAGGTGTCAGTGAGATTGTTTTAATCTGGAATCGCTGGATTAAGGAGATTTCTGGATTGATCGAAACCATCTCGAGTTTGATGAAAAACTATTTGTCCGACCATGAAGAGAAGGAAAATTTGCAATACCCACAAAAATATAAGTCGCTACATCCTCGTATGACGAACAATGTACCTGCTATCAATATTAAGTATGTATTTGTCTTTAACTATGTATTAATAAGTAATAATTATTATTAAAATTTCAGACAGAAGACTAGAAATATACGGCCAAAAAACCATAAAATAAATTTGGTGAAGAAGGATAGCTCCGTTGAGACCCAAATGGCCCTTCTTTTAAATTCGAATAATCCTGTGAAACAAAGTAAATCGAAAACGTCTGTGAAGCCTGTACAAACTCCAAGAAATCGAGAAAAAGAAAAACTCGTGAAAAAGCCTGTACTAAGCTCGAATTTCTATCAGTCGAAACCAGCAGCTCCTCGACAAAAGTATCGTGTCTCGAACAATTCGCAACCGGTTTGGAAACCGGGTGGAACAGTGAAAATTCCGTCCTCGAACAGCGCGACGTTACTGGCTCAAAAATCTCGTCCGCAGATGCAAGCGAAACAGGAACGAGCAACAAACGATTCCATGAAAAAAATTATCACCGAAATGACTTTACCAAAAAACAGTGCACCTGCTTTGGAAATGGAAAATCGAAAAATGTCGATCAAGAGAAGCAGCTCTAGCCTGTGGATCAAACAGAATCCTCGAATCAAACAGAAATCTATTTTTCATCGTTCAGAGTCCTTTTATTCAAATAACTGTGAAAATTCATCTTTCTCTGAAAAAATCGGCCGTCAGAATCCGTCAAAAGAGTCAAAGTCTGTTCGTATATCGGAAGAGATTATAAACTCCACGCCAATGGATGAAAAGGAAGATAAGACTGTGAAAATCTTGGATGAATATCAGGGTGAAACGAAATCTGATTTCATTGGCCAGATTGAACGACCTTCAGTCAAAGAAGAGATTAAAATTAACGAAGAAGAACCAACGCGAGATGTGGATCCCTTTCACGAAAAACCTCCAGCAACAAAACTACCAGAAGAAGGTCTAACACCGTCAATTTTATCGAAAGATTTGCCTCCATTTTCTGTCAACAGCGTCAAAGAGGGTTTGGACGCAAAGATCGATCATGGAATTTCTCGAATTAACGCCAATTCAAGTTTCATTTCCATGACGAGCGCAAGTTGCATGGCGGATTTTAGCTCAAGTTCGGAATATGTGACCAAAGTCGAGTCCTCGAAGTGCTGCCAGACGTCCTTGAACTCTGTCTCTTCCTCAAGCACTTCTTACGTGGAGGAAAAAGAAAAGACAAGTTCATTGATAATTAAAAATGAAAAATTAGCAGCGAAGTCCCACGCGATGTCGATAAACATGCTGAAAGAATTTCTGTGCAGCCAGGGCGTCGACAAAAACCTGGTGAACAGGGCTGAGAAGTGCCTGAAGAACAAACAGAAGCCTCATAGGTGTTCAAAGAAGTCTGTAAGCTTCATGGAAGTATCGTCCGATCTTCAGTCTGATCGACGTACAGAAAAAATGAAAAATGAAAGTGGAGAAGTTACAGGAAAAAGAAACGAACTTCCAATCGAAGGTCAAAGTGGCAAAAAAGACGCAGCAACGTTTACGGAGAAGAATTACAACGATGTTGCTTGTCAGACTGATTTACAAAGGTCGTTTAAATTTTCTCAAACTGATTGTAATAGTACACGAGCTGTAGAGGTTCAAACGGAAGTTGATAAAGTTTCCAGAAACGCGTACTCGATGACAGAGTCTGTTTCTGTTAGCGACAATTTTACAGAAACTGTGAAAATTTCCTACGTCTCAAGGTCAGCAGCCACAGAGAGCATGTCAGACGATGTGACCAAGAATTTGGTGAAACATCATTCTCGAAAATCGATTAAAACAGATCCAACTATAATAAAGATCCCTAAAGATGATCAAAATCCGAAAAAAGACTATTCTGAAGTATTTAATGAATTGTTGAATCAGATGCAAGATCATTACGATGAGTCTTTAATAAATTATGAAAAAAATGAGTTGTCTTCAGGTTCATCTTCAATGTCCGCAGAAAACCCTGAAGGCTCAGAGACCAAAATGTCTACTGAACTTCCTGTCAAGGTCATTTCCAGCGAACTGATAGCAGCTCTTCAGGTTGCTGCGATTCGAGCCAGAAATATATATAGGTCCATCGACATCTACGAAAGGCAGTTGAAGAGGAAACTGGAGGAGCGGGAGAACCGAAAAAGTCGCAGAAAAATGTCGACTAAAGGCGTCAAAGTACTTAAAGAAAAATCCAGAAAAATATTCAAGAGTAGCAGCACAGGCACAATTATTCCAAAAAGTTGTAGTCGTAAAAATGACGTCATTGAGATGTCGAAAACGCTCAGACAAGCGGAAGTGACGTCAGCTGTGAGCACAGAGTCTCTCAAACAGTCTGAACACGAAATTCTGAAATCGTGTTCCACGACTTCTCCATCTGTTTCGTTCAGCGAAAACAGTTTTGTAAAACTTGATTCAGAAATTTCGAAAAAGTTGCCCAGCACTGTCGTGTCAAGGGATATTACGTCTCTGGTGGAATTTTTGCTAAACGAAACAGAAAATACAAAATTTGAAAGAATATATTGTGTTCAAAAAACGTCAGATACGTCTTGCTCGTTTTGTAGTACGAAAACAGAAGTCACGAAAACGCAAAGTCAATTTTCGTTTTTCTCAAGGGAGAATTTGCTACCCCTTGTCTATGGAATAGTCTGTTCCATTGTTTTTTGGTGTTTACAGTTCACCATCAGATGTGACATTATCTCGTAAGTTATGGCAGTTTTGTGCAACTGTTCATGTCTTTTTTATTGTTTGCGTTTGTACACGTTGTATTATTATATTTGCATCTTTTCTTAAATATATTTGTATTATTAAAGATGTATTTTTGTACATCTTCTTATGGTTTCAACTAGTACATTCTTCGTATAATTATTCATAATTAACAGGATTAAGATTCTGTAAAAACTTATGTATTCTTCTTCTACTGTTTGTTTGGTATTTACAGTGCACCAACAGGTGTGACATTATATCGTGAGTTATGTCAACCTTATGCAACTATATTCATGTCTTTTTTATTGTATGCGTTTGTAAACATTGTATTATTACATGTGTATCTCATATTTGTGTCTTTTCTTAAATAAATACATTTGGGTTATTAAAGACATATTTTTATACATCTTTTTATGGTTCCAGGTACAATCTATATTTTTTATGTAATTATTCATAATTAAGAGGGTTAACTTTTATAACAACATATCACATCTCTACACTCTAACTTACTCACTTAACACTAACAAGCAGTACATTCACGGTTAATAACGATAAATATATATTTACCACATACATTTAAGTTACAATACTTTTTGTTGTAATGAGAGACAGTATGAGATACAAAAGAATTTAAATTCAGTGTAGTATCATCATATAAAGTCTCAGATCTTTTCATAAGTAATATAGTTTTTTATTTTAAACACAAATGTATTATTTAATTTCATTCAATAGTGATTTTGTTGTCCACCTGATGGAATGTAATAGGCACCACACCATTTTTAAATTTTCCATAAACATTAAAATGTGGTAGCAAAGTTCTACAGCCAATAATTTTGTCCATAAATTGCAACTTTGATACAGAAACATCATTACAATGTTTAGTTATGGTAATCACCACATTCCCTTAATCTTTCTGCAGCTGTCAATTTTTATTCATCCAGTCAGTTTAAAAATTATTAATTAATGCTTGAAACACATTTCTTGGAATAGCAGAATTTTTTTTTAAAATGGATCAAAGTATTGGGAGAAGGCCACTATAAATAATGCTCAACACCTCGGTAATAAACAGTAAATACAATTGTTAATAAACTTACGCTTTCTTTTAATATGATATTACTTACGGCATGATCCAATAATTTCCAAACTAATCTAATCTAAAGTGTCTATCACAAAAATTGTTTGTTATCCAAAACGAAAAATTTTCCAGTACATGGTGTTTTGAAATTATATTTACTATAATATATAAATCATATCTATTTTAGCTGTGAATTTAATACATACTGCTCGAATATATTCGACTATCTATGTATAATTTCCATTCATATCACGCACAAACATCTATAATAATCGATTCAGCATGAAGTCACAATTACATGGCACGAAAGTCAAATCTATCCCTCGCATTCCGAGCGTTTCTATTTTTATCTGTTCGTTGTACTCCTTGATTACACAATCGCTTTTCTGAGAAATGATCTCAACCTCCGTCTAAAAACACCCATGATCCTTCTACATTCATGCAACGTTCTCATCGACAGGAAAGAGAGTATCATAACCGCAATCACGGTGACTCACGAGTACAGTAAAACGAGTTCGATTTGCATTGAAACGGAACGTTAGGATCTAACAGCATTACAAGAGAAATTTCACTCCTCCTCGTCAAGAACCTCAATGGCAGCCGATCCTGTGATGTCGACCAGCTGCTTCGAGGTAAAGGTAGCGATTATCTTTTGAGGTCCAGACTTCTGTGGAACCAACTGATGCTCTACATAGACATCCTCTTCTGGTTCAACGTCCCTGAAAATCAAGGTCTTGTTCTTCGACAGCCCAGGACCAGCGTAATTAAATTTACACTCTGTCAGTGGCCTCTTCAAGGGATTCTTAAAGCTCAGCGTGATCGTCGAAGGCTTTCCTACAGTGGGCTCACCGTCGATCTAAAATTATAATTATTTTTAGCGAGTACAAAATTATTTCTCCAATTTTTGAATACCACTAGGTGACGACAGGTTTGACAGATTTTACCTTGACAACGATGCTTGGCTTCAAGACTTGGAAGTCATCCTCGTCGGCCCACGTTTGCCTGGTCTCCTTGACCGTGGCGATGCAGTACAGTTTCATGATACAGTACTCGACCAGTTTGTCCACATAGTCGTCCACCGTGACCGTCAGCCTTAACTGTTCGCCTGTAATACACCAAACATTATTAAAATGTCACGGTTCACCTATAAGGGCGTCTATTAACTCTTTGAGAACGATGAATGCACATACACTACCGTCCATAGGTATCTGAATACCTTCACATTATCGGAAAAATGTGAAATATGCAGGGTGAATCGGGTGGAGGGGAAATATTTCGAGAGACGATACCATGGATCATTGTCAATAAATGTGTAGATGAACACGGTTATTATTCTCAATAATTTCGGAGATACAACTGTTTGAATGTAAGCAGATAGTGTTGGATGTCTGTCCAAACTTTCCGTGGGCGATGGATTGGCCGTGGTGATCACGTTCATTGAGTGCAAAGGTCTCCGGATTTAACTCTGTTACATTATTGTTTATGGGTCATTCCACGCCAAATCGATCACTTTTTGACGTCGATGTCAGGGATTTTGCTCAAAATAGAATATGATGTAGTGCACGTGAAATTAGGGGGAGTTTAAGTTATCATTTTGCTGGTTTCGAATTTATTTAAAAAATACGGGCCTTTGAATTTTGCAATGTTTGCCTATTTTCACGAAAGCGGGCTGTACTTATGGATTTTTATCTCGGAAACTATTTATCCAATTGAGTTCGTTTTTTTTGTTCCATTCTAGGTTTGACCCATTGTAATAATATTATTTTAAATTCAAAAATTAATTTTGTAACACTGAAAATTATAAACAAATTCGTATGTTGTACATTTATCCTTAAAGGCGATGTATTTTTAAATTAAAAAAGATATGGTCATATTTCTTGAAATTTTACCTACAAAATAAGCCTTCGATCAGGATAGTGTTTAAAATTAACGTCACAATGAGCTGTTAAAGGACCGGCGTGCCCCCGTTTTAGGTAAGCGATCCGAAGTGTCCAAATATTTATAGGCACTAATGTACATACATGTTTTAGAAAATCGTTCATCATGTGTTACGAATTACCGAACTGGCCCACGCACAGCTGTTTCTTGTATGTTTAAAACCTATGTATTTTATTAAAATGTATATACCGTATGTTCAGTTGAAAACTTCGAGTCTAAATATCTCGAAAACAACGCTACTTTTTTCTTACACAAAAAATCACAATAGTTTCGCACAATCTTCATAAGATGTTTTCAAAATGTTCTCCATTTTGTGCTAGGCAACAGTACAATCTGTTTTCGAATTCAGTTCTCACTTTCCTACGGTTTCTTTTGTAATATTTCTGCATTCTCTTATTATTCTCTGTTTCCAAGTCCTCAATATTCATTGGTCTTGTTTATGTTTTCAACGCATAGTGACTTGTAGTCTTCAAGACAAGACCGATAAATATTTAGGACTTAAAACAGAGAATAATAAGAGAGTGCAGAAATATTACAAAAGTAACTTTAAGAAAAGTGTTGAATTGAATTTGAAAACAGATTGTACTATTACCTAGCACAAAATGGAGAACATTTTGAAAACATCTTATGAAGATTGTGCAAAACTATTGTGATTCTTTGTGTAATAAAAAAGTAGCGTAAAAAGGTGTAATTGTTATTGATTTTACCTTATCATCTAATAATGACCAGAAAAATTAAAGAAGTTTCGTTTGTATCACTTAATTTTTCATCCTCTACTTTGGGAGTATTAAAACTGAAATAAATTTTTATTTGATTAAATATCCTTTTAAGATGAAGTCTGATAAAAAAATGTTCCACACAAAAGTTTATTGCTTTTCTGCGTAGAATAGGAATATATAAAGAAAAATATGATTACCATTTGAAAAAAGAAAGTTGACCTTCAAATAACCCTGAAGAGGTCTAACAAATAAAACATTAATAGGATAGTTGTGTTTTCCCCTCGAAACTGTGAAACTTTTGTATTCAACATTTTTCCCGAAAATGCGCTGTTTTCGAGATATTTAGACTTGAATTTTTGAAATGAACACATGGTATTTACATTACTGTACCATTATTACATATTTTGCAATTTTAGAACACTAGACAACTGAACAATGGAAAACTTTCTACCGCAGAAAATTTCAGAATGGTGAACGCTTTTTCCCGAAATTTTCAAGGCTCAAAAGGTTAATACAGGCACGCGGGGGCTAGGCTATCATAATCACCTGCTCTTAATTTTGTCAAATGCTGTTTACTTTGCCTCCTGGTGAACGAAGTCTAGTGTTTTTACTCTTATTTTAAGTTTCATTGGGGCATCATATGCGTTACGTTTCAACGCGATGAAGTCAATGAGAAGTGACCTTGAGGCGTCTACTTTCGGCATTTACGCTACAGCAATGTTCTTGACCGTCTTAATTTTGATAAATCTCCTTCATTAGGTCTTTTAGCATACATTGTCTATTGTTTTTACGTTTATTTCAAAGTTTCTTTAAGAAATTAAATGCTTTTAAGATATTAAGTGAACGAGAGTCAAGACGTGACCTTGATGTGCTTACTTTCAGCGTCTATACTACACCAACGTCCTTGACCTTCTTAATTTTGTTAAATGACCTTCGTTATGTCTTCTAGCATAAAATGTCCATTGTTTTTCATTTTCATTCTAATTTTCAAAGTAATAGACATCCATAGCAGAACTTTGGTTTACTCTGTGTAAACGACAAGTGACCTTGAAGTGTACAGAATGGGGTATTTAACCCTTTATTCGCCTTGTTCCCAAGTAGCCCGCAGTCAAAGGGTTAAAAGGAAACACCTAAATATTTCCGTTGCTATTGAACGTACAACAATATTTTTCAGAAAAAATATACAGGGTTGAAAGCGGGAAATACGACGATTGACAAAGAAATTTTCTCAAGATGTCATCAATGTTTCTTTTAATAGAACCATATATTTTTTCTTTTGAAATTTTGTAATGCATAAAAAGTCAAGTTCAATGATATAAATACATGTCCTATTCAGATCTTGCAATTTTAAGATACTTCAGTTTAGGTAGCTCAACAGCTTTTTAACTAACAAAAAATTCAATGATACTAATTGATTGAAGTCAACCTAAAATGAATTGTCTTACAACAGTAGAAATTTATTGAAGATGGAATCAAACAACTGTTGAAGTAGCTGAACTAGGAGACTAAAATTAATATTCAGTATCCTGATAATTAAAAATAACTGAAGTCGTTAATTTGTTTACGTTTCATGAAATCTTATTTAAAAACGACGTTACTTATGGGATGACCTATTAGTAACAAACACTATAATCGTAGTTTCTTCTTCGGACACTTTAACTTGCTGCTGTGAGTCCTTTTCTTGTATATTCAAAAGCAATGGAGATATTCAGATGTACACTTTTGCATTCCACATTATGTAAATGACATACTTTAATGACTTGGAATAATTATGGAAAATACTTCCGAGAACTATGCCAACCTGACTCCTAATGTAAGTTAATGAACTCACTGGCATGTGGTTGAAGAACAAAATCTCCCGAAGCCCTCTTCACCAGGTTGGCCTTGACACCGGTGTAATAAACGCTGCCAGCCGATAGAATAGCCTGGATGGTCCTCGGTTCCTTCGATTTATTCTTCATATTCACTGTCACTGCGAACGGCTGACCGATGTTCACGCGTTCCAGGTCCACAAGGTCGAATTCGACGTCTTCTTTCGCTGGCGACGGCAGGGAATAAAATCTTTTCGCCACCTCTGTGCTACGCACGGCCCTGTACAGCGTTAAACGTTCTGCGTCGGTCCCTGGAGAACGAGGAATTCATTCAAATTAATTGATCCGTGAGTTGAATAACAGTACAAGTCCAAAAACCACATTTTGAGATATATGAAACAATAGCATCAGTTTTCGTGTATCATCAAAGTAATTAATTTTATAGTGCTGTTCCAATTTAAACACGGTTATGCAAACCCAAATGAACGTTCATACATGTCTAACTATGGTTAATCTTTGTTCATTAATTTTCAACAATAAAAATGAAACCATTGGACTTGTATAGTTTTTTAACTCAACCCACTTTTTAGTCAGGAAATTTAAAAAATAACACAGTAGTAAATGAAACATTTATTAACTTGCTTTAAGCATAACTGAAATAGAAATTATTTAATCAAAAATGATTGTTAAATAGATTGTTGAGACAGTACAAACCCACGACAGATACTGTTTTTATACTCATTAAACTGAAGGGACTACTGAAACACGATAATAGGGTACTTTTTTGCAGTTTTTGGTCCCAAGTCCCAACATATAGCTCTATACATCTTACATTTGAGTTTTGAGATCATTTGAAAATGGCTAATTTTGGACTTGTACTGTTCTTCAACTCATCGATCCAATTAAATTAATTAAATTGAACATAGTTGTATGATTAAAAATGTACAGGAAGGATCACGGACAAGTACCATTTGAAATAACTTCTGAATTGTTGAATGAAATATATTGTGTTTGAAAGGCTTCATATGATCACAGAATTTAACCCTAGTGCGGTCTTCGGGTCTTTTTTGACACATCGCGTCTTCATTTATTTAAAAAACTTTCACAATGATGACATTATAATACATGTGACTGGGTGTTTCTATGTTCCACTTAGTCCTCTGATTACATTAAAGAGTTGAAAATATGAGTTCCATACATTCGGGATATTTTTGTTCTAGAAACCTTGAGTGTATAGTCGAACTGAAGAACGCCCTAGGGTCAATATTAGGCCGTACTGAAAGTTCATGCCGTTTCCACGGTTAAAAATGAAATTCAATGTTTTTTATTCATCTTCATATTTTAAGAATATACTTGCCTTCTGTTTTTAGTATTTCTCAATATTTTCAAGTAATAGAAAATACCGTTTTAATGAATTATTTGCAGTTTATTATTAAAAATATTGTTCCTACATATTTTTGTTTCGATTAATATTGATTTTCGATCAATGTTTATTGGACATGTTTTATTCAGTTTATCAAGTACTACCTATCCTATAACTCGCAGTGTTTATTAGTACAATTTAAAATTTTCAAGTTTACCTTGAAATCTTCTAAAATATGACGAGTATAAAAAGTAAAAGTAAAAAGTAAAAATGTGTCTTCATATGAAGTTCTCCAAATACAACATATTTAATTCAACAATTTTTTTTAGCATTAACACTTTGAGTGCCACGCTGCACTAACTGAGAATGACAAACTTTCTAAAGTTTTGCACAAAATTAATATAACTATAAATTGCACTTTTTTAATCAATAATATCAATAACTTTCATAATCATTTTTCTGCTACTATTAAAACTTATTAAATGTATTCATTAATACTATACATGATGAAATAAATAATGATTGAATTTTTTTGTCACCAAAATATAGGTGACTTGGCACTCAAAGTGTTAATGAGTCAGAAAATATTTAAACCTTAATGCGTTGCTCCGTTCGACGATGCACTCTAGGTTTTTCGATCAAAAATGCCCCCAATGTATGGAACTCATATTCTCAACTTTATTATATAATGAGAGGTCTAAAGAAACCTAGAAATAGTCACTCGCATGTATTACAATCTCACCATTGCAAAACTTTTTAAATAAATGAAGCCTAGGGTTAAATAGCAGGTTCCTGTGACTCACGGTGTATATAAATAATTATAAATATTAACTGTAGAACTAATATATTCTCCTATGCAATAGAAAAGTTGCTAACAGATTGAAAATAAAAATTAATGTATTAAATATCGTACTATATTAAAACTATTATTATAATATTAGATAATCACATGGTTTGTTGTTAGTCATGTTCCTAAACAAACCGAATGAATTTGTCTAATTACCTAATATATTAATTTTTTATTATTATTATTTCATTATAGTATAATAATATAATATTAAAATATAACACAATAGTTCGAGAATATAATATCATAACACAATAATAAAATATAAACAGTATTTACCTTCTTTCGCTTTGTACAAGGACGTTATGTCTTCTCTGTCCCTGTCTCCATTAGGATCGAAGATCCATGGAGCTTTTGTCAGAATCATACGACCGACGCTGTCCAAAAAAAAAAAAGATTATTGTAATTATTTTCAAACTTAAGAGACAAGTTAGTTGACTTAAAACACATAAATAAAGGGTGTGTCAAGAATACTATAACCAGGTAAGAGGTGATTCTATACGAAAAGTCAAACCAAAAATGATAAATAAAAAGTTCCTGTATGAGACTCCCTTTTTACAAAAATTAAGTTTACAAATTCACCCAGTATGCTTAAATTAAGTGTACTCGTTTGTTCATTATATTAATTAATTAGTAGGTTGTTCAACAATTTGTTCATTAATGTAAATGCCAATTATTAGAAGCATACAGAATACAGTAGCGTTCTGTTTCCAGGCTCTTGACATTTACAATAATGCTTTAAACAATTTATAAATAAAAAATTAGTAGGAAGTATCATAGATTCCAAATTTATATTCTGTTTTACTTATTTTTCAACACGTTCAACGCTTAGGGTTGATAGCTTTACGCGTTGACTGCCGAAGTGAAAACTGTTATATCTATCTAGTCAAACACACTATAATATCATATTTTAAATTACATATATATGTATTTAAAGTATTTCACGAACTAATCATTTTTCGATCACTTTGCTCTAATACATACTTTTTTTGCACAGAATGACGACAGGATTTGATTTATGCGAAAGAAAATATACATTTCCGTTTAAAAAAATGATGCAACTGTAAAATGCACGTGCATTGTTACATTTGCGAACAAATACGATCCTGAAATTTTGTAATTGCAATCAGAAAGGAGGTATGACTTGTTCCAGTTGCGTGGATCACCCTGTATATCACGAAGAAAAAAAATGTTTAAATATTCCATCGTATAATTATTACCTTGCATTATTATTACAATATTAACGTTGTTTAAAATTTTGCAACAATTTTAACTGAATATAGTTATTTTAAGGTTGTTTAATCAAATTTAATCATTTTAAAGTTATTTAATCGAATTTTTGAGGTGTCAATCACCACATCGCAGTCAACCTGCTAAAATTTGGTTTAATTATTCTCCTGCAAAATAAGAATACAAAATATACTGTTAGTAAACTTTTACACGCCGCTGTGCAATATTACATGCAATAATACAACATTATTTAATTAGTACAATATGAGAATGTACACAATTAGAGTACACTCGGAGAACCTTTAAGTTAAATTTTTTTCAAAAAACGACGCTTCAAATAATAGCATTTTATTCTACATTCTCTATTTGTTCATTTTTTAACTAGAATCATCTGCTATTCGATTATATTACTCGGTAATGGTAATGAACTTTAAAGTGCCTCGTAAATCAACCCAGACAGTTGTGCAACTCTAATCAGCAAATATCGCCAGCATTTTGCATAAATATTTCGTTGTTGCTTCCGCGGGGATTATGCGAATCGATAATGCACGGTGGCATTCGAGATATCGTCAAGGTTACGATTACGATCGCGACATCGAATTTTAACGAGACTGATGACTCAGAGATAAAATAAACGTCTTCAACTGCGATGTTTACTTTTCAATTAACAATCCTTTAAGACCTGTTGTCTTCACGGAGGAACTCGTTAAAGCCTTTTTACGTCATCGATAGGTGTAAAAACGTTCAGACTATATTTCCTGACAAGGAAAGGTCACGAATTTCCGTTTCATTTTGTTTAAGAAAATGAATAGTTTTTTGTTACCAAAAACACGCTTAGCTATGACTGAATTGAAAGACTCTATCTGGAGTCTATTTTTATTTCTGTTGATTTAGTTTTGCCATTATAAAATAATGTCAGGTTAAATTTTAATACTGTCACACTTTATTAGCTGAAAATGACAAAATTTGTAAATTTGTACACAAAATGAATATAACTTCAAATTCTACCGGCTTTCTTTAATAATATTATTAACTTTCATCATTTTTCACTGACTCCGTTAGATTTTATTAAATATATTTATTACGCTATACATGATTAAATAAATGACGATTCAATCTAAGTGTCACCCATAGACAGCTGACATGGCAGTCAAAATTTTAATAAATGTAAAAACGATCTGTTTTCTTTTTAAATTTCTAAGTTCCTTTGGACGTGACAGGTTGCAAGAAGGAAAAGATTGTCAGTGAGACTTTGGGAAAAATGTCACTAAATTTTGCCATCGTCATTATTATTATACCAGTGTCTTTATATTCCTATAATACTCACTGGTACTTGTTACAGTCGATCTTCGAGTAGCCGAATTCGCTCTCAGGGTCCTCCTTCCATCTCATTAGATCAGCGTTCACGGAAGCAACCATAAAAGTGACGTCATAGTTGTAGCCAACAGCCCCCTGTCTGATGGCTTCAACGGAAGCTGGTCCACACTGGTAGACCCCTTCAGAAGGTTCCTGAGGAGTCGAGTCGACAGCCTGCCAACCCCCGTAGCCCTTAGGCAAATCTGGCCTGGCCATCCAAACGTCGTTCCAAACATGGTAGTTCCAGATCGAATCCTCGCCTTCCAGGTTGTTTGGATCAAACTCTAGCTCGTCGTTGTTCAGATCGTAGTATCGATCGACAGAAAGCGAAGCGTTCGCGTCATGGGCAGACACTAAATTCGAAACGACCCTGGAGGGTATTCCAAGGGCTCGACAGATCGTGGTGACGGCACCAGCGAACACCCAGCACTGTCCGTACTTGACTGGTTCTTCCGTTTCCAAAAATTGCTCTAGAATCGGTACGCTTCCGGTCCAGGCGGCTGGGGCAGTCCCGTCGCCATACTCTCCGTCCCAGCGACCGACTATCACGCCTCTGTCGTCGTTCGAATTTACCTGAAACGTTCAATTCATCTTAACATCACTTCGAGTACACTACATCATCCCATAAGTCCTGCGGCATTTCTCAAACAACTCTTTCTACGAACTTTCATCATGTTGAATCGAGAATTTATTTTTCCTTCTTATGGTCATATAGCCAAGAGGCCTACAGTTTTAGAGATAGCAATAGCAAGGCAGAACAACTGAAGATGGTCACTCATCCTAGCTAGAGCAGCTTAACACACTACACACCGATTCATTCTGGTGCTGATGGGTTGTTACCATTTCGACATAAAAATACATAGTTTTTTGCTGATTATGTTACCTAGAATCAAACGAATGGGTTGAATTCAATTTCTGAGATAGTTCTTCTACACTCCCAACCGAATTTTGTTCAACAGTAGCCCGTAAAATGTCATTATCCGGTTCTATAGGCCTTCCGGCTCATGGCACATCTTCGACCCTGTAATTGGCTGATCGAAACTTTTCAAACCATCTTTTGCATCAACTCACATCGATTGTATTCTCTCCGTACACCTTACACATATTTTTCGCTGCTAAACTCGCGTTACTCTCTTTTTCAAATTCACACGACACAGCGTGTCGAATACTCTCCTACGTCGCTTTCATTTCAAACTTTCCGAACACGTGAAACATTCGATCTGCATCCGTCAAGTTTTGGCATAATACTGACGAAAGATCTGCCTTTACGATAACATCTCTATACCGAAAGGACAGTTGATTAACGCTCGTAGTTGTATCGATTTTTTTCACGGTCTTCGAGAAAACCGTACTACTTAACTCTTTGACTGCGGACAGCGGTTTTAAGTGCCCAACGGTAACTGTAAGTGCTCTGTAGGTGCGAACAGAACCTTTAGGTGTACAATCCTAACTGTAAGTGATCAATAGATGCGAATAGCACCTTTAGGCTAAAAACAAATGCCACAATTGTTGCGATCGTGACGGTTGCTGGTGCTTCTGCATTTCACACAGGGAACGTCTTATTTCCAAATGCTCCACAGTCAAAGCGTTAACACGTTGAACGCCACAGTGAAAACGGCCATACTTAATCAGACACGATATAATTTACTAGTTTTTATATAAATCCTAAAGAAAAAAAAACAGATTTGAGTACTCACTCATGTTCTTCTGTACCTAAATTATTGTTTCAGTATGCAGTTTGCTCAGACTTTTGCGATAATCAATAATTATTTAATTAAATTAAATTTGAGGTGTCGGTCACCGATGACCGCCACGGCGTTCAACGTGTTAAGAGATAGCCTAACAGAATGATTGATGAATGGTAGAACTTACGATTCTCGAAATGGCTCGACACATCGTGACAGGGTCTCCTCTGGAAATGGCCTTGATACCAGACCTCTCCAACAATAATTGGCAAGCTGGAAGGACGCAGGCGTCGAACTGACCGAAGACCCATTCTCTGCCTCGAGAGCTACCCCATGGGCCAACCCAGATCTTTCCAACGTCGTTCACAACGTACTCATCCAGAAGCTGTTCATCCTCCATAAACACCAAGTCCTCTGGAAACATTATTAGAAATTCTTCTATCAGAAATACTGGGTATCTTTAAACTCCTGTCACAAACTTTGTAATTTCATTCCGGCAGTGAAAATGAAGAAAGGTGTTCTATTCCGCAAGCACCGTAAGTATGCAAAATAAAGTATGCAAAGTTACATTTTGGAGGTTCAATATTTTGAGTTAGAACGTGAAGTGAACAGCATTGGACAAATTGAAGAGGAAGAATTGACCTTGAAGTACGTCGTGTCTCTGCAGTAGTAAACATGGACCTTAAAATTATTTTTTTCTGAAACGTACAGGGTGTCTCATTTTAATCTTTCCCCAAAAATATCATTGAAACTATTAAAGTTATCGAAAAACATTTCAGACAAAAGTTGAATGATTTAGCGGGAGGTATAATATGGCGTCAATAAATTCTTTATAGGAGGAGACGGAACGGAGATATGAAGGTCATCTTCCATTTTTTAAATGGAACTATATATTTTTTTATTCATAAATCGATGCAGCTCTTCATACTATATAAGATGATCGGTGTTATTATCTAGCAAGGAAAATCGTTTCAAGTTAACAAAAGCAAAATTGTACCTTTCAGCCAAGGATTAAACAGCAGATAGATGTCCTTCTCGAAGCTAAAGGTATTGGGATGTTTCTTTCTGCCGACGACGGTGGTCTCCACGTTCAACTGCCATACTCCCACGGGACTGTCCACGGGGCTTCTGACCTCCACGGACAGGTCCGCACCGCTGACGCCGATCATCCTGACACCCCATGCTTCCAAATCGGTCAGGTAGCTGTCCCTGTTGGTCACGGTGTTGACTCCCCTGGTACCGCGGAGAACGTTCGGATTGGGGCCAAAGCTGAAGAGCAGTCTGACGATGTCCGTTTCGTCCACGTACTCTCGGTTGAATCTCACGGCCACATTGAAAGCTTGACCTCTTCTCAGAACTGGTGTCGGAGGGTCCAAGTGAACCAGTTCGTAATTGTGCGTACGATGAGCTGTCGCGTTCTCCTTTTCATACAGGTGAACCGCCTCGACGACCAAAGGTTCTTCGGTAGACATTTTGCTGGCTGTTTTGATGTTGGAGGAATAATGTTGAATTAATGATATTTTAAAGTATTGAAATTGAAAAATTTGTTCAGTTTTGTATTAGGTTACTTTATATGTAGTTTGCGGATGTTTATGCAAATGCATATTTTTACAGAAAATAGGTAAAGAAATGGGGCCTAGACAGAAATTTATTTTGTCATTAGACGGTTCTAAAAATATATTTTTTATTTTGCATATTTTGCATGATGCATATGTTATGCATAGTGCATACTTTGTGCATAGTGCATGTTTTGTGCATATTGCATATTTTTGGCATATCGTGTTCATATTTCTCGTGTATTTCATGCACATTCGACCGACTGGCCACCACATTCAGAGTCAGACCATAAAACAATTGAGGGATTCATAACAAAAGCAAGCCTTGTCAAAGTTTACAATAACAACACAACTTTACATCTTCAAGATTTAATGGGATACAGTTCTACTGCGATATAATTACTAATGACAGACACAGCAATTGTGTAACATGTAACATGCTCCGATAAATAGAAGTTATCATGCGAAAACGAGTTTTCGATATAAACGCGTTTAAAGATATTTACATTTAAAGCTGTTTTCTATTCCCAGACCTCAACAAGCCCTGAGGAAGTAAATGCTGAAAGAAGACACCCCTTCTACCAGTTCTATATCTTCAAAATTTTTACAAGTTTTAATAATGTAATCAAATAATTGTTTATTTTCATTATTAATAAATGAGTGTAATTGTGAATTGTGAAGGCAATAATTATTGCAGGAAGTTGTAGTTGGTTTCATTGAAACGAGCATACTTTCGTCTATAAAAAACATGAAAAAGTCAAAATCGATCTTTCTGAACATTCACCCCTTTATACCAGAACAAGTCACATATGACGAATACTTTGTTAAAAAAATTGAAATTTATTGAACAAAAGTTGAAGATGCCTGGGTATTTTTTTGGTTTTCTGGGAAAAGATAAAAGTTGACAAGGGTTGTTTTTGGTATGATCCCTTAAATTGACAAATAAGTCTGTGATCAAATGGCAAAATCTGATATATACGGTTTTCCTAATTTTACGATATAGCGGTTTTAAAGTTTTGAAACATACAATTTGTTTTAGTAGTTGTTGATTTAATTTCAGCCGATTGGGTCACGTTTCTTAAAAAAAATCAATTTCTTAGATTTTCGTAAGTCTTCCCAGACACTTGAGGTTTTACCATCTTTGTCTTTCATGAATATTTAAATATGCGCAAATGACGAAGGGAATTTCTCAAATCATTCTTTTTTATAATTAATTTTTTTAGTCAATTATTAAGGAATTAAATTATTCACCTCTTAATTGTTTCTTGTAAAAAAAATGTAATAAAAATGTTAAGTGGACGTGAAAATAGCAACTTAAGTAAAGAAGTAGTGGCAACTATTTTTCAAGTAAATTTTTGGATAAATTTTCATTAATTTTATCATTATAATCTTCTGAAATCTTCAGGGTAATGCTCTGCAGAACTCGTGGCAATCCTCATCTACAAGGGACAAAATCGATAACAGGTGTTGCTTTTTGAGAGTGTTCGTGGGTACTCTTCCAGTATAAAAGTTGGGTATAGGTAGCAATTGAATTCCCTGATATTGACCTTCCTCCTCTCTGTCTTCTTAAATCGAAGGTTCGAAATGAAGGCTCTTCATCAAGAGAGTATTTGAAATTAATGACACTAAAAGTGGACGTGTATTCAAGCCATTTGATTTTCAGCCATTCCATCTTTTGACCCTCCGAATAAAATCAGAAAAATGACATATCACATTATGCCATATTAGAATAAGGAAAAATTTCACATATCATGAATTCCCATGTCGCTTGTTTTTAAACTACACGGCATACAGAGGTCATAGTTTGCAAGCATCTAGATTTTATCTAGGCACACATGGAAAAGCACGTATGTTAATTATGACGAAAAGTGGATACATCACATTTTACCATCCGACCACAGAAGTTATTAATCCTTTGCACTCGACTGTCCTCTCTAAGGGGACATCGTAAATGTAGCAAATAACTCGAATGTCCCTTCTAAGGGGACACGAAAAGACTGCAGGTAATTATTGAGAAAAACTTATGCAAACGCAAAATTTATTCGAATGTTTGTTTGTCGCGAGATATTCCCTTTTCATTGCAAGCAAAAACAAAGAAATCTTTCTCGAGGATATTATGTGGTGGAAATGTCATATCTATTAAAAAACCTGAAATGGTACTAAATTATACTACACATATGGGCGGTGTGGATCGCGTTGACCAGTTTGCTTCAACCTATTGTTTTTTACGAAAGTCTCTAAAATGGTGGAGGAAATTCTTTTTTTGGGGTTTGGAAGTATGCGTCATTAACTCCTATATACTATACCGAGCATCAAAAGAACAAAAGAAATCAAAAAGCTATTTCCCATTTAAAATTTATAAAGCTTTTGGTCGATCAATTGAGAGGCGATTTTCAACAACTGCGAGGACGTCCTTCTACATCTTATTCAGACAATTGGCTGAATGGTAAATTACACATTATTTGTGCGGGAGGAACTACACGAGACTGTATTGTGTGTTCGAATAGAAAAACTCCAGGTGAAAGACGACAAACAAATTATTACTGTGATACTTGTTCTAAGAAACCTGCAGTGCATATTGGTGATTGTTTTGGACGTTATCACACCTTAGAAAAGATACGAGCTGTAAAACTTTAGTTTTATTTTATAAAATATGTACCAATAAAGTTTTATTCAAAATATCATTTAAACAGAGTAATTATTTCCAACGCTATACCATTTTATTTGAAATGATATGTTACTCACTATTTCGTGAATAAATATGTTTGAGTTGCTGGTATGTGATCAGAAAAATCTCTCAGTGCAAAGGGTTAATAGTTTTCTCGTGTTCCGTTTTGGTTTTCCAAGTCAGACATACTCATGCCTGTTTCGAAGTACACATGTCTCGCAGCGAAACAAATGATTCATCAATGAAGATTGCATATATTTGCATATACTTTGCATACTTTGACATGTTATAATTGCATAAATAGCTGCAGTCTATTTATGTAGGACTAGCTGATTTATCCGGTCTTCAACCGGAGCCAATTAGATGTATGTACATACATATATCGAAAGGCACATTTCAAACACAACGTAGTTTGACAGTTATATTTAACTGACACATAGTAAGACCTGTGGAGATCTTAGTTAGGTGATGTCAACTGACCAAGATGTAAAATAGATCTAAATGTATGATGATTAGACTGTGGATGTTTATGCAATTTAACATATCCGAAGTGGTGAATGGACATTTAATTACTTACAATTAGCAATATAAAAATTTAATATTTGAATCATTTCAAGGAGCAAATGCAGTCTTGTTCAAGTTTCCTTTATTGCATTAGGTTGCATTAACATAGGAAGTATGCAAATTTAACCCTTAGCTGCTATCGTTGGGTCACCGATGACCCACAACTTTTTCAATTGCTTGTTTTCTGGTTGCTAGGCATATTTGTTTTGTTCACAATTAATAATAATATTAAAGTTTTTGGAAAAATTTCATTGTTCCTTTTTTATGTGTATCCCATACAATTGGTAATGATAGTTGTTGCAGAAATACTCATAACTACCCTTAGAAAACTATAACGGAACCCCACAATACCATTCCAACTGCGCTTAAAAATGTATATTTGCATAAATATCCACAGTCTAGTGATGACGTTACATTGATAATTAAGAATTGTATAGTTGAATATATAGTGATTATTATATTTTAAAATTTTTTCAGGAAATTCGTCTAAACACAGAAAAAAGCCGTATACAAATCGGACAGTCTGTTCTCGAAATAGTCGCCGCATACAGATAGAAGAAAAACTTAACTTCCTTTTATATATTTATGTACATGTACAGTGACGAAGTGACGATTATTATACTTTAAAAACTTTCCAAAGAATTGCTCTCAACATAGAAAAACACTGCGTACAAATTGGACAATTCATTCTCGAAATAATCGCCACATACAGATAGAAGAAAAACTTAACTTCCTTTTATACAGTATGCACCTTGTATGTACAGGGTGTTCGCGTTATTATGAACCAGCAGTTTTCTCGTAAATGGTAAGTACATATACGGGAAGAATGGAAGGAGAAAAAATTTTACGGCGTTTCATGACCAATGCTGTAGAATGTGTCAATTTTTTATATTTACAATATTCTTCGAAAAGCGAAGGTGACCTTCAATTTTTTAAATGGAATACTATATATTTTTTTGCATGACA
Organism: Macropis europaea; assembly: GCA_916610135.2. NCBI lineage: Eukaryota > Metazoa > Arthropoda > Insecta > Hymenoptera > Melittidae > Macropis > Macropis europaea. Next base: position 52,355,261 of record OU744343.1, on the reverse strand, counting down.
TAAAAACGATTGTCAAGACGACTTCAACCATGTGGTATACAACGACCTTGAAAGACATACAAGGTTAATAATGAAATAATAGTTTGAACATTTCGTAATATTGTATTTACTATAACAGTACACCTTATTAACGAGGCTACATATCGTGCATAATGTGGTTGCTATGGCATTGCTACTGACTGTCGGAGCCCTTGTATCACTATGAAGGTCATTGTACACCACAGGGTTGAACTAGTCTTAACAATCGCTTTCATGTCATGCAAAAAATATACAGGGTGGTCCACGCGACTGTTACAAGCTATAGCTCTTTTCTCACAGGGGAAGGACCCGAATTGTCTGACTTCAATTGTGACAAGCTTTTGTTAGATGATGGCATACAGGTACGTAATGATATATATGTGAAATATTAAGTGTAGACACTCGATAATTTTAAAGTTATAATCAATTAAAGATACGTACTTCCAAGATGTATTATAAATATAAATCGAGATTATCGAAGTTGCACTGGCAAAGGAAATGGTTATTTGGCTGATAATACGCAGGTCCTGGGATCCGATTCCCGTTCATTCAAAATATTTCTTTTTTTTACAAAGTTATTGCGGTAACAGCGTACATAATACTAGATGACAGTTGTCATAGACACAGTAAAAACCCAAAAAAGTCTGGACCCACGAACACATAATAAATTCCTGTTTGTTGCATTGACACTTTTTATTTTTCGTATCATCTGGAAATGCAACTTAATTTACGTTGCAAAATATTTCTCTCGAGGCAATTAATTTGGAGGCACACCATGCATATTTTAGCATTCTTGAATAAATCGGTGAAACTTTAAAATTATCGAGTGTCTACGCCTAATATTTCACATACATATATCATTAGGAGCCTGTATGCCATCATGTAACAAAAGCTTGTCACAATTGAAGTCGGACAATTCGGGTCCTTCCCTTGTCAGTGCAATTAGAAAAAAATGTTAGAGGAAAAAGATGGTTGATTCAAAGAGTACTATATTTGTAGTACGATATATTTTTTAGAATGCGACGATGCGGGTACATTTAATGATTTAATCAGTTTTTCCAAACGGTAATATATATTTTCTTTTGCATAAAACAAATCCTCTCGTCATTCTGCGTAAAAAAGTATTAATGATTAGTTCACGAGATATTTTAAATGAATTAAAAAAATTCTATAAAATCCATAAAAAGATCTAAAACAACAGAGATAAGATTACACTGTGCAATAATAACCAGAAATCTTCTTCATTCAATTATGAAAACAATTGAAAAGCGTTGTAGGAGATGTGTAGATCGCAATGAAAAAGCATTGTATGAGATGTGTAGATCGCAATGAAAAAGCGTTTGAGCATCACCTTTAATAAAAATATTTATTTAAAATATCCCGTGATCTAATCACTTTTCGACCTCTTAACCACAATACTCTTATACGCTGAATGATGAGATAATTCATTTGTTAAATGCACACGCATCGTTGCACTTGCGAAGAATACATAGGCCAACAAATATAGTACTCTTTGAATCATTCATTTTTTTCTAGTTGCACTGAGAAAAGAGCTATGACTTGTAAGAGTTACGTGGATCGCCCTATATAGTATTACATTTAAAAAAGTAAAGGTCACCTTTGTTTTTCAAAAAAAATTGACATATTCTATTGCATTGGTCATGAAACACCGTAAAACTTTTTTCTCCTCTATACTTTCTGTATATTTACAATTCACGAGAAAGGCGCTGGTTCATGACGAAGCGAACACCCTGTACAGCCGCGTTACGAAATCGGATATAGTTCAACTTTCCAAGAAAAATTTGTTAACGGGAGCCTTGAGGATGCAGGTATCTCGAACAGGTGAACCCGAATACCGTGCACGCTTTCGATCGCAAGGCTGCCAGGAATTTGCCTTTGATTCATCGAGCGATTGCGTAAATATCCGGCACACTGTGTCGAAGAACGCGAGTTGCCTTGTAAACTGATGTGTTTCACCCCTTAATGGCATCGACATCATCGCCGACGACTCTCTAAAATGATTCACCGATTTCTTCCTCGAAATTCCTCGTTCCGAAACCGATTACTCAGTTCGAGTACAATGGAATTTCAATTATCTGAACACATGTCATCCTACACAGTGCATTCAAAAAGCTCCGGGACTAACGCTAGTAAAACTTGAATTTTTCAGAGAAATTAAATTTTATTATTGAAAATTCAACATACATTCCTCTTCTCTCTATACACGCTTTGGAGCGGCCGTACAACCGCTGGAAGGTTTAAGAGTACTCCTCTCTTAAAATGAGTTCAAAACCGCTGTCACATTCTTTTAAATTGTTTCCACGTCGTCAAAACGCTCCTCTTTTAGCATCACCTTCAGTTTGAGGAACAGAAAAAAGTCGAATGGGGCTAGATCCGGTGAGTACAGGGGATAGTTGATCACTGTGATCGATTTTTTGAATAAAAATCTCGATACAAAATTTAAACGCAGCTCTTTGTTCCATCGCGAAAGTCGCGACAACGAAACAAAATGTACAAACTTTATACCGCCATTGTTTATGGAGAACTGAACTGAATGCAATGAAATTTTTATAGGACGTAGAGGAGCGTTCATACATAGAGAAACCGCCACTTGAACGTATACAACAACATCAGTTCCACAACTTTTTGAATGCACTGTGAATGCCAGTTACAAGATAAAGTTTTTGTTAATGACACTGTGTACCTAATTTTATAACACCACATTAACATTCTTAGAATATTAAATTTCAGCTTTGCTCTTCCTCACTTGAAATTTGCATCCACTGTCTGATCTCCGCGTTATAACAAGAAACTGTGCAAGAACTAAAGAAAAACAACTAGAAACTGTACAATAAACTTGGTCAACCGATGATTGTCACTGAACATTACGAGCTTAGAAAACAAGAGGACAGCCTTTGTCTTGATTTGCTTTTACAAAATACTTAACGGATGTACACAGTGTCCACTGATCCTTGAGAAAATTAATGTCAATCCACCTAACAGAAAAGTCAGACATCCTCCTAACGTCCAGGCCTCTGGTATACAAGATGTCCAAAAAGGTCGGGGCTAAACTTATATTGTGTGTTATTGAGGCCAAGTAGATGAAAAAAGTTCATATAAACTTATGTCTGAAAATTTAATTAATTTAATTTTATGTCTAAAATAAACTATAAAATGTTTTACTGAAAAGTTATAAGCGTTCAAAGATTTACGGGCAAAATTGTACAGTTGGTTTATGAAAATAAGATAGAAACAGAAGACCAGCTTTGGGAATGTACTCAAAATGTATTTACTACTAGTTCTAATACAGTAGGAATATTCGAAAGAGTTCGACAATCATTAGTTCAACGAATGGAAGCCTACATTCTTGCAGAAGGAAGAAATTTCGAATCGTCGATCTATGCATCACAGATGTGATTTTTGTACTGAAATGGAAGGAAAACATATCGAACATCTGTAACAAATTATATGAAAACAGACCTGTGTATTTTTCATCGGAAAGATTGATTTTAGAATATATGTTGATTACACATTTTTTACTTCACTCGGTGAGTATTATAAGCACCTAAAGTGTCAAACCCTTTTTTTTTAACACTCTGTATAAGTATTATTTAGCTTACAACAACTTATTTATGAATAAAAAAGGGCCCATACTATTTATAACAATAAAACAAAAATATTTAATATTCTACAATTAAATTATCACTTCTATATACACGAAACATAGTAACAATGTGAGTTAATCTGTTACTGTAGTTACAGTTCGGATAAACAAGGTCCTACTGTACTCAAGCACAGAGTTTCTTTGGAATGTCTGAGACTTCGTAAAATGTTTGAAGAAGATCCACCGGGTGACCCAACGATCTTTGATCAGATAAAATGTTCAGACTGAAACCGGTACTTGGAAATACCAATTTGAATGAGCGTCGATTACGCAAGATCTGCATAAATTAAATGTCCCTACTGTGTTTTTTTTCTTGGACACTCTGGTTACGTTGGGAATACACTGGAACTATACGTTCGTTTTTGTAAATAGACAGAAGTTGATAAGTTAAGCGGCGAATACGAGTTAATTCGTCATTTGAAAATAGATTGGTGATTCGAAAGACGAGTTTTAATTGTCCATTGAATATCAGAACTCGAAAATAGAGAAGACGATTCAATTCATCATTTGAAAATTCTGTGATGGATTAGACGAATTAACTCGTTTTTAATCATTTGTAACTATAAAACGCAGTTTTTAGATAAAAAGGACCCAGTTAACTATCAAGTTGAATTAAATAATTAATTTAACAGAATTTACTCACATGTGTTACTTCCTCTTCGTTCTTCGAATTGTACCTATATTGTAAATATAAAGGTTTCAGACAGAAACTTTCAAGAAAGTATTAATAAATGAATTATGAGCGATGTATGTAACTTATTAGTAACAGAAGAAACTGAAGTTTGGTTTAAACAAGTCAAAGAACATTACTTTAACTGTAGAAGGAAATAAAATTTCGTTTAAACAAAACAGGAAACCTTACTTTAACTGCAGAAAGAAGTAAAATTTAATTTTAGGAAATTAACGACTATCACTCTGACGACAGAAGAAAATAAAGTTTCCTTTAAAGAAGCGAAAGAACATTACTTTGATTTTAAATGACAATCAAAAATCGTTTAAAGAAAGTAAAGAATATTACTTCGATTGTACAAGAAAATCAAAAAGTTCGTTTAAAGAATGTGAAGAATATTACTACGAATGGACAAGAAAATAAAGGTGATTTAAAAATGTCAAAGAATACTACTTCGATTGTAGAAGACAATAAAATTTCGTTTTAGAAAAATAAAAAATATTACTTGGACCATAGCAGAAAATAAAGTTTCCTTTAAAGGAGTGAAAGCATATTACTTCGATTATAGACGAAAATCAGAATTCGTTTAAAGAAAGTAAAGAAAATTACTTCGATTACAGAAGAAATCGACGGTAAAGCGGTGACGATTAAAGATCAACTTGCACTCTCTAACTACTATACTGACGATCGGCGAGCCTTATTGCCTTTTTATATAGGCTTCAGCTTCCTTCGAGCTGACCGCAAAATCCCCACTACTGTAATCAACGCGTACACTACTTACGCGTTTTCCTCTTAAATCGGTCCACCATATCAAAATTACCGCTCTCACTTGAATATGCACAACTACAAACATGTTACATTCAATTATAGAAAAAAATGATTCAACTATACATTTGTGGTTAGATGGCAAAACGTGCTATGTCTGGTTTTCCTAATTTTACAGTGCAGTAATTTCAAGGTTTGTACAGCTGTGAAAAATCACAATGTTTTAAAAAATACAATCTGTTTTAGTAGTTGTTGTTTAATGCGTTGACTTCCACATTAAGTTAGCTGAGAATGACAAACTTTCTATATACTTATACAATGTGAATTAACACAAAGTGTACCCTTTTTAGTCAATAATGTTAGTAACTTTCATCATTCTTTTAATGCTTCTATGATACATTGTTCAATATATTTATTAATTCTATACATAATCAAATCATTGATGATTCAATGTGTGTCTCCCAAATATGGGTGACATGGCAGTCAGTGTTAATTAATGACATCAAAAGTGGGCGTGTACAATATTAGAGTAACAAAAATTTGACATATTATGTTTTCTATACTACACGGTATAGAGATGTCATATTTTGGAAACATCTAGATTTTATCTAGACACACATATAAAAGCACATATTTTAATTTTGACAAAACACGACATGTCATATTATGCCACCTGACCATACATATGCTCCGTAAGTCTTTCACCATTTTCTTTAACAACATACATGCAAAAGAAAAATTATCTTATCGTCTTGTTAAGCGTTTCTAATTAGCTGACTGAAGTTGTAGGTGGATATTGCGGTTCTCCACGCAAGCGATACCGTTCTATCGAAGGAAGAAAAACAATCGGGAAGTGTAGTCTGAATTTTTCATAAATTTATTTGCGTTCCGTTTAACATCGGACTACACAAATTACGTTGTAAATTATTGGTCTGTCTGTGATTTTCGGATTTCACCCTCCTCCATTATATTAATCCTCCCTTTCACCCTGCTCTACTCTCCGTCTATTCTCTTCTTTCACGCGTAAAATTCTCCAGGACCCGGCATTCGTTTAGGTACAGTCTAAAAACATCTTTGTTCAGGTATAACAAATCTTTTGTGGTGTGGATAGAAAGCTGTACACTGTCAAATCTGATCGAACGGAAAGAAATGATCATCCTAGATCCTGATGCGTCAGTTTTGAGCAGGCACAGCTGAACATTCAATGACCGTTCCCACAACAGTTCACACACTCGACGAGTATAAAATCAAGAGCTGCTACGTGGGGTACGTCTCCCTAGGAAAAGTTGATCGTAGGTCCGTGGACCTACGATCTATGAATCCATCTAAAATGTTTAGAAACATTACAGTAAGGCAAACAGTAGTCGCACGTAAACGGAACAGGAAAATCATCGTCTATCGTACGGAATCAATTCGCATCCGTTTGAATCCACTTTGTGGAATGATCGCAAGTTGAATCAACTGGATAATCGTCGCCGCAGTTCGCTGCTCATTTCGACGGTCATCCTCGAGAAAAACTCAATTTCCAGCAAACGAAACTTTACGACATGAGACGGGCAATTTTGTTGATTTCGAAATCGAAAAATGGCTCTAAAATTTGGCACAGAAAAATTGGCTACGCTATCCGACAAATTTTCTCGCGCCGGTTTTCGCTTCTCCTCAATTTCAACGGCTCCAGCGGCGATCCAGTTCATTGTGTGATCCGATAGGAAGATACAAAACAACCGATGAATGTGTGCAGCGAACAAATCCTTGTATTTATTTCAATTCTGTGAATTTATAGCATTTTCATTCCGTTGCTCCTCCGTTCAGAGTCCAGCCGATTTGATTTCCATATGGCACATGCCAGGCACAAGTGTCTCTCCGACCTCAGAGTTAGCCACACGCTAAGAAACCTATACTATACAAATTTACAAAACCAACGAACGCACATGAAATACATAGAAGTTTGTTCAAATTGTATAATCTATAAAATAAATTAGACAAGATAAGTATTTCCTCTCCCGTTGCCATACTTTCACGCTTTACAATTTAGAACACGTTCAGCGACCCACTGGACGATAAACAAAGAAAATTATGCGATAGCAAAGGTGTCGTTAAAATGATTAAAACTTAACGGTAATCGCAGTAGTCGCATGTTGAATTACGATAAACGATAGAACGTATTTGAAAAAGGAAAAACAATCTCCAAGTGAATTTCTCTTGACGTACAATGCATTTCGTTTACACGTGTAGCTAAATAATGTAACAGCACTTCACTTAGATGCCACATGACCCTGAAAAGACGGCCGCGTTTACTTAACGAAGTGGCTTTTGGTCCGATCGAAGCAACCAGTCTCACGCAGAATCAAAACGGCAAATGTTTCGATAAACGCGGTCGTGTTTCAACAAAATGCGTCCTCGATCCTACTATCACAGTCAAGTCTCCACATCTCGTATTTCCATTATTAACCGCAAATACAATTAACGCTTTATCCGAACAATTTCTGTTGTCTCACATAGCAGAGCGTATGTGCAACACCGTATCGAAATATATTTCAAGGAAATGGAATATTTCGCGAGCACTTTCGCATGTCTCGAGTCTTAAAAGAAAAACAAGTTAACTTCGTTATTCTCGCTGACTGAACGATGAAAAATTTGTCTTTATAGGAACACCTGTGTGCGCGGAAAATGCAAGTTTCTTTTCTTCCTCCTCGTCTTCTTCTTCTTCTTCTTCTTTTTGTATTTTTAATCTTCGAAAAACGCGGTGTGTTTCGATGTTTGACGAAAAATCGACGCCAACCGATCGTAACACCGCACAAGCTCGTGTTCTTTCATTCACATTCGATACTCACTCGTACGTTTGCGATGTAACATAGAATTTCCTCAGTACGACATAAAGGTAACGTTGCAACTCTATGCTGTAACATTGCCAGCGATATTGATGAAAAAGGTAGTGCCCCAACTAGCTCAAATATACATAATAATCAACAAGTAATCGCGAAATATGCATTATATTCTATATGTGTGTGTGTGTGTGTGTGTGTGTGTGTGTGTGTGTATGTGTGTGTGTGTGTGTGTGTGTGTGTGTGTGTGTGTGTGTGTGTGTGTGTGTGTGTGTGTGTATATATATATATATATATTATATATACATAGCTTCTTTTTATATTGTATTATATATATACCACTTTGTTCATTATACTCTTGTACGCGGGGCATATATACTTGACTAGTTCAAAAACGAAAATCCCTTCGCTCGCCGTGCACGCTCGCATAATTGTCACAATTTACCAAATTCTCCATGTAGTCTGTACGCATCTGTCCGCTGTGTCTGTGCATAGAAATGAATCTGTTTACACGTGTATCGTATGTACAGCGTTTTCAGTTGTTTTCAAAGCGTCTTAATTAATCTGCAAGCGCGACTGAAAGTTGAATCGAGTTACACATGCTCGATCTAGGTATGATCGTTGTGATTCATCATTTTTATTATTATTATTTTTTAATCTCCATGCTCTCGTTTTTCAACGAGTTGCCTATGTTCGAGCCTCAGATCTATATACTATTTAAGAATTATAATGCCTATTCGAGGACCGTCGAGGCGACTATTTGTCAATCAGTCACTCGATTCGCTTCGTACGCGAAACGCTTGGCGCGGACGCCGAAGACAACGACGACGTGATTAATACGAGACGCTTTTATACGCTAGCGAGGCGGCGGGGACTCGTATTATTTGGTTGCATTAAATTATTTAGCCTCGTCGGGGGCTAACTCGGAGCGTCTTCCGGTTCCATCGTGCCACCGGATACAGCCGGGTCCGTTTCGCTGCTATGGCTCATCGACACGAACTGCTGGGATAATGTTTGCAAACTCTGACGCACCTGAAACAAATGATCCTGGTTAGAATTTCACCTCCACCCTAATTGCTAGACTATTCTTTTACTTTCTCGTTTAGCTTACCCTACGTTCTGACAAGGAGAGCTCCCGAAGTGGTCGTCTCAGATTTTAATGAGCTCTTGTATTAAGAAAATTCCAATAGGGTTTATCTACTCTACTGTAACAACTGTTTTCAAGCAAAAGGAGCGTGGAGCAGTCAGCTAAGCGTTAGGTTGCTATAATCACTAATTATGTACATAAGTTGCATGTGGTACATTGCAATAGGAAACTTTCCGCAGCAACCTAGCGCCTAGCCGACTGCTGCACGCTTTTCTACTTCAAAGCAGATGTTATAGTAGAGTAAAAAAACCCTACTGGAACCTTAATATTAAATATCGCTTAAACTACTCCACCGTCTACGCTCAAAACCTGATCTATCAACATACAAGAGCTCATTAAAATCTGAAAAAACGAATTCAGGAGAGCGCTTATTGTGAGTCCAGGTACCTTTACTATTTGATCAAGGTTCGTGTTGAGATAGTGCAAGAGCCTCTCCTGCGTGAAACGTTCCGGCGAGACGAGAGGGTGGTTGAGGTACGCCGTGTGTAGCCTGTCGATGCGAACCATCATCAGAGCCGCCGACACGTAGAGAGCCGCTAAAAGAGCTATCAGGATAGTTATCACTGTGCTAGATTTCAGTCCGCCGGTGAACAATGACAAAACAACTTTAGGTTTACTGGCCGTGGCTGGAAGCAATGGTACTGGCGGCGGTACCTCCACTCTGAAAACCATGAAGAATCATCGGTATAGTAATTTTCTTGGGTACAGAGGAGAGGTATGAAAAACGTTTCAAGGAAAAGAAGATTTTGAGGAAGAAAATTAGTTACTTTGCAAGCGGTGGTGGCAAAGGTGGCCTGGTGATGGGAAGTGAGATACCGTCGGTATCCGTGCAAACGGTTGGCGGTCTGGAAGTGAGATCCGTCCCGCTTTCGGACATGCTGGAATCGTCTTCCTCAGGATTCACCTCGGAGTCGTCAACCACCAGCGTGTCCGGAGTGAGGAGCTTTTGCTCGGTGGTAAGCGGCAGATTCGTGGGCAACGGCTGCGGCTCCATGGCAGCGTCCCAAACCTGTTTCATCAGCTTGAAGGTCGAGTCTCTTGACAGAAGGGAGCAGAACACGTGCCTATCCTCTTCGGTAGCGATCGCCACCGCATTTGGAATGATTCTCGCGGTCTTCTCTTTGCTGATCTTCAACACAGAGGCTGTAGGTATCAGCAGCTTCGTGATATAGCCGAACACGTTGCTGTAGAAGGCGAAGTAGTTCGGCGTGATGTACAGATACCCTTGCAGCAGGATGTCGCCTACTAGCGCGCAACTGTAGTAGTTCAATACACGTTCGTCCGCAGCAACCTGATCATACAATTTATAGGATTATTGTGATATCTTTCCTGATCCTTTCTTAACACGCTTGCAAATAGAATTAAGTACAGATTATGAGATACGCGTAAAATATAGTGGACGATTCAGGTTGGACCTTTTATCTTGTACCTATACGATATTGATACTAATTGATTTATATTAGTAATAATTATATTGATAACTATGCTGTCTAATTCTGATTCCTTGGTATGGGTATCTGTACAGGGTGAGTCAATAAGAACTACCATCTGAAATAACTCGTTATTCATTGATTTTGTAGCGGTTGTGCATGTGCAGGGATTTCCAGAAAAGAAAGGAAGGAGGAAAGAGGATAGAGCGTTTCGTCCGGGGCCTGCTAGTGGACTCGTCAGTAAGGCTACCTAGCAGGCCCGTGCCTTAGACGCGGAATAGTGAGGGTCAGGTCGTAGGTGTATATATACAGAGCGCAGGATGGTCGTGGACTTGCGGGAAAGTCTGTGCGCTGCTGATCCCTCTGCTGGCGAGGTCGGGAAGTGCCGCTACAGTTTTATTAGAAAATGTTACATTCAAAATACGTTCTAGTCGATGGGGCTCATCGAATGGATGCATATTAATTTTTTTATGTCCTGAATTTTCTCAGGTGTTTTCTATTTATTCAATAAAGAACCAGTTATTTCCGATGACAGTTCCTAATAGTACACCCTGTATTGTATCTAATTCTAATTCTTTAGTATTTATATCCGTACTTTGACTAACTCTGATTCTTTGGTATGTATATACCAAAACACCCTGTGTATACTTCCAATTCCCTGAAATGAATATCTACACTATGTCTAATTTCAACCCCTTGAAATGAATATGCATACTGTCTCCAATCCTAATTCCTTAAAATGAATGCTCACCAATGCCCACCATGTGTCTAATTCTAATTCCTTGAAATTAATATGCATACTGTGTCTAATTCTAATTCCTTAAAATGAATGCCCACAGTGTGTCTAATTCTAATTCCTTCATATGGATATCTATACTGTCTAATTCTAATTCCTTCATATGGATATCTATACCGTCTAATTCTAATTTATTCAAATGGACATCCATGAAAAGTTTATTAAACTACCTGGGAGAAATGCCTGTGGAACTTTTTCTGTCTCGCGCTGCTGGTAGTCGTTGGTGAAGAAGTAGATGAAGATCTGCTAACCTTTCCTGGAGTCTGTACTACACCACCAGCTGCCATGGATGGTGTACTTCTACTGAGCGGCTTAGAAAGATGACTGAAAGAAACAAAACATAAACAATCAGACAAACAAATTAAAACAAGCAACCATAAAGATTATACATATATAACTCCATAAAGTGCAAAGTGGAGAAAAATGATGATGTTAGAAACATTCAAGGACGCAGGCAATGAAATTGAGAAATTTACTAAAAGTGGAGTTCATCGGTTTGCCTTCTAAGCGGCTCATTTAACAGTGACAAAACAGTTTTACAAGATTCCACATTGTAGTGTATATTACATTGAATTTCCTCAAACTTTCAGTCTAGATCAGTGTTTCCCAAAGTGGGTTCGGCGAGATAAGGCATCAGGAGTCCAAGAAGCAGTAAGAATTTTCGCATTAACTTTCTTTTTACTATTTTATTCAGAACAATTACAAGGTTACAACAATTAAAAACAAAGTTGTTTTTTATTTTAACGCTTCATTTTTTTTTTGAATAAATTTTCTCTCTAAAACAATTATTGTTTTATGTAATGTCTTATTAAAATTAGGGTACCGGGTGTTGTTCGTAAAAGGTATGTAGATATGGGTTCCGCGGTTTTCGGAAAATCGTACAAGGGTTCTGCGAGAAAATAAGTTTGAGAACCATTGCGCTAGGTAAAGACGCCTAATAATGTCATGTAAATGTAGTAGATTTTTGAAGATATTGAATTGTCCAATGAAAAAGTTAAAATAATGTCAAAGACTTAGGACCAGTGATGACCACCCGAGCTGCGGCCTTCCCCCACTCTAGAACCATTCTCTCTCGGTCCTTCATCGTCCCAGACCACAACCCATATGAGGGGAATGGACCTAGAGAGTGGGAGAAGGCCGCAGCTCCGATGGCCATTACTGACTTAGACGTTTAACACTATTGTTATAGGTTTGCAACTAAATTCATGACCTACCGAATCTTTGTGCCTCAAAATTCACTCAACTCGATTGTTACGAAATCGAAAAACCACCAGAACTGTAGCAAAAAGATCACAGATTCGATTTTAATAAAAAATTATTAGTTGACAGACTTTAATAAACGTTCTAATGTAAAATGTTTCGAGCGTCGTGAATTTTCAACCAACCTAATATAATTTATAAAACAAAATGATTGTATACTAATGATCAATGCTCATAAAAATGGAGGTCGAACAAATAGAAGTTTCAAAATATAAAATAAAAAATGTTTAAAGATGATATTGAATAGTCCTCTAGTACACAAACTCAATTTGGATCCTCCTTCCGGGAGAATCCGAAAGTTTCCTCTTTTCAAACCACAATCCTATTTATGTCTTATGTTTCGTCAGTCATGCGATAAGATGACTCGTTACTACTACACTCGGGGCTAAACTATACCACACAATGCAAAACCTGAATTCTAATTCATGTTTAAGTATACTGCGTAAGTACTTCCATCCAAAAGTTTGGAGTCACTAGGTGAATTAAGAGAAACAGGATCTTTAACCCTAGTGCGGTTTTCGGATCTTTTTCGACCCACCTCGTTCTTATTTATCTTGAAGCTTCTGTTGTTAGCGAATAAATGCAATGAAATTATTATCAATATGTTTCTTTCTGTTCTTTTTACATTATATTAAAAGCTTATTGTCTGGGTTTGTATGGCGTGCTGATAACAAACATTGTTACACATAAGGTCCTAGGGTCTTTTTTGACCTAACGTAAACGAGGCACAATCAAATAAGAGAAATCAATCATAGTCAACTCTTACAAACATGTGAGTGATGGTATAATCGGAAGAAAAGATATAAATAGCATAAAATGACCAGAATAGTTTTATTAATACCAAAAAAAAAAATGAATTATTGTATGACCGGATCCGAATGGAGGGAAATTCATATGCAAACAGCACTGTTACCAAGTATGTAAAACCTGTTATAATTAAACAATTTGGGCAAAATATGCTGCTTTCCTATAATTAAAACTATTATAGTAGATGCGACTGGATAATCCTATGATTCCTAAATCCACAAATTGTATTATATACACAAAGGCATTTATACATGTATAGTCGAACGGAAGACCGCTCTAGGTTTAAATAAAATACAGGGAGGGCAAAAAAGGACGGTACATATTAAATTGAAATATCTCATTAATAAGATACTTTTCAGAGCTACCAATTTTAAAAATGATTTGCCACCGAAAAGGTAATTTTCGAGTCTATTAAAAACAAATAGCCGTCAAATGTCGAGAGGTTAAAATATGCAATTTCCGAACGATCACAAGTCATACATTGTCCAAAGTTATTTAAAATTTCGAGCTGCATTTGCGACATGTCATACTCACAGAAGGAAATCATTTTATTTATTTATTTGTAGATTGTATATACAGGGTGGAGCACGTAACTAGAACCACTTCGATTACTGCGTAAGTAATGATTTTCGTGGAAAATGTTTCACATAAAAGTTGAATAGTTTCGGGGGGGGACATAATTTGACGTGATTACTTTTCTGTAAGTGTTTGTTTTTTTAAATAAAATCATATTTTTTATTAAGTTAATCGATCCAGCTCGTAATTCTAAATAAAAAAGTATTAACCTGTTCATGTAAAAAAAAGACATTAGTTTAGGAGGTATTTTAACTTTAATTATACGAAGTGACATGATTGGAAACACTGCGATAACTCCCAACATAATAACTTGTGCGAAAATTCCTATAGATGAAATCTGCATGGTTCGAACGGGATCACATAGTGAATTATTCGATTTGTTCCTATCACTTGTATTTTTCGAAATTTCAAGACCATCTTCAATTTGTTAAATGGAAGTCAAATTCTTTTTCATAACAACAGTTTTGGATAATAATCAAACAAATTCAGTGATGTGTATTACGATGGTCATTAAATAATTTTAAAGAAATTCTACCAATTATCATACCGAAAATCTTTCGCCCAAGTGATTATTTTGGGAACCATCGCAGTGGTTCCAGTTATCCCACTTCGAATAATTGAACTTTAAATATCTGCAAAAATAATGTTTTTATACATATGAACAGGTTAATACTTTTTTATTCAGAATTTCCAGCTGGATCGATTAACGTAATAAAAGATATATGATTCAATTTAAAAAAACCAACTTGACTTTCACATGTTCTCTACGCATCCACTTACAGAAAAACTAATCACCTCAAATTAGGTCCCCCTCGAAACCCTTCAACTTTTATCTGAAATATTTTTCACGAAAATCATTACTTACGCAGTAATCGAAGTGGTTCCGGTTACGTGCTCCACCCTGTATATACATGGGTACGAATTAAAACAAAATAGTAAAATAAAAAACAGTCGTAGCATCATATCATTAATTAAAAAAAAAATTAAACATAAATTCAAATACAACAAATTTATAATTAAACATTATCTAAACAGTGCGTAGTGCCCTGTGTAAAGAGGATGTAAATTTTATAAACGTAAATTTTAAAAATTTGATGAATTAAATTCCTTTTGATAGTTAAATACAATTCCGTTTATACTTTTCTAACCTTCAGTTGGTATGGTGACATATTAGTCACGTAACTGGTATCGTGGGGTCATACATGACCCGTTGGAGTTTTCTAGGGGTGGTAATGAGTATTTTTCCTGTAACTATCCTTGACAATTCCACGGGATACACATAAAGGAGAAACAATTGAATTTTTCCAACAACTTTAATATTATTATTAATTACGAAGAAAACAAAAATGCCTAGCAATGGAAAAAGTTATGGGTCATCTGAGACCTAACGATACCAACTTAGGGTTAATATTCCAAGTAAAAAAGTTATTTGATTTTAAAGTTTTTGGTTCGTTATTATCCACCCTGTATATTTTTGTTAAGATCTCGTTCATTAACGATGGGTCAGCACAAAATTTATCAGAACATTCGATTTTGGTAGAAATAAGCACGTGCTTCCAAACTTTTGGTCGGTTGTGTGATTCCGGCAGGACCTCGATTACCCGATTATAATTCGTAACAGTACGACTCACACTGCAACTAAATTTTTTTTTATACATCTCCCATATACTTTACAATTTCTCAGTAGAGACATTAGGTAAATTGTTATATTTGTCGAAGATAGCACGAAGACGGTATCTCCATTGAGGTAACGTCTTTATTGGTAAAGTCAATCGATCTGAGGAATGCGAAATTAAGTACGTAGTGTCATTAATGATATTATTACCAGCTTGTAAATGACATAGTAGAATTAATTTCCATATGATCGAGGTTCTATTGTACACTGTAAATGTATTATACTCGTGCACAAAAGGTCCTATCCCGTTTATAGCATTAACAACACTTCGACTGCCATATTTGGCTGACACATAGATTCAATTATCATTAATTTAATCGCGTATCGTATTAATAAATATATCGAACAATGTATCATAGAAGCATTAAAAAATTATGAAAGTTACTAATATTATTGACTAAAAAGGCTATACTTTGTGTTATATTCATATTGAATAAATAATTTAAAGTTTGCTATTTTGAGCTAATTTAATATGGCAGTCAACGTGTTAATAAATAAATATATTGTTCTGACGTGAATTTTTCAAAATCTTAAAACTTATATGATTAATAGAAAAACAAAAACAATATGCACCAGGTTGAACGTGTTAAATTAAATAACACAGAAATCGAGTAGTTCACGCATTTACATTCGAGCCACAGAAGCGAATTTATACGAAGAAAATGATGTTTCGCAAGCGTGACGACGTTCACAGAAACAACTGTACTGCAACATTTCTCTAGGGAAGCTTCACAACAACATCTGTTTCATCGTTTAGTCATAGAGCGCGCCATTATGACACTGTTTTATTTCAAACGATTGCATAGAACAGTCGGCCTCGCACCTTGTCGTGCTCCTTTTCCGAATCTTTGGGCTCCAAATGTCGTTGCTCCAGACATCGTACTGCTGTGTGACCATCCTTCAACAAGAGACCAAAAGCAGAAGAGTATCTGATAGACCGAGTAGACCTTAGAGACTAAGATTCCACAGATTCTATCCGCTGTTTTGTTTCTTAAAAAAGGCCATGTGCCAACGATTCGATGAAACGAGTCGTTAGGTGGCTTCTGCGAATCGAAACTGTCGTACGTCGACCAGAAACGACGCCGACTCGCTCATGGGAATAATTTCGATCACTAATTGCTGGGTTAATAGAAATTAAGGTCGATGATCGAGGATGGCCAATTGGAGAACGCCGTGCGGCTCTTCCTGGAGAACGCAGAATGGTCAACGCGTTTAGAAGGTCTTCACGATTTTTTCACGGTGCAGAGGAACATCACTTTGCGCACAGAACTTGCGGAAACATTTGGGGAAACTGTAGAAAAGTATGAAAGAAGAAATTTAACCACAGTCGGAATATCGAAAGAGTCCAGCGAACGTGCCGCGCATCGCGCTGCACATGACTAATAATCGACTTCTATCCGTATCGATAGGCTCTGATCATTGATAATGTTCCTCACGTATCTTAACTTTCTTCTACATGCACACCCGTTGATTACGCAAACTGTCAGAGCAAACCTTTCTGTGATAAGATCGCCGCTTCTGAAAACCTCGACGTATCGCCAGTCGAGAATAAACTAGACAAGTTTACTGTACGTATCTCTATTAGATTAAAAAATCGCATTTTTTCACGGAAATATGTTTGCAGGTACTGTGGTCACCGGTGACCCGTAAAACTGTCGGTTTGCATATTTCTTAATTTAAAATTATTTGCATCATATTTTTTTAGTTCTTTATTCAGTTTATTATAGAAAATGAATTGTATTAAATAATATAAATTATATATTTTTTAATTAAATTAATTTCGAGATCTCTAATTTTAATTTGCTTGACAATACAGGCTAAGTGACGCAATTGGAACGGTTCATAACTCGACTTTGGTACGAGATACAAAAAGTTGTAGAGGAAAGAGTTAAATGGCATAAGAATGTCTGTTATTCTGTGAGCTCCATTTTTTTATAAGTACAACGATGCGCCTAAAAAATGCAAATGATCGAGATTTTGGAACATTCTGCATAAAAAAGTATTTGGGCACAATATTAAAAAAATCAATATTTTGAGAGGTATTTCAAGTTTTTGAATATGTAATAATATCTCTAACGAGAGTGAAATTGATCATTCTAATTTATCCGTATTTTTGGCCAATGTCCATAGTTTAAATACACAAAAATTCATCAAAATGGATTAACGCTTTACCAGAAAAATTTGAAAAAATTGGTTGATTCTTAATATATTTTTTAAACAAATTATTATTTCGGGAAACTAATTATACTGCTGAATTCGGCATTAAAAAATAGGCAGTTCGTACATTTAAACTTTTTTTCTAGGACCAATAGTTTTTGAGATACATACCATCAAATAGGTCTTTCAACTCCAACTTGAAGGGCTGTCTTCCCCCCTTCAACATGAATGTCAACCGATAAAAAAAATACGTGTCAAATGTTTTTGTAATAACTACTTCCTACCAAAGTTGCATAAAAATCGGCGATTTACACTTCTGTATGTTCCCTTGTAAGTCTATTTAGTATTATTTGTTGTTTCCAGGCAAGGTTTGCAGTAATTATATCTTTCTTGGGAACTCCTTCATTAATTTCTGTTAAACTTTTCTACTCATTGTTTCAGGAACATTCAAGTTTTCCTTTATAATATTTTTGGAGATCATATGAGGGAATTTTGGGAGGCTCTTCTATAAATGAAAGGGTAGCTACTCCTTTCGATGCTCGCCCACTTTATCAAATCCAAACGAGAGTGATTACGTTTCCTTCTTCAGTTGCTGAATAAGAAGTCTAGTATAATATCTTCGGCGCTTCAGTTGTCGCTAATGAATGTGATTGAATTTTTACTATCAATGAGGATGATGTAACTTGTGTTCAGGCCGTGCGTTGTAGACAGTGCTGGAAATCCAATACTCTTTCTTGCAAGTTTTCAAGCAATTCAATCATATTCGAGTTTCGAATTACTTTGATAATTATTCGAAGCTAAAAATTCTTGAAAGTCTTGAAATATTACCGATTCTTGAAAATAAAGAACATGCGACAGTATCCAAATTTTGAATCTGAATTAAAATTATTCTGCGTATAATGTAATCACATTGAATATTACAGGAAAGTTACTCAGGCGTTACGTTCTTATACGACAAGACTTTCAAGACTTTCTAGACATTCTAGACTCCCAACACTTTTATACTCTTTCATAATTGTTAAGATTTACAAGACTTTCAGAGCTCGAATAAAATTCGAAATGAATCGAATCTTTCGCCATGTATACATATTCGTAGCGAATCGCAGTGATTGCTAACATATCACTAGTTGTAGGCAATCTCAAAGCCTGTGAAGTACAATTATTTCGCCTGTTGTAATGTTGATGGCATAAAGTAATCTAGATGATTCTTAACAAGATAGAACAATGATTAGATACAGGCCCACTCGAAAGTCTTAGAACACCTGCGGTTTTTACTAAAACTCTAGTATTTGACGTAGATTATGAACTCTGAACCACATTTATCATAATATAAGTATGTGCAGATGTTCAGTGTTAGTTGTATGATACAAAAGTGATTAAATTGATAATGTAATTATCTGATTTGGTTCAAAATGTATTGGTAATCCTTCATAGAGTGCCTTGTAGGCATGCCCGGTGATAATTTTTTGTACCCTTTCCCATCAACTCGCGAAGATTTTATTGTTTTGGCAATTACGGAATATTCTGGAACGAGAATGGAAGAATATAACAGAAGAAAGTTTTAAAAAATAGATCGCACGGATGCCAAAGATAGAGCCACGTAATAAAGAAACGTGGTGAAAACTTCGATGAAAGAAAAAATTAGGTTGTCGCAAAGTTCTTTTTTTAATTTGCATGATCGATAAATCACATTGATCAGTATTTTGCCAAAAAGTCAAAGGAATTTTGGAAAAATGGCATCATGAGGTTTCCAGAGTGATGGAAGAAGGTGATAGAACAAAATGGATCGTACATACTTCAATAATATTGTACCGTTCACGAAATTTTGTATACTTCATATTTATATAGTAAGAAAATGAAACGAACTTTTGGAACAACCTAATATAAATAGTTTCTCACTTTTTGGTAAGATTTTTACTATATCAGCACAGAGTACTTTCTTTAACGTATATCGTTTCAAACGAGAAAAGATCTCTTCACGTCTTTCAACGATTGCTTTATTTTTTCCAGACTTCAATGCAAATATGACAACTGTAAGACTTTTAAGCGAGAGTGTATCTTATTCTTTACCGATCACTCATCATGTGAGTCATGCACAAAAATAAGTATGTTTCAAGAATCAGTTCTCAATGACAACCGAATAAGTCAGATTGTAATAAAGCCAAAGTGCAGAATAAGTTGTATGTAAAACAAAATTGCTTGTATGTCCCTTTTTAATTTCCATTCAACCACTTTAATTTCAATGATCTGTCTAACGTATACCTAAATATACCAAAACCCGTAAAAATGACAGGCTCAATACTTTCATAGTTCATTGCAGTAGTAACAGTTAACCCTTCGACTGCTCTCAGCACCTGTAAGCGGTTACCACAGCCGTTCTCTACGTACTGTTGACGCCTATGGGCGTTCAGTGGAATGACTCAGTGTATGTCACTGCAGCTCGGCCGCACACAGCGTTCGCCTCGTTTCCACGTGACCCGCAGTCAAAGGGTTAAAAATGCAAAAATCGCATAAAATACGGCTCGATAATACACTGTCTCGACATTGCTTTGTTTGCCAATTGTTTTGGCATTCCTTGCCTGAAAAGTATGTGGTTTTAGTTTCAAACCAATCCTACACGTGTTCATATTCATTTCTACCAGGATTACCGTCATTCGTTGTCTGCATTTCACGTCAGAAAGTTTATTGTTCTATTCGTACTGCAACTTGACGCATTTAATACATTTTCAAACTCGACAACAATATCAATCTTCTTTTTAATCTGATGAGTGACAATTGTATTAGATGAAAGGCAAACAATGAAAGAAAGACGTGAAAAATAATTTTACAGATCTTACGATAAATTGAAATTTATTTTCGATACGTGACTCACAATCGTAATGGCATTTTTGTTTCAATTGGCTGACGAAACCGCCAGTGAGTATAGTGATAGCAGAAAAGAGAATATCCAGTCACAGGAATGGTGAGGAATGGATTGCACTCCGGAAAATTCGAAACTAAATTCTAGTACACGCCAAATTAGATTTCGTAACAAAAACACAACGAATTCTATTTACTTTAAACGCAAGACGTTTGTTTGAGGAAAGTGCGCGTTCGACTTAAGATCTACACTGCTCAAAACAATCAGAAACTCAGGATTTATAATAATTTCAAGCAACTTAAAATAATTTGTATCTAATATAATAATATTTTTATTGTGTGTTTACTATGTACAATATTTGGAGCCTGTACACCGCTAGACATCTTAATGAACACCAAATCATTTAATTGTGTGATCCTCTAATTTTAATAATTATATTCCCCCAAAAAATTTGTTAAGATTAAAAATAAATAAATGAAACCGCTTTTATTCATTTTTTAATTTAAAATTAATAACTAATCAAATTGAGTGTTGTTTTTGTTTATTCGTTAGTTTAATATTAACACGTTGAATGCCACAGTGGAAACCGTCATATCTAGATAGTCAGATATATTATAATGTTCTGTTTTAAATATAAAACATTTACTATTGGAACGTATAGATGCTACTTAATATTACTGTAACAATATCAGTAGTGTGCAAAATTACATAAGGATCGCTAGTTATTTAATTAAACAAAATTTCAGGTGCCAGACACCGGTGACCCTTATGGCAGTCAACGTGTCAAATAAGGTAAGCCTAAAAACAAATTTACTGTCTTTTTTATCTTTATCGTCGAATTGATCGATGCAGAAAAACTTGGCTATACACATTCAACGCTGGTGGTATAGTGTTAGTTAACTACTGTTTCTTGTGAAATTTTAAGCAGAGTAATGTTGTAATAACAATATAGGTCAACAGCTGTACGATCAAGCATTTAAATATTTCTTTTCTCCATGATTTATATTTAAAACAGGATACTAATACGTGAGTGATTAGTATGACTATTTTCTGTAATACTCGATGTGTTATTTGAGATACTACTAATTGATGAGTGGAATTTAACTTAATACGGATATTCAACGCAAAATGATGAAATCAATCGATGATCGAGCCGATTATATAGAAGACTAGATATTTCCTTAATAAATCGTGATAAATGAAGATTGTGATTCGGTCGGTACACACTGTTTGTTCCTTTCACGCTAAACACTATGATCAAGATAACGAGCACGATGGATTCACAGATTTTTAATATTTGTTTCTTTTCTGATAAGTCTGGACAGAGGTAACGATCGATCGAAATTTGTCTACCGTTCAAATTGGGCAAACAACGTCTTCTTAGAAGAGGGAATTATATGAATATGGAAGCTGATAATGTCATAAATCTTTATCGCGCAGGTGTTACGAACACAATAAATTTTGCTGAAATGGCTTTTGCTGTGAGTTTTTATTTGAGCAGGTGTCACACTATCTTGCGATACGATATTTAATGACTAATAATTTTTGAAAATTTTATACGAACATTTGATTGGTTAATTTAAGCGTTATGTAGGGTGTCGCGACCTGTCCCAAAATGAAAATTCGAGTGGTTAATGTAAGTGTTATGAGAGGTGTCACGACTTGGCTCAAAATACATCCAAGCTCAAAATTAACAGGTTGATGAGTGTAAAGAAATTTAAAATATTCAGAGATTCACGCCAGTCGTTTTTACGAAAAATGGTTCTCCATGTTACAATTATTCGTTTCGATATCTTGTAAACTATCAACCGTCTGCACACGAAATCATGTTACAGGGTGTCTGGCAATTTCCATACAAACTTTACCAGCAAATTCTACAGCTAAAATAGGACAAAAGTGTTATACAAAAATGCATCTATAACTGTGTTATTAAATAGTTATAACAGAAAAATTTTAATTAATTTCGTATTTCAAAACGTTGTTGTGACAGAATGTTGTGATTTTTTTTTAATTTTGACATACACAGTATCAACTCTTTCATACTCATATATACATATATTTATTAATGCACGTGAATTTAAAATTACACTGGATTTAATTTTCTTTGTCTTAAACATAGTTTAATTTCATTGGAACAATTTTTGAAATCATCCCAGCTTAACTGTATAGTTTATAGTTTCATTTTATTACAAGTAGCTTCGATTAATGTCTCATTAGACAACTAAAATCAGTGAAATAAACAAATAAATAGAACTAAAAACAATAAAATTTGAGAAAGAATTTTAAACTTTACAGCTTAGAGTGTATAAGGGCAAACTTACTTTATAGTGTAAAATTTAAAATTACAATCGTGAAATGTCAAAAAAAAAATTTGGAATTGAGAACGCGATATAAAATTAGCACAGACGTACTAGTCAACCATAATAAATTCAGCAGCGAAAGGGTTAAAGGTAATTCATCCTGTCTTGTACCTTTCACATTTCACCTATGTTTACACAACATTTTCATGTTATTATTAGCTGTAGAATTCGCTGGAAAAGTGTGTATGGAAACCTGTCAGACACTCTGTGAAAGCACCTTCAGAATATCGAGCACTACCAGTGCGCAAAGGCTGATTAGTACATCGGCGTGACACTTGCAAGGGACGTCACTCAAGTGACACTCACCGACGTTTATGCAATTTTGACATAATATAGAACTAGAAGAAATATTCGATGCGTGCTTTTTTTTTTTCGACAAACATCCATGTTGAACGGGGGAAAAGCAGCTCCCAAAGTTGGTATTGAAGAAGCTCCTTTATGGAATATCTCGGAAACTATTAAGAGTAGAAACTAAATTCAAAATGTAAATCGTGTGTTCTTAAATGAAAAATTTCATTATGTAAACAGATTTTTGAACATCTGTCTGAAAATTTTATTAAAAGTTCAATTATTTTTCCACATTTCCTTAGCCGCTTTGACTGCAAACAACGCTTACGGGCGCCTGACAAAGCCGCCCATCGTGTACTGCCAACGCCCATGGGCGTTCACTACAATGGCTCACTATGTACCACTGCAACTCGGCCGCACGCAACGTTCGATCGCTTCCAAGTAGCCCGCAGTCAAAGGGTTAATAAAACGTTGGACTATTTTCATGTAAATTTGTATACACAAACTACAGATCCAAACCAAAAATACGGATAAATTAGAATGTCTAGTTACACCGTCAGAGTAGATATTATTACGTTGCAAATTATAGTCTCATTTTGTACTTGTCGGCCCTCTTTGGGTGTACGATTGGTTTCAATGTAAAGTATAATGTTCTGGCAATTAAATTACATTACACCTAGTTAATGGAACCTTGAACGGTGAATATTAATTTTATTTTTCGTTTACTATAAACTAGCTTTTTCAACCCCAACATTGACTGTTGTCCTCGCCCTTTCAACATGGATATAAATAATACATGAATATTTAAATCACAATTAATACAAAATAATTCCCCCCTTAAAAAATAATTGTTATCGATTGTGATTTAAATAATAAATGCCGATAAAAAGAACATGTATCGAATATTCATTCGAGTCCTATATTACATAAAAATTGGTATGCGTCAATTGGGTGATGCCCCTTGTTGATAAGGTAATGGTGTAAATTCGTGAAAACGCTAAAACTTGAAATGTGCCAAACCACGTATCTTTTTCTGATGAGACCTGTACAGAGACGGTGTCAGTGACTTGGAAAGGAGAAAAAGAAACGGATCGGAGGGAAAGGTCGAGGACTCACCTGTCGTTACATCTCAAGGCCACGTGGCTCGGGCTCCTAGGAGGCTGAGAGTTATTGGCAGCAGCCACTGTAAGCTGGGAGCTAATCGACTGTTGGCCCGCTTGTTGCGCACCAGGAGCTACTTGAAGAGGCGTGCTGGGCGCCGATCGTGCTCCTATGGACCCCGCAGACCTGCAACAATCATCATCGTTACAAACAATACTTATTTGTTAGAGTCTTCAGCCTTTCGCGGTCAGGTTCGTAACAGATAATTCTTTGAGGACGATGAACTTATGTACAGGGTGTCCCAGCTTATCTGTCACAAGCTCACATTTCCTAACTTATTGAAGATAGAGAAAATATTTTACATGGAAGTTACATGGTATGGGGGGGGGGGGGGGGCACATCTTTTGGTGAAGACGAATTTTTTTTACATTATTATTTTAAGAAATATCAAGGTCAAGTTCGTTTTTTTAAATGGAACTATGTATTTTTGTTCAGATCATTTGATACTGCTTTTCAAGACGAATTCAATGACCTTTAATGTACACACCCGGCTTTAAGTGGTTTTCAAGATATTGCGCTTACAATTTCCTGATTTTCAACGGAAGAAATCCCGCCGAATAGGAAATATGAGCTTGTAACAGATAAGCTGGGACGCCCAGTGCAGGATGATCCACGCAACTGGAAGAAGTAATCTCCCTTTTCTGATTGCGATTAGAAAAAAGTGTTAGAGGGAAAAGGTGAATGGTTCAAAGATGACTACATTTTCGGGACCTCATTTTTTTCACAAATGTAACGATGCGTGTGCATTTTACAGTTCCACCACTTTTTTAAATGGAAATGTATATTCTTTTTGCATAGACCAAATTCTCGTGTCAATCTACGTATAAAAGTATTAACCTAAAGTGGTCGAAAAGTGACCAGTTTGTGAGATATTTTAAATAAATGTCTTCGTTAAAGAACCTCCAACGCTCTATGGAAATGCAAACATTTCGACAAAAAGAAATAGATATTTTACTTTTATTGCAGAACAATAAACAGATATCACTTCGATTCGGTTTTGTAAACAATGAAAAAGCGACGTATGAAATGTTTAGAATCCAATGGAGGAGCATTTGGGCATCTTCTTTAATAAAGATATTTATTTAAAATATCTTCCGAACTAATCATGTTTCGACCACTTTACCCTAATACTTTGTTACGCGGAATGACGAGATTTGGTTTATACAAAAAAACATATAAGTTTCTATTTAAAAAAATAGTGCAACTGTAAAATGCATGTGCACCGTTACATTTGCGAAAAAATATGGTCCTCTTTGAACTATTCACTTTTTCCCTCTAACATTTTTTTCTGATTACAATTATAAAAATTGCATGGGCCACCTTGTATGCGTTCCGAAAAATCGTTCACCATGTACTATGGGCCACCATGCTGGTCCAGACACAATTGTTTATCCTACGCTTTAAACCTACATATCCGAATTATCACATCAGCATGTCTTATTAAAATATATACATTTCGTCCAGTAATTTTTAAGTTCTCGAACACGGAAACAACTGAACAATTTACACCACACATATTGTTGCAGCTAAATGTTGAGTTTAATGTGTATTCTATCGCACAAGTTTCAGCACATGGTGCACATTTTTTTTCTGAAATTATTAGGGTTTAAAGGGTTAATACTGTTTGAGGCTTCCGGGTGTAAAATATGTGCAGAAGGAAAATATTTCCGTCTTTTTTATTTTTAATTGGACAATTAATCAATTAAATACTGATTGGCTGATCAATGATCCGGAACATGGACATAGCTACTTTAACACTTTGACTGTCGGGTCAACCGTACATGGATGACGCTTAAATTCAATTATTATGTATATGACCACGAATATTATTAGTAAAATATTTAGCACTGACACTACCAAGGCAGTCAAAGTGACTGGTTTGCAATTGTACAATGTACGATTTATTTTTGAAGACTATTATCTATGTTTACTTTGAACTAACGCTGAATAAAGCCAAAGAAAAGTATAAATAATCATTGTTTCCTTGAATTATGTATTTTTTCTAAAACGTGTCATTTTGATCGCTTCGATGAAATAGGGACACGTTAATCGTCTGTAGATCCAGTTTTAAGAAGATCTAACAGAACCAGCAAGAACTATAATTGATCAGCTGACTAATTAAAACTGGTTCGCTGATCATTGATCCAGAACATGTACATGGATGCTTGAACACTTTGACTGTCGTGTCACCCGTATATGTGTAACGCTTAAATTCAGTTATTTATCTGAGCACGAATATTATTAGTAAAATATTTAAGAAGATCCAACAGGACCAGCAAGAAGCATAAATAATTACAAACGTTATTAATTAAAAAGAGTATAATTTCAGACTATTTTCATGTGGTATCAAAGTCTAGAAAGTCGTATCGTTTTCAGACTACACACCATGGCAGTCAACGTGTCAAAAAGAATGTATTCCCAGACCTCTGATGAAGATAACTGCAATGCTGAAGAAACTTTCAGAATATTTTCTTTAAGCCTCAGACAGTATTAACAATTACTGTTATAGTATTTCGCAGGCTTTCACGGCCCAGTGAAAAGTTTGGGGTCGCCTTCTTTAAATAATCGTAAAGACGAAAACTATTATAGATATAAACGTCAAAGGGACGCCATTTTACTAGTCAAACCATTGAATGTTATTTAAAAAGAAATACACCGTTTTGGATAAACTTCTAAACTTATATAAACTATTTTCTATCATTATAAATATTAAATAAATCAAAAAGTAAATCCTGTTGGCGCTGATTTTTTTTTTGTAACCACCGTGTTCCATCTTTCAATGACTTTCTAGAAATCAGGATAGAACGCGAGGTATATTCTAACTTATAAAATTATATTGCCAATTAAAATGAGTTGTAGCTACGAGTTGATTAAAGCTAGACGTGTAGTATTTTTTAAAAAAATTCGTAAATATCGTTAATAAAACGGCGTCCAATTCACGTTGGCACCTGTAATAGCTTTCAACTTACGATTTTGAAAAAAAAACTTGATCATAAATTTCCGACATCCATAACTTAAAAACTTCAAACAATTTCGAGGAATAAAAAAATTCATTTCGTTATACTTGCAAGACTACGTGCTCAGAAAATTTAACAAAAATCATTAGATGGTCACTAAGCATGGGGTCGCTTCTGTATATATCATGAGAAATCTTAGGATTTCTATTATTCACTGGTACACTTGTTACTTTATATTATTACTATAATACAAAAAATTTACATAAAATTTCCGAATTTTAAAACATTTCACAGTTATTTAGGTAAATTCCATTTGGTGTGCATCGGTGGCAGACAACGTGTCAACAAGGTTTTGGAGAACAATAAAAGTGCTCAATATTTACAATAATTAATAAACTTGTTTAACTGTAGATATACTGAGCTTTAAACATACCTGGCCCTGGTGATCGGGCTCGACGAGAAGCAAAAGCCAATCAAACCTCGCGTTTCGAACTCCATCGTTGTATCCGATGATTCAATCGGTGAAGGAGACTAGTATTTCAAAATTTTCTCAAACTTTTAAGAACCTAGTGTCAACGACGATTTTTCAGTTTTCCAAAAATCGAAGTGAACTCAGATTCGTGTGTACATTCGACAGACGCAGTGGTATATTTATAAAATAACAACAGAGAGGGACAAGCAAGAAGAATGAAAGAGGAATCAGTGAAAAGTGGTGTGGTCTACCTTACAATTAAACTAACCCTCATTGCTCATCACACTTAGCACAGAACAGAAGAAAGTTCGAACCTTGACGAGTAACTCAGAAGCAGAAGCTATAAATTTTCAAGAAGTTCTGAGACCAAACAGGAAAACTCAAAGTACAGAATAATCGAAACACCGTAAAGAAGAGAAAGGAATCCTTCGAAATCAGCTAACGAGTGGCAACGTAAAAATTATCGTCGGCCAGCGACGATAAATGAACTCTAACTCTAATTTAACGTTGCTGATGACGGTTTATCGTCGAATCGAGCAGGATCAGTAGTATCCTCGCTGGTATCGGTGTTTATTCAGGATCATCCTCTTCGAGGACCGTAGCCTGGCTCCTAGCGAGCTAAAGGCTAGCCGAGCGATGAAGAAAATGCTCATTTCTGAAGAAACCAGCACCGACGAGGAAACTTTCGGGTTGTAGAGTTTGAGAGTTGGTGGTTGATCGCGGCTCGAATGCGATGATGAGTAAATACTGAGAAGCTGACGCCGAAGAAGAAGCTGAAGAGCGTTGAGGAGCTACGCGAGTCCTCCACGGACCAGCCGGGAAATCAGACTGACGGCGGACCTAGCGGAAAAAGGCGATCTAACCCTCGATGACCCTTCGACCTTCTGAATACTTCATAAACGGAATCATAACTTTGCTTTATCTATGTCCGCCGACGTGACCGAGGGTGTCTCTTTTTCATTGATTCCTGAGGGAGGGTGTACACACGGACAGGAAACGACGCAGTCGGAGAACAATCGAACCTGAAGTGACGGTTCAGCATGAATGTTCTGGAAGTCTGCTGGAAACCATTTGAAATGACATAGTAATTGATATCGCATGACGTGGTTCGTGGAGAACGATATGCAGTGGTTTAGAGCAGAGATACGATACTATACAGGGTGAACCGTCTAACGTGACCACCTTAAATTAATCTGTTGTTACTGGACTGCTTGGAATTTTCTTTACCCGAATGACATGATTCCCAGAGACCTTCGAGATGATCATGTTACATTTTTTCCGTAGTTTTCAAGGTCACCTTCAGCTTTTTATAAATAAACCGATAATTTTTTACGCCAATCTTTTAGTTAATATTGAGATGAGTTCAGCAGGCATCATACAATATTTTTTTTTCATCTGATCTGAGGAAACAGTAGGAAAGAGTATCTGAGTAGAAAGGAATTCTGTGTGATCTTTTTAACCTTTTAACTGGTATCGGCGCCTATTGGCGGTTGACAAAGCCGCCCACCGTGTACTGCCGACGCCCATGGGCGTTCAGTGCAATTGCTCACTGTGTACTACTGCAGCTCGGCCGCATGCAGCGTTCACCTCGTTTCCAAGTAGCTCGCAGTCACAAGTACACTTTCCGGCGTTGTTGATAGATTAGTATTAATCATTATTGATGTTTCACTGACATGTGACCTTTCACATAGGGTTTGTAAACCTTTATTAAAAACAAATTTTAGAAAGTGTTTTATGATGTTTGCTAAACGCATTCCGCGGCCCACTTTGTATAACAGAGACTTTTAGATTAAGATGAATGTTTATTAGAGATTTTTTATTGATTTTATTGCGTACTATCTTTTCCATAAATTCTGAATGTTCTTTTTTAACGACTTGTATAATTGCAATGATTATTATTAACATGATTCACGGTGTTAAAATATTCAAAATTCACAGGATAGATAGTGCTCGTAAAATGAATAAAAAATGTTGAATAAACATTCATCGAAAAATCAATATTAACCGAGTTGTAAACAATTTGGAGTTCAACAAATTATTCAGAAAATTGTTTATAACTTGAATAATATTGAAAAAATGTATTCAAGACTTACAGACTAAATAGGGCACATAACACTGAATAAAAAATGTCTAATAAACATGCGTGAAAACGTCAATGTTATTAATATTATAAACAATTTTGTAAATAATTTTTAGAATTAACAACAAATTGTTTACAACTTAGTAGTATTGATTTTACGGCACATGTTTATCTGAGATTTCTTATTCAGTTTGTCGAGTTCTGTCTATCTTGTAACTCATAATGCCCAGTGGCATTTGCCAAATTCAAGGTCACCTTGAAATCTACCAAAATATGATCCGCATGAAGAATTAAATCTTTATGTAAAAATAGATTTCTATGGCTGGAGGTATGCAGAGACACGAAGGTCACTTACATTTTTTTTAGACAGAACCATAAGCTTTTTTAATGATTAAATGTACATTATATGTGTTAACGTGTATCTGCCAAAAAACCAGTAAAAAATGGGAGATATTTTACTTTCAATGATACCAGAAACTAAAATTAAATAAAATTTAACGACTTATAAAATTAAAAATACCTGTAAAATTAAACAACAATAGAACAACATAGAACGTTTTGTCACTTAACAAAAACCTTGCAAAAGTGACCAAGCTAACTATAGTATAGAGTCTATACTATAGATACCAAATGTAGGGCACGTCTCATTTACTTATTGTTACTCAGACTAAAATACATGCGACGTTTATGCACACACACATTTTAAGATTTATACATTATTTATTTTAATAAGGTTTTATGATTAAAAACCATACGAAAAGCAGTTAGAGCAAATAAATTCAACTGTTTCTAACCCACACAAAGCACATAGGACTTTCTACCTTTACTTAAAGGTAAAAAACATATCGAACTCCAAATATTTCAAAATATCTTGAAAATGAAAAAATGGTAGGTGGGACATTTTAACTAAGAAGGGCAGAATAGGTGGAGATAGAGGTTTCTGAATTTCCATTCAACATTTTTCAATTTTCCTTTATCGCCACAGAAAAGTATTTTTCTTTTAGACCTGTGTCCCTACAATAATTCCTCCAACTAAAATGAAAAAAAGAATATACTGTACAGTAGACGCGGAAGTGATCTTCAGAGGCCCAATTGGCATTTTTCTACTGCAGTAATAGATGGAGATAGAGATTTCTGAATTTCCATTCAACGTTCCTCAATTTTCCTCTATCGTCAAGGAAAAGTATTTTTCTTCTAGCCGTTTGGCCGGCTCGCAAGGAAATATGTGCATGCAGGTCTGAATCGGATTGCCTGGCACTAATCCAAAAGGTCGACTGTTCTTCCGTGCTCTGCATCAGTAAGAGGCAAAGCCGTATTTAAAGAGGACGTGAATTGTGCTGCAAGATCGCTTCCTACAAGCTCCACGATCGCCTAAAAGAGACAGATAATAAAGTAGACGACGGAACACGGTATACCCGAGTTCCTACCAATTGACCACGTTCAACGCTAATAAGCTATTACGTCGCACAGTGGGGTATTGGCATTAAAAAGCTGGCCAAAAGTCGATTTCAAAAGTGTAAAACTTGTATTTCTACATGTACTTAAATATTTAAGAATCATTGTATGATTAGGACTTTTTTGTAACTGTACTTTTGAAGTGATACACTTTACCAAAAATATAAGCAGTTTGTTATCTTACTGTTATAATAAAGAGACGGAGTTTGTTTGCATGTTCGCAAAAATCTGAAAAACTACTAAACCGATTGTTATGAATTTTCACAACAGCTTCTTTACATTTTCCAGAGTGTCATAGACTATATTTTATTCCGAAATAAAAATTGTGGGACTATTTTTTGTCGGCATGCCGGCGAGCCATCCACGGGGGCATAGTTCACGCATAGCCGCTAGGTGGCTAACCTCGGCGCCCGCGCCCTCGAAAAGAATTCGTCCAGCTACAAGATATAAGAAAAAAAAACCAATATTCTAAGTTCTACACACACAAAAATCGCGGTCAATGCCGTGTTTAGGGCATACTAGTAATATATAATTTTCTATTCACTGTTAAATAAAATAGCACGGGCTTTTTATTGATTTTTAAGAAACTTGTAAAGAGTTTTAACTATAGAACCTTTGGAAGTAAGGACGTATCACACTTTTCAAAGCTTCTTTTTAGCTGTAACATATTTGTTTTTCTTTTTATTGTAATTGGAAATTCGAAGACAAACTACTTTGGCAACATCATCTGATAAGAGTTCCTGAAAATTTTGTCTTCAAGTAACACAAGCATGTTTTTATAAAATATATTGTTTCACTGTATTACATCGTAAAATATTAAGTCTCTTAAATTTAATGCTATTCAAGTACCAAAACAATTTTGGCCAACTTTTCAGTGCAAATAAGCCACTATGCGTCGTCCGAAAAGTTCGTGCCTTTTGACTGCAGGCTACTTGGAAACGTGGCGAACGTTGCATGCGGCCGAGCTACAGTAGTACGTAATAAATCATTGCACCTATGGGCGTCACCAGTACACAAGGAGCGACTTTATCAAGCGCCTAAAGGGGCGAATCGCTGTCAGTGTTAAGGAGGTTTTCTGGTCTAGAAATTTAAAAAAATCCAGTGTTACATTTTTACATTCTTCAAGTGTTTGCAGTCTTGAAAATATGTTCTCCAAGTGTTTTTGGAAATTCGAAAAAATGATAAAGTTATAGAGGTTTGCGCGCAGCTGCTAAAAACATTAATCGCATTTTTCTCGAATCGACATTTTTCAAGCTGGCAGCACTGATATCTCGATAATCGTTCAAGTGAGTAACTTTGCTTTTACACAAATACTCAGAATGTATCAGGCTATCGTCTCTATCACATTTAAGTCAATATTGCGAATACTTTTTTTTACAGCACTCGGAAGTTGCAAAATTGATGATAAATTCAGAATATTACACTTTACGAGGCCGCCATTTTGTCAAATATTTTCGTGTGTTCTTTGTTTTGTTAAGGGTGATAACCACGGCCATTGCGATTAAAACAAGCTGCGAATTTTTTATTTCGGACGACCAAAAGAGGGGCAATCAGTGCTGCCATTGATACCACATTTCTGTAACACAAAATACGCGAATATTAATAACTTTTAAAATATTGTCAACAGTCTGCTAAAAAAAAATTGTTTAGTTAGGTAAAATGTTAGTAAACATGTGTATAGGACACCAATGTTGTAGAATTATTAGTTTCTTCAAAATAAATTCCAAAATATGACCTTAAAATTGCCTCCCTAGACCAGAAAACATAAGTAAGGATAAGGATTCAATCAAATATTTTCTATTAATAGTGAAATCATTTTCTTTGTTTTAAATACGTATAGAGATACAATCGCTTTCTCTTTTAGTACTTCTTTTTATTCTGTAGACAATCTGTAAAATATAATTTTCGTAAAACACTTATGGTTTATTGATAAAAAACTCTTCCACGTGTTCTTGAGAAGTATGCATTTAACGATACATTCTTCAACAATAATTTTGCGGCGATAAAGACAAATAATGATCCGATTGAGCAATGTCCGAACGATATGAAAAATTATTTACCGTAATCACAATAAAATTATTACTTATTCCAGTCATCATTAAGTTCCACGACGGGACAAAGATGTTTTTAATAATGAGCTGCAAATGTTTTATTATAGTGTCGTCTTCAAATCACATAAAAATGAGTCGAAATACGAGAAACAGTCGGCGAGTGTCTATTTTTAAA
This sequence comes from Macropis europaea, assembly GCA_916610135.2. Lineage (NCBI taxonomy): Eukaryota > Metazoa > Arthropoda > Insecta > Hymenoptera > Melittidae > Macropis > Macropis europaea. The sequence goes on along the minus strand of OU744343.1, from coordinate 52,321,612 downwards.
ATAAGCGGATTACTAGAAAATACTAAACTTCGTTTTAACCTAATATTTGCGTATTAAAAACGAGTTCAAGACATCTGTAGCATCTAATACTAGCAAAGAGGAAGAAAAAATGTCTAATCAACATAGGTCCTAAAATTAACCCTTTAAGTGTCATGGACAGTTAAAGGTTCTCCACATAGCGCTGCAGTCTGTGCGAAATACGGCCATAGGCGTTCAAGCAGTACACTTATTAAGTATATACGTTCAGTGACCTTCTGCACGTGACGTAGGGTTCATTTTAAGACCCATTTTGATTGGACATTATTTCTTTTTCTTTGCAAGTATTGTTTGCTCCACAAGGATCTACCGCAATATCAATGGAGAAAATACGACTCTATAGACCATCTAGAGATATAATTGAAAACGTGCTCCAAAAAATGAGTTGGAAGAAATAGAGAAGTTATTTTTGCGCAGTCGATAATGCACGAATACTCTAAAAATAAAATCTACCGCCTACGAGGTGAAAAATTGTACAACGAATAGAATGTCATGTTTCTGGGTCTCGGAAGTATTTCTCGACATGTTCGACCGAAAATGAACGCGAGGAAACAGTTCCTGTTTGAATTTCGTTGTCTCGATGACCGTGAACTTCGAACAATTAATTGCATGGTACCAGCTCCTTGACAATTGGACATATGGACTGCATACGCTCGGATAATAACGATTCAGTAGTTATCTTATGCCACGTAGAGGTCACATGCAGTTTTCCAGAACTTTTGCTGCTTCTACTATGTCCTCACAATGTCAATAAAATGATCAGTGACGTCTCAAAGCGTTTCGTGCATTATTGATATGCGGCAGGTGTGCATCGTTGCAAATGCGTCTCGAAGGTCGCGAGGTAACGATACCGGACTAAGTTACCGTTAATTATCCAAACAATCGACAAGTTAAAATATCTATCGATAAAGTCATCTCATATCGATGTAAAATTCTTATCTAATAATGTGCAACCTGTCGCAAAAAGATGCATTAGGGTACATCGACGTATAGAAAAACTTATCGATTAAGAAGTAAAAAAACGAATAAGAAATTTACATTAAATTTGCATACGCATGTTTAACCCTTTGACTGAGGGCTACTTTGAAACGAGGCTAATGCTGCGTGCGGCTGAGATGCAGTAGCACCTAGCCAGCTATTGCACCGAACGCCTATAGGCGTTGACAGTACGCGGTGAGCGACTATGGCAGTCAAAGGATTAAAAGAAACATTGAGAGTGTAGATCATTAAGTAGTGCATGAAGATAATACTGAGTCTAACTACAGGATACATAACTTTTAATATACAGTGGTGAAAAAAGTATTGGCACACCTACAGTTATTCACAAAATTGAGCGAACAATAATTGTAGTCTTCTTGTTCCATAATTAAATGTAAGTATTTTTACTTAAACTATAAAGTCATTATTTAAATTTAAAGCAGTTTATTCCAGAGTCCATTTTAACCCTTTCGCTATGACGGGCGACTATAATCGCTCTCCACAAAACATCATTCATATACGACGGGCGACTACAGTCGCTCGTCACGAAACACTGTACATTTACTCTGGACTTGCACTTTTGATGAATAAATGTTTTTTTTCACTAGATGTCATTTGTTTCGTACACCTTCTTTTTCGTATGGGTTTAATGATACGAAGTTCATCAATACTTATTTAATGTTATTTGTAGAAATATTTATTTCAGTTTAATTAAAAATAAGTTTATCAAGAAATTAAAAATATCTTGTTTTAAAGTTCTTTTTCTTCATTTCACGCGAAGTCGGACACCTTTTGGAGTACCATCTCGGATTTTGGTCAAATTTGGTTATGTTGTAGTCTTTATTTCTTAATTTCCACTTTATTTTAATTTTCAAAATAATTATAGAATACGTTCAATTTTGTGAGTAGCTGTAAGGCGTTTTGAGAAAATTAAAATGAAACTTAAATATTCTGTCCTTTGCAAATTATTCCTCCTTGGTTTGACGTTTCACTTTATGTATAAATAAATAAACAATATATCATTATGTATAAGGCAATAAATATATAAGACAAACATGGTGTATGAAGGGTGGTTATAAAGGCTCCGTTAGTCACATGAAATGGGTAATAATGGATTTTCTATTACAGAATATAAAAAATCGATCGTGTGACACTTTTCTGTGTATTATCACAATGTTTACTGCCTTGAAACTATTCACTGTTGACTGATAGTTTATATCATTAATAGCAATGTCATAATAAATGATCATTTACTGTGCCATATTTTTCATTTCGAAGTGTTGTCCTTATACACCCCCATAAGTGTTAGGACGCTTACCGGAAAGTACGCAAATCTGAAATACTATTAGTTAACTACTAAAATCTTTAAGAATTGTTATATAGTTTGACACCTTAGACTATAAAGAATTCGTAAATTCAATATTACAACAGAAATCTCAGCAGTTACGTGTAATAAAATTAAACTTTCTTCTCGCCTATACGTATGTATATCCCTCGCGTCTCTCAATCACTGCCTTAACCCTTTGACTACTGACTACTTCGTGATGAAGCGAACGCTGCGTGCGATCGAGTCACAGCAGTACATAGTAAGCTATTCTACTTAACGCCCATGCGCGTCGACAGTACGCGGTGAACGGTTTTGTCAAGCGCCTATAGGCGCCAACAGTAGTCAAAGGGTTAAGGGGACCAGGCCGTCAGAAAATGCATTTTTGTTTATTGTATTTTTCGAATGCACTATCCTTCCCGAGTCAAATGCCGTTTGAATCATGTTAAAATTCACAAAATTAAGGATTTGACAGCCGAAAAGTTCGATCGCGAGGTATGTAGTAGTTATGGTTTTCCAAAACTTTATACACGTTTTTCTCGAAATCATACTTTCTCTTCGTTCTGCAGTGGTTGCGAAAAAACGGTGATACAAACCGACTTGAAAAAAATTGAGAAAATGTAAAACATGTCTAGTTAAGGCCTGAACCTACGCCTATGCCTGCAAAAATTGTGGTTTTGTCAAAAAAAATATAAAATAGCTTCTGTTTTAATGAAAAATCGCGTTTTTTTAACTTTATTGTCGCCATTTTTATAATTTTGATTTTTTTTTCGTTTTAAATAGGTTCAGTACAGATTAGGGGCCTATAGAGTGCCAAATTTTTCAGGATATTTTATAATTCAATTCTTTATGACCAGGATCACTGTAAAACCGCGACGACTCCAGAAAAAGCGCCTATAGATCAGTCGACTGTAAAACCATCATATATAAGTATAAGTTATTCAAAAAAATATTTGTTTACAGTTTATAGTATTAATAAACATTACCTAAAAGTACTAGTCACAATATGTATTCATTTACTTGTGATTAATTCTCAAAAAAAATTACATTTTGACCAAATCTGACTGCCTAGTCCCCTTAAGCAATTTTGGCATTCCTTTTAATAGTTTTTCTATTGTATCAGTTGTTATCTTGTCTCATGCGTGGTGTAAATGATTCCACAAGTCAAATTCAGATTTTGGGCAAACCTCTAGGATTTCCAATCTAATTCATCCCATTTTGAATCAGTCAAATGAAATAAATGTAGATCTAATTATATAAATAGTAAATATATGTACCTGAATGTATGTTTTTGCTAATATGATGTTATAAAACTAGCGAAAGTTCTATAATCTGGATCAAATACACCTTTTGTGTGAAATCTGCAGGTGTCTTAATACTTATTGACAGGAGTGTACGTACGACAATACGAGTTTGATATCGTCGTAGTATGGAGCTTATTATGCTATAGATTCCTTGAAAATTTTGTCGAATCTGAATAACTGAGCTAGTAACCCATTGCAATAATTTTTCACGTAAATCCTTGTCTGCACTGTAAATCTTTCATTTACAATAATTAAAAACTAAAATTTCGTTTTTACGTATTTCATATTGTGTTCAACATATGTATATAACTTTGTAACAAAGCGTTTATAGTCGATCTTTAGATAACATTTTTGTCTTATCTCTACTTGTAGAATATGCTCCCCGTATCAAAAAAAAACGAGACACACTGTACATGATTTACGAGCTCTTTTCAACTTGACAAGCTCTGAATTTTATAAATAAATCTACTATTTCTAAACACTAGAAAAACAAATTTTTTCCGATAGATTGCCAAGTTGCTCTCATCGTTTCAGATCAGCCAACGATAGAATAAACGTTGAACTAAGAGAGAATATTTTTCAAAAGACCTAAATGTACAGTGTCACGTTTTCTGTCGCAGCGATTTAGGTGCATCATTATTTTCGTTCGCCACTGTAAATGCTCTGATTCATGAGGATCGACAGAAAACGGAGATACATCTATTCAAAACGGTCACACACAATTATGCATGGACAGAGGAGGCAAGGAAACCCGAAGATAGTGATCTGGATTCTGAATTTCGACTCAGATCGAACCCGATCGCATACATGTGCAATTATGTAAATGCGATCGTTTGCATTTCCTTCGCGTTGCCTACGTTTGCATGTTTTCCTTGCTTTATGGCCGGCAGATGGACATCTGATTACTCGCTAGCACGATAGCTATTCGCATAAGTTTCAACGCCCACTCTGCTGAGTATCGTGAACGAAAACAGCCGTATCGCGTGCGAATCATGCGTGCTCGATTTCCCGACAAATATCATTCTGGATTGCGTGCCTCTAATTCGCGAAAAATTCAATTGAGTTCCATTCAAATTCAATTGTATCGAAACGCATACGATAATTTAGGTTACATTCTTGCCACAGGGAGAAATGAAAATTCCAATGTGACGAGCAAATTTTCTGTACAGACGCACCTAAACAAAATATGTAAAGTAGCGAAGGGCTGTAATCGGTTTGAGTATACAGAGTCTCCCACGCGACTGGGACAAGCTGTATCTTTAAAACGGTTAGAGCTGGAAAAAAATATCATAGGACAGAATGAAATGGTATCGAATGAACCATATTTTGGAATGAAGTTTATGCATTTTTATGCATCCGTGCATCCGGAAAATGCTGTGGAAGCTTATTCTTAAATGGAACGCTACACTTCTGGCAGCACTAATCGATGGAATTTTTGACTCTCTACAAAAAAGTACAAAGGTACTTATACTACTTATGCCTTAAATTTATTAGTTCAAAAGTTATTACAGTTTGAAATTTGTTACATTATCTCGGTGTATCAGCTGATATCATTGGATATTTACGTTCTAACAAAAGTTGTAAAATTGAAATAAGTTTTGAACTAAAAGATTTAAGGCATAGGTACCTTTGTACTTTTTTGTAGAGAGTGAAAAATTGCATCTGTTAATGAAGCGAAAAGTATAGGGTTTATTTTAAAAAAAAAGTGCAATTGCGTCTTTCAGATGCACCGATGCATAAAAATGCATAAACTTAATTCCAGAATATGCTTCATTCGACACCATTTCATTTTGTCTTATAACGTTTTGCTTAAATCTCTAGCCGTTTTAAAGATACAGCTTGTCCCTGTTGTGTGGGACATCTTGTATACATACGTCTAAAATTTAGAATCACTTCGAATTTTATTCAAACTTTGAAGATCTTGATAATTTTGACAATTTTGAAAGTGCATACAGTAATATAGAAATGTAATACTTATAGTGAACCTAAAAGTTTTAAAGTCTTGAAAAACTAAACCTAGACCTCTTTTTATATAGATTTCCAAGTATTGCCGATGTGCAACATTTTCATCAGTTACTTTTTTTTATGAAACTTCGTTTTCGAGAAAATTAGGTTTAAGAGTTTTCCTCCTCACCCGTACGGAAGATTGCTCCGCGTATTTCTTAAGTACGTTACTCGAACGCCCATCGGCGCTCTCCTCATTGACTATAATAATAATAGCTCTCAAAGAGCTCATAACGTCTGAACGATTTTAATATTGAATAACCTATAATATCCACTGTGATTACACTGCACGCAGAATAATTTTAATTCAGATTAAAAATTTGGGTACTATTGCATGTTTATAATTTTCAAGAATCAGTAATATTTCAAGACTTTCAACTGTCACGACTTTCAAGACTTTTAGGACATTAAAAATTATTACATTTACTAAGAATATTAAATCTCTCCAAGTTTTTAAGATTCTCAAGAATATTCGACTCCAAATAATTATCGAAGTAATTCAATTATTGAAAATGATTGAATTGCTCGAAAACTTGCAACAAAGAGTACCGAATACCCGTCAACACCGTAAAACCCTGCCGTTTGTAAAACTCACGATGATTTCAAGCAAAAAGTGTAATTATATAAAACATTGCTCACATGTACAATAAGACGTATAATTTAGAGATGCCTGTACGTAAGCTATTAAGTTTAATGACAGTTGATTCATTGTTTATTGTTATTTTGTACACAGAAAATAGCAATGAAGAAATTATGAAAAAAAAGTACAAAATATATGTATAAATATTTCCTACTATAACCAAATCATATTTCAAAGAATGGAATATGAAAACTGGCATAATTAAATATAAATCACGAAGAAGCCAAATATTCGACTACTAGATTGTATAGCTGTAACTGCAGTGTTAACTTCAATTACTTAAGAACTTTATACTAATTAGACCTTATTTAATTTAATTAAATTAGAGGCGCCAGTCAACGTGTTAACACTCTACTGGCCATTGCCAAGTACTCGCGGTTTAACTTGTTTAAACAACACACATCTAAAAGAAAAAACGAATATCCAAGTATACAAACAATTGAAATAAAAAAGAATAAGTCTCACAAAAATGTCAAAAGGCAAATAGTTTCCGGAAAATCCCTGCGGTCTACAAATATTTCAGTAAGGACACCAGGTGTCCGCATCTAATCAGGTACGAATCACGCGATTGGCAGCGCGTTAAATTACACCCTATGCACTTAAAAACTCTCAAACTCATTTCAACACCCCGTCGTTGGAAAAACTGCAAAATCGCCTTCATTAATTTGTTTTCAGTACGGTGATAAAGGTTTTCATGGCATTGCAAGACGGAAGGGACCAGGGCTTCGATCGTTCCTAATTAAACAACTTCCAAACACGTGCAGGGTGGTGTAGATCTGAAAATGTACAATGCCGTACAAAAGTACTGGCACGGGCAACATTTCATCAAAGAATTGCATGTAAATCTGTCTAAAAGACCACGTTTTATTTAATCCTTTTCTAAAATTAAAATTTAATTGTTGTTTTTTGCTTATTAATTAAGGCAAATGACGACCAATTTGCAGCGTGAGACTTCCTCGACATAATAAGCACATCAACATTGTCAATATTTAATTCAAATTTTCTAAAGTGTGCCTATATCTGTACCTCGGTAGAAAATGGGCCTATGTCCAGTTTGAAATTTTTTGGGAATTTTTGCACATTGGCCGTTTTTATTGTAACACACACAACACATTGGTCTCTTGAGAATGCATCTAACTTTGCTTCTAGCAGTGAAAAGATATAACTAAACTGCGGATCCTTATGCAATTTGACACATTCAGGTACAGGATGATTCACCTAACTCGACCACTGCTATTAGTTGCTTGTCTGTTGCTGTTTTATCGAGATATGAAGGTCACCTAGTGTTTTTCAAATGGAATATGTACCATTTGACTCCGCAGTTAGAAAGAGTATTCAATACTGTGTAAAACACTATTAAGGTATAAGGGTTCGAAAACCAGTAATTACTGAGACATTTTTTAAACGATTTTTAATGTGTATGTATAATGCTCAAAGTGCTGTTCGTTATAGTCAACAGAAGTGCGTAGTCGATCAATGAGCGCGAGTGATACATGTTCGCCGCGTGATTCTTCCATTGAAGAATACGTCACAAGGGACGCTCGGCACGTGACAGACGCCGATTTTTATGTTACTTTGCACACTTGTTTATTCGACCCTAAGAACAATGCCGTATTTGGTTGGTGCTACTTTTGCACTTTAAGGAAGAAACCACCCTTTCTATCCGAGATGCCCCTTTTATTTATGCGCTGTAACTTATAAATTACAAAAGATATCAAAAAGACATTTAAATAAATGTTTACTGTCCATGTGTTTACTCTTACATACGATGTAATATCTAATCTTCGTACTCGGATATTCGTCGTTATTACTTTCTTCGCCATTGAGATTATACTTTTTAGTTTTAAATTTAAAAAAGAAATAGATTTTATTAATGCTTTTAATCTCCAAAATGAATGTTATTATTGACTATCGGCTACAATAACAGCTAATACCGAAATACAAAAACTTAGAGCAACAATTTTACACGCAGGAATTATAGTAATTATACATTGGTATACATGGAAGCCTTTATTTATCTAAATAAAAATAAAAATTTCCAAAAAAGGATGGGGTGGGGGAATTAATTTTGTAAAAAATTATTTTTTCGACAATGTTTTCCTACAGTTATATAGGCTTTCAGAAACGGTATAATATTTATTTAAATGTTTTTTCAACATCTTTTGTAATTTACGAGTTATAAGCGCATAAGGAAAAGTTTCTCCCTTAAAATGCAAAAAGTAGCACCAACCAAACACGGCATCGTTCTTAGGGTGGTCCAATAAACAGTTGTGAAAAGTTACATAAAAATCGGCGTATGTCACTTGCCGAACGTCCCTTGTCAGTAATACTGGTTTTTGAACTTGTATACCTTAATAGTTTTTTTTACACATTTTTCAGTGTTCAATATTCTTTCGAACTGCGGAGTCAAATTGTACAAATTCCATTTAAAAAACACGTGGTGACCTTCATATCTCGATAAAAAAGCAAAATTACAAAAAACTACTACACTGTATGTCCTCTTTAATATCATATATCTTTTGTTTGAAAAGTTTTTTCATATAACAAATAGTTTACGAGTAATTTGAGATGGTCCGGTTAGGTGAATTATCCTATACATATATACAACATGTACAGTATCAAGTATCAGGAGATCGTATGCTCAAAAACGGTATAGGAGATAAAGCTAATCACCTGACTGCTGTCGCGCGCCAAATTCTTAACACCTTATATGCGGGTCATTTTGCACATTTTAACCTACGTGCCACGGGCTATTTTTGGCGATTTCGTGAAGCACACTAGACGCGAGTAAAAGTCACATAACATTTGAAATTGTCGGAATTTAAGGAAAATTTTCAACTCGTACTCATTATGATCAGCAATTTCAATTTATTGGCATCATCACATAAAAAATAATTTTAATTCAACTTAAAACATAACAAAATAATTATTATTTAATAATTCCTTTTATTACAAGCGAAAAAATTAATCATTTTCTTTGTAATGTGTAATACAAATAATATTTTTTTATTAACATATTGTATGCGGGCTATATTACCTGCTTCAACCTACGTGGTGCGGACTATTTTTACGAGTTGACTGCGTCGGAAAAGGATATCAAAAAATCGCTCTAATTACTAATATACTGTGAATTTTCATTTGATCTTTTTTAATTCATCACCATGAACCGTTCCCTCGACGATATCTTATCATCAAAATACTTTATTTTATAAAATACTATTTTATGCAGGTTAAAATAAAAAATACTAAATATTAACTTGAAGGACAACGATCTTATACAAAACAATACATTTAAAAGTCTAATATTATTTCATAATGTGATACCGCTCAAAACATTTTCCAGCATGAAGCTGTATACAACAAAACTTGCAAATGTAGCAGGTTTCGCTCCACTTCTTATGAGCCGCACACACCCGACATTGCCGTTGTGTTTTTTTTTCTTCTCTGCTGCTACAATTTTTTCTAATTTATGCTCCTTCGCATCCATGGATATGGCTTTCATTTTGAAACGTTTAATTCGATGGCAAATAAAAATACATGCCCGCAATTCAACCGACGATACGTTAAAAACGTATTAGTACGTGACCCGCAGACTACCGACAATATACGAAAAACGTACTAGTACGTATCCCGCATACAATATGTTAATAATGCACCAGTGAGTGGTATCGTTCAAAACAAGTTCCCCTATGAAGCGCAACGTTGCAGAATTCACAAACATAACGAGATTCACTGCGTTTGTTGTGGGCTGCGCACACACGGCAAACTCTGGAGGGATGTTTCGATTTAGCGTTCCCTACTATTTTAACTAATTTATGTTTCCGTAAATCCATAGAGAGTCTTAGAGGGTGATCAGTTTTAGGTGCACGCCTTGTTGGAACATTGCTGGCATGTGCTTCTTCGACATGTACAGTATCTTCACCTTGTACGGGTTGATCGATCAGCCAATGATGAGCTATACTTTTTAAAAATAACTTATACTTAATTTTCTTTACATTTAGTTTGTTGTATACTACGTATGAATTAAAAAAAGCGCAATTTATTAAATACATAACGGCCTTTTTCGTCCATTTTTTAGTTTTTCGCATTATTTTCGATAAATGCTGGTCTGCGCGCTCCACCCCTTTCATGTATTTATCGTAGTCTACTATACAAGAAGGTTTGGTAATAGCAATTCCAGTTGCTCGATCTACTTTGTTGGTGGTTGAGTGTTGGGCCGAATGAATAGTTGAAATCATCCTCACATTCTTTTTTGATTTCCAAACTTGGATTAATACATCGTTTTTTCTGCAAAAGGCTGAAAAGCCCTTTTTCAATTTTATCGTCTTCAAATCGTTAGGGAGTCCTCTATTTATTCTTATCGTACCACAAGTCCTTATTTTATTCTTCAAAAAAGTTTCACTTGTATCCACACTATTGTTATCCATGTAGACATGGTGCCATAAGTGCAAGTGTGGAGTTAGAACTGAATTCAAAGTTTCCAGCGATGGTTTTCCTTCTGCAGTATATATTTCTAGATTACTAATATATCCAGTGACACTCTCGCATACCATTCTGATTAAAATACCATATTTAGTAAGTTTTCTGGCATTATATACACGAAAAATCAATCTTCCTTTCCATGGAATTATGCCTTCATCGAGAGATAACTCTCGCATCGGTTTATAAACGGCATTGAATTTCGGAATCAAATGGTCGATAATTGGTTGTATTTTAATCAACCATCCAGAAGTTGCTGTTTGTTCCTCGTTATTTGAAAAGTGCCACGACTTCCATATTTGGCGAAATCTATCTCTGGACATCACTTGTGAAAAAAATGGCGTTTTCAACATAGCATCTGTTGTCCAATATTCGTCTGTAGCTCCTTTTCTTACTTGTCCCATAAGCAAAATTAATCCCAAAAATTTTTTGAATTCCTGTAATGTAATTTCTTTCCACTTCACAGATTTTTTTGAGTCCCCGAACTTGTTAGAGTTCTGACGGTAGTATCTGTTTGATTCGTTCACCATAAATAATAAAATATCATCTCCAATAAATAAGTCTACGACTTCACTCACATTTTCACTGTTATTGGGAAATATTTTAACACCGGGATCACCCAAAAATCCCTCCACAACTGGAGGATTGTCAATTTCAGACCAAAAAACAGTATTATCAATCTGCGAAGCAGATTCATCATCGGAATCTGAATCGCTAGGTCGAGGTCGCAGCAAACGAGGACGTCGAATATGAATAACACTGTCATCTGAGGAATCACTATCGTAATCAGAACTAGAAACATCACTTTCACCGTTATAAGATATTTCATCGGCAAATATTTCGTCCATATCCTCATGAATATCAGAAGGATCCATTTTGAAAAAAAATATTAATTAAATAAAATCTCAATTTCAATAACGAAGTAAACAACTGTTTAGGAATGAGCCGCATATAACTAAACTAGTTTTAAGAGCATGAAATTGTTCTGACTCCCAAGAGAGGCACAGACAAACTGAGAACGGAATTTTCCGTTGGCCGCAGATAAGCGTTGTAAAAGTAAACACATACTACGTATTCCGTCGCCCGCATACAAAGTGTTAAGCCCGAAGGCGAGTGGCCAAAAGCCTACTAGTGGTGGAAGGCCTCAGTGAGGTGATTGGCTGCTTTCCCATACCGTTTCTGCGCAGACGGTCGCCTAGGGTGCTCGACAATGTACTGTTACATATAGTACCTACATATAGTACATGTTACGACCGTCATGGCCATCCGGAGCGCAGCCACACTCCGGCCTACCCCCACTCCGCGTCCATTCTCCTCATACAGGCTGTGATCCGCGACGATGATGGACCGAGGGGGAACTGGAGGGAACTGAAACGAAGGGAACGGACCTAGAGTGGGGGAAGGCCGGAGCAGAGCTGCGCTCCGGATGACCATGACGGTGTTACGATGTAAATAAATAAGAAACATATTTTGTAACATTTAAAGCACAAAATACAATTTTGTCGAAGTTCTATTTCTTCAACTACGTTGAAACAAAAAATATTTATATCTAAAATTGTATATTTGCGTAAACATCCGCAGTCTAGATAAAACATTCATGATTTTTATGTGAATGGTCCATAAAACTCAAACGCAATAACTTTGGACATTGGCCCTTTTTTTACCATGGTACATATGTATATACTTTCCTATTCTTTGTAAGTCTACAGTTGTTTAACCCTCTTCCGTTCCTCGTGTTAATTTGACACATGTTTCTCACAAAAATGCAGTAAGTTTAAAAAAGCAGAATGTCTTGCACATCGTTTTATTACTTGTGAACAATGCCGACAATCAGAACAATCTTATACCTGAATGTATAGAAATTTCATTTCCTTATTTTCAATAAAAGAATTTGCAAATTTAACTATTTATCTCTTCATTATATTGATGTTTTACCATTGTGTCAATTTGATACCAAGGGACAAATTAACACTTGATATGCGGGCGACGTAATATTACATGTTTACTTTTACAACGCCATTCTGCGGCCAACGGAAAATTCCGTTTTTACTTCGCTTGTGCGTTTCCTGCGAGTCAGGGCAATTTCAAGCGCTTATGTTGAATTAAAACTATTTTTTATGCGATGATGCCAATAAATTTAAATTGCTGATAATGGTGAGGATAAATAAAAGAGTTTCATTAAATTCCGACGACAACTTCAAATGTTATGTGACTTTCAGTCGTATCTGATATAAAGTCTTCACGAAATCGCCAAAAATAGCCCGCGGCACGTAGGTTAAGATGTACAAAATACCCCGCATGTAAGGTGTTAATATTGCGGCGTCTCAAACCACATCGAGAGCGATGACCTGCTCTTCTTTCCGCCAATGGATGCAGGGCCGGCCTGCTCCATGATGTGCATTGACACGTCGCAATATTTACACCTTAAATTCGGGGTGTTTTGTATCTTAACCTAGGTGCCGTGGGCTATTTTTGGCGATTTCGTGAAGACTTTATATCAGACACGACTAAAAGTCACACAACATTTGAAGTAATCGTCGGAATTTAATGAAATTTTTTTATACTCGCCATTATCAGCAATTTAAATTTATTGGCATCATCACATAAAAAAGTTTTAATTCAACTTGAGCGCGTCAAATTGTGCTCACTCCCAGAAAACGCACAGACGAAGTAATAACGGAATTTTCCAATGGCCGCAGATAAGCGTTGTAAAATTAAACGTACTACGTATTACGTCGCCCGCATACAACGAGTTAGTAACAGACAGAACCATCACTATTGGAGTATCTACGAGCGGCAGTAAATTATAAGAGACACGACGCGGCTATTTACCCTGCATCTGACTATGGGGTCAATTCACGAGAAGTCGGACACCTTTTGGAGTAGCATTTCAGATTTTGCTTAAATTTGGATATGTTATAATCTTTAGTGATATATAAACGTGTCCCGAAGGATTTTTCAAAATTTTAAAAATTGTTGATTTTACAGCTGTTTGAAGTATGGCGTTAACCTTTTTTCAATAATTTATAGTTGTTGAACTAACAAACTCATAAAAATGAGCTTTTGGATGCTTACAGTGGTGACATAAAAGTACCCAATAAAAATTATTTCGGTTAAAAAAAAAATATTTTAACCATTTATTTTGCAATCGTTTTTAACAAATGCAATTTTATAATAGCAGGGAAACATTGAAAAAATTGAAAAAAATGAGGATATAGTCCTATTTGTCCTCTTTACAGGCCAATATGGAAAATTACGGACACTTTAAAATTGGCCATATGAAACTTAATTGATTTTAACGCTGCGTCGAAACACACCGGCTCGACCGGCCGAGCCGTGTGGTATACAGTGTGATTCGCGCAACTGTAACAAGCCGTATCTTTTTTTTGGTTGAAGCTAGAAAAAAATGTTAGAGAAAGAAGATGAATGGTTCAAGGTCGACAATATATTCACGATCATATTTCTTTTGCAAATCCAATCATGCATGTGCATTTTGCAGTTTCACTATTTTCTTAAATGGAAACCTTCCTTTTCTTTTACATACATCAAATCTTCTTGTCATTCTACGTAAAAAAGTATTAGGGTAGCATGGTCGAAAAATGATTACTTCAGTATGTACTGCTGCAACTCGGCCGCACGCAGCGTACGCATACGGTTAATAATTACATTAATTTAAATATCTCGCGAACTGATCATTTTTCGACTATGTTACCCTAATCCTTTTTTATATTGGTAGTTCAACAGCTATAATTTATTGAAAAAAGGTTGACACCATACTTCAAACAGCTGTAAAATCAACCAAGTTTAACATTCTGAAAAATCCTTCGAGACACAGTTACATATCACTAGACCACAACATATCCAAATTTGAGCAAAATCCGAAATGGTACTCCAAAGGGTGTCTGACTTCGCGTGGAATGATCCTATGAAATAAAAGCAAATTGTAAATAAAGTAGCTATTAGAATTATTGGAACTTTAACATCATTTTTCAAGAGAACGGTTGAGTTGCAACCCATGGTTCCTTTGGCACTTTCTGTCCTCGCGGCGAGTAGAATGCGATACCATTAAAAAAAAAATTTGACCTTGAATTTCAAAGTCAAGGTCAATTTTGCAGCAACTTTTTTTAACAAATCTCCACCGATCCAAAGGTGTAGAATCACGCTATGATGGTCGTGACAAATAATTTCCACGCATCCTGTACATACGATCCACTGATAAAAATGCGCCCGTTCCACCACTTCTGCTCAGCACTGTACGTGTATGTAGAAACGACAGGGTACTGCGCAGATACATATCAACCGACCAGGGGCGGTGGATTTATCGTGAAAAGTTGAAACTTACGGTCGATTATGTGTCGATTATGGTCGCGCGTTATACGGTTGACATTCCTGCTGAAAGAATAAAAAAGAAGCCTGGTGATTTTCAACGCACCGCCAGATATACGAACTCTCTTTCCGGTTGGTTCATTTGCATGCAGAGGTCAAGGAATCGATCGTCGACCGGTGGGGGGACGAAATTTATTCGACACCGATCTGTCGATCGATCGACAAGCCGCCGCACAGGTCGATTATGCATGCGTCGACGCGTTTACTTTATCCTAAGCTGTTTTTATCCGGCAAGGAACTTTGCTCACGACTGTTTTTTATTTGCAGATCGAGACGACCTGCAAAAAATATTGCTCATATTTTATTCACGATGCGTAGAAAAATAATTTCTCCGCGATAAAACATCGCGCCTAAGCCTATTAGAATGATCGTTTCAACGGTCTGGCATACTTCCTTGCGCAGCCTATAATAATATCATCGCCGATAGAAACGTTCTGTAAAAAACAAAAACATACGCTTGCCTTGAAACGATAATCAATAGCGTTTCAGCGATGAATTCAGTCGATCTGTACAGCTCATTGTTCTCGACACGCTGTTTCGATTAAAAGTAAATATACAAAATTTTTAGGTTAACACGTCCCCTGCCACAGTAGAAAAATCCGTAACTAGACGGACACGCGAAAATGGCTATTTATTACTACACATGGTTGTTTGTACAAATATTTATCTATTTGATATTACACATTCTATTTCTGCTATCATTTTAACCCTTAAATGGATTATTGGGGCCGTAGCGGCCCTATGCAACTTCAAACTAATAATTTTTTAATTTATACCGAATAAACAAAACAGAAATGAATTTTTGTTACAGCGTTAGAAGCATAATGAGATAATAGAGGATTACATAAATCTTCAAATAATTATATCAATACATGTTAAATAATTATTAATTTGAAGTTACACAGGGCCGCTACGGTCCCAATAATCCACTTAACGGTTAACGTGTATGTTACTCAAAATTTCATAAAGGTTGGAAGTTATGTGATCAAGTTAAAATTGATGCATGTACTGAAAACGGTACACTTGGCAGGGAATGTATTAACAGTGCAGCTACTCTGGGAGACGGTCGTCAGAATTAAGATGGGGTGACCGTCTTGACTGGCTTTAGGTTCTCCAGTTAAATAATCATAATAATCGACGCTGTATTACACAAGTGTATCGAGACGAGTATATGAGGTGAATCTAGATTAAAAAAGGAAACGAAAATGTAGAATTTAACTTTTTTTATGAAGCTTCGTTTTCGAAAAAGTTAAGTTTAAGAGTTTTCCTTGTTTCACGTGCGGAAGACTGCTACGTATAATTGTTAAGTACATTACTCAAACGCACATGGGCGTTCTCCGCACGGACTTTAGTAATAATAGCTCTCAAAGAGCACATTTTAGTTAAATAATTGTAAATTTAAAAATTCGTATTCATACTATATTCATTTTATCATTGAATCAGTTTATTAACATTTTACTTCGGTTACAATGAATTAATGTGGTATAATTTTAATAATTAACATTTATATTTGTGTGCAAATTGTTGATGCATCAGAAATTTTTAACTGGTTGAAAACTTATTACGATTCTTTCTCCTATCACGGAATCAATTTAATACAGTCAATAATATAATATGAATTAAATAATACAATCAATTTAAGTATATGAGTACTGAGAGAATTTTTTAATTTATTTAATTATAATTAATCTTTTCAGAACTACGAACTGATAAGCACCGTAACATTACTATAGCTCGTGCGGAGAACGCCCATGGGCGGTCAAGCACCGTATCTAATAAAGACGCATACCAATCTTCCGCACGAGAGAAATGGAAAACTTTTGAACTTAATTTTTTCGAAAACGAACGCTCATACAAAAAATTTTTATTTTACATGGTCATTTTGCTTATTCGTCTAGAATCGCCTCCTACTCGATTGTACTAATCGTTCCGATACAGCCTGTACAAAGAAGAAGAAAGCTGGTCCTCTAATCATTTTAGCAGAATATTTCCAATAAAGCGTGTAAGATCCAGCAAGCTGCGCCCACGTTATGCTACATGTTTCTAAACAGCTGAACATATGTGTCTAACACGTGCCTACACTCGACCTCTATAAACCGTTCGATACTTTAACTTGAAATTTCAATGAGCGTCGTTCACTGCCTCCAGTCTTCTCGAAACATCTTTATCTTCGCTTGTTTCCTTCGCGATTTCTTCCAGCTTTTACTGAGTCATCTGTCTCCTTCCCTAATGACGATGCAATTATTGTAAATATTACATTCCTCACCGGAAGCAATTCATCTTCTTTCGTAATCAAATATCGAATGTCGCATATCGTTACGATATCATCCAGTCAATGAAAGACGCCTTGTGTGTCTGACGTTTATCTGTGTTCGTTTAAAAGAGAATTATCTGTGTTGGGGGGTCTGAAAAATGAAGATAAAAATGTATAGACTGTTTGAAGAGGAATATATATTCTAATTATTGCTAATTAAATTGTAAAAAAGTGCCTTGTGCGTCGCTTTATTACTTGTACTGAATGTGCAGAAATTTCAGTTTTTCATTTTCGATAAAAGAATTAGCCAATTTCACTAAGTATCTTTTCAGTATATTCACTTTTTACCGTTGTGTCATTTTGATACCAAGGGACAAATTATGTTGAGAAAATGAGAGACGGATGTGAGTTAAATTGTTCAAGATCACTTCAATCAATTTGACGTCAAATGACACTCGTTTTTCTAGAATTGCTCTTCTACAGTATCGTCGTAGCTTCTAAATTCACGTGGACTTATTAATAAGTACTAACGAACATTAATTATATTATATTAATTATATTGAACAATAACATTCAGACTTTGAAGTCTTCTAAACAAAATTCCAATTGTATTGAACAAGCATGCTATACTCTGGAAAATGTTTTGAGAATGTAAATTCACCTAGAACGATGTTATGTTTATGTTCTATAAACCACATCAATCTTTCTAGCGAATTGTTCAATCAGTATCAACAATGCTAGCTCGAAAGCTCAGTAGAAAGTACTTAAGATTAGACAAAGTCGCTTAAAAATAGACGTTAGTCATGATTCACGCCTCGGTTCTATTAATTGATCCGGGATCCTCTGGAATGTATCCTTCCGATTCAACGATTCGAAAAATCGGATTCTCCCAATGCGTCTTGAATACAGAACCGCTTTCACATTTTTATAGTTTAAAATTCTGAAAAACTGCTTCCATGTTATGTGATCACAGTCGATACACGCTATCTCCGACTTTCAAAATTTTTTTTAACGAATTTTTATGAAATCAAATCTGTTCCTCGAAATTGTTTAAATTTTTTGGGTTATGAATGTTGGAAGTGTAGGACAGTTTCTTCTTTAAAATTGTAAGTCAAAAACATAAAAATATCAGAGTGGAAGAAACGCCGTATTGCTCGTGACACTTCTGAATTTTATTTAAAAATACAACGCGTGTGGAACAAACTGCTAAGTTTATATGAAGAATGATTTTTTGTTACAAATGTAAACAAAATTAAGAAGTAAATCCTGTTCAATTTATATCTGTAAATACTCCTAAAAATTACATTAAATTAAATTATAATTTATATTCCAATAGTAATTTCTTATTAAGTTTATTACTACAAATTTAGTAATTTATTATGAAGTTTAGTACTAGTAATTTAGTAATTTATTATTAAGTTTAATACTGCAAATTTAGTAATTTATTATTAAACAAAATAAAAATAAATAGATCTCAAAAAGTCAGGGTAGAGCAACGAGGTATATTCTGATTGTGAGTTATAAAATTTAACACGTTGAACGCCACAGTGAAAACGACCATACCTAATCAGACACGGTATAATTTACTATATCTTATATAAATCATACAGAAAAAAAACATTTGAGTACTTGATTGTGTTCTTCCATTCCTACATTATTGTTTCAGTATGAAACTTGCTCAAAATTTTGCGACAATCAAAAATTATTTAATTAAATTATATTTGAGGTGTCAGTCAGCGGTGACTGACGCGGAGTTCAACGTATTAAGGTGAATAGCACTTGTAGTTTCATTGCAGTTAAAAAAATGAGAGTGTACTGAGATCTAATGTTATATGTAGTTGACTTATCTGTAAGTGCAATGATGTACCAGAAAAGTGCAATTGCACTTTTCACTGTACTATTTTATTTCTCAGCAAAATCGATTTAAACAATTTCCATATGTTATAAAATTGCCTTATTATTTAACAAGACTTTTTCAGAAAATTATACAAACAAGTGTAATACGATATAAACAAGTACAACCCCTACTTGTAAATGAGTACCAAGCAACATTTAAGTACAATATATGAATAATAACAGCTGTCAATTTAAATTGCCACATCCTCTGTTTCATTGCCAATTCTAATATCCAAAAAATGACCAAGAGAATATTTATTTTTTTAAATAATCTCCTGTTAAATAAGACAAACATACTAAAACGTATCACAATTTTTAGCTTTACATTATTCAATACGAAAGTAACTGTTCAGTGAAGAAACAGTTAAAAAGGAATAAAAATGTTCATTCGTAGTTTGAATCCTCGTTCTTCAACTTTACTTTAAATTCTAATATGTAAAGCTATTTTTTATAAAAACAGCTGGCCAGACACGGCGAATATTATACACGTTGGCTATATGCACGAGTAGACTGCTGGTTTTTATGCAATTTAACATATTCAAATACCTGAAAAATGCATACTATATAGAGTGAAATAAAACATACATTTTCTAACCATTGTAACTCTATTGAAGTACAGTTTTTCAAGCTCCCATTTTATGAACTACATAAGATAAAAACCATGAAAGTCTAAAAGCTTATATTTGCTTAAACATCTGCGTTCTACTTGTCAGCCATTAGAATTTAAAATTTAAACCCATTTCAGTTCAAAAAGCGCTCGTCCCGACCTCTTGCTGTTAGCGTCATTCAACTTTTTTCAATTGAATATTGAAACGGGGCTATAGCTCTATTTGTCATCGAATGCGAGCACAGACGTCGCGAGAATAAATTATCGATGTTCGTTGAACGAGACTCGTTCCCTTGGTCAATGATCCCCGCGTTCAACACCATGTCTGCCAGTCACGTTTGGATCAGTTAGCACACATCCTGCTAGATTAAAAGATTTAACGCCTTGCACGCTCGTACTCGATCCCGGCGAACATCTAAACAAATCGTTACCTACCATTTCCTACATCCACCCACGAAAAGAGCAATGACCAACAGGAACATCTCCATGAAGGCCATCGATACACAGACATTTGAGGATGCATCCCCAGAGGGGATCTGGGGAGAAGAAGAAACCATCAGTCTCTTACTAATGATAGTTTTATTTACAGAAGAGGTTCTATGTAACAACCATTTACATTATTCTTCTTCTCATAATTTTATTCTTCCAACAAACAACTATCAGAGCTTCAGTATTAAGCCTGAGATGGTCGTATTCAGAAAAGAATGGACTATAATCCTTCTATAAAAAAAACACCTTCACATTTAAAAAATCAAAGGTCACGTTCAAATCTTTGAAGCGTCTTCACCTAGGAAAATTTCGTTTGAGCCATCTTGTATACCCCTTGAACCCATGCAACATTACTTTAATCCATTTTTTTCTACTGATAATAATATTGACGTATGTTGGTAATGTAGAGCGCCAGCACATCGATCCAATAAGGTCGATATTCTGATCGATATTTTTTGGGACTGCGCCCACAACTACTGCTCTTATTTTTTGTTTTATGCGCAACATCCTTTTGTACGTGTCGGCTTCACACGTACGTAAGTTCTTGCACAAAGCGTATTCTCTCGCATTAAAGTCTGTTTTGTTTTCTGGATAACGGTGTATACATAGTTTATTCACATCTTCGATCCCACTTTTCAACAACATAAATCAGGATGATAATATCAGGTGACCCACCCTGTATATGTAAATTCGCTTATAAATATAATGAAACAAGTATTATTTTAGATGAATACTCATTGTCAGTTACACCATTAAATAATTATTTATATAATTACTGATAATAACAGGAATGAACCTACTATTTTATGGACATTCTTCAAGACTTATCTCTAAAACGATGCAAACTCTCAGGTTGCAAAGAAAAGACACTTGTGGCATGTAAAAAATGTGTAATTACACTTTTCCTAAATAAGGTCAGAAATTCTTTCAGTGTTCCGTGTACTATAAAGAATTGTCTGTAGTAAGTGCTACTGTTACTGTGTGATGTGCAAAACATGAGACACTCTAGTTTCTTCAATAAATAAAGAATTTAATAATGGTTAAAAATGTTCTCAATATTCTTGTTACACTTAATGTATATTTTTCAGCTAAAACAAACAAATCACCCGGTAAGCGATTAATGAAATTCCTCATCGAAAGCAATTCGTCTTCTTTGTGATCGAGCATCAATACTTTATTACGATATCATCCAGCGAGTTGATGTTTATATTATCAAGCATTAATCCATCAATAATGATGTGTTTTCTGTCAGTCGTTTAGCAGTGTTTGTTTAAAAGAGAATTATCTGTACTGGTGGATTTGGAAAACGAGGATAAAAAATGTACAGTGGAACCTCGATTATGCGAACATCGATCATCTGGAAATTAATCATCCTTCGTCAGTTACAAGCTGGAAATATCATTAATGACACTGTGCACTTAATTTTGCACTACCCTGTAATTTATATTAGAAAAGAAACCTATCATTTTTATGCGAAATATAGTTACAATGTGCGCCATGCTGTTATGAATTATAGTTCGGATAATCGAAGTCCTACTGTATAGATCGATCAAAGAGAAGATTTGTTGCTAATTAGATCGTTCAAGGCCGTTTCCAGGAAATTTACGTGAAAAGAGACTGATTTTTCCGAGCTGTTCTTTTTCACGGCTCCGTCGCAGCTTCTAAATACACGCAGTCCGTATGTCACGTTAATTAACGTGACACATGGAACACGGCTCACACGTGAATAGAGAACGTCGAACGAGTGCGGAAACGCAATTTTCGCGCTAATTAACCCGTAACGAAGAATGCGCACGGGCGCACGGATATCAGATATCGCGGAAATGGATGTCATCGTTCACCTTTTCCTCTGATAGACGGTGTTATCAATCCAACGATTCGTCATTTACGTAGTTATCCACCAGGTGTTCCTTATCACCGATCGATCTCCGGATTTCAAAACCTGATATATCCAGAGGAAACTTTCAGCGAACGATCCTATTCTGGGTATACCGACACTAAATGGGCACTTTAAAAGTCACTTCTTTAACCCTAGTGCGTTCTTTCATTCGACTATACAAGGTGTCTAATTTTAATCTATAAATGCGAATTACTCGTAAACCACATCTATGAAAAAATGGTTCAGAGAGAAATTGAATGGTTCCGAGTTGGACATAATCTTGCGTAATTAGTTTTGCTGTAGATGGACGGGTAGAAGTCCTACAAAGGTCGCATACGTTTTCTTAAATGAAATCATATTATTTTTAATGCATTAGTTGATGCAGCTCTTTATTTTCTATAAAAAAAGTATTAACCCTAGGACTTCCAGGGGGAGGGGTCTCTCTCGAACCTACAAGTAGAAGTATTTTAAAATACAGAGTTCCCCGGCTGTCTGAAATAACATTCGGGATCGAGAATTTTCAGCTAGCCGTGCTAGGACAAGTTATCATCACCTTTTCGAGCACAATGTTTAAGAGCATAGCTCGAGAGGCGATACTCTGGTAGGGAGAGGGATAGAGCATCGGCGAGGTTTCAGTAAATGCCATGATTTTCAACAACTGAGTTACTGAATGAACCATCGCTGATGACAAAGTTAATCTTACACTGTAATGCGTACTTTATAATACGTAATAGCACACGAGAATATCTCAGCGAAAACGTGCTGATGAGCAGAAATGTAATTTAACAAACTTTTGACTCTAATAACTTTTGAACTAATAGGTATTCCTCATAAAAATGTAATTTTTGTCTGTGCCATTTTTTTTCTATGTTTGTTCGTTTTTAAGTTATTCGGTTCGAAAGGTTCTCATCCGTCAAGTTTGAAGGAAAGGTTCACCCCTACACATGAATATCCGCCAATAAAAAATATACGTGTCAAATATTTTCGAATGTTTTATTTATTTTCCAAGTTTCATCAAAATCGGCGTGTGTTAATTGCGTGAAAATACAATGAATAAATAAATCTAAATAAATGTAATAAAAATAAAAATATTAATATATATTTAAATCAACCTTCTATTTAAATTATTACATTATTTTTAATTAGAAATAATTTCCCCCTCAAAATAGTTATTACCTAAAAACAAATTTAGTTGTTAAATATACTATAAATAATGATGGATAATTTTCCCCTCTTAAAAATAATAATGTAATTACTATAAATTTTATATTTTCATTTCAATATAAATTATTTATTCAATATTCCTTGTTAGATACGAACGAGAAAAATAAAAAAAAAATAATTCGTATCATTTGTGTTAGTAAAACTTTTACGATGAACAGAGGTGTGCTTGCCAAACTGCTTCATGGTCGTAACCCAAATCTCAGATTTTTGAATTGTCACTTTTGAAATACATGTATGATATATTAAAACTAGCATGCCCTGGGTGCGGCTACGCCCGCGACTTTTCTGCACATAAAATTTGGAATATTATGTTTTTCCCTTATATCTTGTAGTCGAACGAATTCTCTTTCGAGCGCACGGGCACCAAGGTTTGCCATCTAGCGGCTGTGCGTGAACTATGCCCCCGTGAACGGCTCGGCAGCACGCTGACAAGATATAGTCTTGTTTTTTATCTCGATATATTATTCATTTCGCGATAAAATATAGTCTATGACACTCCGGGCAATATAAAGAAGCTATTGTGACAAGTTCATACCAATCGGTTTAGTAGTTTTTCAGATTTTTGTGAACATACAAACAAACAGTTTCTTTATTATAATAGTAAAATAAGAGGAGGATGTGACCCTGAGGTGTCTAGTCTCTGCGTCCCAACTATATTCTAAACGAGGCGAGCCACGTTGGTCGAGATAAAGAGAAACGTACCGGCTGTGAAACCCTTGCGGCTGATTAAGTAAAGAGGTCAGAGCGAGGCGACAAGGTTGTCACAGTATTCTCATAACATCGCACACAGAGAAGTATAAAAATAATGAAAAATGTTTTGATCGACGCCTGGACCTCGTTGCAGTACATTTTCATAGAAGTTGAGAGCAAAACTGAAAACAGTTTCCACGCTTTCCTCTCCGTGAAAAAAGGGGGCTTTCTCCTCCTCTAAAGCATCCTACTTTTTCATCATTCGAAACGGATCGAATGATCTATAGAGATCGACCAAGGTGGCCGAGAAGATCGAATTTGCGGAGACACACGCGCTATTACGTTTCACAGAGCCTCAGTATATCGTTTTGCAACGAGAGCATGAACCACTGCCTGCGCAGGAAATACGTGAAATGTTCCAACGATGATTCAATCGTGCACTCACCGAAAAGCCAATGTTTATAAACATTCGTCCCACAGTACGCTGGTACGATAACAAACTACATTTTCGTTGACTGTATCAACTTGTTACGATTCAACACTTTGTGTGCCACGCTGCATTAGACGTAAATGATAAATTCTCTAAATTTTTATACGGAATGAACGTAACTATAATTTTTGATACCTCATCCATCCGCCATTTTCTCAACTTAATTTGTCCCTTGGTGTGAAATTGACACAATGGTAAAATGCCACTACATTGAAAAGGTAGGTAGTTAAACTTGCAAATGGTTTGATTGAAAATGAAGAAATGAAATTTTAAAAACAGTTATCGCGTTTTCGTGAGAAGAACGTAAGGTCATTGAAAACACAATACTTTACGAGATATTTCATTTTCTTCGAAAACTTAATGAGTATGTAAGAACACAAGAATTATGGTAGACTGGCTTTGTAAATACAATGCTAATAAATACTATAGTGACGCGATGATTAAACGCTAACATAATTGTGTAAAAAGTGAAATATCTCGTAAAGTATTGTTTTCAATGTCCTTACCTTATATCTTTTATGCACCGATGCACTTGTGAAAAAAATCGTACGGTCGAATTATAGAGCTTGTTAAACAGTACAAAGTTTTCCTCTACGATTTTTTTTTCTAACCCCACTTGGAACAGAGCTATAGCCTGGTCCGGTTGCCAGAATCACCCTCTCCCTGTATAAGATAATAAAATCTTCATATCGTCATATTTAGCTGCTCCTACAGGTCTTGAATTGGTACATAATGGCAATGACGTTAATTTGCTGAAATGTATTGACCTTTCTCATTTTGGAGATAAATCTAGAACTTCCAATTTTGCATTTTCTTTTATTGATGTTTTGTACAACATTTTATACAGCTCATCTAGCAAATCTTTAGCCGATTTATAGTTCCTCCATCAGTTTTGTTTTTGACTGTCAAACAATAACCGCGTGTATGAATACTGAGTTGACCAATTACAAGTCGTACTCTCGAGTTAGGTTAGAATCAAAGTGATAAACTTTTATAATAAGGAGCTCTGCGAACACAACTAATAAATTGATTCATTGAAGCAGATAAACTTATACCACTTTCAAAAAAAACATTTACACAATCCTATTTAACAGTTAAACTTCTTTCAACTAATTCATGACGATATTATACTGTACTTATTTTGTTATTATAAATATAAATAGCAGACGTCCATCTGTGCCTGAAACTAGCTTGAACGTGCAACCATACCTGAAACTCAAAGTGATGAGCTTTTATAATGAGGAGTATAATAAATTGATTCATTGGTTGCAAATGGATTTATACCACTTTAAAAAAAAAGCGACTCAAATAATTGAATCGCTTGTTATCGAAAGGGCGTATGTCAATTTTGTAAAATTTTACACCAAGCTATAAAAGCTTCCTAACTTTCTTCCTGAAAATTACTTTACTGTTACAACCTCTTACTGGTACTATTACAACCCAGGGCTGGTTATGAGTTCTTACATCAACAAATGATATTTTCAACTGTCCAAAACCTTGTACCGAATGACATTAGGAATGAACCCTATCAACTCAACAGGGCTATGCATCTACAGTTAGAAAAACACATTAGTTGTTACATTTATATATTTTTCTTTTGATTGTTGACAGCATTCATTAAAATACATTTTTACTTATCTTATCGACAAACTTCATGTATCTAACTTTATGGCGCACACTGTATATTTTTTTGTTAGTAATTATATGTGATTTAAGTCTGTATCAAATAAAGTACAAATGTAACAATTATTTCGGAACAAATTTTATACCCAAAATGTAACGACTAGACTGCGGGTGTTTATGTAAATATACATTTCTACACTTTCATATTTCCAATGTTAATGCAGTTAAATAAATGAAACTTCAACGAGACTGTATTTACTTGTTGAAATGTTCAAAATATGTCATGTTTATTTTACTACGTTATTAAATGTCTATCATTCACCTGTTCGGATATATTAAATTGCATAAACATCCGCAGTCTAGTAACAATTCATTTGGGACGGAGGTTGTATAACAACTTTCTCCCAGAAAATGGACATAAGCCCTTTCAATGATAAACGATTCAATTGTTGGAACTATGTGTCACCCAGATATGTCTAATGTGGCACTCAAAGTGTTAAAACACAGATGGAAAATCCTAGCTCGTTTTCTCACACTCGGAACGCATGGAACGATGAGGAAAAGTGTCTGTGTAAATTTTGAGGTAGGGCGCTCGTATCTCGACGTCGCTCTGCTCCGCACAGATTTCGCTCGAATGGGCTGAATTAGGCCACATGTACGCAGCTCAGGGCAATACGAATGTTACGTAACCCGGCTCCCGAATGAAATCGATTTGTGTCATCGTATTTAATTTCGCTGCGGGCTGGTTTAGATGAAACGCAGACGTTCCCGGTGCGTCATAATTCGTATCCCGTACCCTTTCACTTTCTGCGAAAACTACGCGTTAAACGACGCTAAGTGACCGAGTACAAAACACTTATTGTATCAACGTGATTTCATTGATCAAGTGAAAGTTTATCCATAAAGCAAAGGAACAAACCACACTCTGCGACAAAACTACGAGATCGTTGAATATTCCTGATGAATTTTGGGTCCATGCAATTCATACCGTTTCTTTTTCTAACAAATTAAAATAATTTATTTTGCATATATAAGTCAAATAATCAATTGCGACTACTTCACCCATTCTTCACAATGGTAATTCATTATTCCTCTGTTTTTTATGATTTTTTATCGAATTTGGATGGCGCTCAGAGTGTAAACCGACATTCGTATTGCCCTGAGCTGCGTACATGTGGCCTAATTCAGCCCATTCGAGCGAAATCTGTGCAGAGCAGAGCGATGTCGAGAAACAAGCGCCCTACCTCAAAATTTACACAGACACTTTTCCTCATCGTTCCATGCGTTCCGAGCGTGAGAAAACGAGCTGGGATTTTCCATCTGTGTTTTAACACTCTGAGTGCCACATTAGACATTCATGAAAACTGCCGTGTTTGACGCGTGCAAAACATTTTCGGGCTATTCTTTCAACAATAAATTCTGTCCTGTAAGCGGTACAAATTTTTCGGATGGACTCTGCAGCTTTGGGTCCTTGATTAACACATTATGGACCGGAAACGTATTAATACGTCTTTTGTTACTAGAACGTTATTGACCGGGGACGTATTCAGACGTTTTTAGAGAGTGATGACGATTAAAATCACCGTGCAAAGTTATTAGAACTCAAAACTGATAACGTGTTCATGATACAATCTATTACTGTGCTTATCATTCACATTTGTCCCCGTTAGTTTGTTTTCTGACCTCTTGTATATTATAAACGCAATTTTGTGACCGTAAAATTTTCTAAAATGACAAAATTTACTTCCATCCAGTTGTTTTAATATTGACTTGTATGAAAAATTGCCGGCCACAGGCGTTAGTTTCTGCAAAAGTCACCCGGTCAACAATGTGTTGAAGTGGAGGTCCACGATCAGATATTTCATGAGACTAAAATCTCAGCAAAAACTAAATGTAAATATTGTATATGTACATGTAAAGTCTGATGTGAGACACGAAATTTTTGTCTCATCGCGGATCTCCACATTTAAAATCAACTTGGCACAACGTGGTTGTGATTCTAAGAATTTCTTGAAATTAATTGAAATCAAAAATCAAAACATGGTGCTGATAGAGGAAAAAGATAGCTATAAAATACGTAATGCCAAAATACAATTCTTGTTGGGAAAAATTCTGTAATAAAAATGCGGCACGACTTTATGCATCAAACCAATACTTATATTGTTATTCTAAACACTTTCAGACTGAAATGTAGAAAACTTTTTCTTGCGATAACACTATAAAATAGGAAATGCTCGTAGAACAATTAAATGAAGTCTAATTGTGAATAATTGATTATATTAATGGATTATTAACATGTAGTATCGTATTTAGTTTTAATGACCTCAATCACTCTTTTTGGGATTGATTTGTATAAGTTGGTAATCGTTTCGTAACTCAAGGATTTCCTGTTGTGAAAGTAGCAGCGAAGACAATCTGATTGTGAGTTATTTAATTTAAAACTCTGTTAATCGGGAAAGGCAGGTTTTTTTTCCATTCCTATGTCTGTGCAATTACTCGGCAAAGTTTAATTTTGTTTGTTCATAATGATTCGTTAACAGTTTTATTGAAATTCTCGAACTTATAAGTAACACGTCAACATTAATTATTTGCCAAATCTTCGATATTGAATGCTCTTTATCCTTGAAATTATTAATTATTTTAACATGCTGACAACCATGATGGTCACTAGTGATCGAAGCCACAAATTTTATTTAACCCGTAACAACTATAGGACGTCTGTGAAACCGCTCAAAATTTTCATTCTACCTATTTCCCTTCCTGTATGACTTATCATCGTCTCACGCCATGTACCTTTCAATTAGAGTTTAATGTTCAATCAGGCTTGGGTCCCTTTAGTATTAATATACAAAACCAGAACAATTGGATTTGATCTTTATTCGGCACTTGTATGTACGTAATAACGCAGTAAATATCCTATAGTAGTTGCGTAAGTTTCAACGTCCATAGTAAATAAGGGTTAACCCTTACACAACTAACGGCGCCTATAGGCGGCTGATAGCCTCTCATCGTGTACTGACAACGCCTATAGGCGTTCGGTTCAATGGCCACTCTGTGTTACTGCAACTCGGCCGCACGCAGCATTCGCTTCGTTTCCAAGTAGCCACAGTCAATGGGTTAATTAACCCCTTGTCAAACAAAGACGTCTGGGATATGTAATTTGTTCATTATGTTACTATAAAGCTTAGATAACTGTTAGGTTGAGATATATTAAATAACATTTTTTCAACGCATCGAGTTTCATTTTATTTGTATGTCAACGAGTTAAATAAATATTGATTTTTACTATATGCTGAGAAAATTTAACATTGCAACACTAATATAGGAACGGGTGTATAATACTGAATACTCAAACTAAAAAAATGTGTTATGTACAAATATTTATCTACCAAAATAAAACTCGTAGTACTGACAATTCAAAACATTATAACTTTTGATACGTGCCAAATTTTGGAAAACGTTTAAAGCAAACGTGATTCACTTTAGTAAGGGTTATGTTAAAATATACAAATTTACCTCACATTTCATTTACAGAATTGAAGCTACCCTCCCTTTCCCACGCTTCGAGTGTTTCTGGATTTTCTTTATTTGCATAGTATAAAAGGCCTCCTCCATACAATGAGGTTTAAAAAAATATCATTTTAATGCCATTAATAGGTTCGTAAATATCGGCTTGTAACACGTATGGTGAACCACCCTGCAGAAAAGAAAAATTTATAGCGTGTCTGACCAGCGATGGCTGTTTTCACTGCGACAGTCAACGTGGTAATTTCATTTCCATCTAACATTTTGTCGCCAAACATTCTACTTAAGTTGGAAACTGACGAAATTATATTAGTCATCGTAGTTGCATCATGTCGCGCCCTGGATTTTTGCTAAAGACATTGTCACTATAACAAATCTTACGTCTTACTTTTCTTGTGATTAACACTTTGATGGCTGTAACAATTTTGCAAATATTAATTATCTTTGACCATTTATGCAAGAATCCATAAGTAATAAAACATTTTTCATAATTCATTTTATATCGCATATTCTAGAATGTCCACTTTATTAGTACCTAAATATTTATTTATCATCAGTGATAAATATGTTTATTTATTTATTTTACGAGTATTTCATTTAAATTAATAAAATCACGTGTACGTGACAATGGCCGTCAAAGTGTTAACAAAATCACGGGGAGATCGTCGTAGATTATATTAGTAATACTCTACGATTAATAGCACTAACAAAATTTTGCCGGAATATTTCCGTGAACTGCCCTTATGGCAGCTTATAGTTCAAGTTCATAGAACAATCCATTTGACATTCCTTTCCATCTCATTATTTGAAGTTAACAATAAAATTGTATACGAATAACGCAGACACACTTTCTTATAACAAAGTTGTTCATAGTTCTTTTAGGTGTCTCATTGTATCGTCGAGGAGAGTAGTTCCGTGGGAATTTAATTTCAAGCTCATTACGGCGTACGTGTCGTTTCTAAAATTCCATTTCTAATTGAACAGTGTTTCACGAGCGCGCTGTAACGACGACACTGAAGCAATACAGATCGTAATTAGTGTCAAGAACTTTTTGATCGATGCGAATCAGTTAACGTGAAACGGGAAAGTAATTCGGCTCATCAAGCGTTAAAGTTAAAAAAATAAGTACCTGCATTTATGTCGAGAGTTTCGAAATATTTTCTACATTATAATACAGGATGGACCACGTAAAACAGGACCCCTAATTGAATCATTTCTTATTGGAAGGGCGTATGTCCATTTTTTAAAATTTGTCATCGAGCAATAAAAACTTTCCCTAATTTTCTTCGAAATAATATTTATTCGATTTTTTCAATCGGAATCGATAGGAGATATCAAGAGACACTTTTCATGTTTCTTTGGGTCCCATGACCCGAAGTTTAGGTTACCTACAACAGTTTAAACACATAACTTAATTCTCCCAAAAATATGGACATACGCCCTTTCAATAATAAACGATTCAATTATCTTTTCTAGCTGTGCCGACACGAAAAAATTTTCATACGTTTAAATTTAATTGAATTAATTTAAATGATTTGAAAGGGTGAATAACGTAGAAGAAAATTTTGTTAGGAAAGTCAATTTTCTGTTTTTTTTTTTTCAAGGACACTCATGTATTTTTCTATTATATGTTCTAGCTGACATGATATACATTTAGACATGCGTAGTAGTGTGACTTTAAAATGACCTTGGGCTCTAAAATTTTAAATCAAATGTGAAAGTTGATTTCATCAAGTTCCCAGGTTTCAGCGATACATTCTCGAACTGACTTCTAGTATTGCTGAAACCAGGAATCTCAACGAAAGAAGCTTTCACATTTGATTCTCAATCTTAGAGTCCAAAGTCATTTTAAAGTCATACTATTATGTACGTCGAAAAGCAAATTCATGTCAGCTGCAACATACAGTAAAAAAAATATGTACATTCGAGTAAACAAACATGAGTGAAAGAACAACATCTATACAAATACTTTTCTTCTATCTTATTCAGATCCTGAAACTTGTAACTTGGAAGTTACCTGTGTATCTACAGGGTGTCCAATTTTAATCTATAAATGCGAATTACTCGTAATCTACGCGAAATGTGAAAAAATGGTTCAGAGAAGAATTGTATGGTTTCGAGGGGGGCATAATTTGGTGTAATTAGCTTTTCTGTAGATGGACTCGTAGAGGTCATACGATTTCTTAAATGGAATCATATTTTTTTAATGGATTAATCGAGGGGGCTGTTTGTTTCCTATTAAAATGTATTATGGTATTTATGTCCAAAAACCATTAGTTTAGGAGATATTTTAGTCTGAATATTACAAACTGGTACTAGTACACCTATCTGCATATACATTTTCTGAATTGACAATGGGCAGGTACAGATAGGTGTACTAGTACCACTTTGCAATATGCAGACTAAAATATCTCTAAAACTGATGGTTCTTCGACATAAATGCCTTAATACTTTTTTATAGGAAATAAAGAGTTGCACCGACTTATACATTGAAAATTATATGATTCCATTTACGAAAACGTATGTCACCTTCATACGACCTGTACGCGCCCATCTACAGAAAAAACTAATTACATCATGTTATGACTGCCTCGAAACCATTCAATTCCTCTTTGAACCATGTTTTCACACAGTGGCTAGTTTACGAGTAATTCGCATTTATAGATTAAAATTGGACACCCTGTATATATCCATGATTTTTAAATCTTATTTCGCTTATTTATCATTGTGTACAATTATATTCTACGACTATACTGCCCCAAGGAGTCCGTTCGTTTATTATGTTTATTTCTATTATTTACCCGATGTATCATTTTCGTCAAACACAAAAAAATTTCTGTTATAGGGGATTAAATGACATATGACAATTTTCTCGTTCCGTCGTAGCTAGAGAAGATAATTAGGCGGCCAGTTTTAATTTTACCTGTTACTCGAAAATACCTATAACAAACAAATCCATTAAATACGCGTGCAGTTAATTAGAACGCAGCGTAGTAAATTCCGCGGAACCACTATTATGCTTTCTTCTCCGCACGATACCACGGAACAGCGCATTTACTATTAAAACACGGCTCTATTATCGTGTGTATTATCTGCATCAACTGTCCCTTTATATCGAACAATCGGCATAGCGAAGCGAGTCGATTATTTTATATACGTTACAAGCCTAGAGCAAGTAAAATAAAAGTTAAAATTCATGCGTATACTAAAAATGGTACACGTGGCAGGGAACGTGTTAATAGATTCACTTGCGACTTTTTTATTTTAAAGAATATACTTTTTGTCAGGGGACAAACCCCTATAATTAAAAATTTTCGAAAGTATCTTTTTATAAAGACGTTGAAAGGATGAAAAACATAGGGAAGAAACGATTTTAAACTTTGAAGTGTCAAATTTTGTCAAAAACTGCTTTTTTCCTCATTTTTAAAGGTTTGTCTGCTTTAGAGAAATTTTGAGCTCTTTAATAATCCGGCTTGGTTTGCTATCCCAGACCAACAGTTTAGAAGCTAGACGATCCACCGTTGTGGATGTTTTTTTGAGGCCTCCAATTGTACAACTCTTCAGCGCCATCTACAATATGAAATTAAAACCCCAAAAACAAAAGTCTATAGTCTAAGACATCCTTAATAAAATGCAACGATCCTCATTAAATTATCTGTAGCAGTTTTCTTGTAATTAATTCCTAAACATGACTTATTTTAGAGGGCTCTAGACCGACACCTCCCCATAAGGAGCTGCATATATCTAGATACGTCGAAAAAAATGATTTTTCAACAATATTTTTTTTCGATAGCACTGCCTTTGTAGTACATTCTGAGAAAGTCTTACTTGAATATTTACAAAAATGACGAAGTTACCGCTACTAATAGCTGACTTGCGACATTCCGCTGGCACGGTCCCTTGGTATAAGGTCGGCCCTAGAGAATTTCCAGATTTTCATTCACCTATTTTCTGCTTTCAAATGGCAATTGCACTATAATTTAATTTTTTATTGACTTTATATGCCTAGAAGTGAGTTTGACTAATTTGTATATTGGTAGAGGTTAAGAGAAGTGCTTAGTGATTTCTATTGTAATATCGAAATTTTGTGTGCAAAATGTATCGTTCAAAGGATACGAGAGAACAACATAAGTCTCAAAGGATGAGAAAATATCTTCAAAAGAAGAAAAAGGTGCAAGTTAATCGGTATCAAACTGAAAAAGTAGACACGAGTACCAGTACGTTTGCGAAAAAATTAAAAAATACAGGTGACGTGCCTGTGGACGAATCAATCAGCTACAAGATTCGAAACTTTTTCATCGTTTTCTGTACAATATCTGACAAGGGGACCTTACTATGAGATACTCACCGATTTCTTTCATCTTTATATATATTGTAGTGCCGGACCTCCGATGTAATGTCACCTTTAAAGTATGGGCCGATACTCCATCGTTAATGAGCAATTAGCAATGAAAAGTCAGTGAATAAACAATTTAAGAAAAAAACAAATAAAAATTCTTCATGAATTAAATCAACATCGGCAAAATGTATCTTAATTGTGTAACAATGCCATGTTTAGAAATTTGTTTTAACACGTTCAGTAGAGAAGAAAAATAAAGTATTTAAAAATGAAAAAAGAAATTTAAAAAAGTTAACTGAAGCGGGATCGAACCCGAGCCGTCAACTTGGTAGGCTCGCACCATGCAGCCGTGCTACGCCATTGCTATGGTGAAGTCGCGTAAACAAGGCTTATACCGTACACGTGAAAATTAATGACTTTTCATTGCTAATTGCTCATTAACGATGGAGTATCGGCCCATACTTAAAAGGTGACATTACATCGGAGGTCCGGCACTACAATATATATAAAGATGAAAGAAATCGGTGAGTATCTCATAGTAAGGTCCCCTTGTCAGTATGCAAAGTTCCTGAAATTATAGACTTTCAAGCATAGTTCACATTTTTTCATTCAAAAACAAAGTTATATGAAAAAAGAATTCTTGAAAACTATCCTTTTTTTACCTATCCCAGGTAGCCCCTTAATATGATACTTTGATAGCCACTGTCACACATACATGATTTTATTCATTCGAATGACACCCGTTTAAAACAAATAAATGTTTCAAGTAATATAATAAATATTTCAAGTACTAGCAAAGAGGAGATTGTAGAATATTCCATACGAAGGCAATAATACAAAATGCTTAGCTCTTTAAGAATTCTTGCAAAAATGTCTAAAAATTGCCAGTGTTTTCAACACATTAGCAGCCGTCAAAGTGTTAAGAGGAAAGAATATAATTTATAATAACGCTAAGTGCTGCGTCGAAAAACTTGTGCGTGCGACTGTATCGAGCTGAAAGCATCGTCGATCAATCGTGCAGCATAATTTCTGTAATTTCGGTAACGATCGGGCACGCAGCAACGTGCTTGGTACCATGCAGCGAATCAAAAAGGAAAGAGAAGAGGAAGAAGAAGAAGAAGAAGAGGAAGAAGGCCGAGCAGGGGGAGTTACGTCGACGATGGTATGAGCGGTGCTAAATAACAGCGTGCGTGCGAACGAGCTATGAAAACGACCCGGCAGTGGCAGCTGCCGACTGCCACGACTCGTTCGTGAGGTCGTCGTTCTTCGAAGCTAGCTATACCATCCAGTTTAGCGGTACTTCTACACCAACCGAACCACCGATCATTTGAAACACGTGCCTCGCAACCTAACCGGCGACGGTTCGACCATCCATCAACTCGCTGACCAACGCGAAATCGACGTTCTTCAAGGTCAAAGCACTCCGTGAACCATCGCCGGTGTTACGAATCAACGCACCCTCTTTCTTCCTACGGTGAACGGTACCAGTAATTTATTTAACGCGAAGAATTTTTATGCACTCTTTTAGCACGTAATCTGCAATTGAAATGCCTCCTCTCGAGTATAATTGCTTCCCAATCGATCCATCAGTCATGCAGGAACTATTCACTGGTGGAGAGAAAACGGTTCAGGAAATTTCCAGTTTCTCGTGAACCGGTTGCGTATCGACATCTGCCAACGCGGATGTTGCTTTAGCGTATTAGAGGAAACAACTGACCAGATGAGGCAGAGAATGTCAATGACATTTCTCTATTAGGATTGCCAGTCGGACTTGTTGAATAAATGAGAGAATCTGTAATTATCGAAATAATAAATTAACCGTTTCCTCTTGAAATTCCATTGCCAAAAGCAAGGCCATTTTATCCCCTAAATACTAAGGGTTAGACTAGGAGTCTGACAGACTCAGGGACAGATACACTACAATTCAATAGTTTAATCATGCTTTAAAAACGTAAACAAAATGATATAGTTAAGTAGCTTTATAACATTATCTATTTAATACATTATTCATACTATGATTTATACACATTTTTGGATAACAATTAGTAAGAATGATACATAAATTTATTGCATTTTCTTTTCGTTGAAATAACTTATTTTCAGTTTTACGGCATTTTATGGATGCGATTAAACTTCTGAGCAGTAGAGTATGTTCAAAATTATAAAAGAAACGCGTTTTCATTTCTCTGTAATTTTTACAGTCTTCTTTATGCAACTGTGAAACGATCTATCTTTTTTAATCGAACTTATAAACGGTCAAATCACCTGTTCTCAACCATTACACCATGTGCTCCAATTAATCGAATATTGAAATCAGCCAATACGTTTACGAATAAGATTGATTTTTTCAGTGGCTCTATTCATTAGAGCACTATGCACTGTTTAGATAATGTTTAACTATAAATTCTTTGTAATTGCATTTATGTTTCATTTTATAGTTTATATTGTGTTGCTGCCAATGTTTTTATTTTTCTAATTCGTTTTAATTCTTACTTGTGTATGTATTGGGTCGAATCATAAATACCTTCTGATTTGTATTTATAAATTTATTGATGATTTATTAAACAGTAATTGTGATTACTTCTGTAACATGTCTACGTTTTAAGAATTTTTACCTTCACATATGAAGCAAAAATCAGTGGCCCAGATAAACTATTTGAATTTTTAGGAAGAAAAAAACCTGTTACGCATCGGTAGTTATTTATGATGCAACCCAATATATTGGGTTTACACCAACAAATAAATAAGTAAATAAATTTCATACTGAAACTTTGTAATACATGTTATACCTCATTTCTATGAAGCAATTACTGTCACATTAATTTTATAAATATTTAATAACAATATGTTTCAATCATCTCAGTGTCTGTATTAATATTAAAAAAGTGAGTGTCAGTAATTAAGGGTTAAATTGCTACTATGACAATCAAGTAGTAAAACGAAACTCGTTACAACTGGAAACAACGTGCGATACTCCATGCGTGAGCGCTGAATGACGTGTCCAGTCGAAAACAATGTTACACAACGGCCTGAAAAAACGGAAACACTCATTTGTATAGCATCGACAACCTTTCTATTACCTCGATTGAATTGTCCAGAGAAATTCCATAGAAGCACGCTCGAGTGACCGAGAAGGAATGAAAAACAATTGAATTAATGCCGTTTGTCGGCCTCGAAGATTCAACGCGGTTAATTGCTCACGACAATGACCATAACAGACTGCAGACTTTTTATTTACGTTTAATTCCCTTGCACAAGAAATGTGTGATATTCCCTTCTTATAGAAATTAATTTTTATGTAAGAACATATAAAAGTTGAATCGTTTATTATTGATAGAGCGTACGTCCATATTTTGGAATAAATTAAGTTATGCGTTTAAACTTCGGGTTATGGGACCCAAAGAAACATCAAAACTGTCTTCTGATATCTCCTATCGATTCCAATTGAAAAAACCGAATAAACATTTCGAGGAAAATTGGGAAAAGTTTTTATTGCCTGGTATAAAGTTTTAAAAATGGACATATGCCCCTGCGATAATAAACGATACAATTATTCATATTGACTCTGACGCTCCACCGTATTCTTAAAATTATTTATCGCCATCAAGATATGTCCGTACGAAACCACAATGCGCCAGACGCGATTAGGTTGATTTAATTTAGGCACGTCGAAAATAAAACGCTTCCCGTGAACCGTATCTACGTGTCGTTCCCGCGCGATGAAACGGCCAGCCGGAGCTATATGGAATTTAATTGCTGCCAATTAAAGGTACTACTTGTCAATCATTAGTACAATTCGCGTAATCAGATTCCATTGGAGGCTTTACTGCTCTCGAATTGCGGCATGAACTGTTCTCGATGAATTCATACGAAATTAAAAACATATATCGAAAGTAACAATTTGATTTGGGAATACGATTTCGCAAAAACTATTACAGTTACATAAAAACATTTTTTACCCCAAGCTCACATATCTATCTGACATTATTAAGACATAACAGTTTAGCTTTGTGATAAATAATATCACATTTATCAACCAAAAATGAAAACGGGAGTAAATGTTACAACCGACTTCTACCCCGAGTCGTAGAAATAAAAAAAGGAAACTTTATGGCATCGAAAAGTTACTTTGTTCACTGCACATGCCTACTGTGTATATAAACTGCTACAGTATTGATATGTGTATTTCAATTGCAATTTTCCATCATATAACCAACACTTGCGTTAATGGCTATGATACGTTTTAAAATGTTTAATTCGTTACTTTTGCCCCGTGTTACTTTCGACTCTGGTCTACCCTACACACAAAGAAACGTTCAAAATATACTCTGGACCTTTATAAAAATTGATTAATCAAAAGCGAATTATTAATATTCACGAACATCGAACAGAGGTCAGAGGGCGATCATAAATTGCGTAATTGCATCTTACGAAGCTAAATCGTGAGACACTGCCTGCACGTATGCGATGCATTATGAACGAGCAGTTTCAGAAGAGGACACTCACGTTGTAAAACAGTGTCTCCTTGAAATCGTCTAATTATTGGTCTGTCAACACAATCCGTGGCAATCGCCTCGAAAATAATTGCTTTCCATATTTAGATTTGTGTTCTGGATGTAATTAACATGATCAAAAGCTTCCATTGTATTCGCGGAATACTCGATATTTCTATTTGGATGTTGGACGCAGGAGCATTTGCATATACAGGGTGTCCGTATAACCCTTTCAGCGCTCACTAAAAAAAGTCAGAATAAATTATGATTTATATTGCTTATATTTATTATAAATAAAACGAAAATATGCATACTACACGTATTTTTTCGTTCTTCCTTGCTTAATTTTTAATAAATGCTTTTATTGGGTTGAGTCATAAATAACATCCAATTTGGATTCTAAAGTTTACTGATGATTCATTAGAGGATAATTATTGTTGCTTCTGCAACAAAGGAAGTCTTACGAGGGAAGATCGCGAACTCTTACTCACCGATTGGAATGAAACTTTGTGGGTTTATAGACTGATTCAAGACAAAAATAACGGTATGTCTCAATCATGCCCAATCGCCCTTTAAGGGTGTGAAAACTAACCTCAAAGTCAAATAAGCACTCCCACTTTGTCGGGTATAACTTTTAAAGTACAAGAGATGGACACAAATATTTCAAACATAAGTTTAGTGGTACAGTAAGCGCTACAACGTGCGTTAAGAAAATGTTGGTAAAAGTTTTTTTGCCTAACGTAAAATTTTTCTAAAAAAAAAACTTTGATATTAACAGATCTAGTAATTGTAATCTACACTGTAAATTTCTTTTCAACCCCCATTTTTTTATATAATGCAAACGAGTTCCATACTATTTGACTAAAAGGTAAAAGTGTATTTTTTTTATAATACAGTTGACCCTGGAAGGTCGAAAATCCGCGTAAAAGTTTTGAGTCCCCAAAAACTGAACTACAATAGCCTACTGTTGACCAGAAACCATATTTTGTATGCTATATGTGTTACTCGCTGATGCACCCCCGCTACACGATGTACGGGGGAGGATTCTTTCTGGTGGAATGTCCTATATGCGACTGGTGGCTGCGATCGGTCGACAAACTTACAATTCTCTCCACAGGAGGACGAAAGACTGATAGAATACATCGCGAATTTCATTGTCCTTTGTGATACTAGCAATAAAGATTACAAAAATTATGTGGTTAACGAAAATGTGTGGAGAGAAATATGAAATTAATTTAAAAAGAACAAGATAGTATTTTTTACTTATATTTATGTTCATAAATACAATACAAAAATGCACTAAATGAATGCTTCACACGTATGCGTATTGGAAATGATCTGTGTGCAAGCGCTGTTTCAAGTCGAAAGCATGTGACCAGCCGCAGGCGTCTGACGCTTATAGGAAATCCCGTCTGCATGCGGACGCTGCGACCAATCACGTATAGGAAATCCCACCTTTAGTGGTTACCTACGCCAGTGATGGCCACCGGAAGCGCGACCTTCCCCCATTCTAGGTCCATTCTCCTCATATAGGCTGTGATCTGGGACGACGCTGGATCGAGGCGGAACGAGGAGCGAACTGGAGGGAACTGAAATGAGGGGAGTGAACCTAGAATGGGGGAAGGCCGCAGCTCCGTTGACCATCACTGACCTACGCTATGAAAGGAACGTGTCTGCCAAATTTCAACCTCCCAGATTCAGCGGTTTGGGCTATGCGTTGATCATCAGTGAGTCCGGACACTTCACTTTATACAATATACAGATTACTGTATTTTTACAATAGAATAAGTTGATAATAAGAGGTTCTATTCCGTCTTCTTTTTCGATAGACCACACCGCTGCTGTGTCGACCGCAATGTATTGCTTATAGATGTCACGTGCCCTCCGCGGTCTTTCTCCTCTCAAGCTGAATAGACCGATTCGAAATAAGCACGAAATTAGTCAATTAAAAAATCCGCGTATAACTGAACCCGCGATGTTCAAGGGCCAACTGTACAGAGTGTCTCTGAAAAAGATGGTCTACTTAATGAGCCGGCAGGGAAGGTAATCTGTACGAAAAATGTGCTATTAATTGCAAAGTAGAAATAAAAGGAACTGCAAACCGACAAGATGCTTGCCAGCCTCCGCGCGTCCGACACAACCGTGTGTTGGTTACGATGCGACTTCGGTGACCTAAATAAGACAAACGGACCGACGCTGAATGGAACCAAGGCCTAGAGAGAGACGGAAAAAACCGCTCATCGAACTTCCTATTCAACGGGAGCGATAAGCCACGCTTTTCGACCTTCTCAACGTCCCGTCCTAGCCCTTTATCGACACTTCATTTAAGCCGTGAAACAAGAAAAAAAAAAAGGGTGAAAAATCTCGCCGCGATTCTCCCTGTTTACAACTCCATTCGATCACGCCACGCGAAAACAGTGGCTCGATCGAACCCACCGCGCAAACACCACGTGTAAAATAATAAAATCCAACGATTATACAAGCAAACGCGGTCTGCGAGCGCACAGACTAAATATAAAGCAAGAATTCAGCAAATTCGTCGCGCGTTTCGGTGTCGTTGCCACTTGAATCATACCTTTACCGTAGTCGCAAATTTACTCCAATTTCACGCATTTTTCGCTTATACAGGGTGGAGTCGCATAACTTGTCCACACCGAGTAACATCTAAAGTATGTGTTCTACAAAAAAATGTTTTATATAGAAGTTGCACGGTATGAAAGGGAACATATGATGCTAAAACAATTTTTTACATAACCGATTTGTTTAGGAGATATCAAGGTGACCTTGAATTTTTTTAAACGAAACGGGTACCTGTTTGTATACAAATTTGAAAGAGCAGTGAATTTTCTATAAGAAAGTATTA
Source organism: Macropis europaea (assembly GCA_916610135.2). Classification (NCBI taxonomy): domain Eukaryota; kingdom Metazoa; phylum Arthropoda; class Insecta; order Hymenoptera; family Melittidae; genus Macropis; species Macropis europaea. The sequence goes on along the minus strand of OU744343.1, from coordinate 52,280,089 downwards.
AACTTTGTTTGTCCTAAACCTAATAATTAACGAAATATATGCAAAAACATTGTTCATGGCCTCAGTACTTACCTTAGAATTAGTTACAGTAGGCGATCAAAGTGAAGCCAGTTGATTTCCATACACACCTGTGCAATCTGATAATTAAGGACAGAAACTGTCCACTGTTTTAGAAACTTTTTCAATTTTTCTGTCTAATAATCGTGTAATTTATCTGCGCGTGCCGAATATACTAGAATCTGCCTCCAGTAATTGTAAGGTAACTAGCGAGACCATGAACATCGTTTTTGCAAATATTTCACTAATTATTAGGTTTAGGATAAACAAAGTTTGATACTTTCTTATAGATAATTCGCTGCTCTTTCAAATTTTTATATAAAGACGTACGCATTTCATTTAAAAAATTCAAAGTCATCTTGATATCTCGTAAACAAATAGGTTATTTAAAAAAACCGTTCCAGCAACATATGCTCCCTTCGATACCGTACAATATCTATACAAACATGTTTTTATAGAGCACATAGTTTAGAAGTCTTTCGGGGTGGACAAGTTATGTGATTCATCCTATATAGCGTGTTGCTGAACTATAAAGAGAACTTATATGGGCCGGTAGAAATCACTGAAAGGAATAAAATCGCGCTAATAAAAATGTTTTGTCCATTGTTTCAGACATATTCAGATTTTTAGATAGTGAACACAGACTGGCAACCTTAACCACACAGTCAACCGTAGTGCGGTCTTCGGGCCTTTTTTGACCCACCGGGTCTTGATTTATTTAAAAAACTTGCGCAATTATGAGAAAACTCCAATGAAATTGTTATTGATGTGTCTGTCTTTCTTTCTTTAACATTTATATCGAAAGTCCAATTTGTGAGTTTGTATGACGTTTGACAATACAAATTGATTTGCATAAGCTGCTCGGGTCTTTTTTGACCCAGCATAAACGAACATTATAAAATAACAGGAATTAATCATACTTAAGCGTTATAAAGTAATGTGGGAAAGTAAAATGAAGGAAAGGAATATAAATAATACAAAATGACTAGTATACTTTTAGTAATACCAAAAAGAAACTAGCATACAAATTCAGGTACCACGCAGAACCTCGTTTCACTTTATATGTATATCAAATGTAGGACCTAAACATTCCTATAAAAGGAATAGGACAAGGTCATTAAAAACACAATACTTTACGAGATATTTCATTTTTTTTTAAACTTAAACAGTATGTAAGAACACGAGAATTATGGTAAACTGTGTGTGTAAATACGATAGTGGCGTGATGATTGAGCTTGTTAAACAGTGCAAAATTGTCATCTACGATTTTTTTCTAACTTCACTTGGAATAGAGCTATGTCCTGCCCCAGTTGTCAGAATCACCCTGTATGGATGTTGCTGAACTGTAGGGAGAAATTATATGGTCTGATTAGTGAAAATGTTTTTGGAATTTTTTCAGAGATATTCAGATTTTAATTGGTGAACTCGCTGGATAGCAATCTGAACGACACAGTTAAGTAAACATGATTGCAGTTGTTCAAATATTCGTAAGTCAATATCTTAACGATCCATTTATTTATCGTAGTCATTTAGTGACGTCTAACTTATCGTTAATAACACAAAATACAAAGTGTTTGACTGCGGCTATTTGGAAACAAGACGAACGCGGCGTGCGACCGAACTGCAATACTGTATAGAGAGCCAATGCTCCGAACGCCTATGGGCGTCGACAGTACACGATGAGCGGCTTCGTGAAGCGCCAACAGGCGCCAATAACAATCAACCGGTTAAAAAAGGGTTTAAAACTTCGGGGGCATATAATACTTTCAAAGAGAAATTAAAAGTATTTAATTTAATATAGACTCTAAAATTAATACTTTAAATGTTATGGGTATTTAAAAGCGATATTAATACATTCTTCTAGTCCGTACGGAAGGTCACTGTAAGCTTATTTGATAAGTACACTATTTGAACGCCCATGGGCGTTGTCCGCATATGTTGTCTTAAATTTTAAAACTTGTTCCTCTTTGCAAGTATCATACGATTAAGAAATTTTAAAACTTTTTCTAGCACCCTGCGTACCTTTTCTCTTCTTAGGCTACCGTTTTTTCTTTAACAAATTTTTCCAATAAACGGATTTAACTATTTATATTCATAGCAAGTAAACCCATTAAGCACATTTCGAACTTTATCGAGGATTTTCCGACCCTGTATATAGATATTGATGTATTTAAGTTTGGAATAAAATATTATTATTAATTTCATGTGTCTCTTTTATGGTATTTAACTTATGAACTGAGTTACTCTACCTGGTTAATCAATTAAGCTTTCACTCAGTATTGAAAAGATGAACAAACATACCACAAATCATTTCGAAGTTTGCAAAACGAACAGGAAGTGTCGTTGATCCATCCACAACATACCGTATCATTATGTCATTCATTGTCTTTACGATTATCTTATTTTACTCGACGAAGAGCTGATAAAAAAATGTGTTATATTGTTCCGTTACCTTTTCGATCGTCGAAACTTCGAATCCTCTCGCGAATAAAATCCTTGTACGAAGCAAAGCATTATAGGTTTTTTCGGAGAAGCGATGGCCTCCCCCATGCACTTTCTCGTTGACAAACTATTTTCGAAAAAACACGCACAGACACACAGACAGAGACAGACAGGCACTTCCGTCTTTCGTTGGTCAGTTAAGGCCTCGAAGAAACTCCTCTCTGGTTAAAAATGAATTTCAGTATCCATGGCACGTAGTCGAAGGCACTAATTACGTATTCACCGCGCGCGTCCACCTAACGCGATCTCATTTTCGAGAATCGAAAGATCACCATCGTCAATCTTGATCGATCGATACCAAATGCCGTCATTTCTTCACGTCGTTTGAACGACTGCAACGCACAGTCGCGTGAAAAATATCGAGCATACTCGCCGAGGGTTGCGTTACGGCCCTTAAGGGTATCATACGGTTGCCAAGCCAACAAACCACCATGTAAAGACGAAACACAAGTTTCTGGTTTCCTTGTCACTCGAACGTGAACACCAAACCGCTGCTATATCGATCTTCCCTTATACTTCATGGTCTCTCCGTCTCTCAAATGTTTCGATCGATTCCTTGATACATATCTCGATCTCTTTCGACGCTTTGGTAGCAAACATTCAATAGTCCACACAAAAATGTGAAAACAACGATATTATATCAAAAGATCGAATTATTCATTCCGGAAGATAGTGTTAACTGCACGCTGCATTTGACCGATACCAAAGATAAAACCGGAGGTAACATACAGACGATCCTGAGAGGCATGCGTTTCTCTCGCATTTCACTCGATTGTCTCTCGAAAACAAAGAAACGCTCACAAGGTTCTCCAGCGGTTTCACCGATCGATCTCCCGGTCCATCGTTCGAACGATCTCGCTCTCACGGCTCGACGTCGCGTTGCGGCGTTAGGTGAAAGAACGCGAGGATCGTTCACCGGTCGAGCGATATATCGCGGTCGATCGATCGAAGCGATCCAGCACAGTGCTCGAAACGGCGCACACTGGTCCCCGACGAGCAAGATGGCGGGTTCGCATCGCACGCGGTCCTAACCTCTTCCACGAACGAGGCGACAGGAGACACGGCCGAATCGTGTCTCTGTCCGGCACTGGTGTGGCGGCGTCGGGCCACGACGTTCCTCTTTCTATGCCGACAGCGCTCGCTCGATATGTCTCTCACCTATACTATCTTCCTCCTAACTCTCTCCCTCTTTTCCCTTTCCCCCACTCTCCAGCTCACTTCGTTTTCGTCTTTGCTCGTTTCCGTTCGTCCGCTGCGAGGGGTTGGGGCAGATCGCCAGCGCGACCGGAGCAAACAGAATGCAAGACGGAAGGACGCGTAGAAACCGTAGAGAAAAGTGGTGAGATAAAGAAACGAACGAGTAAGGCTGAATGGTATACAGGATATTCTACATGACACACTAAGCACGGATCGCGAAATTGGGCTTTGTGCGGTTTTTTTAATGCTATGTTGCAACTGTACTTTTTGAATTAATTATGCTATTTAACCCTCGAATACTGACGGTTCAGGCAACTCGCTTACACAAGCATATAAGCATTTTCAACTGAGTTTCTATTATTATATCGTACTGTTTTTATTTCTAAGGGAAGTTTTGGTAACAGTACAACTGAATAATACAAAAGTTACGAAAAAAATAACATTTATTCCACCTGATTAACAGTTTACTATCGTAAGTCAGGCACAAGCCGATATTATTGTAAGATTTGTGCGCGAGAACGGGTCTGAATATCAGAGACTGTTGCGAGAGATATCACATTATTAAAGATTGTAGGGTATAATATTATAATTAAATGTACTAAAAAACTTAATTTTATATACATGTAAAAGTTCCATTGTAATAAAGGAAAAATGTAAGGTTTCAAAATAATTCCGACTAGTAGAATGCCTATGCTCCAACGCGCTACCACCGCAAAGGATTAACATAAGCGAATGTCTGAAAATCGCACATTTAACCCTGTCGCTGTCATTGTCATGATCGGCCGGTATGTCTGTGCTGAATTCAGTTCACGGTTCCAACGGCGAATTCCTTGAGACGTTCTACATTTATAATTCTAAGTCTGTCCTGCATTTACTCGATACAGAATTTAAAACAGCACGTAGGAAACCCTACTTCAAATTCTATTGTATATAATATTTCATGGTTGATTATTGCTTTCAAGCCATCGAGGTCGATGAACGCATATACGCGTTCCAAAAAATCATTCACTGTGTGCTACGAGTCACCGTACTGGTCCAGACATAGCTGTTCATTATGCATTATAAACCTATGTTTTCGGATACATTATCACCTCAGCATGTATTATTAAAATGTATGTATATGTTTCATTACATATTTCGCAGGTATGGAACCCTAAAACAATTGAATAATCGACATCATATAGATTATTATAATGAAGTATTCAGTTTAACGCGTGTTTTACCGCAGAATATTTCAACAGATGATGCACGCTTTTCCTCGAAATTTTCAGGCCTCAAAGGGTTAATATTGTTTATTTGTTTGTTTTATTGACTAGTTTCCTAATGAAACATTAAGCGAAGCTGTTGTATAAAAAACATTAAGTTCGATTACATTCGAATTTCACACGTATTAATAGAGCGAAAATGAACAACATAAACCAGAAACAGATTTATCGCTCGTGCGATTCTTAGCACAGACGACATGGCGCGTCGACGTCAGTACAGTGGCTATTAGCACTTCAGTGTCTTCCGCCTTGCCTGTTCATCGTACGGACTAAACAGCGAAAGGGTTAAAACCGTGAAAGAATAAAAAGTACATTTTTTAAACATTCATAGAACAAATTTCATTTCTATAACTGCATTAACCCATTAATTGATAACCTTTTTTCGAAAATTTTTGTATAATTCTATAGATTTTAGTAGCCTTCCAACGGATTTAATAATCTTAAACATGCGGGTCCCCTAAATGGGGCTCATGGCAAGGAATGGGTCAACATCAAACATATTGATCTCTAAAAATGTATATTTTCATAAACATCCGCAGTCTACACATCAGCTATTCTGTTAGGTTCTTGCACATAAAATAATCGATTTCACCATGTCAATTTTCTGGAGGGTTTTTGTTAATAAATATTTCTGCGTTTGTGAATGTATTATATGGCATTTTAAAGCCCGCAATTTGTTATTTCAGATCCGATCTTCATCTTCTTTTGTTCATATATTTAACCTTGCTTTTAAACAGCTGCTTTTGTAGTATGAAGCTGTACTGATTTCATACCAATGGAAAAGTTGTTATAATGCTGCAGCAGCTGCTGGAGACATCAACGCAGCGTTTGGTCATACTGACAACAAATACACCATTCGTTGATGGTACGAAAAATTCGGAGATGGAGATGAAAACGATGCAAATGAAGAACGTGGAAGACCAACAACAGTCATACATGGGGAATTGGAGGTGCTGGCTGAAGTAAAACCACGTCAAACAATCCGAGTACTCGAAGGAGAATTGAGCGTAGATATTGCACCGATTTCCCATTTTTTGAAGCACCTTGAACTCTTTCATCGGAGAAAACCTTCTGTACCAAGAGTGTAAGAAAATTTTCACCTTCGAAGAATTCAGCGGCTCCAGAAACCTTAATTTCTATCGGAATGCGGTTAAAAAACGTATAACTTGTTAGAAAAAATATGTAGATTATAATGGTGTACAATATCTTGACTAATAAAGATATCGTTAAAAATCAGGGATTTCATATATAACAACCTAATAGAAGCACTTAAGGACCTAATTAACATTATCTGTGTCAGAGAATTAGAAAACAAAGACCTCCAGAAGTCTCTACAATCTTGTAACACCACAAGCTAACACCAGCCCGCTTAAAAAAAAAATCGTGAAATTCGGCTGTCTTTTTCGCAGCCTGTTAACCCTTTCATTTCTGCTGTCTGGCGCCTATAGGCATTCGACAACATTTTTCATCGTATGGTGTCGGATTTTCTGAATGGTCAGTATTCGTTACGAAAGTTCTTGGACACTTTTGTTCTGAAATAAATTAGTTTCCACTTTTCAGTGCGTGAAAAGAAGTCTCCTGTATGCAGTCTGCAGCATTGATTGCTGTTACAAGTTCACCGCCCACAGAACGTGATTTTATGTCAAAGTCGCCGCAACGAAAGGATTAACCCTCTAGTTACGAAAAGTGCACGTATAAAGTGTTAACCCTTTGCACTCCAAGCATTTTTTTATATGATCGACCAGCAACTCCAACACACTTTCGTAGTGTAAATCTTTTAAAACCATAAGTTTTTATTTGCAAAGAAAAAAATCATAAATGTTTATGAATTTATTTACTTTGATTTTTATAGAATTCTAAAGTACCTTTAGACGCAACTTCCAATGTATATTCTTGACATGCTGGGCTGTGATGCAAATTACGAATGTCCCCATAGAGGAGCTAATGGAGTGATGGAATATAATATGAGTATCCCCGTAGCGGAGCCAACGAATTGCAAAGGGTTAAAAAAGGGTTCAAAACTTCGACAATATACACTACTTGCAAAAAAGAACAAAATGACCGATCAATATAAGTCCTAGTTATGCCCTCAAAGAGTTCTGAGCACTTAAAAGTGCTCTATACAATATTCCTCTAGCTCAATTGTCGGCACCTTTCGGAAAAAACCATGGACCATGTGTTGGAATTTTCCGCGGTAAAACATACGTCACACTGAATTCAAAATTATTACAATATTTAATGTCAGTTGTTATTTCGTCATTATGAAATTTCAATATATTTAATCCTTTGACTACTTTCAACTTCTATAGGCGTTTGACAAAGCCTCTCACCACCTACTGTCGACGCCCAAGGGCGTTCGGTGCAATAACTGACTGTGTAGTACTGCGGCTTAACCGCACGTAGTGTTCGTATCATTTCCAAGTAGTCCGCAGTCAAATGATTAATTAAATATGCGTATTTTATTAAATCAGTGTGTGCGCGTGTATCTACGTAGTAGAAACTGTGAGCGTGTGTCTTTGGATTACAAAATGGTAATGCATTTTCAAATACTTTTTGGCATGAGAAACCTGCATGTTCAGGCTTTTAAGTTATTTCTGGGATTCACATCGTACGATAAGTAGTTATGTCTGGGACGATACACTGGTCCGTAGTACCCGATAAACTCTTTCCCGCATGAGACATTCGGTTTGGAACGAATTTCTTTAGTCCAAAAATTTATACTATAACATACGTACGTCTCGTGCGGAAGGTCGCTAAACGTACTTAATAAGCATACCGCCTGAACGCCGATAGGCGTTTTCTGTACAACCTGTAATATGAGGACGTTTAACTGTCCATAACACTTAAGGGGATAATTTTGCAACCTACGTTGCTTCGGTATTTCTTACTCCCGTTTGCGAATATTATACGCCACCAAAATCTTGAACCCTTTTTTAACCTGGGAAGATGGTCTCCTATGTGCGAACGGCCACCATAATGGCTCAAAAAAGTGATTGTTAGTTCTGAATCATAGGACATAAATCTAAATAATAAATGAATAAACGTGAGCATGAATGAAGATACTGAAACAACCGAATAAAAAGAGTCAACCGTTATCGTTCGGTTATTATTATCCCGCACACAGCATACGCAACTTCGCACACCGCGTCGTGTCGATTTCTAATACATTGTTATTGTACAGATAAACATTTTATCGGCATCGAACGCGCCGCGATAACGAAACGAAACTAGATAAAACAGCTCCATAATACTTGATCTCTCCTGCTCCCATCTTCCTTATCGAATATTGCCCAAGATAACAGTAACTAAACACGGCGGAGCAACAATTTCGCGTGTTTTCACGAGTCTGACACCGATTCATCTTTACTATGTATCCGCCTTCATTAGACGAAAATTCGTCACGATAACAAAACAAAAATCACGATATCTCAAGCGTGATTAGAACGCGTAATGAGTCGCCGGTAATTGAATCGCGAAACTAGCGTGCAACACGCGCTCAGACACGATAATAATAACCGTGACGTTTCTAGTTCCTTTCAAACACAAATTCGCGACAAATTGGTAAGCAGACAAAAGCTATTTCGACGAGGCAACCTTTAAATTTACATGTTTGTCTGCGACACGAGCCAACAAGGAGCGTCATTTGCGCTTCACGGCTATCGCCAGATTATTCATTCCTAAATAACGATTCATTCCATACAAAAGCGACAACCAACTGTGCGACGAAATTCAGTTCGCACAGCCGCCGTTTTGTCACACTTTCTTGAATGAACCGTAAATAACGATAACCGCGCATTATCGAGCGTTCGCATTTTAAACTATTATCCCGATAACTCGGACTCCTTCACCACTGTCGATGTCTCTTGCAAATAAGTTTGTCGGTAACTACAGATTTTTTTATAATAAATATACCCGCTGCACGATAGCGCTCTTTTGTATTTGCCTCGTTGACAAGTGATTGATGTGAAGTGTCACGTTTAAACCATGTTAAAAACTAGAAACACGAAGATTACAAGTATAACATAATAATTATGCGAATATACAGGATGTTTAATGAAGCGTTTCAAGACTTGTGCGGTAGATAGTGATTATCAAACTGAATAATAAATTAATTTACACTGTAAGTCAGTGATGGCCATCGGAGCTGCGGCCTTCCTCCACTCTAGGTCCACTCCCCTCGTTTCAGTTCCGTCTAGTTCATTCCTCGTCCCTCCCGATCAATCGTCGTCCCGGATCGCAGCCTATATGAGGAGAATGGACCTAGAGTGGGGGAAGTCCGCAGCTCCGGTGACCAGCACTGCTGTAAGTCCTGAACCTTGTTTTCTTTACACACTGTCGACCTGTCACGAGTATACTCGTGTTTGTAAATCAACTTATGCAATTATTAAAGCACAAAATTGTGTAAGTTGTCATTATAGAATTATTGATTGTGCTTGATAGCGTTTGTTTCATTTTTATATTTATTGTTTTTCTGTTTTTTTTTTACATTTTAATTACGATTTTGGTACAGTGAAGTTTTCTAATATGACGCGACAGAATTTTTTGAATTATGTACAGATACTTTCTCTGATTACTCCAGTGACGTTCATATATACAGGGTATTACAAGAAACAGCGCCAAGCTGCGTTTCTTCTGTACAACGTTCAAGCGTACGTAGGTTCAAATCCGATCTTGAAGTTAAAATACCTTCCAAACTAATCAATTTTTGATACAAGTATCTTAATACTTTTTGATAGAGAATAAAAAACGCATCAACTGGCGTATAAAAAAATATGTAGTTCCAGTTAAAAAAACAGGGGTGACCTTGAAATCATTGAAACACCTCCACTTCCGGAGCCGACACCTGCACCACAGGATGTGTCATTACAAACCATTTAGTCCTGCCTAATGAAATTTTTTTTATCTTCTACCGTTTTAACGCTATAGCGTGACCCAGTTGCGTGAACACCCTGTACAGTGGTGAGTCAGAATATGATAATTTGTCAGAAGGTAGTTCCGATTCTGATACAGAGCCACCAAAAAGACAGGAAATTTGCAGTTAAATTCGATAGCAACAGGGATTGTATATAGGTTTATTACTGCATTATTATTATTATTATTAACACACATACAGTGCCGTCTATAAATAGGACACTTGTCAAATCTGAGATATACCTGTAAATGTTATGAAATCGTTGAAGGATTCAAATACACACTGTTCTTTTCTATGGTTTAGGCCACCTAGGTCAAATTATAATAATCACTACGGAAGTTATTTAAAAATTATATCCTATTTTTGTCGGTACACCCTCTCAAGTCTGATTATGTCACTAATTTTAGAATTCTGGCTATTAGTATTTCCTCCTATGCATATACTTTATTTAACATAGTATTTGTGTATGTTAGATAAAATACTTATGTAAGCTTAACAAACAGAAATTGAGACAAGAACTGTACAGGTTTAGTACATTCAAAAAAGAAAGCACTGAAGAGTGTCGGTACTGACACAATCGAACTCTACAAAATGACTTCATTTACATTTTTAATTAACTTGATCTGTGAAACTAGTGATGCCCACGGCAGCTTCGGCCTTCCCCCACTCTAGGTCCATTCCCCTTACATAGGCTGTGTTCTGGGACGACGATGGACCGAGGAGGATGAGAAGCGAACTGGAGGGAACTGAAACGAGGGGAATGGACCTAGAGTGGGTGAAGGCCGGAGCTCCTGTGGTCGTCTCTATGTTAAACTGTTAATCGATTATTAAAGATAAGGGTGTACTTAATGTAATATAAAACAACAAAAGTATAAAAATTACGTGCGAGTGTCCTAATTCTTATGGACGACAGCGTACATAAAACATGTACCAACTTTCACGTAAATAAGTGAGGTACAAATAAAGACATTGATATTTATTTAGATTCGTGCATTATAGACAGATGCTACACTGCACACTAGCAACGGCTACATCGCCGAAAGGGTTGACAAAATTGTACACTGTCTCAATAAATAATAAAAACAAATTTTCTTTTTATAATTTAAGAACGCCTCCTTATATTCCAAGATAGTTTATTCCCATATTATCAATAGTTTTCTCAAGAAGAATTCATAAAAACTACTTGCTTTTACGGCTGTTACACAAGTATCCTCCCTTAAGACCCTGTACATACGTAGACGTTTACCTTTTCTCGCGAAAGCAAAGCACGTTCGTCGGACGCCTTTTCCACTTCACGTACTTCTTGCCTCGCAACTTTTGCATGATTCGTCGCAAAATCGGATTTGGCATGATTTTAACCGAGCGATTAGCGAAAAGAAGCCTCGACGTATCTTTCTAAACGAGCACTGGACTCCGAGATACAGCTGTCACGTAAAAATCGCATTAACGTTCGCGGCAGAATTATTATCTACAAGCGGTGGAGGCGTATATATTCGCGTATGTACTGGAAGATCGTAAATCAATCGTTTCATGGGGGCAGATAATTCTCTGGGGTCAGTTTTAGGCGGACGGAGAGGGACGGAACTCCGGGCCGTTGCTTCTGCACGCTTCAAGAAGAAACGAAACGCGATAACGTTGACATCACTTCGAATAAACACGTTACGAGTTTGTCCGAGCATCGTTCTCATAATTCACCACGAATTACTTCATTCACGTGCTGACTGACGCGACGGAAATGCCGCGTGTCATCTCGTATGAAATTACTAGAAATGTAACGCGATTTCATAAATGTATGCCAATACCTCTGGGGTTGAATCTATTAACCCTTTCAGCCTAGACGGTCTTATTCTCATAGTTCCGAGATACCATGTGCCGCGTGCTACGGGTCACTGTATTGGCATTTGGACAAATTATTACACCAGGGTATTTGATTAATCCTTTGCGGACGACATACTCATTTACGTTAGAGATAGTACAATTGAATCGTTTATTTTTGAAGGGTTATATATTCATATCGTGAGGAAAATTGAGGGGTCATTTCATTGTGACATTTTCAAACATTCCATTTTTTTATTGTCTTCGAAAATATGTGTTCAAGAATGTACTGTTAAATTTTGGTAAAAAAATTCCAAGTATTTTGGCTTTTACACTGTAGATGCCTAGCCAAAGAAAAGTGTTTTTAAAGGGTATATCCGAATAAGAGGGTCTAAAATACCCTTAAACTAAATTCAATTTGCGATAGACCATTCGATAGCTTATAAAAAAAAACAATTTGCGCCAAGTTCAACAATGTATTTCGACTTGGGGGGTAGTAAAGGGCAAAAATTGAAAATGTATTTATTATTGTATGTAAAATTTTGAAAATACATAAGGGACATTTCAGGTATCGACGCCCATATTATGGATTTTTTCAGATTTTTAAATTGAAAATCCAAGTTGTAAAAAATAAAAACCGCAAGAAAATGCTACAAAAATCTGGTTGTGTATTGAAGCTGTCGCGGAACTATATTTATATTTTTATTGTAAGTACACATTATTGTTACTATTATCCTGCATTTTTTCAGATTTTTTGGTTTGGTGCGCCGTAGTTAAAAAAAATTAAAAACCGATTTTTTTATCGTTTTTTACTTGTCAGAGTAACTTACACTCTTATTCGGCTATACCCCTTCTCAATTTCATTACCCACGTACATGAATGTTTGTAACATCATCACTTTTCTCTACTTTTCATTTTATGGAGTTGACCGACTTGGCTTCTGAACGGCACAAATATTGAGTCCAGCGCATGTTCTACCGCAGAAAATTTCAGCACACGGCGAGCGTTTTGTTTCGACAATCTCGAGACTAAGAGGGTCAACTAAAAAATGTAAAAAATAGATAGTTGCTCATAATATACATATTGATAGTGGTTTAGTTGCTTATTCATATGTAGTTCATATAGAAATATTTACTTTAATAAAAAATGGGGTGTTAGGAAGATATATTATAATAATTTCTCATGCTTTATGTTCATCAGGTTCATTTTATTTAGTAAATCTAATGTATGAACAAAGATCTGGACGATTAATATTAATTAATAAAGGTTTAATTAATTTTATACCTTCAATACCATTAATATGATTTCTTTTATGTTCATTGAATATATCTGCTCCTCTTTCTTAAAATTTAGTAAGAGAAATTTTATTATTAACACTTTGACTGTCATATCACCCGTAGGTGGGTGACACATTGATTGAATCATTATTTATTTAATCATATATAACATAACAAATATATCTAATAATATCTAACATAATCAGTAAAAAATTATGAAAGTTACTAATTTCAAGTTATGTTCAGTGTGTATAAAAATTTAGAAAGCTTGCCATGTTCAGCTAATAAAGCGAGGCAGTCGAAGTGTTAATAAGATTAATTAGGTGATTTAAATATTTCTTTATATTTTTATTTTTATTATGTTTATCTAATTTTATTGATTTAGATATACACAACATGGTTAAAATAATTTTTATATATTCAAGTTTAATAATGATAAAGTAATTATTTTATTTTAAAAGATACAAGATAGATCATTCGAGACGCTGCACCGTAAGTGAAGTCTCGTTGCTCGGCGCATGGAGACACGTGTGTCACACGTACGTGCCCGAGACAGGCAAATCCTTGAAGCAGAGCCACGTGTCACGACAGTCTAACCGAGAATTAAAAGCAAGGAGACACACGGGAGTAACCATCGAAAGGCTTGCAATTAATCCGACAGACAGCTCGAACCCACGGAAGCCTCGTATGACAACCGACATGGATTTGCGTCACCTGGAATTGGCTTCCTATCATATTTCTATCGATCGTATCTAAGAAAAGACATCCGGCTAGCGGGTGAACCAGCAGTCAGAAGTATTTTAAACACTTCCAAAGTGTTTGAAAAACAATTTTCTCCGCAGCCTTTCGACGGGAATAGCAATAGAAGCTGGATGCAATGTTGGTATCAGAAAAACGCATTGTTTGCGATGGAACGATATCGTGAATCTTATCACGTCGTGTACACACGTGTCGAGACAACGCTGCTTTTTCAAAATTCTAGCCAGAAGCGGTTATCAAACAAATTGCCCGAGATTAGTTTGCCGATGTTTTATAGCTGCAGTAAACACCTGCATAGGAGATAATTATTCTTGTATCCACCATTCAATTTGAAATCTCAGCAACTGTAAGCTGTCGTGTAATATATTAGGCTGTATAACATGAAATTGCCAATTTTGTAGGTCGAAATAAAAACGATGTATTTTCAGAACTATAATCTTTAGTTAATTAAAGCATGCACTATTAGCTTAATGGATTTTTCCAAAGGGATACCGACTGATACATTCCATTTTTACAAATGTTAATGTTTTTTGATTCGATAAATTCTTCGGAGAAAATATCTGGTAAATATGGTGGCTGTGATAGGGTTTTTCTATAGCGATTTGTGATGTGTGCGGTCAAGCATTATCACACAGAAGTATGGGTCCATGTCTATTAATCAATGGGGGTTGTTTCTGAATCTATTTTTGCTGCATAATTTAATTTTCCTGGAAATTGATGATGCTGTTATTGTTTCACCTGGTTTAAACAGGACTAGTGGATATACAGTCGCCAGAACCTTTTTCAGTCGCAATGGTAGTTTCGGTATATGTTTAGATGTTACATTAACATCCAGCCACTGTCTAGATCATTTTCGAAGGCCAAATTAATATTTCAGCATGCTTCAGCTGTACTATGGCCTAATTTAAATTCATACAGAACAGTATTCCAAACTTCCTCGGAGACACCGTAGTGTTTACTTGCGTAAAACAGTTAAACGACACCGAAAAGAAACTGAATTAGCAAAGGGAACAGAGGACCATAGCACCAAAATAACTTAAAAAATAATAAAGTACAAGTTAAAATATAGGTTCGCTAATCGCGGTTGATTGTCCATTACTCTTACATCAGCAACCTCACGTGGTACAACCTAACGAATAGATCAGACACTGAAGCGTTCCATTAAATTTTGTACATCCTTCTAAGATTGCAATAACTACGAAGGCTAAAGCTGGATGAGATTAACCTTAATATCAAAAGCTTACATTAAGAAACCTTACAGTGTCATTCCATGCGAGATAGGCGACGAATCGCTGCCACAGAGGGAAAGATGTTTGTCCCATTTTCAACCAATGACACCAATTTTCCTCCCTTCGTGAACTTCGGCCAATCGCGGTAAATTTAATAAGACGCGTATTGCGTGTTAAATTGACCACCTCGTTCTATTTGCAATGCTGCTTCACGGTGCACGTGCGCTCCGGAACACGCGTGTCACTCGGAGGGAGACGGGTGAATACCTTCAATAAAGAGTATAATTTTGCAGCAGACTGCTGCGTGCTCGCTAAAAGATTCCAGTAAAGGGGCCCTCAGACGATCAATATATATTGTCAATATTATTGATAACTGCATTTACCTCACACGTTCAATATTTATTAACAATACATTAATAGATTTTTTAGCAGAATCTTTTAAGGGACCCTCAGGCGATCAATATAGTGGGTGTTCAAAAAAAGGGTCGAAGACTTTAGGTACTTATAGTACTCACCGAGTGGAGTAACAAATGTCTAATCAGCATAGATCCTAAAATCAACTTTTATATTTACGATCCTTCGATATCATAAGTGAGTCTAAAAAAAATAAAAAATAAATAATGTGGTAAAAGTAATTTAGTGTCCGAGTCGGCTAAACCGAGCATCGGCGAAGAACTAATTTTTACTGCCTAACATCTGTAGGCCGCGGAAGTGTAGATATGTAATAGCAACGATCTAACAGCGAAATGTAATCATCAAAAGGACGAATAAATACTTAAAAAGGAACAACTCTCGCCTACAAATCCATCATGGTACTGAGAAGTTTTGGTGTCGCGCGCAGCTCATTGTCAGTTGCGGCTACTCGAGTTACAAGTGGAAATAGGGCCTTAGACCCCTTTTTTTAACACCCTGTATATCGTCAGTATTACTGGACATCAAAGTTGGGCAAAAATTTAATCAACGATTGACAATTAAATTCCTGCTGTAGTCGTTAATCGTAATTAACAATTAAATTCCTACTTTAGTCGTTAATCGCAATTAACGATTAAATTCCTACTTTAGTTGTTACTTGCGATTAGCGAATAAATACTTTTCTTCATTAATTGTGATTAAGGATTAAATTCCTACTTTAGTAGTTAACTGCCATTAACGATTAAATGCGTTTCAATTTTAATCGTCGATTGGATAATTGATTTACGATTAACTGCTGATATTCTTTCTGTGGTGAAATTAATATTTTGACGATAAAGTCACAAAAATGACTACGCATCAAATGACATATTCTTATTGAAACATATTTCTGTTGTTTCTCTGTCTCTTTATTATAATTTCAAAATTTAATAAAATAATAAATACGGTAATAATGAATCTAAATAGAATGTTAATTTAATTCAAATTTTAGTTAAATCCATTTAAAAATCAGCAACTGATAATTGACGATTAATTTTCTTTAACTGACGAATGACGATTAATTTTTTTTAACCGATTGATGAAAAAACCAAAGAAGAAAAGAGTATGGACTAGGAAGTGGCATTTAAAAAGAAAAATGTTGTCCCACGAAAATTTATTGAATGAAGTTCACATATCCACTCCAAGACTTTCAATATTATTTTCGCCTGACTAGCACGTGTTTCAAAGAACTGTTGAATCTGACCCTTCAAAAATAGCCTTCAACGACCGCATCGTAAATTTAAATTCGACTCTTTGCCGAATTATTACCTAGCAGAGGTATTGTCAATGATAGCTCTCAGACGATCAATGCTTATTGTCAATATTTCGTCAATACTAAAAATATTTTGGTTTTCACAAACCACCTCATTAATATTTTAAATATTGACAATGCGTCAATCTGGCCCCGCACACATTCAATAATATTTACATTATATATATTGATCGTCTGAGGGTTCATTTAACCCTTTGAGTTCTGCAAACTTTGAGACAAGTCATACGCCATGTGCTGAAATTTTCAGCGGTGGAACAATGTGTTGAACTGAATGTTTCATTATAATAATGTGTATGTAGTCGATTCTTTAGTTGTTTTACTGTTCGAAAATTGCAAAATATATAACAGAACATATACAGGGTGTCCCGTAACATGTGGGAATCACTTTAGGGATGCCTTAAACACATCAAGGAATAGAACGAGTTCATATAAACATATGTCCTATTTGACTTTGTTTTCAAGTTATAGTGGGTTTTGTGTCGCAATAATTCTTTCGACAGATGGAGGTAGTTTAACGCTTTCGCTGCTAAAAGCGTATACAGGGTGAGTCACCTAAGACTGGAAGTTGAAATATTATCGAAACTGTTAATTATATCGAAAAACGTTTCAAATAATTGTTGAATGGTTTTGAGAAGGATATGATTCGATATAATTAACATTGTTTTAAGTGGGCGTGTAGAGAACATTTGAAGGTCAACTTTGATCAACAATATCTTAATTAAAATATCTCCTAAATTAATGGTTTTTCAGTATAAACGGTTCATTACTTTTTTATAGAGAATGGCGAACCGAATCGACTGATGCATTAAAATATACAGTGGTGGACATAAGTATTGGCACAGTATACGGTTCCATATACAAACATGTATAACTACTGAAACAATTGTTTATACTATTTGTTTTTTGTATCGATCTTTATTTAGAATGTCTTTCTTGGCTATATACAAAAACAAAACAAAATTAATAAAATAGAGAACATATAACTAATAAAAATGTGTTTTACAACCATCTTATGCACGGACAAAAGTATTGGCACATTTTGGATAACGCTATGTTAAATTATAATTTAATGTTTCATAGCATGTCCTTTCCATATCACTACCTCTTTCAATCTATTTGGCATCGAATGGACCAACTTCTTTGTTAATTCATTGCTGATTTTAGTCCATTCTTCCAAGATTATTTGTTTTAATTCCGATTTACTCGAAATATGATGTTTTCGGATATTTTTCTCCAATTGGTACCAAATATTTTCAATTGGATTTAAATCCGGGCTTTGGGGAGGTGTTTTTAACGTAGGTGCTGTATTGTACACAATCCATTGGCGAACTGTATACGCCGTATGTGCAGGTGCATTATCTTGTTGAAAGTAAAAGTTGGGCGATAAATTTAATTTTTCTGCACTTTGCTTTAAATTTTCTTTTAAAATATTCAAATAAGTTTTTGCATCTACTGATCCATTAATGAACACTAGTGCCCCAAGTCCGGATGAAGACATGCACCCCCATATACAAACTCCACCACCCCCATGCTTAACTGTAGCTTGGAGGTTTTTCAAATCCAATTCGGCGTTACGCTTTCTCCATACCAATATCCGACCATCCGACTTAAATATATTGAATTTGCTGTCGTCTGAGAACAAAACGTCGTCCCAAAAGTCATTATTTTTATTTGAAAATTCTTTCGCAAACTCTAGTCGTCTTTTTTTATTAACTTTGCTTATGTACGGTTTTCTTCGAGCAACACGTGCAGAGTATCCAGCATCTTTTAGGACTCTATGTACCGTTTTTGAGCTAATTTCTTTATTATAATCTTCTGCGACCAGTGCTGCAATCTCTGAAGAATTTGTTCGTGGATTTTGTTTAATTATATTTACAATTTTTCTTTTCTCCCTTTCCGATAACTTAGACGGCCGACCGTTCCGTAAGTGATTATGGGTATTCGATATGTTCGCAAATCTTTTAATAATGATCCAAATTGTAAATTGGCTTCTTTGTACTATTTCTCCAATTTCTGCTTAAGATTTACCTTGTTTATACAAGTTCAATATAATTTTTCTTTCTTCCGGTGTAATTTCTTTTCCTTTCTTTGACATTTTTAAAATTATTCTGAATATTCCTTACTAAATCAACTGTTGGACTGACACAACAATGACTGAACTGACTGTCGGGACATCATTCACTTGTTTCAACAAGTGAAGAACAGTATATTAGTAAAATAGTATGTGTGAATATAGATTTTCAAGTGTGTGCCAATACTTTTGTTCAGGTATAAGATGGTTGTAAAACGCATTTTTATTAGTTATATGTTCCCTAGTCTATTAATTTTGTTCTGTTTTTGTATGTAGGCAAGTAAGACATTTTAAATACAGATCCATACAAAATACAATTGGTATAAACAATTTTTTCAGTAGTAATACTTATGTCCACCACTGTATATGATTCCATCAAAAAAAACAAAGTTGACCTTTAAATGTCCTATACGCGCCCACTAAAAAAAATGTTAATTATATCGAATCATGTCCCTCTCAAAACCATTTAACTTTAGTCTGAAAAATTGTTCGATATAATTAACAGTTTCGATAATATTTCAGCTTCCAGTCTTAGGTGACTCACCCTTGTATACGCTCTCTCATATTCATCAATATATACGAAAGGCGTATATGTACAACCAATCAAATTTGTTTACTACAATACATTTGCTGTTTTACTAAACTGGTGTAACAATAGGCCTCTTGTTAAATGACGCATAGAAACCGTATCCAAATGAACATCGACAACGATTTCAATACGTGCAAATATAGCGCTGCATAATCTGATGGTTCTGAGTTGGAGCGCGCCGCAGCGAAAGGGTTAACTAAAACAAAAATCTCGATGGATTATTCCATATGGTCAATATTGGAGGCCAGAGCGTTTACAAAGCCGCACAAAAGTTTGGAGTTGCTGAAGCAATCCTTGTTGGCGGAATGGAACAAAATAACCGTGGAAGAGTTCCGAGCCGTGACCGAAAATTTCATGAAGCGTTTGGGCCTCTGTATCAAAGCCAAAGGAGGTTACTTTGAAAATCTTTGAGTATGCTGTTGCTAAAGGTCTTAGCTATTGTTATTAATTGTTACTTTTTTAATTTACTACATTTTTATACAAATATCTTAAAAAAAAGTTTATCAACGTTATTTTTTTTTGTCTAAAATCAAATAACCAAAAATACCGCAATAACTCGAAAACAAAGTCAAATAGGACATATGTTTATATGAACTTTCTCTATTCTTTTGATGTGCTAAAGCCATCGGTAAAGAGATTCTCACATATTATAGGACACCCTGTATATTTAATAAAATGACCTAAAATGAAAATTCATTCGAATACATAGGTTTATAGCGTAGCATAATCAGCTGTGCCTGGACCAGTGCGATGACCCGTAGCACACGGTGAACGATTTTTTGGAACGCATATGTACGTTCATCATCCTCAAAGGGTTAAAGGATTTCCACGGCAATGCAACAAAATCAGATGAAATTTCGAACTACTGTCACGGGATCATTAATGCCATCCAACTGGAAAATAATTTGTCAAGTAATACATCACGCGTAACATGACGAACGCGCTTTATTTCAAATTCGAAAATTATTCATGGTATCACAGCTATGCTACGATCTATAAAGTTGTTTCTCAATAACTTGAATACAGTTTAATTTTATTCATTAATAACCTATTTGATGTTAGCTCGTGCAACGCAATTAAATTGTCACCTCTTTCCTTAATGAACTGTGAGGTAAAATGAGGACAGAACAAAAACAATTTTTGTTTGTGTATCTTTTTGCTTTTAACAATAAATTTCATGTGGTGACATTGCCGAAAGATTCTGCTCCTACGTTGCTCAACTTCAAAAATGTTCTTTTGCACGCGGCAGGGCGAATTCCTCACATAGCAAAAAATCAGTTGGAAGAAAAACAGTAAATGAAGAGTTAAGGGAAAAAACAAGGAATGTCACAAAACAGCTTTATTGAGAAAATCAATTTTTAGTACTTCAGTGTATCAGTAAAGAAACAAGATCCAAAGAATGTAACTGTATCATTCATGACATGAAGTTATACTCTGATTAGGCGACAGAAAAAAAATGAGCGAAAATATAATTGAAGGGTGTTTGAAGAAAACACTGTAAGTGGCAAAATTGAAAAATTTTGTTTTTTTATCGAAAAATGTTCCACATGCCAATGGGAATACTGTAGTATCGGATTGTAGGTACAATTTCCCTTTGTAAATAGTTACCAATAGTGCTAAAAGATGATATTACCGGTATGTCCAACGTCATCTCTGTAGAAAACAATGTAAGTGCCCATTAAGCGATAGCTAAACAGGATTGGCACTTACAGAACTTGCAAATTTAAATGAATGCTACATTGAATTTTCTCTACAACTAACAAGGCACATACAGGGTTTTCTACAAATACAAGTTCCTTTTTCATGAATTTGGACTACATTCATGCAAAAAAATAGAAAATTTTGTAATGCATTCGAGGTATTATATTCTTAGTCACATTTAGCAACAAAAACAAATCAAATTTCGCAAATAATTTAAAGACAGGTAAGTTTTTCTTTATCCTGAAAAATTTTATGTTTGGCACTTACAGTGTTTTCTACAAATACTCTTCAATTGTTTTACATTATTTCAACTTTTCTTTCAAGTTAAACACTGCAGAATAGAAATGGACATACCCTGTTCTTTCCCCTTACAATTTAAGTATTATCGGAATCGGAAAAGAGAAAGAAATATAAAGAAACCAGAGTAGAAATCTAAAAAGGCAGTTCCATTTTCTGGAACGGCACAACAGTTGAAGTACTTTTGTGTTGTTTGCCAAGAATCATACGTAGAACCACCAACTGAAGACTAGATACAATGTTCTAAATGCCAACAGTGGTATCATGAAGCCTGTAATGATTACGACGGAGAGGGAAACTTTAATTGTGACATGCGTTCAGACTAGTCATCTTAATCCATTCTGTTAGTCATCTTACCCGCACTATGAGGTCAGACGATAAAAACGCAATAGCATATTTAACCCTTTAGCTACTACACGCCACTATAGTGGCTCGCCAGGTCATATTTTGAGGCGAAACGCCACTGTAGTGGCTTCCCTCTAACAAGACAAGGACCCCAATTGTCCGACTTCAATTTTAACGAGTTTTTATGAGATGATGGCATACAGATTCCTAATGATACATGTGAAATATTAGGTGTAAACACTCATTGTCAGGGCTGTGGAGTCGGAGTCGGCATTGGAGAGGAATTTCTGATCACTGGAGTCAGAGTTGGAGTCGAAAAAAATATGCCGACTCCGACTCCGTGTTGGTAAATTTTATAAAAATCAAAAATGTGCTCAAAATAATTGAAAGTTATAATAAAACTTAATAAATACTAAAAATACTACATTTGTATCAAATTGTATATTCAATTTTAGTAATTTAGTTATTAACATACATATACTTATTATGTTAACAATTTATTATAAATGCAGGAGTCGGGGTCGGGGTCGGAGGTCAAAAAAAAGGGGAGTCAGAGTCGGGGTCGGTGTCGGGAATTTTGACTACCGACTCCACAGCCCTGGTAAACACTCGATAATTTTAACCCTTATCTGTCCCAATTTGACACATTTTTCTCAAGAAAATGCGACAAATGTAAAAAAGCAATATGCCTTGCACATCACTTTATTATTTGTGACAGATGCGAACAATCTTGTGCCTGAATGTACTGAATGTACAGAAATTTCATTCTTATATTTTGAATAAAAGTGTTTTGCAAGTTCAACTGTTAATCTTTTCATTGTATTGATTTTTACCATTGGGTCTATTTGACACCAAGGGACAAATTCAGTTGAGAAAATGAGGGACGGATGAGAGTTAAAGATATAAACAATTAAAGGTACGTATTTTCAAGATATACTATGAATATAAATTGAGTTTACCCAAATTGCATTGGCAAAGTTAAATGATTAAGTATGACTGGCAAATCGGAGGTCCTGGAATGGAATCACGTTCATTGAAATATGTTTTTTTTGTGCAATTTTATTACAGCAACAGCGTACATGATCAAAAAAATGCTATAGAAGAATACTGTATTGAAATTGTTAATATTTGGAAGAAAGTTTCAGTACTATATTAATAGTATTTCCCTAAAACCATTACTTAAAGTATGAAATGAGATGCATTTATTGTTAGTGTCGATTATTTATTATTTGTTTTTTTACTGTATGCATGACAATTATCATCCAGCATCATATACGCTGTTTCCGCAATAAAATTGTAAAAAAAAAAATATTTCGATGAATGGGACTCGATTTCAGGACCTCCGGATTTACCAGCGAAACAATCATTTCACTTTGTCAATGCAACTTGGATAAACTCGATTTAAATTCATAGTACAGTAGATTCCGATTATCCAGCATACACGGGACCGAGGCAGTGCCGGATAATCAAATATGCCGAACAATTGGACTACACCTATGAAGTGATGCTAACGAAGAAAATAATTTAAAAAATGACCATGGATAATATAGTAATGCAATTTATTACTAAAAATAAAATATAAAAAATAAAATATATAGATGTAGAACACATAAGATGTGCTATTCGGGCATTCCGGATAATCGGAACTCTACTGTACAACTCGAAAGTATGTACCTTTAATTATTTAGATCCTTAAAATTATCGAGTGTCTACACCTAATATTTTACATATATTATTATGAACCTGTATGCCATCATCTCAAAAAAACTCGTTAAAATTGAAGTCGGACAATTGGGGTCTTTCCCTTGTAAGGAATGTTTTTTAACGGAAAGCCACTATAGTGACTCACTTATTTATCTCGCATTGAAAGCCCTGTACAATGGAACTCCGTTTACATGAACTCCATGTATATGAACAAAATTTTAGTAGTGCCCGATTAAATGAACTCTAGCTGAGCTCCTATTATGTGAACTACCATCGAGAGTCAGTCCACTTATATGAACGTATAAGAAGCTCATGATTAGGAAAGCATGTACATATTTACAGTACTTGAAGTTATTTACTTAAACATTATTTATTTTCAGACAGATATATTTAGACAAATGATTTCCCTCGATACTCTTATTATTGACATTTTTCTATATTATTTCCAAATGTATATTTATATTAAAGTTGGTTAAATTTTTTAATACAAGTTATTTATCATTCTATCTCCTAGATAGTATTCATCATATTGTATCAATTGTCCGAATTTATTTGTAAGATACTGTATCTTTTATACAATTAGAATAAATAAAGAATTAATCCATTAAACATTACACAATTATTGTGCGCCCAACTTAATTTCCCAATTCCTAAGGTTTGCAAAATTATTACATATTTAAGAGGAAATGTTTCGTGGAATCCTCTTATATGAACATGAACTCCTATTAACTGAACGAAAAATCATAGCTGGTGGGAAGAATTAGGTGGACTCCTATTATGTGAACAACCTGGTTATATGAACCTACTTGTCCTTCGACAGGTTCATATAAACGAAGTTCTACTGTACATTGTTTGTGTGATGTGGAAATGTCTTTACATGTATTGATTCGAATTGGTTTTCTCACAGGACACTTTAGCAACAGTATTACGTAGATATGGCTAAATACATAGTTGAAGGCATAAAAAACCGATCGCGGTACTAATATCGTTTACATGCATTCCGCGGCAGAGCTGTCCGTGCAGCGGTACAAAGCAATTATTAATATATTAAGCAATAATTAATACAGCGGTATTAAGCAATAATTTGCAACTTCTTTAAAAAGTATTATGTGAGATGTCTTTATGCAAGACACTATTTTTCTATAACTGAATCATCTTACCACAGCCTCTCGTATACACCCGTCCATAAGTCTTAGGACATTTACTACAGCTGCTGAAAGTATGATATTTTTTCAGGATTGCCCCAAATGTCTGGAAAAATGATTGAGAACGGTCGCGGGAAAGCAATGAAATAAAAATCATGTACTGGTCCTCAAAATCAATCGATTCGAACACAATGGAGAAAATATTGGATGAAATGGACCTAAAAATATAACAAAACTACCCAAAATCGATGTCTGAATTGTGGAGTCGCTTGCAACAGAACTGGGACACAACACTGCCAGAAATTATACAGGGTGTCCTACGCACTGGGCCAAGCTACAGCTTTAAAGTGGTAAATGACAAAATTTAGTGGATTCGAATGGTGCATCGCGTGGTGCAGGTGTCTGCTCCGGAAGTGGAGGAGTTTCAAAGATTTAAGATAAAAAAATATATTCTTCCATTTAAAAAAATAGAGGTGACCTTGAAAGCTTTGAAACGACACCCTGTATAGAAATTCTCAAATAAAATAACAAAATTGATGGAAGTTGTAATTAAGAAGCGAGAGGGCTGTATCAAGGAAAAAAGATTTTACTTTTAATTAATATTCGCAGTGCGATTTGTGATGTAATATTGAATGAACATTTTCTTTGCGCTATAAGGTATAGAATAAGGCGACGCGTTTCAAAATCTTCCAGTGATTTCATGACCTTTTTCAGATTTATTTAAAATGTGATAAATGTCCTAACACTTATGAGCGAGGTGTACCTATGCGACACTGATCTCAAATTTACATATGTATGTGAAATAAGTAATTTCTCAAGCAGTGGCAGACTCTCTGCCACACATTCGAGACGACGCGGGTCATTCCTGAGAACTCCTGCGTCACTTATACGTGACACGTCATAGCGAACGAATTAACATCGTAATAATGATTTCCAGGCATTGTGGACATATAGAAACTAAGAATTCCTTTATTCGTGCTCCCATTTCATAAATTGTATGGAAAATCTTGCATGCAGCTGCGTTTACTCTTCCCAACTGCTACAGTTTGCTTTATGATAAGACAAGGGATTCGAAGAACGAGGAATATTCTTGCGTATCCCCTAAGGTCGTGAATACTCGCATGGAAGCAGCAAGTGTTGCGTGTTAATATTCGAGGCATCCAAGAGTTATGCTAATGCGTCGAACACGATGTGGCTGAAGAAATGGAGCCATAAAGGGGTAGAGCACCTTGTCGGGTCCAAAAAATCGAAAAAATTTGTTTTGCAGTTTTCTATAGTTTCATATATGTAGATTATTGTGGTAAAAGAATTTTTTGAGATTCGAATAATTGGCGAAGTTACAGCACTGAAAAGGGACTACCTGCATGTCAGGTCAGGGTAAATGGACGAGCTAAACTTTAAAGGCGTTTTTCTTGGAACCATGATTTTTGACCTGGCACCCAGCAGATCTCCGAAACTATTCATTCGATTAATTTCAAATTTTGACACATTATTCATTATAAAGTTATGTTAGTCTATAAAGAATTAAAATCTTTAAGAATTATTGTGTAGTTTGGTACCTTAGACTATAAAGAATTACAACAGAGGTCACAGCAGTTACCTGTAATAAAATTAAACTGCCTTCTCGCCTATTCGAATATCCGCCGCGTCTCTCGATCATTGCCTTAACCAATTTTGACATTCGTTTTAATAGTTTTTCTGTCGTATCATTTGTTATCTGATCTCATGCGTATTGTAAATGAATCCACAAGTCAAATTCAGATGTTGAGCTAACCTCTCGGATTTTCCGATCTAGTTCATCTCATTTTTAATAAGTCAAATGCAATATGTAGATGGAAAAACTAATTATATAGGATGTCCCAAGTTTTTCCTGTTAAACAGCGCCAATATATTGTATGAGCTGAGATAAGCAAAAAATGTTATACGATCATATGTCCGTAAATGCTTTGTTAAATAGTTATAATGAAAATATGAACATAGTAACGGTATGATATCACGTGAGGATGATTTGACAGTACTTATCTAATGTATTTGTAAAGCTATGTTTCATCATTGCAATCGATCTAGGTAAACAAAGTAGTTTCCGTTTACCGTGAGACTGCTGTCGTATATGCAAATACGTATACTAAGCTGTCGATATTTTTTGGTTGAACGTATAATAGTTAAAGAGATAAAGTTGCATTTTGTTGTTAAAGTTTTAAAGCCTATCTTTCTTTCTCGTACAGTATGAAATGTTCATTTGTGACGTGTTTATGTATATTAAAATGCAGAAATATCTCCAGCCTATTAATCAACTATTATTACTCTTATATTTCAAAATGTTGACAATTTTTAGCAATACAAATGAATTTACTGTTATACGAATTTCCCGTTAATTTTGTTTCATTTTAATGAATACATTATTAATTTTTTGATCAGAACTTTATCGACCGTTTTATGCAGCTAACATAGCTCCATAAATTCATTAGGTAAATATCACTGAACTATTCTTACCCTACTCCATATAAGAACACTTCCTTATTGCATATTTCATATTCCTATTATAACTTTCTAACAAAGCGTTTATAAGTGTATATTTGTATGACATTTTTTACTTATTTTTTTATGTAAAATGTACTGGTATAGTTTGGCGGAAAATACCTGGGACACCCTGTATAAATAGTAAATATATGTTTTTGCTAGTATGATATTATAAAACTAGCGAAAGTTCTATAATTGGGATCAAGTACACCTTTTATGTGAGATCAGCAGGTGTCCTAATACTCATGGACGGGGGTGTAGGTAACGATAATGACTTTTATGACTTAAATATACATTTTTAGTTTCCAATTTTCAATTCATGCGCCTACAAGGGTCATTCTCTGCGATTTGATCATGAAAAGCGCAATAAATCGTGCAGCGATTATATTCGTATTCTTACGGCAGCCACTCTGTGATCGGACGTTAATACATTTATTACGCAGCGATTCGAACGTCCGTAGGAGGGAATCGATACAGCGAATAAAAAGGAATTTTCGAACGACAGTATTTTTAGATCAACAGATGCTACAACCTTGGGTGTATAAAAGTTGCTCTAAAAATACGCGACCAATCTCGAAAGCTTATTTACTAATGGGGAATTGGTTCATCGACGTGTAACGGTTTACGCGCAAGTACCGTTTAAAAAAGGAACAGTATACTTTCACATATTTGATGAAGAGAAAGGCCGAATAATGTAATGGAATTAATCAAATGAAAACTCATTGATTCGTCACGACATACACTATATTTCAGATAAATAGCGTATTAATGCTACAATAATATATCTATTAGTACTTTGGCTTTTGCTAATACTTGTCTAACGGAATAGCCCTGTTTGGCCAACATTATAATAGCAGCACATTTATGTGTCGATAATCCCTTTCCTGAACTCATGGTTGTGACTGTTAGCACTATTAACCCTAGTGCTGTCTTCGGGTGCTTGATCCACTTCGTTCTTATTTATACTTAAACTTTTGTTTTTATCGAAGACATGCAATTTTCTATATTAGAAGACATGAAATTAGTATCAATATGATTGTTCCTGTTCCCTCGACATTATATTAAAAGGTTATTGTCTGGGTTCATATGGCGTGCTGATAACAAAAATTGTTACACATAAGATCTTTGTGCCTTTTTTGACCCAACCTAAAGGAGGTACAATTAAATAACAGAAATCAATCATGATGAAATCTTATGAACAAGTGAGTGATAGTACAATCGAAAAAAAAGATATAAATAGCATAAAATGACCAGAATGGTTTTATGAATGCCAAAACAAAAATGAATTATTGTATGATGAAATTCATATGCAAACAGCACTATTACTAAGAATGTAAAACCGGTTCTAAATACAGAATTTGGGCAAAATATGTTGTGTCTATAATTGAAGCTGTTGTAATAGATCAGACTGAATGATCCTATGTTAATCCTCCTTTCTTAATCCTCCTATTGTATTATAAAGCGGAAAGTATGAGTTCTATACATTCGGGTCATTCTTGATTCAAAGACCTGAAGTGTATAGTCGAACGTGTACCTTATGTTATACCAATACCGGCGGCAAACTGTTCATTTAAAGTTTAAAGAAAAGAATTTTTTGAACTCCGTAGAATCGTTTGAATTTGTCGAATTTAAAAAAAAAAGCAACTTCAGTTTCTCATTCCGTTCTATAATATAAATGGGTCTTTGAACAAATTCATTTCAGGGGTGTGAAAGTAGAGGCTTCGCCCCTTAAAATGAGCCCAGGTAGACTGTTGTACGATTTTTTTTCACGAAGTTACAGCAGTTTGAAAAGCGACAATTTTTCAGTCAAAATTTAGTGATCCTTGAATTTTGTGGAGTAGTGTCTTAGCACTTTGATTTTCGCTACTATTTGTCTAATGGAATAGCCTCGTTTGGTCAAGACTATAACAGCAGCACGTTTTTCTGTCGATAATTCTTTTCCTGAAATCATGGTTGTGATCGTTAGCACTGTTAAACTCGAATTAAAATCAACCGTACGCCTGCAGCGTCCTTGTCTCATGTTTATCGATCTTAAATGACTGATTGTGAGTCTTGTACAAATCTACACAAATTAAGGGAACCTACATCTTAAGAAATTTCAAAAAAATTAGTTTATTTATTGTGAATTCTTTCTGCACAGTTTGGTAAAATTTTGTTTAATTCTGAACACCAGAGATGCATAAATTTTTATCAACTAAAAATCCACTTCTTCGCGATTTTCAACATGTTATAATCTGTTAATAACTTTGAAGCTAGCAAAATAATGACATAAACCCACAATTATTTCACATAAACTACACCATATTAGAGTTTCAACAAAATCGGAGGACATGCTGCCAAAAGTGATCGATTTGGCGTGGAATGACCCTTACTGAAGTAATTATCAATGAATTGCTGCTCCATAAGCAGGATCATCTTCTTTTTGTTCTTGGAACATACATATCTTCCATGTTAGTTGCATGTTAACAGTGTTAGCAAACTTGAACACGCAAATTAATTCGATAAATCGATTAACAAGTGAAATGTTGCTGCTTTTCAGAAAAATGGCTCTCCTGTGAAACTGTATTATCCATCCATTTTGACCCATTTTCTCAGGATCTAGAAAAGCAAATTTAGTGAAATTTTTTGTGATGAATCCTCAGTAGATACTGAACATATAGAAAGAAGGAATTTGGAAAATGCCTATATTTAGAGAAAAAAAAATGATCATTCATCACTCTTTGAACGGTTTATTAACATTACGTAACTTTCTTTCTAAGAGGTTTATAAAAAAAATCCTCTATTCACTTTACTTAGCACTCCTAGTGAAGTACTTAGTCAAAATTTGATTGAAGCCGTTCAGTAGTGTTGCATAAAATGGGTCATGGATTTCGGCAATTTTCCATATGGATAGAGCTCGGTTATGGGTTCCCTTAACACGTTGAATGCCATAGTGAAAACTGCCATACCTAGCCAGACGCGTCGCGATGTCCTATTTTAGACAAATCGTGAAGGAAAAAAATGTTACTTTTTGAATGCAAAGGTATCACCTTATACTATTATTACAATATTAATATTAGCCCAAAATTGTATTAGAATTATTAGTTGTTTAATGAAAGAAAATTTGAGGTGCCGGTCACCAGTGACCCTCATGGCAGTCAACGTGTTAACACATTATTGATGGTATACTGCGAAACGAATCGAGCCTCAGTTCCCGCACATTTTTGGTATACATCTGTACATGTGAAATATAAATACCTATTCAAAGCAATGTAAATATTTTATTAAACGAAATCTTTTATTAAAAATTGATTGGTACAATTATCGATGATGCTAATAATGTTTTGCAGTGTGGTAGTTATTTTTGTTTTGTGTTATGTCTGAAAACTGAATAACGTCGATTCACGTTTACCGTCTTCTGCACTTGAGAAATGAAAAACGCCGATTCGCGTCTCCCGTCTTCAGTGTTTGGCAAATGAAAAACGCCAATTCACGTCTCCTGTCAACAATATGTTAACCGTAGAGCATTTTTCCATTCGACTATACACTTAAGGTCTCACTGTTTAACAAGCTCAATCATCACGCCACTATCGTATTTACGCACACAGTTTACCATAATTCTCGTGTCCTTACATACTATGTAAGTTTTAAAAAAAAATGAAATACCTCGTAAAGTATTGTGTTTTTAATGACCTTGTCCTATTCCTTTTATATGTTTTTGGGTATAAAATAACCCGAATCTACAATTTGAGGATTAAGGAAACATAGGATCATCCAGTCGTATCTATTATAATAGCTTTAATTATAGAAAAACGACATATTTTGCCCAAATTGTTTCTTTATAACAGGTTTTACATATTTGGTAACTGTTTGCGTATGAAATTCCCCCATTCGGATCCGACCATACAATAATACATTTTTCGTTTGGCATTAATAAAGCTACTCTGGTCATTCTGTGCTATTTATATCTTTTCTTTCGATTATACTATCACACACTTGTTTGTAAGATTTGACCATGATCGATTTCTGTTATTTGATTGGGTTTCGTTTAGGTTGGGTCAAAAAAGGCCCCAAAAACCTTATGTGTAACACTTTTTGTTATTAGCACGCCATACGAACCCAGACAATAATCTTTTAATATAATGTCGAGGGAACAGAAACAAGCATATTCATACTAATTCCATTGCATTTCTTTAATAACAACAGAAGTTTAAAAATAAATAAGAACGAGGTGGCTCGAGAAAGACGCGAAGGTAGGACTAGGGTTAACAAGACACTGCGATGTGGAGAAAGAACAGTTGAGAGATCAAGTCGTCTAACACTATTTAGATTCCTTCCTACCACCTCTATACAGAGTCTCTCAGGTCGGGTAGTACAACAGGACAGGAGGTAATTCTATACATAAAAATAAGTCGAAAAAAAAAAGAATACATTTTTTTCGTTTTCGAAAAAATTAGGTTAAAAAATTCGCCGAGTACATGTGCACTCAACTGAACGCTCAGCACGGATGTCGAACGAAGCGTCGGCGATTTCTATTTGCGGACGAGTATCAACATTGTAACAAATTTGTAACACATTTTAACAATTTTAATACTTCCGTTTATTAATTTATGAATTGTTGAAAGTGATGTCCCTGTTGTCGCACACAAATTGTTGCTCTTCGAATTACAGAAGCATATACATACGGCTGGTAATGTACTTTGAATCTTTAGTTGTTCAAACGCTTGTACAATTCTATTTTTTTAATTGAGAGGGGCTGTCGTAATCTTCAGCATAAACTAATTGTTTCACGTGAACCCACAAATAAAAATCTAATAGAGTGAGAACCGGTGATCTTGGAGGCCAAATCACTTTCCCACCACGACCAACCCAACATTTATGCCGGTGATTTAATAAATTGTTGACGTCTCGTGTAAAACGTGGCGGTGCTCCATCGTGTTGAAATATTAATTTTTGCACAACAGATAGAGGTACATCCTCTAATAGGTATAAAAAAGTATCAAAGTTATGATTTTTGTCCCGAAGTCCCATATAATCATTACACTGTGCGACGCTGCGTTCAACATCCGTGCTGAGCGTTCAGTTGAGTGCACATTAGGGTAGCTCTTCTTTATACCTCTCGCCAAATTTTTGTTTTTGAATTTCTTTGCTCTCACCCCCCATTTCATATGAAAATAATTCCTGAAAAAGTTTATTGCAATTGGACAACAGAGAAGGGTGCCGACCAGGCCTTAAAGTTTTGAAATTAACCATGTTTTTTGAGTTTTTAAAGAAATTCTCAAATATGGTAAGTCCTATCGAAATTTTGTTCAAATAATATTAAAAGGACGTTCAATTTTCTACAATTTCTGTAGATATAACTTTTTCATGCTTCCAACCACTTTTTAAATAATAGCGTTTGAGTATTCACAGATTCGTGCTACGCGCGTATAAGCGATATGCCGCGCCGATACCATACGCGCAGATAAAGATTCTTTTAGGCTGTGGGTAACACGGCAAAATCTACAGTTTTTACGGAACGTCAGATGTGCTACATATACATTTCTGTCTAAAAGTACCTTAATATGTTTTTCCAAAGATGGTCGTTGCATTTCGATTTGCGTCTATGAATTAAAAATGTCGTCATCGGTACGTCCAAGCGTACCGCTTTTTAAACGTTTTCAAACAGCTTGGCAAAAAATTAATGTAAAAAGTTTTAAATGTAGTCTCATAATAAAAGGCATTAAAGAGGCGTTGATTGATGATGTAACAGAAATGCTTCTGTTCGCAAGAAATAATTTAGAAAATCATCAACCACGCGATGATGACAAAGAGTTTTTAGAGCTAATAATTTGATTACTTGGAGGTACTCTATCTCGTGGAGTATCTTTTCGTAAACCAGGAGCAATGTATCACGCGAGATGGATGGCAAAAGTCATATATTGCTTAAAAATATTTCTTTTTCAATCTGAATTTCAATTAACTACAGAGGTAGTCAAATCTATTTCAGATATTTCTGCATTTGTAGTTAAAGTTTACGCAAAAGCCTGGTTTAGAGCTTCTTTTGCTGCTGAAGCATCAAATTCGGATTTGCAATTTTTAAAGTATTTAGCACATTATAATATTGCTGATCCCCATGTATCTAGCGTGGCAATTAATAAATTTAGGAATCACCTGTGGTATCTAACAATAAGTCCAGAAACTGTAGCACATGTTTTCTTCGATGAAAAACTATCATATAAGTCTAAAAGAAAGATGGTAGCTACCTTAAATAACAACGATAGTGCAAATAATGGCAATGAGAAGTGTGTTAAAAAGTTTATATTAAAGAATCAAGACGGTAATGAAATAGCTAAAGAAGGACTAGAATATTTCATTTCTGCGGAAAGTAAACTATTTTTTAAAAGATTCAACATAAATATGGAATTTTTAAATACAGACCCTGTAACGTGGTTGGAACAGGATACCTACAAACAAGTATTTGAAATAGCGAGGTAATTAACGGTGGTAAATGATACAGCAGAGGGAGAGCAGTTAAGTTAATGACCGCTTACAATCAATATTTAAAACAATACCAGGAACAAAAACAGTTTGTATTGCAAATTGTACAAGATTATCGACGCTGCTACTCAGATGCTAGAAAAGATACATTAATGCAATTATTTTCATAGTTATTACAATACAAATAATAATTAAGATTAATGTAAATAAAACACAATAATACTGTCTAAAATGTTGTTTATTGTTCCTTTTATATACTTCTCTTTGAAACAAATATTGTGCTAAATTAAACAATTCACTATTTTTACAAGAAATTTCTTATTATCCGCACGGCGTGCAAATTAGCGAGGAATTATACGTATGCGTAATGCGAATTTTCCAGTATTCAACCGCTATTATCTTAAAAATAAATGGATGTACAAAAAAGTTATATATAGAGAAATTATAGAAAATTTAATGCTTTTTCAATATTATTTGAACAAAATTTCGATAGGACTTACCATTTTTGAGAAATTCTTTAAAAACTCCAAAAACATGGACAATTTCAAAACTTTAAAGCCCGGTCGGCACCTTTTCCTGTTATCCGATTGCAATAAACTTTTTCAGGGATTATTTTTTTATGGAATGGAACCATACTAGGGAGTAAGAGCAAAAGAAATCGGATGTTCAAAAATAAGGGCCACCCTAGTGCACTCGGCGAATTTTTAAATTCAATTTTCTCGAAAACGAAACCACAAACGAAAAAAGTGTATTCCTTTTCTCAACTTATTTTTGCTTATAAAATCACTTTTTGAACTTCCGTTACAGCATTCTTGTCAAGATTATTAAAATTTGTTAATAAATGTGTGATAATGAAAATGCCGGTAATTATGAAAATGCCCTAAATCATTATTAATTTGCCAAAACGGGCAGTTATGCAGTAGGAGAATCGATTATAATTATAGACACGGATCGAGTCGAGGTTCGGTTAGTTTATAAACGTAGAGAACGACAGCGAGTGAAAGAGAAAGAGGTCTGAGACACAAAAGAAGGCGAAAACTACGTATCGGTGAGACAATACTAATGCAAACATATAACTTTATTAATTTTGATTTTTTGTAAATTAAACTTTTACTAACGTATTTATGAGGTTTTTCTGTCACGAATTAAAAAAAACCGGGAAATGCACGAAATGTAAGGCGATTTTGCAAAGTGTGCTACGAAAAAAATTCAAAGCAGCTAGGGAGAATAAGTGCAAAGAATTGTACTAGGAAAGTGGTTACATATTGTGCCGATTGTACTGGTTCACCTTTTCTTTGCCTAGAATGTTTCAATGTGACTCATCGCAATATGCACCGATAATATGTATATTTTTCACGTATTAATAAAATTATTTTTGTATGTTCTATATGACATTAATTTCTTCAAACCATTGTAGTAACAATGGTATTATTGAAAATTTTATCAGTATCAATATTTACTCTAATTATGTATCTTTACTATTGGCCGCGTCGCCGGTCACCGGTGCCCCCCACGGCGCTGTGGTCAAGTCGAGTGCCGGTCACCGGTGACCCCCACGGCAGTCAACGTGTTAAAGCATAGTTGGTTTATAATTTAAACTTACAACGTGGCACGCTTAATCAATATCAATAAGTAAATATAATTCAAATTATACCGTGTTTGGTCTTATTTTAACCAGAAAACGTCAAAAATACGTTCGTAAAAGTTTAATTTAAAAAAAATAAAAATAAAAAAGGTTTTATGTTTGCATTAGTATTGTCTCACCGACATTCGAGATAGGATCAGGTTACACGACTCCGTCCGTCGTGAACTTCTGGGTGCGTCAAGGGGAACCCATCACCCCGTAGTGAGGATGACTACCGGGCACTTACGCAGTAGATCGAAGCGGGCAGTTATCCAACTTTTACTGTAATAGCATAATATTTGTAAAATGACATAACAAACCAATAAAAAAACTGTTTCTAAAATATTTCAGGGACATCTTCAAACATGTACATACGTATGTTATAGTATGTTAGAAAATTTAAAATTAAATAAGGATGTTGTCACGTTATTTAGCCTTTTCTTTGACTGTTTCGCTTCGCGATACAAGACAGAATAATGACCGTCGCGTCATTTTGCCAAGCGTTGCAATACTTTCTTCTAAACGCGAGAATGTAATTGTTTTGTGTGCGCTCGTACATCGCGGTCAACCATCAGAGCGTTCCTTTCGAGGCATTAGCACTGACGCAGCCAACTTCAGTAGCCGTTTTTGAAAATGCCGCTCGACTATCATGACACGTACGTCGATCCTAACACACGTACGTCACCTCGCAAAGGGGTTGACGCTTAACATGTAAATGTTCGGATACTTTTGGATGGTAGTGTATGTACATGGCTTCGAGTTCTTACCTTCTCAACAACACCCGTAACCTTTTATTTCCGCGAACACTCGTCGATTTAATGCGTTTTATAGTGTTTTCGCAGTTGAACGCTTTATAGTAAAGGCTTGTACGTCGCCGAAGGCTAAGAAATGTATCATTGCACAATAGACGCAAATATTCCGATAGTCCCGTCGCGTTGCACATTATGTAACCGGGAACGCACGTTTCCATGTATTTTTGAAGTACTGTCGTTGCTGAAATATACAATGCACTGCAAAAAAGAAACTGTCGAGCGTCACCAGTGAGATAAGGCCCGTCGAAAGCGCCTCTTATCATTAACATCTTATCATGTCGACGCGTCATGTACAAGGAAGCTCAATTAGAGCAATTAATTCAGAATTTATTCGATTCGAGTACAGAATAATAGTGTAATAGAAACATTTTTTAGGAATCGATGTTGCAATTCAATTAATTGTTACTAGATTAACGTGGAACGCTTGTAGCCTGAGCGAAAGAAATGAAGTCGACACTTTTTATTATTAATTGAGAAAAATATCGAAACTGAAAAAAGGGAAGATTAGTCTGTTCTTAAATAAAATTGCTGTTTTTCCTGTTAAAGCCACCATTGTGCTGTTATTACATCACGTATTTCGTAGATATTCACCAAAAACTATATTATAGCGTGTCCAGACAATGGTATAAATTAATGTACTAAGTTTGGCAAAGATTCTATAAGCAGATTTTGAGTTATCGCGGGCCAAAGACGTCCGATTTTTCGAATAACACTTTTGATGAGACGAGTGTTATTATAGCACACCTGCTTGGCACGGTGGCGACGGGAGGGGGAGGTTAGGTGATCATCATCGAGAATAGAGAACGGGGGAAAAGGAGAGTGACTTACCCATTGATGACGGAAGAGGATTCATCAGTGTTAGGTGGTCCCGATACCTGGACTTTGGGCAAGCTGTAGCCATCCACCTGTCCTTGACCATACCCTTGACCATGACCCGATTGCTGCTGGTGATGGCTATGAGTCGTCGTGTAATCATCGCTGTCACTACTGTGCGGAGGCTCAGGCCCAACTCCGCCACGAGGTCTGTCAACAACATAAACCAAACAGTGATAACATACAGATAAAATGCACCTTACAAAACAGTAGGATTAATCATGAGAACGGTCAGTAGAAACTGCTAACGATTTCAGAACACCCAGGTGTTGGCATGCAAATGGAGAAAGTTTTCTATTGCGAGAGTATCACGTGACGTCCACCTTGAAGGTGGTTGCGCTACGGCGAGAAGTTGCACACAGGGTGTTAAGAAATTAAGGGCTCAAGACTTTAACAGCATATAATAACTTTAAAGGAGAACAAAAAATGTCCAATCGATGTAGGTCTTAAAATAATAAATCAAGAAATTGCTTTACGAAGTGTTAAGAAATTAAGCTTTCAAGATTTTGACAGGACATAATAATTTCAAGGAGGAAGAAAAATTGTGTAATCGATGTAGGTCCTAAAATAATGAAAGCGAGAAGTTGGCCATAGAGGATGTTAAAAACCTAAGGGCTCAAAACTTTAGCAGCACATAATAATTTCAAAGAGGAACAAAAAATGTCTAGTTGCCGGAGATCCTAAAATAATAAAAGCGAGAACTTCGCTACAGAGACTGTTAAAAAATTTAGGTCTCAAGATTTTGACGGCAAATAATAATTTAAAAAAAAATATCTAATTGACGTAGATCCTAAAATTAGTTATGGATACTTTAAAACGTCCATGCGGAAAACGCCGATGAGCGTCAAGTAGCGTAACATTAACACTTCCGCAACCGGCACCAGTAATTTAAATCTAAATTTAGTCACCGCACGATTCTATCATTAAAACAAGAATAAAGTCTGCACAGTTTGTTTCGTAACATCAACTTTGTAACTATCTGTTATTTGAAACTGTAATAAATACCCTTTACAAACTATAAATTGCTAAATTTGTACGCTGGCAAAATTGTTAAAATTCAAACTTGTATAGACTGGACCGTACAGCCAAAATGGCGTTATAAGTCATCAGCCCCTTGACGTAACACTACTTCATCAGCAACCGGTCTCATGAAAATACGTAGTATTACGTCAGTGGTTACGAAAGTGTTAACCAACCTTCGGCAAGGAATCGTACAGTTTTGAAAGAAATGATTTTTTCAATATATACAGCTGTAGAAGTGTACCTATAAACATACTTAATGAATACACTGTTCGAACGCCTGTGGGCGATTTCCGCACGCTTGTAAGTACTCGTAACACTTGAAGAATTTTAGGACCTATTTTAATTAGGCACTTTCTAAGTTCCCGTTCTTTAACACCTTGTGCATGTTGCATCGATAATACACGGTTCAATCATCCTTAATCTCCTTTAACTTCATGCCGCTGGAGACTTAACACAACCGCGGCTTATCGAACAACGGTACTGGATTATACACGCGAGTACGATGCATCGATATCTCGTTAATCCTCGTTGCGAAGCTTGGCAAACATAATTCTCTGTACGACTCATTATCGATTTCTTCAATTTTATATCGAACTTCCGCTACAACCTCTCGCATAAACCGCTTATCAGGTAAGTTTGCAGTTCGCGAGAATCAATTCCGATGCAGCGAAACGATAATCAATGAAAGAAATCAGCTCGAGCTCACGTCTGGACTGTTGTCATGTTGAAAACTATTCGAAGAATCCGCGATAAAGGGGAGACGATTTCAAATTCTCGATGATCAACACTGAAACGAGTACTCAAGAAATCACACCTGCGATGAGTGTCGTCGTAGGTAGCAGTCCAGTAGAGGGGCGCCACTGTCCCACGTTACGGTAACACAGTCACATGCAAAAACCGACTCGAATTAGGCCCTTCTCCCACGAACCTACGCTTCCTCTAAACCTTCTATATTCTATTTTCGTTCGTCATTCTTGACAAGCGTCCCGCAAGCTTTCTTCCCGAAAAATCGATCCGGAGACTCTATCAATGCGGACGCAGCATCATTTTTTCCGGAAGCAACTCGATCCTCTCGAATCCTTTCTTCTGTGGCGCGTTTCTAACGAAAAACAACGGTCGACGTGTATTCCACTTCCGGTGAATTCTGACAGTCTCCCTTCACGCAGCACCGATTTCTCTCATCTGGACCCGGTTCGTGGCCAGTCAGCTGTTTCGGTGCGGACGTGGACGGTGCGTTCGACAGAGAATAGCAGCGGAAAATACGGCAATGCGGTGCGTGGAACACGCTGCAGTTCGCGCGACACTCTCGCGGATGTTACACCAATGGTACAGCACCGTCGGATCTACACGAACGCACACTCAGCTGTTTCGGCGCGTCTGCGCCAGTCAAGCCAGCTATTGACCGAATATCACGCTACCTAGCTGCCTCTGTGTGCACGTGTGCGTGTGTTCATCCTGAGCGTGTGCCAATGTGCACACACACACACACACACAGCAATCGCATCGTTGCAGCGGAGAGACGGCCGACAGAGGGATCGCCGGTCAGCTGATCGCGAATCTTGTTTGTCCTGGACTAACCCAATCTATCCTCCTCTCTTTCTCTCGCGCAGGCACACCAATAGAACGCGTGAAACAGAACGATACACGTGCGCAGTCTCGCGCCTATATATGTTTACCATGAACGTTTAATTGCCCCATGGGCCTGCGAAATAAAAATAACTTCCTCATTAAGGGACTACCGGCCTGCACCCGCAGTGACGTAGCTACCCGCGCGGGGCCCCTCACCGGACGGGAGTTCTTTTTTCTCACTGCTGTCGAGCTCGATCTTTCGAGTATCACTTTTTTGTCGAATCACGTACAAAAACGTCGTTTGAGTAGATAAAATATCCTTACACTGGTAGCGGAAGATCGAGTTTACACTACAGTCGAACTTAAACAGGTTGACAAAGACAGTAGACGATTTTCAACGTGATTATCGTATGAAACATTTTTGCCACGACTTTTTAGAGTCGTCTGTTACAATGAACAGCGTCTTCGAATCGATTAGCACACCCTTCGAAATGGACAGCTCCGTGCGCGATGATCCGATTCGCCAGGAATCAGAAGAAACGGCACTTCACGAGAATCGCGTGTCTGCTCGTGCGATTTGCTTGCTGGGGAACGCAGTGAACCGTAACGAACGCACACGCGATAGATCAGAGAGACTTACGTGGGCATTGACACAACCGGACATCCAAGTTGCAGGAGGTTCCTGGCGAGATATTCCGGCGCAGGTGCGTCGATTGCAGGTGCGGAGTGCCTGGCGGGTCGGGCCGACGTGCCGTCGGATTTCTCCAAAGTCCACGACATGGACGATTTACCATCGTACGACGATACTTTCAATCGATTTCGATCGACGCTGCCCCCGGTCGATGATTTCGGTATCCTCAGGGAGCCGGTTCGCTGGAGCGGCTTTGACAATTCGCTTTCTGAAACAGAAACGCGACCTTACTCGAAAACCCTCTTCACCTATTATTGTACACGCCCCTCGTGTACCGGGTGTTTCGCTCGGCTTGCACAACCAAAATACGCTACCGCTCAAACTCGAGGTTTCAAGGTCACGCGCAGACTTCTCCATGCAATTTCCTGTGAATGCTGAAAATTAGAATATTAACACGTTCAACCCGGCGCGTTTTTTTGTACCCTGCATGATGGGTCGGCATGTAATTATGTGGGCTGGTCTTCTGGCGGCACTTGTTTGCTTCACTGCTTGTTTCCATTATCAGTGATTTGCTGTTAGTTTAGCTTATTATAAGGAGTGAATGTAAATTAGGTATGACCCATCTGTTGGTCACGCCGCCTAATGGTGTAAATTAGGTGTGTCACACCGGTGGGTCGCGCTGCCAGATAGAAGCGCAGACTGTGACCCACCGGTGTGTCACGCCGGATTAAATGTGTTAAATGAACCAACGACAGGTGTATCCCTATTTATTAATTTTTATGATTCATGTAACTCTTTAAAGAATTGTTCTACCGTAATATTTTGAAAAATTTGTGATAGTTTTAAGAAAAGTAGTTTGCAGTCTTAAAATTAGTGTGCAAAAGATCCCATGTGAATTCAAGAGATTCTTGAAGTTCAGAGTGGATTTTTGTATCTACGCGTACCTAAATGTTGCTAAACTTGAACCGCGTATTTCTCGAAAGTATGTTTTGATATCTAATGTTACAATTGACGGATTGCCTTGAAATTTAAAATACACATTCAGAAAAACTAGTCATTTTCTTTTGACGGACGATTTTGTTGTAACATATATTTTTGATTTAGAAAAAATATAATAATATAATAAAAATATTGGAGTGAAAAATTGTAAAAAACTTCGAAAATTTGTTTTATCGTCAATTTTCAAAGAAACAAAATAAAGCTCCATCAAAAGGGAGGGAATAGAACAGTTTATAAAAAAAATCGTTCTCCTGGTTTACGGAAACCAAAATGTCGAAATCGTGAACACCATTCACCCGTGAACGTAATTGTCACGTTTTACGGGAATTGCTATGTCTCGTTCAAATATTGGTATTCTTTAATACAATTTTAGGTACGGAAAGCTGAAGGTATGTACAGTCCACGACAAAATGATAGGTTCATAAATTTTGTTTCAAATAATCATGTAATAACAAGCATCTATTCAACTATAATACATGAATTGATAATACCCTGTTAAGCCTTCACAGTTATGTGTCCTTTCAATTAAGAGATATATAATGTCACTGCAAAACCACACAGAAATTATTCAAAGTAAGCGTGCAACAAAAACATAGGTTCGCTTCGTTTAGTCAAACAA
This sequence comes from Macropis europaea, assembly GCA_916610135.2. Lineage (NCBI taxonomy): Eukaryota > Metazoa > Arthropoda > Insecta > Hymenoptera > Melittidae > Macropis > Macropis europaea. The sequence goes on along the minus strand of OU744343.1, from coordinate 52,238,372 downwards.
CAGACGTTGTTTTGTTGTTGGTTTTCGTCAGTCTTATAAAGTTTCTTACCCTGTTCGCATGTAATACAGTTTCCAGTGGTAAAATATTAATTTAAAATAAAATGAGTCGTGGGAAAACATTAACTTTAGAAGAACAAAGAAAATGCGTGTTTATAAAGAAACGGGCCTTTCCTGTAAGGAAATTTCAATAAAAATTGAAAAAAGTTTGTACGTGGTGAACAATTTCATCAAAAAAGGTGAAAATTATTCTAAAACTAAGTCCTCTGACAGGTCTAATGCTCTGACAGAACGGGAGAAAGAGCAATTTTACGGATTGCATCAAATTCTGGTCTCTCTGCTCGTATAATAGCAGCCGAAGCCGGAGTAATAACTAACGTCCGTAACGTCTAGCGCCTTTTAAAAATTACTGCAACAATTAAATATAAAAAATTAAGAAGAAAACCTTTACTATATACCAGATATGTTCGCAACAGAATGGAGTTCGGCAGAATGACAATGTCATGGACCACTGAATGGAGAAAGATAATATTGTCGGTTGAAAAAAAAATTTATCTGGGTAGAGCAGGTGAGTTTTCATATTATTCTCGTAGTTTAAGAAGAAATGAACGAATTTGATCAAAAAGACAAATTGGTGGCAGATCAGTTATGGTATGGACGTTGGTTACGAAGCAAAAAGTGATATGATGTTTTTAAACAATAAAGTAAATGCTGTAATGTATAGAAACATATGTATTCGCTGATGTAAACTCACAGTTTGCTCAAATATCTGGAACTGAGGATTTTATATTTCAGCAAGACAATGCACCTATCCACACTGCTCGTATAGTTGTGCAATGCTTTGAAGAACATGAAATGAGAAAATTGGATTGGTCAGCTCGTTCACCTGATATGAATGTAATAAAAAACATATGGGAACTTCTTGCAAAAACTATTTATAAAAATAATAGACAATCTTCAGCAATAAATTAACTGAAATTGCGATTCAGGAGTGATGGAGAAACATTGATCAAAATATTATTAAAAAGTTATATGACAGCATTCCAAATTAAATTTTCTAATTAATTAGACTGCATGGTAAAAGTACAGAATATTAAAACAGAAGCAATGAAGCTTTAATGTTAATATTTCTTTGATTATTTCAAATGAACCTATCTTTTGTCGCATTAAACAAGCTTCATATTTACGTAATCCTTCTTTTAGATCATAAAACCTAAACATAAATTATTTCTGTTAAATAATATCATAATTATGGTCTTAAATATAACTACAAAAACAAGGACAAAGAACCTATGATTAAGAAGAGTGGAGTAAATAATAATTAGTGGACCTATCTGTTTGTCGTGGACTGTACGTTCCAATAAACAGCCAAATATCAAAAGAATCCCATCAAACCCAAAAAATTGTTCAGTCTGTCACAGTAGGATAACCCCTTAACACATTCGAGACCGATGACCCAGTATATGAGTCACAGAATATCACACCCGTTTAGCTGAGGACTCAGCATGTGGGTCACGACGTGTTAAAAGAAAAATTATTTGAAACATGTTCCTCTCATTCTCACACTGTTTCTTATGACTGCAAAAATATTGGCGATTTCTGCGGACAGTCTTGCAATAATAAGGCGGTCTCAAATGTGTTATAATTATTGTAACGCGGTATTTATTTAAATGCTTGATCACCGGTTGGAAAGGTATATGTAAGCATCGTAGCTACGATTCCATCCAACTTCACAATATGAAAAAAGAAAACACGAGTACACGAAGAAAGTTAGCTGAAGACTGCTGATTGAACGGCGACGGACGTTCAAGAAACAGGTGTGACAATGTTACTGAAGACGTGATTCCCGCGCATTCCTAGGCGACGATACTTTAATTCGTTTAAACTCCTGCTCTATTACGTCAACTTTCGCATTAGCATATTATGTCTTCGGTTTTCCATGAGTTACGTGAGCATACTAAAGACGCTTGTGCCGATGTAATGAAATGAAAATGCCGGTTCGTGCATATCGGGCCAGCTTACCTCGTATCTGATAAACTCGCAGTGCCATCGTGCGTCAAAGAAATTCTTGCAATTAGCGCGCGAGCGTCTGTAATGAAATCTCAGGATGGTCTATTTTCGAGGGGTGTACAAACAGCGCATGGAAAACGTGCCAATGTTAAAGAAACAACCTCCGAGGCCTCTAACTAACGACTAAAAACTCGAGCGTCTAGCGAAGTACAAGGGCAATCACGTTTTTGGCAAGAGTCCGCGCATCCTTCACGGGAATGCCGCATTTCCCTGAACGCTTCTGACACGTAGCCTCCTCTTTTCGTGGACGCGGTCTGATTCAGAATTATTTCCGGAAAATTCATGCAAAACCTATCGCCTGCTCTTCTTCCTGGAACGACCTCAATCCGTGTCTGGAACTGTGGAACCAGCTCTGGATATCGTACTTTTCAGAAAAGATGCTTAGTGGTCGCGTGACAACCACAGTATCAACAGAGTTTGACCGATACCACGTCCAAGTCGCTTTTCATGAGCTCGTTATTTCGGTATCAATTAGTAAAGGATGCACGTAAAGTCGCTTCACCGCAAATAAATGCAATAATGAAATATATGAAAATCCTGCGATCTTATTTCCGCCCACAATTGTCCTTGACATTCTACAATGCTGGTAGCATCACTTTTTTGGATAACGCTTTTGAGGAAGTGGACGTTGTGGAACAGTTGACTGGCCTCCTAGGTCATGTGATTTTTCCATCTGGAAAATATTGAAAAACAAGGGAGTTGCACAACGAATAAAGAACTTGCAAGATGTAGAACAAATCATTGAAAGGGAGCGTGATTCTTTGTCTGAGGATAAGGAATTATGCTTACAATTGTCAACCGTACACCCCCGCTTAAAAGTCTTAGAACAGTTATCATATTTGTCTTGAACTTAACACGTTTTCTGCCACGTGTACCGTTTTCGGTATATGTACGCATGAATTTTAACCCTGAATGTGTAAACGTGGGTTTTCCGTGTCGGGGCTAATTCGAGAGGTATGGCTTTCTTGCAAACCCAAAATAAAAAATAAAAAGTAAAAAAAGTTTTTGTGTTAATCTTAATTTAGAATGTTTGAAGATGCTATATAAATTTTTTCAGATTTTTTTAAAAATTATTACCTACTAAAAAACCCATCGGACATGAAAGACCCACGTTTACACATTAAGGGTACCGTAAATACGTTTACACAGTAAGGGTTAATTCGACCACATAACTACCAAACCTTACGAAATTTTGTGTAACATTCACGTTAAAATGATAGTAGAAATAGAAAGTGTAATTTCAAATAGATAAATATTTCTACAATCAACTACGTGTATTGATAAATAGCCATTATCGCGCGTCTGTATAGTTACGGAATTTTCTACTTTCGCAGGGAACGTGTTAAAAAATTTGGAATATCCCTCAAAATATTGATTTTTCTAACATTGTACCCTAATACTTTTTTATGCAGAATGTTCCGAAGAATCAATTCACATAAAAAAAATATACATATCCATTTAAAAAAAACAATGCATTCGCACTATTTAGATGCATCGTTGCACTTATAAAAAAACTGAGCTTGTAAAAAAATAGACATTCTTATACCATTCAAGTTTTTCCTCTACAACTTTTTTCTTATTTCGAACCAAACTCGAGTTAACCTTTTGAGCCCTGAAGATATCGGGGAAAAGCGAGCACCGTGTGCTAAAATTTTCTACGATGGAACAACGTGTTAAACTGAATATTTAATTATAATAATGTGTATGATGTCGATTGTTCAGTTGTTTTACTGCTCTAAAATTGCAAAATTTGTACCGAAACATATGTACTTTAATAAAATGAGCTGAAGCGATAATTTATCCGAATCCGCAGGATTGCAACGTACAATAAACGGCTATGTCAGGACTAGTACGGTGACCCGTAGCACAAGGTAAACGATTTTTTGAAACGCATATATGCGTTCATCATCCTCAAAGGGTTAAAAACCATTCCAATTGCGAGACTCTCCCTGTACACAGGGTGGCACGGAAATAGGTGGCCAAACTTTGTAACCGTATTCTACTGTTCATAAGGATGAAAAAATGTCATATAAACATAGGTCCGGAAACTCTACCTTTCCGAGATATAGACACTTTTTGCTTATATCGAAAATTGACTAGAATAGCTGTCAGACGTAGAATTTCAAGCACTGCTATCATTTCTTTTGTTAGAAGTAAATAATAGTTAGAACAAGTTATGTTTACATCGAAGGCAGCGTGTTTCATAGTATATCAATACGCCTCCCCTAAACGTCAGTTTTACCGTATCTAAATGTTTCATAGTGAAGACAGTGCTCTCAGAATGATTTATTCTAATATCGAGTGGGCAGATATTCACTTTACGTATGGACGAGCTAATGGGAACGCCAGGAAACCTCAGCATCTCTATCGAAAGACCTTTCCTCAAAGACGATATCTTGCTGGGTACGTTGATGCGAGGCGTGTATTGTTACAGGAGGAAATCATTTTCAACAATTTCTTTAAGTAAATTTTAAGCATTCGTATGGTACTCCACCATAAACAAAAAGTGTTTATACCTCGGAAAGGATGCATTTCCGGACCCATGTTTATATGAACTTTTTTCATCCTTAGATGGAGTAGAATACGTTACCAAACTTACCAAAGTTTGGTCACCTATTTCCGTGTCACCCTGTATATACCAAATATTAGTTTTATTAAGGGGAGGTTCCGGTCTAGAGTCTTACAAAATAGGACATTATTAGGAATTACAAGAAAACTACGACAGATAATTTGACTAGAGTTTTTGCATTTTATTAAGGTTGTCTTAGACTAGAGTCAATCCACGCGAAATCGGACACTTCTTGCAGCAACATTTCGGATTTTGCTGAAACTTGGATATGTTGTAGTCTTTAGTGATATATAAACGTATCTGGAAGGATTTTCCAAATTTTTAAAAATTGTTGATTTTAGAGCTGTTTGAAACATAGTGTTAACTCTTTTCCAATAAATTATAACTGTTGAACTAACAATCTTTGGGTGCTTACAGTGGATACATAAGAGAACCTAATAAAAATTATTTCAGTTAAAAAAAATATTTTTTAACCATTCGGTTTGCAATTGTTTTTGACAAATACAATTTTATAATAGTAGGGGAATATTGAAAAATTTGAAAAAAATGATGGTATAGTCCTATTTAACCTCTTTACGGAAAAATTTAAAAAAATACTGACACTCATTTTTATCAGTTGTTCAACAGTTGTAATTTATTGTAAAAAGGTTAACACTATATTTCAAACACCTCTAAAATCAACAATTTTTAAAATTTTGAAAAATCCTTCGAGGTACATTTATATATCACTAAAGATTACAACATATCCATGTTTCAGAAAAATCCGAAATGTTATTCCAAAAAGTGTCCGATTTCGCGTTGAATGACCCACTATTGTAATTTATTTTGTTTATTTCAATTCAACATTGTAAATGGCGCTGAATAGTCCTTAAATTCAGAGCCGCAAAAAGAACATCCCAAACGGTGGAACTTCTATCGCCTAAACCCGTCATGGCCAACCGGAGCGCAGCCCTACTCCAGCCTTCCCCCACTCTAGGTCCGTTCTCTCCAGTTCCCCCTCGGTCCATTGTCGTCCCAGATCACAGCCTGTATGAGGAGAATGGACTCAGAATGGAGGTAGGCCAGAGTGGGGCTGCGCTCCGGATGGCCATGACGGACCTAAACCGTTGGTCTCAAATAAAAAACCAAGCCGCATTCTTAAAGAGCACAAAATGAGTTAGAGGGCAAACCTTTAAAAATTGAACAAACATTAATTTTTCACAATTCGGTGACGCTTCAAATTTAAAAATCGTTTTTTCGCTGTTTTTTTTCCCTATGAACGGCTTTAAAAATACATATTTTCGAAAATTTTTAAATCTCAGGCTTGGCTCCTGGCAAAAAGTATATTCTTTAAAATAAAAAAAAACAAGTTTTCGGTTAATAAGTTTTCGAGATATTTATCTTACCAGTTTGAGGAACACCGTTTCGAGAAAAACGCGTTTAAAGTTTTACGTGGCCGGCTTTACCCATGCATCCGCCGCCACTCAAATGCCTATAAGTTCGAGAAGTTTTCGAATTTCTAAAAATCCCTTTAAACACGTATTCTTAAAGTGTTGAATATTCGAGAAAAAATAAAGGAAAAATCGATTTTTTGAAAGTTGTAGACCGGAACCTCTACGATACCGCCACAGTCCTAAACCTTTTGAACTTATATACGTAATTCCGTCTTGAAATGTTGCTATTTGAATATCGAACAAACTGGTCAAGCTTTTGGACAGTTGTTGAAATAACTTCGTACGTTTCTCATATTTTATTACTATATTTATTTGCGGTAAAGCGACTTTTTGCCCGGCCAATGTTAAGTGACGCGTTTATGCGCGTCCGATCACCGGTAAGGTCACGAGTTCAGATCTATGTACTTCGTGGCACGAGGAAAAAATGCTACGTAGAAGGAATTTTTTTAATTGGACTCGTCATCGACCGTGCTCAATTACGCGCTCATTAATGATATAAGACATTTTTACCGATTCACATGCTATCACGATTTAATCGTTTGTTTGTTCAGACGAGAACATAAATTGTCATGCAACGAAACACGTTGGCCGAAGGATCATACGTTTTGTTTACAGTGAGAATGCCAACAACAAATTGATGCAGGCTAAAATTAGAATGTCAGTTACCTTTTTCTAGTCAGACTGTGCAGCCAGACTCAAAATACACGCAGACGTATAATTTTAATAACTGTTGGATTTTATTTAAATAATGATGCTTATTCGAGCAGAAATTAATAATAACACAGTGGATTTTAGGCGTAGCTAGTGGTTGATCAAGTGATATATAGGGTGTGCCATGTAAAACAACTGGATCAAACAGTACGAGCAACGCTTCACACGTAATTTAACCGTTTGACTGCGGACTACGTGAGAACGAGACGATCGCTACGTGCGGCCGAGCTGCAGTAGTACACAGTGTGCCATTGCACAGAACGCCTACGGGCGTCGACAGTACACGGGGAGTTTGAGTTTGCCAAGCCCAATAGCAGTGAAAGGGTTAAATGGTTTCAAAGGGTGAATAAGATAGAAGAGAAATTTTCATCTATGTTTTTTTACATGAATATATGTATTGTTTGCTACTAAATGAATGTGCGTTTAGCATGCATAATAGTATCACCTTAAAATGACCTTGAAAATTTCATTCATCGAGATCCCAGGTTTCAGAGAGACTACATACTACATATGTAAGTACAAGTCAATTCGAGAATGTAAATAAATATGTTTAATACGTCAGTAAATGTTCGATGCGACGTTCCTCAACGATAACACATTTTCTGAAACGAACAATTACAGACTGCATAGTTTTTTCAATGGTTTCGGATTTAATGTCATCACAAGCACTAATTGTTTGTTGCATCATATTTTTTGCTGTTGTAGGTTGTTATTCATAAACTTCTTGCTTTAATATCTCTCACAAGACAAAATCCACGTTGCCACAACAATTATCTCTGAACTATTCGTTATTCGAAAAAAAATTTCAAATAGAACTTACTCTGTTCTGAGAAAAACATCTCATGATGGACATAAGCTTTGTCTAATTGGAAATGCCTCCGAGATATCAAAGTGACCTTTGTTTTTTTAAATGAAATTACATATTTTCGTTTAGCTAGTCGCGTAGCCCATTCTGAGGTGAATTCATTGACCTTGATATGTTGGTCGTTCAAGGTCATTTAAGACCGTTTAAATTCTGCCTTTGCTGAATGGCTTATGACCGTGCCAACAAATTCCTATGACGCGTTGCGAAGCACCGCGGCGAGGGAATTCATGGACTAGTTCAGCGAAGAGAGAACTTAAACCAGTGATGGCCACGGGAGCTCCGGCCTTCCCCCACTCTAGGTCCATTCCCCCTGTTTCAGTTCCCCTAGTTCGCTGTCCGTTCCCCTGGGTCCATCGTCGTCCCAGGTCATAGCCTACATGAGGGGAATACAACTAAAGTGGGGAAAGGCTGAAACTCCCGTGGCCTTCACTGATTTAAACGATGGTAAATGACCTTGAACGGCCTTGAAATACTAACACATATCACAGGTCAATGAATTCATCTCAGCATGCGCTACATGCCTGCGGCACAAAACTCTATAGTTCCATCTAAAAAAACAATGGTCACTTTGAAATCTCGGAGGCGCCTCTACCTAATCAAAACTTGTGTACATCATAAGATGTCCCCCTCGTTACAGAATAAGATAGTTCGAGAGATAGTTGCGTGGACTGATTAACACTTTGATTGCTGTCACCCACATGTGGGTGGCACTTAAATTCAGTTATTTATCTGACTACGAATAGTACTCAGTAGAAACATCTAAACACGTCTAATAGAACCAGTAAGAAACTATACAAAACTACTAACATCACTGATTAACACTTTGATGACCGCTGTCACGTATATGTGATTTTATTAATTTGAATAACACTCATGTAAAAGAAATAAATACATCGAATAACATAATAAGTATTTCAGGCACTAATGAAGTGTAAATTGTATAATATTCAATACAAAAACATTACTGTAAACTGCTTACAATTAGTTACATACTACAGAATGTTTGCAAAAATGTTTAAAAATAATTAGTGTACATAAAATATTAGCGGTCGTCAAAGTATTAAAAAGGACATAATTTCAGATTACTTTCATGTTATAATAGAGTCTGGAAAACTGTCGTTTTCAGCTTATACAAGGTGGGACATCTAAAACAGGCCACCTGAATAACTCGCTCGTTTTTAACGATAGCAAAAAATACATAAGATAAATCTTATATGGTCTCGAGGGGGACATAATCTGATCTTGATAGTTTTTTGTAGGTGGAAGCGCAGAGGAGATATAACGGTCAAGTTTGTCTTTTTAGATGGAATGATATGTTTTTTTACTTACCTTCTAATAGAGTGTTTTAAGACTCGTATAATGACCTATGATTCATGATCATCCAAGGTCGTTGAAAGTCAACTACGATGGTAAAGAATTGTCTTCTCTGGTGGTTAGTACATCGCTCTTGTAATCGCCATGCGGGTCATAGAATGCAAACAAACGTTCAATCACGTTGTACGCATCATATTTATCTGTATCCATGAATACTATTACCAGTTTGCGGTATGTTACCGACCAAATGTGTTGACCTTCAACGACCTCAAATGACTTTGAACAATAGGTCACTGTATGCGCTTTAAAACGCTCTATTAGAAAGTAAAAATTTATCACTCCATTTACAAAAACAAAGTCGACCTTAATATCTCCTCTGTGCCTCAACTTACAAAAAAACTATTAAAATTAAATCGTGTCCCCCTCGAAACCATGTAACACTGGTTTTATGTATTTTTCGCTAGCGTCAAAATTAAGCGAGTTATTCAAGTGGACTGTTTTAGATGCCCCTCCCTGTTCAGCGTGGCAGTCAACTTGTTAAAATGAGACACCCTGTATCATCTTGTGGTTGTGTCTTTGCGCTGCGGAAGCTCTGCTCGAACTGATACTGCTCCTTTTTTGTCCGTGAAAAGTGACCTGGAAAAACTGCAGGTCAAGAGACTCAACACTTTCTCACTGCTACATGTGTGTGTGTGTGTGTGTGTGTGGCTTGTATGTGTGTCTTGTATATGTGTATGCGTGCAACCACCGTTGTATTCCTACAACAACTAATTTATGATTAGTCAATGTTTGCGCAGAAATTCATTTTCCAAGGCAATACGGTCGTGTGTTTCTCACGGGGAAAGATGTTATCTCGCCTACGTGTGGACTTGAATGCGTGAGGTAAACGAGTGTTTCCTGTTTGCAGAGTAGCGTAATCACATAGATGCCAATCACCGCGAGGTTAAAGTTCGTTCCACGACAATAGTGTTCCACATGTACCGAACCACTATCTGCCGTTCGTTCTATGTGCAAATCTCTCTGATGCATTCGAAAACCAAAGCCTCTGAGAGACCGTACGACCATTCAACAATCCGTTGAATATAATGATCGATAAATATACTAACACCGTCACGCGGTATGACATTTACGTTAGCTTTCTAAAACTGAAAGCTGAAGTTATAAATATTAAAGAAGCATTCGAGTCAAACGTTGCGGTAGGTCACTGAATTGAGAACTTAAACTTTTTGACCTCCTCCCTCGAGGTCATTTCTTCTAAAGCGTTTAACCCTTCGAGTGCGAGCGACTTGGAAACGAGGCGAACGCTGCGTGCTGCCGAGCTGCGGTAGCACGCAGTGAGCCATTGCACTGAACGCAGATAGGCGTCGATAGTACACGGTGACGGACTGTGTCAAGCGCCTATAGGCGCCGATCGCAGTCAAAGGGTTAACCAGTTTAAATAATGATAGAATTTATGAGGAGAAGGTCAGTATACGCTTTATGTAAGGAAGTTAGAAGATAGATAGACAGAGAAAATTGGACGAAATGAAGCTGAGAGAGATATTGTGTACCGTGACCGTCGTCGTGATTGTGAAGATATCACTGGTACCTAACACGCCTAATTAAAGGAGGGCTATCATTAAGCTAAGTAAATTGACCTCATTTAAAAGAAAATGAAGTAATTGCTGTACATACCTACAGAGCCTGTATTAAAAAAAATACATATTCTTTTCTTTGAAAATTAATTTGGTTTAATTTTTACAGGGTAATGAAAACTGTCATAAAGATTGAAGGGAAAAATGTATTGTTACACTATGAGTCCAGTGTTTTAGCAATTTAATTTTTTAATACTATGCTCTCTAGCCTTTACCTCATGTACAGATAAGAAATTGCTAAAAAAATGCGCTCTATATACAATAAGCATAAGTATATTAGGTAGTTAATATAGTATATTATATTAAGCATAGGTAAAAAAGTGAGTTTTCTTGGTGAAATGGTATTTAACTTTTTGATAGCGATCGACGCCTACAGGCGCTTGATAAAGCCGATCGTCGTGTACTGTCGATGCCCATAGGCGTTCGGTGCAATGGCTCACTACGTACTACTGCAGCTCGGCCGCACGCAGCTTTCGCCTCGTTTCTAATTAGCCCGCAGTCAAAGGGTTAAGGCGTATATACTTCATGGTATTGTTTTCTCTTATAAATAAAAATAATTCTGGTCATTCTTGATTCTAACTATAAATATATGTCCTGTAGCTTCTGGAAATAGTTAAAAACATTGATGTAATAGTACTCATTTTTGCTCTAAACTGGGACCGATTTTTTTAGCTTAACGATAGTTAAGCTTTATGTGAGTGGTTGAATTGTTTAACACAAGGATTGTTGAATCAATAAGCTGATAATTCCGGTTAATCGTTAATTCTGTTTCATTTTAATGAATATATTATTAATTCTTCGATCAGGCCTTTATCGACGCTGTCATGCAGCTAACGCAGCTCCATAAATTCATTAGAACTATTCTTACCCTACTCCATGTAGGAACACTTCGTTACAGCACATTTCATATTTTTATTAAACTTTCTAACAGAGCACTTATGAGTGTATATTTGCATAACATTTTTTACTTATTTCTACTTGTAAAATACACTGGCATGGTTTGGCGAAGCAGCCTGGGACACCCTGTATAAAGAAAGATGAAAGTAATGGAGAAACTAATGGACAAGGCGGGATAAGGAATCGAACGGATGAAGAAAACGATGGAACAGAGAAAATGAAAGAATACAAATTATGCGAGATGAGAACATGGCGAAGATATATTTGATTAGTAGATTGCAGATATTTATACATTTTAATATATTCAAATTGGTAAATGATGAACATTTAATAACTTAGCAAAATAAAAATGACATCTTGAGCATGACAAGGAGCAAATGCAGTCTTGCTGAAGGTTTACTTATTTAACTAGGAAGTCTAAAAAAGTATAGTTGCATAAACATCCGCAGTCTAGTGATTAGCAATGTATGTATAATTAGAAGTAATATAATGTATACAACACAGCACAGACGCAAAAGAAGTGTACTCCGAAAGGAATTGTTGTTTCGAATAAAAAAAGGAGGTGAAAGACTTTGGTGAAAAATAAATACAGTGGAACCTTTTTAATTCGAATCCCACGGGGAATTTAAAGAAGTTCGGATTATTGAAAGCTTAGCATAACTGCATAATGTATACATACATGTAGAATATAGCAAGCTCAAAGAAGACATAACATATTATGAACATGTATGTATTATATTTTATATATACATAACATAACATAAATAAAAATTTGACTGAGTACAAAATGAAAAAAGGAATTAAGAATATCGGGCCATGCGACAAATAAAAACAGTTCACATAAATTAATGGACGCAATAGACAACTGCACCCATTAAAACTGAGGCACGCAGTGATTTGTTTCAGTTCATTTTCGGAAACAATTGAGTAAACAACGAAAGGATTCTGCATATACGTATAGAATACTTTGGAAATTTTCAAAATAAAACACGATTCACGTGTGACATCCAAGTTTCGAATTATCCAAACGTGTGCTTCAAAAATTCGAATTCAATAACACTTTTCAACATTGACTGAAATGAGAATCTCAAGGGGAAATATACAGGGACTCACGAAATTGTTCAAATACTTTCATAATTACTTTTCTGTCTTAATTCTAATGCAACCAACCAACTACAAAATTGTCAAGCGTATTTAAAACGTTACTTATTAGAGATGTCATATCCTTGCTTCAAATAACACTGCCTTAAAAAAGTGTTAAATAGAAGAACATTGAAGTAACATAATGATGTGAATAAATTGGTGAGTCACTGTATCAGCTTCGAATTACCCAACATTTCAAGTTGACCACCGTCGAATTAACCAGGTTCTACTGTATTTGTTTAAATAGGTCAAGAATTCTACGTCTCGTACCTGTTTGTTGTAAAAGCTGCGATTCGTTCTGCCCCGAAGAATCATCGACGTTCTCGACCGTAGATTCGGCGTCGGACGCCATCGATCCAACTTCCGGTAACTTCGCCTTCCGGCAAACGAAGAGAACGAAGAAGAAACGTCTGGTCCGACCCGCCACTGCACACCTTGCTCTTGCCACTTACAAGTTGTTCGTGCCGTGGAATTCCTGAGGAAGCCTATCGACCGCCTCGGCGTGACTCGTGCCACGATCGAACCGATTGACCAATGAAAGTAATAGGCAATAGTCACGTGCGAGTTTCGACAATATATCAAGTGCAATCCATTGAACACGCTTCCTTCTGCGACCCAACTTTTTCGACGATTCCGAAGTCTTTGCACTGTCGACTTTCACCTTCTCGTACAGCCGCGTGTCATCGATCAGCCGCTCGGTGAATGTTGGCACGATCGATCGATTGCGATCGACAGAGCGTCGATCTTTCACTGCAATGTTTTCGAGTGAATGTCGAAATATTTTAATAGGATGCAGTGCTAAGGTCTTCAGCATCGTACTGAAAAATCCGTCGCTTCAACCGTCCGCGAATGTTAGTGCCAGGAATCGAAGGGTATTGGAAGATTAAGGTCAAGACAACTGGAACGCGGCATTAGGGTCGAGTCTGTTTACCCGTGAGCTGTATACACGGAACCGAGTTTCATGCGAAAAGACAAATTCCTGACAGGGTTTACTGAACTTTATTAACATGTAACAGCGAAACGGACGATCGTGCGCGTCTCACGATCGCTCCCGGTAGACTGTGAGCTGAGGTCAGGTTAAAAGTCTGAACGTTTATTTTCGGTCAGATTGTCGTGCCAGGAGGAGGATAACGTGGCCAATGTCGCGCACATACTCGAAACTAGCGATGGCTTCGATACGTATGCTCGTCGATTTTCAATCAAATCGGTGCATGGTGTGTGAACGGTCTGCTCCTCGCTCGGGTCTCTAAGGTGACTAAAAACACATCATTAGAAAACTAACATTTCTTTTTTTTGTTTCTCGTTACATTTGATCAACGTTCGACTGTACACATTCGTCTCGCGATATAATACTTCCCTATAGCCTCAAAAGACACTTCTTTTCGTATCACGCAATTGTACTAATTCTCGTAAACGTTGGACAGCGTTTCAATGATCAAGAGCTGCCCCTTTTAATTCCCTTCCGTCTCGCTTAGTACGCAAACGGCACCCGGTAAACGTCTCAAAAATAAGTATCGGTACTTATTCCATTTCATCTACAATCGTACAGTGTGTCTTACAAGTTGCTAGGAAAACGGCGCTATTGTTCGTGCGCGTCGGGTTCAACGAGCGAGTGGAACTGATAAGAGAGCATTGTTAAGATACGATCCGTAGGTAGTGTACGCCTAGAAACAACATCTCAGTGAAACACAGATTTGAAGAGTTAACAATGGCAGAAAAACCGCAACGAATTCTTGTAGAATATTCCGATACAAATCATACCTAATTCAGGATTGCAGTTTAAAAGTTAGCGGTGGAAGTCACCAGTCCTCTTTTTCTGCCAGTGCATCACATTTTTTCGATTATGTAGCTTATTGAGCTCGGATGATTCAAAGTACATCAACGACGAGATCACGATCCGATCTCGAACCCGACGCTTTTGAGAAACTTCAAAAACCTCTCGACGAGCATCTTCTCATGCTGGTCTCGTTTAGCCGCCAGGTCTACGATCTTCCTGGTGCGCTGTCGAAAAGCTTCCGCGAGGAAATCATGGCACGTCGTTACATCGTCGTCTGCCGACTCCTTTTCCGCGGAACACTGCCTGTACGAGGCCATAAAACGCGCGAGGACGTACACGAGGAACCTCCGATGACACCAGAGGCTCTCGTGATCATTGTACATGCAAATAGTCGCCTCGTTGACTCGGCATTCCTCCGCCCAGTAGGACAAAGCTCGAAAACACGTTTGTTGTTCCGTGTTCGAGGAACTCGCCCCGAATTCCACGGCCACCTTATCGAACAGCCTCTGCAGCTTGTCCGCGTCCGCGGTGTCGCCTATGTTGGACTTTATGTAAGCAAACAGTTCTTCCTTGCGCTGTTCACTGATGTCCGGGCATTTAGCGAGCGACTCGCTCGGGTGCTCCTTGAACTCGAACATATACTTGTTCAAGAGGAACTGTCTGTAGGACAGACCGCTGTAGTCTGACACGTGGCGTTGACACCAGGCCAGAGAGTTCTTCCATTCGGAGTCCAAGGTCGGGTGAGTGAATCCTCGAGACTCGCGTAGTGTCACCACGTGGCGTCGATGACTCCACGCGTGGTAGTTGTTCGCGTACCTGTCCGCACAGGTAGCAGCCAGGTCCAGCTCCCTGCACAGCGGGGATTCTGCGGGCTCCGGGTCGTAGCGGGTGTCCTTAGCGTTCAACACGTACGACAGCAGCCATCGTCGATAGGCGAACGCCTCGAAACATTTTGGCTTATGATAGAGGACCAGCCGGGAGAACGAGAACTCCTCCGAGGCTTCCAATTTCCGGCTTCTGACCAGCTCCCGTCGCATGTTCCAGAACGTCGTCACGTCCGGATTCAACAGCAAAGCGCCCAACAACCATCTTGCTACCGTGCTCAGCTCCTCCCGTCTCCGCTTGTTCTGTCTCAATTCAAAGAGGCGACGATACGCGTAACAGTAGAGCGGCTGCACGCACCAGGACGCCAATCCTAGACAGTCTTCCTGATGAAACACCGGAGACTTGTTTTCGTTGTCCTCTGCCGGCACTATCTCGAAACTTTTCCTGAAACCAAACGCGCGAACGCTTTACTACCTTCGGTTCTCTGTTTTCTGCGAAATTCGGCAAGCATTACTATGTATGAGTTTATTTCCAAACTGCATTGACAATCGGGTCACTGTTTTATATTTTATACAAGCTGTTATAAAAACAGTTTTCTTGCGAAGAGGAACCGAAAAATGCCTAATCAATGTGACTCTGAAAATCAACCCTGTAAGTTAAAAGTACTCCGTGTATTGTGACTGTGTGCTTTTTGCGTTAGGTTCGGGACACGGGGGCCATCATGGCCCACACAGCAGAACATTGTACATCGCCACGACTTTTGGGCCACCGATGACTCACGTCGTGCTAACCGTGTCAAGGGCGATAATTATACATTGATTCATGACTGTATACATTTTATTATTTCGAGCCTCTGATAAGGAAAAACGCTTATGGCTATGAAAAGCTTGTCGTGGGCCACCGACGGCCCACCAAGCACGGTGCGAGCTAAGTCAGTTTCGCCACGTTCGAAAGATATTACTTTTGAGTGTAATAGTTTATAGGAAAACCATAAAAAAATTGTTCGCCGTGTGCTCTGCGAATGGACGCAGAGTGGGGGTACGACGGAGCCAGGTGTCGCTCCGGATGGCCATCTCTGCTGTAACGTGTATTGTCAATTAGGAAACTATTTCAGTCGTTTTGTTGAACTGCCAAATACTTAACAAAATACTGATTTTAATGAGATACCCTGACGTAATAATTCGTCCAAGCATGCAACAAACATTTGCCTTCGAGCCAGTACGGTGGCTCATAGCACACGGAGTAGAATGTTTCGTAACCCATACAAGAGTTCATAGAGCTGATAAATACTTTTTATGTGCCCATAACACTTAAAGGGTTAATTTCAGGACCTATATTAATTAAACATTTTTTATTTCCATTTGCAAGTATATCATTCTATTTAACATTTTGAACCCAGTCCTATAAGTACAGAAGGCGATGACAACTTGCCCTAGTACGATTGGTTGAAAATTATCGGTCTCGAATGTTCTTTCAGTCAAGCGTGGAAGTTTGTACATAACAATTACAAGAAATTACAAAATAAAAATTATTCCTACAATACACTGTTGCCATTATTTACATTACACATTAATGTGTTTCATTCTGATATAACACACTGTTAATATAACAAATTAAAAACATAACCGCCATTTCTTGCTTCATGCCATGCAGTACGTGATAATACAGTTCGATAACTTAGACTTGGAACCTGAAGGCGAGATTAATTAAACGATGACATCTCCATTGTACAAAGTGTCAAAAAGAAGAAGATTCAAGACTTCAAGCGTAGAATGCTTGAAAAGAGGAAAATTATGATACTACAGTCCATTCGGTGAACGGCCACGAGCGTTCAGATAATCTACTTATTAAGTAGTTTACTGACCTACCGCACGTGACATATGGTTATCGCATAAACTTCAAAAGAAAAATTACTTCTTTCAAAACCGGACGTCTCGTGCGGAAGGTCGCTGAACTACATAATAAGTGTACTATATGAACGCGCATTGGCGTTTTCCGCACGGACTATAGGAGTATATGAAGCACTGCTTCTTTTCGCCCCTTCTTCCAAATACTACTCCGAAAGTGTTGAACCAGTTTAACACTTTGAGGGCCGCTAATATTTTATAAACATTTTTGCAAGAATTCTCAAGTAACTAAGCATTTTACATTATTGTCTTCGTATTTAATATTCTACAATTTCTACTTTATCAGCACTTGAAATATTTATTTGTTTTACACGAATATTATACGAATGAATAAAATCACATACATATATTTTTTAAGTAAGAATATTTCAGGATTTTTAATTATATTATTTATATTATTAATAATTATTTAAGAGATCTACGTGACAGCGATCGTAAAAGTGTTAACACCTTGTGAATAATACATTTCCAATGAATTTTTGGCCGGCGTGAAACAAACGAATTTAGCAACGAGAACGTGTCAGTAATTCGACGTGTCTGTAATAAAAATCTCCCTATAACACACCTTCGGGTCTCAAGACGAAGTTGTCGAGCGGTAGCAAGTATATTAACTTTTAATAATCACGATGGCGCTAGTTTCCTATCGCAGCTATCTGATACCAACATTGCTGATACCGTATTTACTATGCGTATCTTTTTCGAGGCGTCGTACGTACGTGTGTACAATTAAAACGTACCGCTGCGACACGGCTCGATCACAGTGACAAATAAAACACCGAAAGCATGAGAAACGAATCGAGCGCGCTGTATCACAGAATTTCGAGAGACATTTCACAGATATTTTTAAAGACTCCGCCCTCGACGAATGTACCTAAGAAAATCACTCACAGCGACGGATTCTTCTTCACCACGTTCTCGATGTCGGACAGGATTTTCTCCGCGGCCGGAAACACGTCGTCCTGCATCGTAATCCCGTCCCTGTCGTTTCGTTACATGTCAGACGGAGAATCAACCGCGAACCGATACACACAATTAACCCTTCTGTGTTTCTCTGTCTCACTGCACCTTTCAATGCGGACACGATGTAGCGTTTTCATACGGAAGTGTGGGGGGATACACTGCTGCGAGGCCGTCTGAAGTTTGCCGCGAGTGTCGAACGTTCGAAATCAGGTGGCGCGAAATTATCAACATCGAACCGCCTCGATAAAACTCTGCGCTCGCTCACATCCGTTCTCGTAAATGGAAATAAGCCGCAATCATGCATTTGAATAATCTCGTTTCGTTGAAATCCCATACATTGATATTTTAGGTAGGATAACCGCAACAATTCTTGAAACGGTGTTATTGTTTTCAGAAGAGCTAAAAATGAATGTTATGCTGAATTATTCATTATGCTATAATTAGAAATGTATGTAAATTTTGTATTTTTCTCGATATAAAGGTTGAAGTTTCTTCACAAATGTACATTACGAAAAAGAGTAACACTGTTCAATAAATTTTAACTTTAAATATCTAATCGGTTGATTTTTAAGCGAAATAATTCTATGGATTCTCTCGAATAGAATGGTATAAATTATTATTGAATTATAAAAAGACTTAAGCACGTTCCAGCAATGATCAAAGTGAAAAGGACACCCAAAACACACCCATTTTTATGGATATTTTTCAATTTATTTGAAAACCTAAGGGTCTAGAAGAAAATCTAAGTATACCAAACGATAGAGCAGGCCTCTTTCGTACAGGAAACATCCAGGAAAGCTACAGATCACGTTTTGTTTTCGATATAGACACGAAATAGTTTGGCAAAACATGCGGCGCCGGCAGTGGTTCTCAACGCCGACGGTCGCCTGCCTTGTAATGATGGATTAGCAATGGATTAGAATTTTATTTGAACTTTGAAAGTCTTGTGAATCTTGACAAATGCGGAAGAGTATAAAAATCTTGTAAATGTTAAAAGTCTTGAAAGTTTTACCGTACAATAATAGAATTACCATATCGTCTGAATAACTTTCCTGTAATAACCAATCTGATGACATTGCATGCAAAATAATTTTTATTCAAATTTAAAATTTGGATACTGTCACACATTCTTCATTTTCAAGACTTTCAAGACTCAAAAATTTTAGGCTTCGAATAATTATCGGAATAATTCAAAACTCGAATATAATTAAATTGCTGGAAAACTTGCAAGAGAAAGTATCGAATAGCGGATATGATCTTCATATCCCTTAAAATAATAATGTAAAAAAAATTCGTCTTCGCCAATAAATTTGCTCCCTCGTACATACAAGTTTTACATAAACAATTTTTGTTGTGTCTCCAATACGTTAGGAAATAATGAATTGTATACACTTAACGCGCACACCTTGTATGTACACAAAAAATTAAAGTTTAAAAATGCAGGGGAATATTATTGTATGTTAAGAGGGATTACTCTCTAATTCGTTCCTTTATTATTAAATAGTCTATAAATAAGAAACACAATACTGGAGCGAGGTAACATAATCGCGCGCATTTAGCGGTTCCGTTATGCAGACAATGAGTGCAGAGGAGGAGACCGATAAAGTTGACAACCACTGTCCACGCCGCATGTTCTGCCAACTATTCCGTTTCTGTATTGAAAACAAAACATGATCTGTTTCCTTTCTTGATGCTTCCAATAAGAAAAAAGTCTGTTCTTCATATGATGTAGTTAGATTTCCTCCTAAATCCTTAGTTTTTTAAATAAATTAGAAAATATCCGCAAAAATTGGTGCGTTTTGGATGTCCTTTTCACTTTGATCATTGTTTAAACACGTTTAAGGCTTTATAACGTTTTAATAATTTTTACCATTTTATTCGGAAGTGTGCATAGAATAATTTCGCGTACAATGCAACTAAATAACTATTACTGTCAAAGCACAAAACATTTTTGAAGTTGACAATTTGCATTTTTTTTTAAATTGATTTTTTCAAAATTAGAGGGTGATGGAAAAAACGGTTTGCATATTCGTATTTAGCGCACAAAAATCTATAAGAAATGCTTATTGAACGTTACATGGTCGAAATACATGTCGAACATCGATTGAAACGATCGACATTCTCGATGACTGTCACGTCGTAGAAACGTATGTACATCATTTAATGGGGTAGGAGACTATGGCGGTAGATTGGTATAACCTATAAAGTTCGAATTCCTCCCGAATTCATTTGTCGCTACTCATCTTACCTTATAAGGAAAATCTAGAATCGGTGAACAGCTTCGTTCTCTGCTCACGAGGTAAAATATTTACGTTAAAACAATGTCAGATCCTCGCATAAGAACACTAAAAATTAAGACTGGAGTAGTGAAGCGTCTCGCGAAAGAAAAGATCACGTATGAGAAAGAAGCGGCACAGCAACGCGAAAGGATACAAAAGTTGAAGGACCAGGGTGAGAACACATCGAAAAACGCCATCGGAAGCATGTCGTATTTTCCTATCAATTCGATCCTTTCAATGGTTGGGTTGTTTGTACAAATGCTTTCATGTATCATCTTTATTTCCTTGTAACGCTTGTAGCCACTCTTGTAATGCACATAATGCTGCAACAGGAAATTTATGATTACACAAGTGCTAACAATTTCTGTATTTTCATTTTATTGCAGACAAGGATGGTTACGATATCAAGAAACAGGAGGAGGTGCTTCAAGAATCATTAATGATGGTTCCGGATTGCCAGCGACGTCTTGTTAAAGCTTTCGAAGAGCTCAAAAAAATATTAGAGACGGAACAAGACTTGAAAGAAGTGGAAGATTACATTGCGGCTGAGAAAATATTGCAGGAAGCAGAAGCTCAACTTCCTAAAGAGGGAGAAATTATGGAAATGTGTTAAGAGGCCAGCCTAATTTATATTAAGATATCATCAAAAGTTATGAAAGAACTATATTTTCTTCTAACATACGATTTGTAATGAATTAAAATAATCTTTTCATGCGTAAAGAAAGTGATAATATTAAGGCATTTTATATTTTATTAACTTAGGTGTTTATTAATTTTAAACTATTATGTTTAGTCAACAAAGTTTTCTAGAGGGTTCCAAACAAAACCGTGAACACCCACCTTACAACATGTATCACCCAATGAGTCAACCTATCTATAACACAAATTACAATACGAGTGTACAGCAAAATTATGTTTATCCAGTTGGTACAACTTCTGATAACGTTAGCAAAGATACTAAGCCTATGATTACGGTAGTACAACGACAAGCTGACGAAAAAAATGTTGAAAATTTCCTTCTAGAAGCTCATCAATCTAACGTAGTAAATGATCAGAGAAATGTATGTAAAAAATCTAAAATTGCAATAGCCAAGAATGCCATAACATCAGCGTACAAATTAAATCAAAAGTTGAAGATAATTTGTGCAGAACTTGTAGATCATCATAATTTAACAGAGGAAGAATGGCATCAGAAAATAAGTATTTGCAATACAGCGAAAGAGGAAATTATTAAATTGTTACAGCCTATTAAAGATCCAACTTTTTTAAATCAGTTGAAGAAAGATGTGGATAAGCGGAAGAAGAAACGATTAAGAGAAAAAATAAAAAGAGAACAGTGGAAAAAGGAAAAATTAATAAGAATGGAGAGAAGAGCGAGAATGCATGCGGAGATAGATTCGTGGATTAGGAAGAAACAAGCTGTAATAGAGAAGGAGAAGCAAGACGAAAACTTACGCAAAGATGCCGACATGATTTTGTTCGATGTTAGGGGAAAACGAGGCGACGCGAGAAAATATCTTGGATTATTACAAGAATTACAAAATTTGAGAAATGTTAAGGCCAATATTGCCAGAGCAAGAGGAGAACATTTATCTTCAGCAGCTGATGAAGCATTTAAAAATATTATTGGTATTGTTGTATTTTTGTTTACACAAAATCTTTGGAAAATTGGATTAACAGCAAAGCTTCTTATCTACAGCAAAGTTGACAGAACAGTGGACAACGTTGGATCGTGAGTATTCCATAGAAGAACAAGGTTTGAAATTGATGTTAAAGACTGATAATGAAGAGAGAATTGAAAAACAGAATAGAAGTATTTTTTGTGGCTGGGAAAATGTATTGTTTGGAAGAAAATTACCGATATCTGATCAATATAACACAGATTTGAATAGTGTTGTTACTATAAGGCAAGTATGAAGAATATCATACTGACATGATATTATACAATAACAGTAAAAAGTAAACCATATAATTCTTGTCTTCTTTTTAGAACTGCTTGGGATAAATACATAAGTTCAGATAGCGATGCATCAGCAATTCCAATTGGATGGGTACTGCCTGTCAAACCATCCTCTGCTGCCTGGCAAAAATGTCTCAAAAAAGAAGTTTCATAAAATATACCAAAATACATGATTATAAATACTAGTTTATAGAAATAAATAAACTTTGATACACACTTTCATCATTTATACCGTATAAAAGTAATCTGTATGCACAATATGCATGAGTATTATGATGTAATTTATGAAAAATGCAAACGTTCTCTGGTCTATCGAATATTGAGCATTTATATTTACATTAAGGTATCTTTAATTTTATTAAAATGTGTATGAAATGTATGTACAGATTTTTCTATGATACACGAAGGAAGGATTGCGGTATGCTATGATCATGTTATGCTTAGAATTAAATTTTTCTGTGCTGCACTTGAGGGTTCCAAAATTTGGTTATCTTTTACTGGCGCAGGAGGTGCAGTTTCCGCAGCGGATAGTATCATGTGCAATTTTCCTTGCAATTCTGACAATCCTAATATTAAGTTTTCTTCTTCTTCTAGTCTCGATGCTAACATAGTAAACATTTTCCGTGGCTCCGCTGCTATTTCGTCCAAATGATCCTCGTAGACATCTATTAAATAATATTTATCGTTATGATATTTTCACAAAAAATCAATTGTAGAATTAATTTATGGCATACCCATTAAAACATTAGCTACGTGTATAAGTACTCTTCCAAATCGTACGCTTCCTATGTGTTTGTTCAAGAATCTAAGAATATTTACAAGAGATTTTCCATCTCTACCGCCAAGGGCTTGTCTTAAACCCTGTCTTCTGATAAGCTCTTGCATAAGCGCGACAGTAACATGTGGTGCTTTGTTCACTACGTAAGTCATCATTACACAATCCAAAGCTTTAGAATACTGAAACTTTCTTAAATAGACGTCATGTTTGGACATTATTTCTTTTACTTCTTCATTCACAACAATATCT
Source organism: Macropis europaea (assembly GCA_916610135.2). Lineage (NCBI taxonomy): Eukaryota > Metazoa > Arthropoda > Insecta > Hymenoptera > Melittidae > Macropis > Macropis europaea. Next base: position 52,215,004 of record OU744343.1, on the reverse strand, counting down.
ACTTGTGGTGTATGGAAGTTTTTGCCAGAATATCTGTATGATACTTTCTTTTTTTGGGGTTTTTCATTCTTCACTTCCTCTTCCCTTCTTCTCACAGAAATCAAGCCATCAACCATTCCAGCTACTATGGTTTCATCATTTGGCTACAATTACAAATGTACAATTACTTAGTTGAGGTCTTATTAAAAATATTGTAACATAAGTATATCTACTTACACTAATTCCTATGCTGAGAACCGAATTTGGATAATCCAGAGAATGGACAGTTTTGTATGTTCCAGCATCATAAACTTTTACATGTCTGTCCAATGAGCCAGATAAAATTCTGCGACCGTTTGAAGCTATTTTCAGACAAGTTACTGTTTTATGATGTTGGGTAATCTTTGCAAGCAATCTGCCACCAGCAAGTGCATCCCATACCCTAATTTCCGTTCCACCTATTTGTGATTACAAAAAAAGTTATACTCTTGCATGAATGATGCATAATCTAAATGCAATATGGTTAAAAGTAAATACCTGCAGATAAAAATATTCCACCAGAGGGTAAGAATAATAAGCTTTCAACAGGTGCTTCGTGGCTTACATTAAGAATCTGTTTGTTTGTTCTTGTATCGTACATGAATATTTGTTTGTCATAGCCTCCTGATAATAATATATCTGTGGAAATGGGACTGACTGCTCCCGCCCTGATGTAATCGGAATGTTCATTGAAAGCTATAATTTGTTTCTCACTGGGTATATCCCAAACTGCTGCAGCCTTATCATCAGAAAAAGAAGCAATGTGATGATTATCCGCTGTGAAGAAGGTTCTATGCACAGCAGCTTTGTGTCCTTTGAAAAGCCTGAGAAGGTTTTTTGTGCCCACATCGAACAGTCTGACAGCTGCTTCTTCTCCACCAGCACAGAGCAATCTTCCATCACTACGAAAGGAACCACCATAGGCTGCTTCTTTGAATCTGCTAAGATTCTTTATAACTAGTTTTGTGATTGGATTATACACTTGAACTCTTACTGAACAAGTGACAGAAAAATAATGTGGCTCCACGGGTGAAAAATCGATGTAATCTATTGGTCCGAATTCCTTAACTAACACAGGAGTCTGTCGAACAAACATAAAACATTTTTAACAAATTGAATGAATAGTTATGTCATTTAATATATTGATTAATTTTAACACTTTGAGAACCAATGTGTTTTGCTCGAAACTTTGCATTGTTCTCTGTACATTCTGGGATACAAATAAAACACAGAGATCAGCATAGGTATAAGCATATCATACAGAGGCTCAAATACAAGCATAAGTTTTTTGGCAAACATTTATTTACTACTTTGTAATTCAGTGAAACACAAATTTGAACTCCCCGCCCTCAAAGTGTTAACTCTGGGAACCCTAGGGAGGTTCCTCAAATCCACAAGTTGATAAATTTTAAATTAGAACTATTTCCTTTGTGTTCAAAATTTTGTTAAAAAAAAAACAATTTTTTTCAGGATGAATCTGTAAGAGGAAGTATGGGTTCAAGGAACTCTCCTTAGGCTTTAGCGTGATGGCCCAGGGCTCACAAGTCTTAGGCTTATGGAGTAATGCTACCTTGGAGGCTTCTAAATGATAGGTACCTTTACGATTGGTTTTCTTGAATACTATTAAACACACAAAAGTTATTTTTATACGTATATATAAAATGAAGTTTTGTCTACAATTTTGAACATTAAAATGTAAAAACAAGCAAAACTGCAGTGCAGGAGGTAGAATGGCAGAGCCCTGCACTTGATGAAGGTTTTTATGGTGCAAGCCATAAAATTTGCAATTGTCATTTAAAATAAAAAATTTTTAAATTTCTAATACCTACATTAAATTTCCTAGGGAATTAAATGTGGATTAAGAAAACTATCAATAAATAGAAAGTAGTGAACATGTGAAGAAAAAACTTTATTTTTGGCCCTAAAATTCAAGATGAAAGTATGGATTAATCCTTTTCACTCCGAACATTTTTTGATATTACCTACCAGCAACTCCAGCACACTTTTGCAATGAAGCTCATTGGAGAAGGAAAGTATTGTTTTGAAAGGGAAAAATTACAAGTGCTTATGAATTTTTTCTTGTTTTTATTTTTTCGGTAAATCTTCTTTATTGTAGTGTATACAAGTTGGACTCAAGATTACTGAAGTAACAGGTTAAGTACAGATACACACTGCACGTGTCCCCGTAGCGGAGCCAATGGAGTGCAAAGGGTTAAAGAAAAACTATCTATGTTATCACAATATCCACCAGTACTTTCCTAGCAAACATATCGGAGAACATTTTGACAAAAATATCAAGTAAATTAGATGCATATTGTGGAATTTATGTCTTTCACTGCTTTCAAAATCACTGATTTGAGAAAACTGTGTTTAAAGTTTGGATTATTGTACAGTGGCACTGTGCAGTGCCTGTCTTATTTAGCTATAACGTCAATAATTTTTAGAATTTGTTCTTTGGCCAAAGAAGATTATATTCTCTAGTCTGTAATTTATTGATTTCTGCAAAAAAAAAATTAATTCTATTGAACCTCCAAGGTGACATTTAATGATGGGCTAGCAGTCACTTTGAATTTTATTCAAACTGTGGAAGTTTTGAAAATCTTGACAATTTTGAAAGAGTATGTAATAATACAGGAGTGTAATACTCATAATGAACTTACAAGTCTCATAAATGTTAATTCTTGAAAAACTAAACCTAGACCTCCTTTTATACAGATTTTTAAGTATTGCAAATCGCAATACTTTCATCGTACAATAATATAATTATCATAACATGTGAATAGTTCCTGCAATATCCAATGTCAATCCAATTTAGATTTAAATTTTGAATATTATTATATGTTCTTTATTTTCAAGAATCAATAATTCTTCATAAAAGAAGAATGGAACAAAACCCTGGACCATGTAAGAGAGAAAAAACTGAGTGGACTAGACTGGGGATCGAAACCACGAACTTCCGCTTTCCGGGCAGGTACTATCTCACTAAGCTATTAAACACACTACCAATTCAATCTCCCTACACTCAACACACTAAATGGCTGCTGCCTACAACCACAGGAAAAAGAACAAAAATCTATGACATAACATAGCATTTCTATCAACAAGTACCATATAGCAATATGAACAGAAAAGAAATGATTATACTGTTCTGGTTAAGGACTGGACACACTACAATAACACATGAACACCTAATCAAAAAAGCAGAGCCAACCCACTGCGACCTATGTCAGAACCAAATACTAGTGATTAACCATATATTATATGAATGCAGAAGAACAGAACCAGTAAAATAAAAACACAGCATAAAACCAAACACAGCTCTAACAGTAAAGGACCACATAAGAAATACAATAAACTACTTCAAAGAAACAAATATGTATATCAGAATACTGTCTACCCAAACTCAACATTGTCGCTAATGACCTCGTAGTCAATGCAACGTGAAACGTACAAAAAGAAGAAGAAGAAGAAGAAGAAGAAGAATCAGTATTATTTCAAGATTTGTAAGACCTAAGACTTTCAAAATTATTACATTTATTAAAACTATCAAATCCCTCTAAACTTTCAAAATTTACAAGAATTTTTTACTTCGAATAATTATCAAAATGATTCGATATTCGAATATGATTGGATTGCTTGAAAACTTGCAACAAAGAGTATCGAATACCCATCATTAGTGTCATTACTCCTTAACGATAAAACATCAACTATATTTCAGTCCCAGTTAGCGCATCGACTTTTAGGTTATGTTTTACACACGTGGGTATCATAAGACGGTTTGAGCCGCAACCACTATAGAAAACTCGATGTTTTCGTTTGTGTCGTGACATCGTACTCACGGTATATTTTTTCCAATATATGTTATCCGGGGTTAATTCGGTCCCCGATCTTGCGAACACTTTGGTATTTATCTTCTTGAAGGACGCCATTTCTTGAAAAATGTCAGCTGTAATAAAGTCTAGTAGAGGGGGTAAACTTCTCTTGTTGACAATTGATAGAACTTGCCCTCCCGGAATCTCCTAATTAACCGAGGATCATCCGACTTTCCATGATCGTACAATAAAGAAAGTCTCGAAAAATGTTGAAAAACCGGCCGAGACGACATGCTTAGAGAATTTCAATTCGCTTCGCTGAATTTTCGAGGGTTTTGCTATTGGTTTCAATATGGCGATGGTTAGCTGCCTCGTAAATCGGACGTCTCTTTGCTTATCATGAATTTCATGGCTCTCCTTTCTGTTCTCTTGGATCGTTTCGACACGAGGCCTTGATGTCCGTATGATCGTCCGTAAGTGCATACAATCCACATATAGTTATGAGACTGTGTGTCCGATGAACAATAGATTTCGTCGAAACAAGTTATTCCGCTCAGGCAGCGCGATAGCTTTGGCAATCGTCCTTCTACCAAGGTTTGTTCAATTTTATAAATAACAGTCACGATACGAACGCATGTTCCCGTTGACTGAACCTTCCAGACACAACGGAGTCTGATTTTCGTTTTTAAGAAAATGTATAAATACCCGATTAATTGACTGTTTAATTCTGTTTCAGTGAGAGAGGAGCTGCCAAGATAGTTCCTTGTTATTTCGCTGCATACCAGCCACGTTTATAAATATTTTGCCAGGCGAGATTGGAATTCCCTTTGTCGGCATTGAACGCTCCTTTCTGGATACTACGATCCTTTGACAACGTTCCAAGGATTTATTGATCATTACAATGATCGTGCATTAGTGTGTAAACACCTATTTAAGATTAATGAGTTCCTCTTGGAAGCGAAAAAAGTAAAGCTTGGCATCGATAATAATGACAGGAACAAGCATTTATGTCTCTTCTAGATAGGACAATTTAATTAGTCAAAGATATTTAATGTGGAGACTGTATCACTAACGAACAGTCTCAGATAATACATAGACGACGGTAATTTTATTAAATTGCCAGACAAATTTTGATAAGACAATTATTCTAAGAAACTTAAGTTCATAAATTATTGAATTAAAGCACAATGGCTGAAACACACAGATTGACCATATATGGGAGACAACCTCCTTGTGCTAGCGGAAATCGTTTAGAAGAACGCCGTGCTAGAAGGTAAATTATAGAAACAATAAAACACTCATTCATGTTTTTTTCACTTGTACTCCATTTATATAAAAATATAATTTATTGAATCCTCCAAACTTGAAATAATTTTATTCACCATGTGTAATATCCAGGTCTTAATGAAGAGGATTAGAAAAACAGTTTGTTTCTGCTCATTGAATCTCAGATATTAAGCCTAGTTTCATTAAAAACATTTTACACGAATATGTGATCTTTGATAAGAAAATAAAATTTTAACTTTTGCCCCACAGATTGGCCTTAAGATTGGAGAGGAATCGAAAGCCAGATAAACCTGAAGATTTCGTTTGTTATGAATCGAGCGACGACGAGATAGAAACTGTGAGCGAGGGTAAACAGTTTCTGAGAACTTCCTTTAATTTTGTAGATTATGTGCGTGCGAGAGAGACGAACACGAGGGAAGTGCGAAAAATTAATCAGGAATATGGATTTCGGCACATACTGACTCACGATTTATTTAAAGAATATTCCGTTAGTTTAAATAATATGAACAAAGTCTTTTGCTCTCAATGGTTAAGCGATAGACAAGTAGTATTTGGTACAAAGTGCAACAAATTGATGGTTTACGACGTGGCGACACAGAAATTGGATCAGATACCATCATTGCATGGAAGGCAAATTAATTCTGGAGGTGGTGCTGTTCAGGAGCAACAATACGGTATACATTCTGTTCAAATTAATCCTTCAAGGTATACACAATCTAGAATATTCCTACTGTTTTAGATTTACTATATTCTTGTTCTTGTGTATAACTTTTTCTGTAAATTACAGGACACTCTTATCGACTGGGGCAAGAAATAGCAATGAAATAGCAATATACAGGCTACCAACCCTGGATCCAGTCTGTGTAGGAGAAGGTGGCCACAGAGACTGGGTATTTGATATGTGTTGGTTAGATGACGAATTTTTAGTCTCTGGTTCTAGAGATACAAAAATGGGGTTATGGCGTATAGATAATGACCTTGCAGAAGCCCCTGATAAAGCAGACGTGCCTACACACAGGTTAGAGTGTAAAATAAAGGATAGGATAGAATATGTCTGTATGCTTATTCCGTGCTAACTTTTTTCTCCCTTCTTTTTTAGATTGATTCAACCTGTGTGCGTCAAAGAATGCAGATCAGCACAAAAAGTACGAGCTCTTGCTTTTAATAAGGCGTATAAAGAAATTGCTGCGCTAACTTTGAATAGTTTTATACATATTTGGTCTGCTGAGACTTTCAAGCAAAAAATCTCTAGAAAACTACCTGCTTGCCAAGAAAATGTTTGCCTTGCTGTGCAAGATGACGGCGTTTACGCAGTAGGATGTCGTTCTTATACTTTACTTTTAGACGCTAGAACTCTGCAACCTATTAAAAAAATACCATCACGGTATGTAGAGTCTTCTCCAAACATTTTCACTTCTAATTTTCTCCAAAATTACGAGGTTTTCGTATTGTCCGTGTAGGTATAGCGGTTGTGGAATTCGATCAGCTAGCTTTCAAGGATCTGTTTTGACAATTGGGACGGGTTTAGGAATGTTAATGTTTTATGACGTTAGGGCTCAGAAGTATCTTGAATCATCGATCAATTCTAACAGGACTGTGGTACTCAAAGCTTCGAAAGGATATGTGGTACGTTTCAGCTTAATTCCGTTTTAGTTTATATAAACGTATTATTTTTAAAGGAATAGAGTATTCATTTGTTTGGTAATATCAGTTTCCAGATGAAGAATATATCGACGGATTCCAAAATGTGAAGTACACTCCAGCTATATATACTCATTGCTATGATGGATCAGGAACACGACTGTTCACAGCTGGAGGACCTCTTCCTGTTAATCTGTATGGTAACTATGCAGGATTGTGGCAATAAAATTAATTTTAACTAAATATTGAACCGCATCGATTTTTACGTAAGTAATTATAAGTTGTACATTTAAATGAATATTGTAAAATTTTATCTAGAGAGGCATGTACACCGATTATTTTCCACCATAGTAAACAAAAGTTCTATGTAGATATACAGGGTGAGGCAGTAACTTTGATCATGTGAATAATTTCCGTTATTTTTACAGATATGAAAAAGCTATATTTACAAAAGTTGTACGATATCAAGAGGACCATAATGTACCAGTAATAATTTTCTGGTGGGTGGAGGCTTTTTCAAGATTTCATAATCATCTCTATTTTTTAAATGGCAGGCTATACTTTTTTGTCCTAGTAGAATACCAGATGTTTAGACGATTTCAACGGCCTAAATACAAACCTTATTTGAAGTTAATTCCAGGAGTAAATTAACGATTCTTACGTCATAAGAGATGCTTGAACTGGTATCGACTTATCATTTCCGCATTGATTCTGTCTCGTGCTGCAATGATTTTTTGTTTCATATACCTTGTATTATAGGTTGTCGAAATCGCATAAATCTTTGCTATTCTGTCGAAGATAAAAAAGTATAGCATTCCATTTAAAAAAATAGAAGTGTCCTTGAAATCTCGGAAAACTTTCCACTCACAGGTAAATTATCATGTATAAGATATGGCCGCATCGATGCTGTACAGCCTTTGTGAATACAGTTTTTTTATAACTCTAACAATATCTGTGATCAAAGTTATTGCTTCATCCTGTATATTCTCACAGTTGTAAATTAAGTTTTTTAAACGTTCAACTGTTTTTAAATAGAGGATGAAATGGCAAAGAATAATTAGAGATTGAGTTCTTATGGTGTACATACCTAAAAAGTCTGAAAAAATAAATTTTGAAATTAGATTAATTATATCACAATTTCTCATTTCAATCATGTATTTAACCCTGCAGATAATTTTCATTTTGCTAACAGGATCATTTTAACATGTTTATATGATTAATGTGAAAGAAGACAAAGTTTTAATTGCATATTTTGAAAGGAGCCCACATTAAATGATATCATGTTTTTACATCAACAACTTATTATAAAATTGTCGACATAATTTTATTCATTATTTATCACAAGATTTTGCACTAGCACTATCTATTACACATGAAATTTTACAAGTTATCGAATGAAATCTCTCTCCTAATATAATATATGTGACATTATTAAAAAAAAAGATTATTTCATAAGTAATGATTATTGATTTAAATTTTCATATTATCTTCATATAGCATAATCTTTGTACCCTCTATACTTGCCTGATAAGAATGAAAATTTAAACAAGTAATCAACGAATAACACTGCAATGAACATTAAGTTTTATCAGATACAGTCTATAAAGTTGAAATTTTAATACTGGCCTTAGAAGGACGATATACAATGAATATTTATTATATAAATTTATTTTACGAATGCGTACGTAATTTTGGTCAATGTATGAAGTATTTCGAATGTGCATGGCAACTGTTCAGATTTTGTTAAACCAAAAATTTTTTGTGTATACAGTTTACTTTTTTTCAACAGAATACGTATCATTATTTTTCTGAATATTATTATAAAACTGAACTATTAAATATCTAATTGTAAGGATCAATACTTGGAATACACGTATAAAGGTACATTGCAGGTATTTTAAATTAAAACTGCTCAAATTTAATCAGATTCATTACCCATATGTTATACACTTTTATGATACTGAAGTACTAATGAACATAAGCTACGTGCATTTACAATAAGGAACAATGGTATGCACAACCTGTGATTGTATAAATGTGTTTATTGTATGCAATTGAGAAAATTTATTTTAAGATATATATCTTCGGCAAATGAGGTATTATTGTAATGATTGTGTGCAAATATTTTCAAGTTCAATTAAACGAACTTCTATTGAATTTAGGAAATTAATTATGCTTGGATTTTTGGTGTTCTTGAGCAATAAAGTTCACCCTTAGGTTTGCCTCTATATTAAATACGAAATTTGTTGATGCAATAATGATACAAGTGCATTTTTAATATTTAGGATAGAATAATTTAATGGATTGAGAAATTGTTGACATGTAAACAATAAGTAACCGGATTATCAATGTATTATAATGAACGTATGGTAACAAAATATATTCTGTGAGATTGTCTATTAACAGATTATAAATTGTTGGCATATGTTTATGGTGTCATTGTACTACCTAATAAATACAAATGTGTGTTGTATCTACAAATTCGTGAATAGACTGTATAAACATGTATGTGACCATGCATAAAGAGCGAATACATTCAATGCATTTTAACACATATATCATGCATGCTTTTACCATAAATATTACAAAACAATGTTTCAGAATGTCAATAATTCTGTTTTTCTGATTTTCAGAGTTTACAAAAACTATGCATTTGCAGCATCTCATGAAAATATACACCTCCATATTAATTGTTTAACAGTTTTTTCTATACAAAATTTTTCGTCATAATTCTTATGCAATACAAAATATAAACGAATAATCTTTATACTTAGTTGTATAACGATACATGTACAATTATAATTATTGCATCAATTTGTCCGAAACGCTTTTTCTCATAGAATGTTCACCGAATAGTTATTAAAGGAAAATTGATAAAAAATGAAATCAGAGTGACTTCAAAATGTTTGTCCTTAGTATATTTTAAACAAATTCTGCAGATTCTCTTCATTATTTTTCGTGAAGAGTATCTGTTGTACGTACGTTTTATCATAAAAGTATAGTTAAGTTTATTCTTTGCTTTATTTGCTATGTTTTCATTTTTATTGTATCTGTAACAGAATGTTATTTCTAACTGTACATATTTATTGTCCATATTAAGAATAGAGGGACAATGACATGGACCCGAGTCCTAGACTCTGTTTCAAAATTTTTGAAATATGTTTTGGTCGTTAAAGAAACACGTAGTGCAATGAACATTCGTCTAGGTTCTTTCCATAAATTACAGTCATACAATCGTACCTTGTTTTTGTTTGTTGACTATAAATGAATGTATACAATAATTTACTAAAATCAATTATAACAAGAACATAAGTTATGTATTTCCATGCTTATAATTGGTAACTCCAGTACGACGTACTATTTATACATGATACAATTGTAATTTCCTGTGTGCGTGTGCGTGTGTGATTACGCTAAATAACATGTGTAAATAAATATACGAAACTACTGACTGAAACGAGATCTAATGCTAAGAGAAACGAGGTTCATCTCCTTACAAATAATTTATTAATGGTATATCGATACAACATTTTCATCGTATTGAGAATCATCACAAATATAACGTGTAAAGTGTGTATAATGCATACAAAACACGCGAGAGATCGCGGTATAATTGTAATACATGTGATGTAAACGTTTTCAATCAAATGATCGAGGCTTAGCCGTGGCTATATCGGATATGTCGTGTTCATTTATTATGTAAGTGTGTCGAAAATGTGACTGAGGCGCGTTCTAAGTAAAAACGGAGGACGATCTGCCCTGCATACACCCACACTCGTCGACACGTCGGAATAGCTCTGGACGAGTGAAAGATTACACGTTCAAAAGGGTATTCCTCGTATCCTCTATCAGCGTGATTCGAGCGGCGACAAATTGCTTTATTCACGCGTTATTCTCCCGGGATTAACGAGTCGTTTCTACCGTCATCACTATAAGCCCGTCGTCGGGCGTAAATAAGCTCATTTATCTTTTTGGTATAGACTGACAGTTGGTATCTTAACACGCGAGTACCGTAAATAAATATACATGGATCATACAATATACATTCTGAAAATAAATAGAGTATTTCACAGTTATTGCATAAATCAGTGAGCGCTACTGTAAAATCGAGCGAGGTACGTTCTCACAAAACCGTCTCCTCGCGTGGAAAACATATTCATCATCGAGTTCTTCTTCTTCTTTCCTTTACAGGCAATCATAAGTATCTGTACCATAGCGTGGATTTCGCTCCTTTAGAAATAATCCGGAAAGAAACCCAATTTCTCTTTCCTCAACCGTAATGCAATTTTCCACTGGTCACGAGTGCGCGGTTGCATTTTTGAAAGAATCAAAGATGCCCAGCATCTAAGGCCTTGTTGACGTCGTTGACCAGCAGACCGAGGACGGGTCTGTGTTCAGAGTCCTGTCTGAACACGGAGTCCAGGAAGTCTGGATGCGTTAGGAAGTCGAACACTTGGTCGCATCGATCCTGCGACTTGTCCGTGAGATGCGGCTTTATCAGCACCTGTATCGCGGTTCTGCAGCGTTCCAAGGACTTTGTTAAGTATGCCTTGTCGAAACTGAACTCCAGCTCGTAAAACGACACCACACACATCGCCACTGCTCTCAGAGCGGTCCTTATTTCAGCTAGCTTCCCGTCATCAGCGGCGGTCAGTTGTTGATTGCGTTGCAGCAGACCCACCTATGAAACACATACTATATTATACTTTTGATCAGACCTGGACACTTTTGAAATAACATCATTTGAAATATTATTTCGAATAACCTGTTATTTTATTTGATAATTATTTCGTTTTCGAAATACAATTGTGTTATTTTATTTCAACAAATAATTTTGAAAATAATCATCTTGTATATAAGATAATAAAATAATGAAATACTCATTCAATAGTTCAACCGATGTACTTCAATCGTATCGCGTTTACTTTTCGGACATTATGGTTTTATGCTTGGTGTGTTCATATTCAATTCACACTCTTCTATTTATACGATTCAATGTTACAACTTTTGTTTGAGGAACATCAACCACTTACAGTCTTGGAAAGACGTTTCCTTGAAGAATAACAGCCCCCTTCCGTCTTTCGCACCAGTAGAACGATTATTTTCTTTCGCAACTATATTAGATGGTCTCAGACAAAAATCTCTTACTGATCAGCTTTTTGAAGAGAGAATTTTGCTCAAAGCAAATTGTTGTAAAAATTTCTTGAGACAAAGTCTTTCAGTTGAATTATTTTGATGATTATTTCGTTTGCCAAATTTCAAATAACAAAATAATGAAGTTATTTATTATTTGGAACTGCTATTATTTCAAACAAATCGATATTCTCTGTATTTTCAAATTATAGTATGGAAAATAACGGACTGAAATATTATTTCAAATAGCTATTTTTTACTTTCATTTCAAATAAAATTTGCCCAGGTTTGCTTCTGATACACTTATTTAAGTGTATCTACGCTACTAGTATCCAGAAGAGAGATACCTTGATAGATAACTTAACAATGTTCTTCAAAACTTTTTCAGGCTGTTTCTTGTCGAAGTTAGGATTAGCTTTCGCAGTCCTTTCCATCAGCTTGTAGAGATTGTCCAAGAGCGAAGTGGTGGCGTCGTCTATCAGAAGGGATCTTCCAGCTCCGGTGGACACGACCCTGCCAAGCAGTTTCTTCTGAGCTCGAATACCTAAATCGCGAGCCCGACTTCCTGTGCCTCCGGCAGGATAAGATCCACCGTTCAGTGTAGTCGCCGACTGCATCACTAAAAAATCAAATCGCACGCTCTCTATATCTGCTTGGCGAGATATCAGCTGAATAATGACGGCTCTGTTAAGCGGAAGTGCCCGCAGGCCGACATCGAAGTCCGTATCTCCGAAGACGGTGAAGCTGCGAGACCAAAGCTTTCGGTACTCTCTGATAGTAACGTAAAATTCATGATGAACGATGTGAAAAACTTACCATCAAACATTGGTGGTCGGCTGTTTCCTCTAGGCGATAACGGGATTGTGAATGAAATAAAGAAGTAGTGTTCTGTGAGCGCGGTCGGAACTCAGGCAAAAGTAACTAAAAGAACCAAGGACGTGAAACAGATTGGTGTTTATATATCAGAAAATGTACACGTATATGCGTGGAGCATTCAATGAGTAATGAGAATTTTATTCCTCCTATAAATAGACTTTCTAATTTCATTCTCAAAGAGCTGGTCAGCAGTCTCCACAATCCATTTTCATGGAGGTTGTTTTCAAGAATTCAAAAGAGCTGTTCCAATTTGGAAAATATAATAATTAATGTTGTGCACCGCTCCAAATAAACAATAATAAGCTAAGCGAGATTTAAAAAATGTAGCATTACGGATGAAAAAACTAAAACGTTATAGTATAATTCTCATTGCTGACTGATCACCACATTAAAATTATATGTCGAAGTTGAGTGAACAACATAAAATGATGTTGCAGTAGCTGATGAGATGCTGTAGCCTGTTCCTGTACACAGAAACGGTTCCGAGCGTTATACAATAGAGATCTGTGTACCTTGATTGCAGTCGGTCACGGCTACGAGATGATAGAGCAGCCAGCTCTGCAATTCCATCACTGCTGTACCCCACGCCACCTAAAAAGAAAATAGTAATTAAAAAAGTGGTACTACGATACTCGAATTTTGAAAAGTTGTTCACTTCAACTTCATTGTCATGCTCCAGTTCGCCCAATTACAATACTGTATAATTACAAACCAGTTAGAATGATGATTATAAGCGTGGCAGCTAGAGGATTAAATAGGCTGAAACACACATGCTCACTCATTTGTGTAATTTGTGCCAGTAGCTGAGGTCAAAGCTGATATATTCGAAATTGAACGTACTGTGCGTTGTGGTTTGTTGTCGCGATATAATCTCATATACAGGGTGTTTGAAAAGAAACAAAACCAGTCATTTATATTTCAATCAGTATTATTTTCTGGATGCTCAAAGACTTGTCAACATTCCTTTTATTCATTTTATTTGTTTCTTGAAGGATAATACAATTTTTTCTCACATGTTTGATGATGAGGTGAACGATCAGAGCTGAAAACGCAACACCCTGTATATTCTAGATATATAGTCTTTGACGGTTGGATCGATTTGTAAGGAGCGTCAAGGCAAGCCAGAGACTCTCATTCTCGTTGCTCGAGGTAATAGGGGCAAATGAAAACGAATTTCGAGTGCCTGACAAACATTCATGTTGTGTCCGGTTATTGCAAAATTACTTCCTACATGAGTATAAATTTGCAATATCCGAACACAAAACTTGCAATATCCGAACGTTCTATTATTTGAATAGTATATTGCCTTGCAAGTCGTAGTAGTCATATTCAATATTTAAATTACAATTAATAAAAAATAATTCCCCCTAAAAAAATAATTATTACAAATTTTAAACATTGAATTATTCATGTAATAGAAAAATTGATTTTTTGAGAGGAGAGTTATTTTTGTTTTACATATTGGGTTACATCAGTGGGTTCAATTAATTAGTTTGTATAAAATTTTGAAAAGCTTTAATATTGCAATAATAATGTAACCTAGTATTATGTTAGTATAATTACTTCTATATGATGTATGTTTAAAACAGAATATCATGGCATTCAACGTGTTAACATTCTGTTTATGTTTTAATAAGTGCCAAAATGAATTTTGAGTCAATGCTTCAGCCTTCCAGACAATAAAAATGGCAATAGGAATATTTATTTAACTGACCAGAATCTTGTTAAAAATTGTTACTACTAATGCACCAAAGTAATACAATGGAGACGTCTGAACAGCCTGAAGCATTTATGGCAATTGAAACAAAAGTTCAGATAATTTAAAATTCAAGAGTAATTGTATGCTAGTAAGCTTGTGTAATTATTGGTTGAAAAAACTGCAGAACTCTAAAATTGAAACAAAGAATACCTCCTCTATATTATATTCTAATTTCTTCTTGAAAAACGGAATGATCAACACGGAGAAGAGGAACTTTTTCGAAAAACGATAATAGCCACTGTTAATTCGGATATTAGAAGTTCTACTGTATTGAAAATTGTAAATGAAAGAAATAAAATGGAACGCAGTTAGAATTCCATGCGGCAGAACAGCAGTGTACTATTTGTTTTTCTCCGGCCGATCGATCAATTTCACTGGGCTGCATGCAGAAGCATTTGCGGAATATTCAATTTCCATTGGTCTGAGTAGAGTGGCATAGTGTGCGCGGTGTTATTCGATACCGTTGTAATTACAGATCACCTACATGCTGGCGATTTATTGAACGGTGCGGCTATGTAAGCGTGCGAGCAGAATCGCCGGCCTCCGGAGTTCCCCTGTTGGGACGCGGCGAAATTCCGTTCGAAACGGCTCCTTAATTGATGTATCGAGGGGCACTTGGGCAAGTTGCACGGGAAAACGGGTGATCGATCACGGGACTTTCGCTCTCTTTCCTCAGCCTCGATCCTAACTACGATCGATCGAGTCCACTACACGCGCCAATTAAACGGCCGCTCTTACATTTCGAGCACCCTTTTGCTAACTCAGTAGGCTAACGTATACAGTTATTCAACACTGTACAGCCTGTTCCAGAAGCAACCCACTCGCTTTAACCGATACGAAAAGTTGTTTATAACATTGAAAATATTAATTTTTCGACCTATGTTTATTAGGACTTTTTTCCTCCATTTGACGGGCACTATCTACCCTTAAAGTTCTGAACCCCTTTTTTACCACCCTGGTATAGTGTATGTAATAATATTTATTACAAAGGTGAAATTAAAAATTCTAATTTATTCATATTTTTGGTATTAGTCCATAGTTCACGAGTATAATCTTTCATGAAAATATATCAACATTTTACAACAAAAAATTGCGGAAAAGTATTAACTTTTAACGTATTTTTTAAACAACTGAACTTTTTTTAAATCTGGTCACATGTACGAAATTATCATTAAAAGTATATCAGTCGTATACTTAAATATTTCCTGTACAAGGAATAGTTTTCGAGATAAACGGCAAAATATGTTTTGCAACTCCAACTTTGATAGCTGTTTTCACTCTTCCATTATGGATGATTGCCGATTAAAAAAATACATGTCAAATATTTTTTCGAGTTCTATATTATACCAAAGTTTCATCAAAATCGGTGGGGACCGCTTGCGAAACGTCCCTTATCAGAAAATTTCGAAACGACTAAACTGTTCTGGTGGTACATTTTTGGAAATATGGACCTGCGGTAGATTAGGGCAATTACGTCTTATGATTACGAAGGTAGACGTAGTGCACTAGAAATGGCAAGACGAATAAATGATTGATTGAGGAAAGGAATCATTTCGTGAAAGGACAGTCATAAAGTGCTTCAAAAAATTTCGTTCTGCTGTGTAAAATTCTGAAAGTGAGATAGTGGGCGACCAGATCGTTGGTCAGACCTTGAAGTTTTGCGACAATCGGTGGAGTCTGATGTTCACCAAACCATTCGAGAACTCGTTCAGAAACTCGAAGTCCGTCATGCAACAGTCGTTCGAGGTCTGCAGGAAATCGATAAAGTTAAAAACTTTAGCGCATGAATTGTCGGACGCAAATAGGCAGAATAGCTTCTGTACAGTGTCTTCTCTGCTTCATCAGCAATAAACCGAACATTTTCTGAATCATGTGGTTACATGTCATAAAAGTGGATACTGTACGACACAGACGAAGATCTTCATCATGGTTGAACGCAGGTGAACTTCCACAATCGACTCCAAAACAAGCTCGTCGTTCGAGGAAACTTTTAATTACTCTATGGTGGACACAAAAAGGAATTATTCATTATAGGTTTTTAGAAACTGGAGGAACGACTGCAGCAGAATTAATGAATCGAAAAGGTGAAGCTTTCTGCATGTCACGTTGCACGAATGACGTTGCAAAAATTGCATCAGTTCCAATATCAGGTTCTATCCCATCCTCCATACTCATTAAACCTTTCTCTAATCGATTTTCATTTATTCAGACATTTTGATCACTTTTTTTAAAAATGACCGATTCACAGGTGAAAGGGTTGTGAAAAGTGCTTTCAAAACATTCATGTAGTCAAAGGATACTAATTCCTATCATAAAGGCATAAATGCTTTAGTTAACCGTTGGGAAAGATGTATGTATTTATATGTCACAGTAAAAGTCTCAGCTTCATTACTAGTAAGTGTATACACTTACTTACGGTTTTAAAAAAAAAGTATAAAATACAAATTACTATTTCTAATAGTTTAATATTTGTTATATTAGTAATAGAAATTAAACTTTGACAAAACTGTATTTTGTTTTAAAAAAAAATTTAAAAATGTACTTTTTATTTTTTCCCGGTTTTAAATGTGCCTTTTTCAAATCGTTTAAGTATGTTCAATTGCATAAATATTATCAGTCTATTTATCACACGAAAATAAAACAATAATGTATTGTTTACTTTAAAAATAATGATCTACACCGTGTATATGGTTTCTATGAGATAGATCACACTCAAACTTATAATTAAACAAACAAAGGAAATTAAAGTTTAATTAGAAGAATTTAAAATTTCATTAGGATGACATAATGAAAGTTCTTGTCGAGCTGAATTGATTCAAAGAAACTGTGATGTTCGTGTTCTCTGTTGCTTAATCCGTTCACAGTTTATTCGAAACTATATTCGGGCAAAGTGGAAAGCACCATGCTAACAGCCACTATATTGGCTCGAACGTGATGCCTATGCCAACAAGAATTATTTTAATAATATAGCTGTTTTTCTGTTGATTTTCCTAATCATTTTTACTTTACTCATAAATACGAAACATACGCATCAGTTGCATGTGAATTTAAATTACACTAAATTGAATTTTTTCTCTCAATTACAGTATTACACAATTAAAGTAATTTTAGAATGTATAACATAACTGATCATTTAATTAGCATTTAAAACTGAATTTCATTATAAGTAGTTTCGTTTAATATTTCATGACAAAAGTAAAATCAATAAAACAAACAAATAATCAATAATTCACAGAATAAAAATAAGAAATATTAAACCAGTAAAATTTGGAAAACAAATTGGAAGTTACTCTTTCAAAATTGGGATAAACAAACAGCATTCAAAATTTAGAGTTATAATTGTAGAATGTCCTAAAAAATTTGCCAATGGAAATGTGAAATTAATTCTGGTCGATCATGCTAAATTTAACTGTGAAAGGGTTCAAGAGGATTTTCCTTCATTCGAATATTTTCGAAAGCACTCCCTACTTTCTTTCATGCGATCGATGCTCCAGAAAGAATACCATCCAGGAAATAATATTCGTTTTCTAATATGCAAGTTTCTATTATTTATCGGCGTATGTGCATCGCGCCGAGCAGCTTTGTAATTAACACTTATTATCTGAATTCCATTTCACTGGATCTCGGAAAAACTCGGTTGCGTAAAATGGTGCACGAAGCTGTGTGAAATTTACGGTTTCCGGTACGGGCATAAAAGCACGACAGAAAACTCCATGCTGATGTTTATCTCTGTGAAATCCGTTTTTCTCTCCCGTTTCTGACAGGAACTCGATAAAGAATTTCATTAGTCAGCTGAGTGGCGATATAAATTCATTTTCGATGATCGCCTGGAAACAATGTTTCTTCGTAACCAGGCTCAGGATAGGGCATACATACAAATATCAGGCATTCTCACCTCATCTAAAAACAGGAACCAGATATGTGCAACTGTTGCAACACCAACATCATCATAGAACACAATACAGTCAGTCAAAACAGTGTTTGTACACCGCATTAGAATTTATTTAGCGTTGTATAATTTCTTCGCACTATGAGCTACATTCTCTTGCAAAATATTAAGGTAAACATTCTGATCCATCGATAAATTTGAAACATCCTACTCCCGCGGAATATCAAACCATAACACTGCCAGCTCCATGTGTAAATGTTGGACATCAATTTTGACATTCCATTTGTGTTTTTGACTTTCTCCAAACTCTAGTTCCTCCATTTAAATTAAAAATGTAAAATTTACTTTCATCCTTGGTAACGTGTGTGTATTTTACCGTATTTTACAATTAGCTGAAACTGCATACGTACGCAGCAAATTTTCTCTAAAACTAAGCCACGGATGAAAAAATGTTATTCTATATTGTTGTTTATTTTTTCATAAGGAATCACGCCGTGCCCGCTTGTACATAACTTTCAGCCGCACCCTGTATATGTAACAAATAGTATTATTCTTCTAGTCATGTAAATGATATGTAAGCTGTGGTTACTATACCTTAACAGGGAATGTGACGTTAAATAAATAAATAAAATTAAAATGTTTATCGTTGAAAGCGAAAAGTTGGAATTGAAACGGAAGTGGTATAACTCCGACTCGGAGACTCGTCATCTCTATAATTAGTTATCGGCTTCGTATCATCGCGATACGTCCAAGGACAACTGCCCACATTTTCTGATATGCACTCGTTTTTTAACGCTAATCCTTCGAGCGCGGAATACTTCAAAGCTTTCTGTGGCTGGAATCTTGTTAAACCGCATACCACTTTTCGTTTTCGATTTTCTGAATGAATACGAAAGCAACGCGACGAAAGAAATTCATGGAATTTCGATTACTGAAGTTACGATGGGAATTATAGGATCATATATGCGTAACTATCGGCCAAACGTATAGGACCACCTAGTCCGAAGAGACATTTTATGGCATAAGCCATAAAAGATGATTGCAACGGATTTAATCTTCGACTGGCAGCTTGAAGGATGTACATATTGTGAATTTTTGTTTGATATTGAATAAAGCACATGAAAGAGTAAAAAAAATGAAATTATTTTTATACTTCTTTTAAATAATATTAACCAATCACACATTGAATTCTTCTATTAACAAGAGAATAAAATCATTTAATCAAGTCTGTATATGCACTATCCTGGAAGTTCAATAGTGCTTTTTACTTGCCGTTTCACGCTCTTTAAAATGGCGTTTGAATATTAACCCTTTGTTATCAGCGTCTATTGGTACTTGACAAAGTTGCTCACCGCGTACTGTTGACGCCCATGGGCGTTTTGTACAATGGCTCACTGTATGCAACTGCAGCTCCACCGCATGCAGTGTTCGCCACGTTTCCAAGTAGCCCGCAGTCAAAGGGTTAAAAAATCAGACTTTATTTTTTTATCGAGAGGTGGCCCTATACTCTTGGCCGATAATGTATATCAGGCTATCCCATAAGTAATTTCGTTTTTTATTTTATAAATATACGATCAATAAAAAAGATTTAGTTATTCAAAATTGTTCAACAAATATTTTATTGTACATACAGTTCATGTATGTTAATTTGACAAATAATCTTCCTTTTGGACTTATCAATAAAAATCAGAGTATAATAGCAGAGACATGTAAACAACAATTTTCATAATCAGATGCAGTTTTAGTGAAAAAGTAACACGATAGCGTTAATTAACATGATCCTCGAAGTCCGTGAATCTTGTTGTGCAAGTGGATTTTTAGTTGATACAAAATTCAGTGGTATCGATCGCTTGAAGTTTAAAAGGAATTCCCTGGTTCAAAATAACAATAATTTTTTGAAGATGGGATCAACAAAATATTTGAGGTAGAATAACGCCGCCAAAAAACAATTCTCAATAACCTGAATAATTAATACCAATTATAATCGTTTATTTATATACGCTTGTAGGAATGTTTATAAACGACGTTATTTATTGAACGACCTAATGTTTGACGGAGAAAATAAAGCAAAGAAATTTATCAAACTTATTATATGCGTCCGTAGTTCATGTTGATAACTTTTGGAGGACGTATACAGGATGTTTCATTTATCTTGAGCACCTCAATATTTTCCTTGTTTTTGCCAATATAATATGAATTTCCACTCTGCTTTAAGAAAGTTCTGGCGTTACTGCTTCTAACGTTCTTAAACTAACTTCCAACGTCTCCTTCGTCTCAAAATCATAAACTGAACGATAATTTGTAGCCAAGCCAGAGCTAGTGCCATATTTATCTAATTAATGTCAGACATATACAGTTAAAAAAACCATTTCTTGTAAAATAAACATTCTGGACAGAAATAAAAAAATGTTTAATTTCCCAATATCCTTCAAATTATCATGATTTTTCATTCTGGGTCATTTGAAGGTCAACGTATCATACATGTCTGAAATTTATTCGTCGTCAGTTATAATAATACGATAAAAAAATATGTCATTGCTATTAAAAAACAGTCGAGGACCGTGAGAACTCGAAAAAAAAAAATGATCGTGAGGGAAAAAATCATAAGTCATGATATTTAACGTTCTAAACCAAACAGTTTAGTCCTGGCACAATTTTTTTGTATTGACAAAAGTAACGAAGATATTGAGCTGTTGGAGATAAACGGAACACCCTGTATATGCGTCCATAGCACTCGAAGGGTTTAAGAACGCACGTACGAACAAATTGAGCCCTTCAGTATGAAACTGACGTAAATTACTTTCCTGGAAAAATAGGTTTCAGCTGTTTCGTTTATAAATAAATGTGATATTTTTATGTAGAAAAAATTGATTGTTAATGCCTCTGAATATCCTTTGCTATTGGATCAATAAAAGTTTACTGTAAATATATTTATTTTGAATGTGACATAAGGTGACTTTGCGAAAATTTGATTTTAGATAGATTATGTTATGCAATGGAATTTTTGTACGTCAAAACATGTTAGATCTATGAAATGTGCAGGCAAGTTGGCAACGTTCAAAACAGAGAAAGCAAATATTTGAAAAATTCAAAACGAACTGAAATATCCGAAGATTGAATAACACCATTTCTAATGAAGATGAATAAACTGCAAACGATTATGCAAATATAGGGTCTTAAATGTTGATATTTTTTATTTTAATCGAGTTAAAGAATAAGAACTTTGACAAAAGTGTATTTGGTTTTTCACTTTTTATAAACTGTATTTTATATTTCACCTATATTATTAAATGTACATTTCTTACGTATTTCAATATTTAAAACTGCATAAACATCCACAGTCTAATGTTGAGTAACCTTGAATATTAAATACTTATACATACTATATGATCCACTTGTGAATTGATCAAGTATAGATTATTCAAATCGATACAGACCTTTAGTACTACTAAAATTTTGATTTTAAAATCGACAAGTCTCTTTACTAGTATGTATAAAAAAAAGATTGATTCGTTGATATCCATAGAAAACTAATTATAAATACTCGAGATAGCAAAGACGATATAAATTTCCCCCTAGTAAGCGATATTTTTAGAAGCATTCAAATGCAAAACCTTAGATAACTGAAAATAGGAAAAGAGTGAGTTATGCCACTCTCAGGATAAGCTCAATCCAATTCGCCGTATGTGCACCCCCGTCCATAAGTATTAGGACACATATCAAATTTGAAATACATCTGAATAAGGTTATAAAATCACTGAAAAATTCGATCAGACATTGACTTATTCCATAATTTATATCACAGAGATATCGTATATTCAATACTATATCACAAGTCCCAACGTGGAAATTAATTGAAAATCGAATCATTGCATTAAGAGGGTATTCGCTTGTTTGGGAACCAAAAAATCGAATTTTTTTTTCACGTATTAATTTTCTACGATTCTTCTTGAAAACTACATTTTCTGTAGTTTTTCTCGAAACTACATTTTCCAAAGGGTGCGCATGATATCTCGAAATCTAATAGTCTGATTTGAAAGAAACAAAGTGCATTCGATTAGTGAAGGAATCCATTATCGTCTCTACTAGAATTGTAAAAATCTATTAACATTTTCTAATTTTTTTGTTAGATTGAAGCTTAAAAAATTCGTACAAAAGTAAACTTCTACGTTTATCGCGTTATCATATTTTTGTACGTTATCAGATATAAATGATTCTAGTAGAGACGATAATGGAAACCTTCTTGAACATAAAAATAACTTTGTTTTTCGTTTCAAATTGACACGAAAGACGCAATCGTGCGCACCGTCACTGAACGTCCGTTCAGCCTGACCAAGATCAAACCACTGTTACGTCAAAAGTATTGATTTCTTTTAAGCCAAATTTTTTATACGTCATATGTAAAAGCTAGTAAAAACACTGTAAAAAGATTAAAGTTATGCAGTCTTTTCCTCTGTTAAAAAAAAAATCACGAATGTTACCTATTTTTGGTGCCCTGAAAAGCGAACACCCCCTTAACCCTTTGACTCCGGGCTACTTAGAAACGAGGCGATCGTTGTATGCGACCGAACTGCTATTGGATTTCGAGTCGTGGAATGGAGTACAACACTTTTAACCCTTTGCACTCCAAGCATTTTTTTATACGATTGACTAGCAACTCCACCATACTTTTGTAGTGTATCTTTTGAAATGTTTATGAATTCATTTACTTAGTTTTACGTATTAAGAAATATTTCATTTTTGCCATGGCATATAAAAATTAGTAGATAAAATTGACAAACCAATGGAGTGCCTGAGAGGCATACTTGGAGTGGAACGTTTGCAATTGTCTGTGACTAACGGGCATACTTGGAGTGCAAAGGGTTATAATCGAAAAAGAGGTTTATTCTGCTATACGTTATGGCGTTGCACAAGAATCTGATTGAATTCGCAAATTCCTAAGCAGATATGTAGTATCTTAAGGAAAGGGAAGGGGTATGGATGACCAGCTTTGACGAATTCGGCCCTTGATGACTAAGGGTAGCGTTCGTTTGGAGACAGTGTTCGATTCGGAAAGTTTTGCGTCAACAAGTTGACTCAGTGTAGACAATGAGTTGGACATAGTCATAGATAAAAGTGGTTGGTCATTCAACACTAGCAATATTACATATTTCAGCAATATTACACAGAAGGCCAATGCACCGAACGCCCATGGGCGTCGATAGGTCGCGGTGAGCGGTCCTCTCAGGCGCTGATAGCAGTCAAAGGATTAATAGAGCTCGTTAATTTTTCTTTACGGTTTTCACCAACTTTGGCATTCTACTTGTGAGTTTCTCATTTCTGACAATATTTATTTATTCATTTACTTATATATGGGACAAGCCCTTTAGTACAATAGTTTAACATTAGCATAACTCAAACATAAGCATCATATATGTATACTTAGACTAAATTGTGCTATGGTCGCTCAATAGAAGCCGAAATAAGCGTGCGTTTAAACGACGATAATGGTGTCGGGAAAAGGTTAACTGAGTCTGGTAAACTATTAGTCGAGCTACAGATTCTTGTTATAGGATCCAGGTGCAAAAGATTAGTTCGAAACAAAGCTGTTCGAAAAAGAGAAATATTACGTAGAGACCGAGGACTCACATTTAGATTTATCAGTTCTAGGACATTGGAACAGTTAATGATGCCATTCAAGATTTTATAAAGAAAAATCTGCTCAGCAATTTGCCTACGAGTTTGTAGCGTTTGTAGGTTGAGATGCGCTAATATGGGATCGTAATTATGACAAGTTTTTTGCATGTTGTAACCAAGAAGGAAAGTAGCAAATCTGAGAAATTTGTACTAGATTCTTTCTAAGGATGTAATGTATTTGGTGGTATACGGAGACCAGAGGATAGTGCAGTATTCAAGGTGAGGACGAATTATGAATGTATAGAGAGTCTTCAGAGTCTTAGGATTATTGAAATTAGAAGCGACTCGTGAATATTATCATTTGCCCCATTTCATTTGCAGGTAGTTCCACAAAGCAGATTTTAATTTTGTGCTAGTTAGTCATATTTTTTAATCCAGTTCATTCCAGATTTTCTTAATTGGGTTGAAATCGGAAGATTGGGAAGGCCAGTGCTTGATTTTTATTTATTACTCAGTTGCAAATGTTTTAAATATTTTTTGCAAATCTTTGCAGTAATACAGGTAAAGTATCGTATTTCCTTAACCCTCAACCGTCCCTTATGCCAATTTGACACATTTTTCTCGCAAACACGCGATACATGTGAGAAAACAGTACGCCTTGCACATCGCTTTACTACGCTTTATTAACTGTGAACGATGTGAACAATCTTATGGCTGAATGTACAGAATTTTTTTTTATTTTCAATAAAAAGAGTTTGCAAATTTAACTGTTTATCTTTTCATTATATAGATTTTTTATGATTGTGTCAATTTGACAGCAAAGGACAAATTAAGTTGTGAAAATGGGAGACGATTGAGGATTAACAGTCCAGAAAAAATTGTATTTATTTAAACGAATTTATAGCAGTTAACCCATTGCCGCAAATGGCGGCTACAGCCGTCAGATTTTTGTTGATATGCTGGCAAATGACGGCTATAACAGTCATCTTGCAGCAACAAAGGATCATTTAAAAAAAAAGTGGTTCTGAGGCCGATCTAGAAAAAAAAAGTGCGTCTATGGGTTAAACAAAATACTGTTAAAAAGAAAATGAGGCACAGATGAGGGTTAACGGAAATGGAAAGTGTCCTGAAACTTGTAGACAGTAGTGTACGAGCTCGAAGGTTTTTTTTCTTCTCCGAAGGTTGAAATAACGACTCGTGTCGTTCTCATAGGCCGATTTCGGACCGGGAACAACCCCCTCCCTTCCGTATTTCACCCCTCGATATTTCCTTAACGTTCTTCTCGTTCCTCTCGGAAAGATGCAGCTGTCACGGCGACAGCTGTGCAACTGGCACGGACCTCCTTGTTAAACTGAGCATCTTGTCTGAGAATATACCCAACACCTGCCCCTCATACAACGTGCCCGGGCTCACGTACGCACGCACACGTTGCAAACGAGCACGTGGTCGCACGGGCAAACTTACGAGACGGATTATTATACTTCGTCTACAAAGGTAGCATGTTCTTCTGTTAAATACAACTTTTCGGGGGACCTCTGTCTCCGTCAACGTGTAACCGTACTTTATTTATTTCCAGTTATCTATATGCTACAGTAAATGTGTATCTCATAGTATGTACATAGAAGTACCAACTTCGGTAAATGTATACATTTACTTATAGTTTTGAAAAAGTATAAAATAAGAATTACTATTCCTAATAAATATATACGCTTAGTAAACACTTTCGTAAAAGCATATTAAGCATATCAATTTTTGTACGAATTACATACAGGGTGTCCCTAAAGTAACCATCTATTTTGCAAAATCAGAAGTATAAAAAAACACCTTCATGACGTATACAGGATGTTCCAGGTTTTTTCCACTAAGCTGTGTCATTATATTCTACGAGAACCAATAAACAAGAAATGTTATACAAATGTATGTTCAGCAATGCTCTGTAAAGGAATTATAACAAGAATATGAAATGTGCAGTGAAGGTCTAATCAAAGAATTAAAAATGTATTTAGTAAACTGAAACAGTATCAAGACAAAATTCGTATGATAGTAAATGCATTTGGATTGATCAAAATAGTCGCCATTTTGAAATGCAACAATAGTAACAGCTTATTAATAGATTATGGATATTTTTGCAATTCAGTATACAAAAACTCGTGGCAAACGTATATTTCATAAAGCAGGTGAAAGAGGAAATAAATTATTGAAATATTTAAGGGGCATCTGCAATCTAAGGATTAACAAAAATGATACTGATTATCTACGTCAATTTCAATGATTAAACATAGCTTTATAAATAAATTAGATAAATTATATCGAACTACCCTCACATTGCAAGATACTGTCGTTATATGTCATATTTTTCTTATACCTTTTTAACAAAGCATTTATCGGCGTATGTTTGTATAACATTTTTTGCTTGTTTCTATTCATAGAACATAATGGTATAGTTTGTCGGTAAAAACCTGGGACACCCTATATAACTATAGACTTAAAGAAAATATATCTATTTGAAAAGAAATATCGAGAAAAATATAATCATCGTCAGTGATATGGGTCTGAAGAGAAAATATAAAACATTAACAAAAAAATATGGGAAGCACTTGGGAAATTTAAATATGTAAGTATTGTATAGAAATGTGCATACAATTATGCCAATATAACAATTTTTTAGATTCTTTTCTGTTTCATCAAAATACGTGGTTACTTTAGGGACATCGTGTATTTGGTTTGGTTGGGTTAGTTATGTAGGTTATATAGATTATTAACCTTTTGAGGATGATGAATGCATATACAAGGTGTTCAGAAAAAGGGTCTAAGACTTTAGGTGCTTATAGTAATCAACATATGTAGGTGCTAAAATCAATCCATTTCTATCAACCGACATACATTTTCAAATATTCCTTCTGTATCTCTTATTGTATAGCATGCATTTTCTATTCGTTGTCGTAATTCCACCACGTTATTTATTTTTGTTTGTTCTTATTTTCTTTTCTTCTTTTAAACCCTTACGATATTAAACGCTCGTAAATATAAAAGTTGATTTTACATCGAAAGGATTGATTTTAGGGCCTACATGTATGTTGATTAAACATTTTTTACTACACTTGGTGAGTACTGTAAGCACATCAAGTCTTAGACCTCCTTTTTTTTAACACCCTGTATGTATTCAATAAAATCGTTCACCGTGTGCTACGGATCACCATACTAGTCTAAGCACAGATGTTTATTGTGCGTTGTAAATTTTCATATCAATATCTCAATTAATTTAAAAGACAATTTGAAGAAAACGATCAATAGTTTGTCCCATTTTCTGAAACTGCCTCAGGTAACAGGTCGTTGTCCATAGTAAAAGCGCCTCATTGATAAAGTGTTAAGAACGCTATAGTGAATTGTTAGATACCTCCAAAGTTTCTTCATCAACTAACAATAAGCTTGTAAAAGTCAAAGCGTAGTCACGGT
The DNA here is from genome assembly GCA_916610135.2 of Macropis europaea. Classification (NCBI taxonomy): domain Eukaryota; kingdom Metazoa; phylum Arthropoda; class Insecta; order Hymenoptera; family Melittidae; genus Macropis; species Macropis europaea. Next base: position 52,187,517 of record OU744343.1, on the reverse strand, counting down.
CCTCAAGGACCTATCTGACCCTTGTGCCTCCAAGGGAAACTTTCTCCCTTCTTTAAGGCAGAGACACTTTCTTTTTTCCAAGCTTTTGAGCCACAATTTTTCTAACAAAGGGAGCGTAAGACCTTCAGAACACCGATTTGGTCCAAACTTTGCACAATTATAGGAGATCTCAGAAATAACAATTTAGCAAAGTCGTAGCCCGTACCTCTCCGAAATAAGGGAGAAATGCGCCACCTATACCAAACAGTATTAATATTTATGATTTTACTGTAACATAAATAAAGCTAGTTAAGGAAGAGTTCAAGATTTCAGAAGCATATAATATTTGCAAGAAAGAAAGAAAAATGTGCAATCAATATAGGTCTTAAAGTTAACCCTTCACGTGTTATGACCGCTTAAAAATGCGCCATAGATTGATGTAGTCCGTTCTAGCGACCTTCCGCACATACCGCACGGAGTATAGCAATATATCGAACACAAGTGACAGTAAAATTACAGAAATTATTTTATAACCTATCAGACATTTTTCGATCCTCTCTGCAAGACATAGTCCCAAAGTCTTGAACCGTGTTTCAACACCCTGTGGATTCACTCTGTTGCATGCGTGCGATGAGTCAGAGTTTGGCAATAGCTAATTCGTTTTCCCCGTCTTGTATCTCTCTTTCTCTCGCATGCGGCTTAATGATACTTTGTTACATCCTGTTTCGAAGTTGCTCAGATTAATAAAGATTTCAAAAAACTTTCCCAGCGATTTCATTTCAAGTCTAGAAGTTATAATCTCGTTCATTCCATTAACTCGTAATGAAGTTACCGAGAAACTTTTACGTACAATTCGAATTTCTTATCGTGTACTACGAGCGAATCCTTGTCGCGATCGAAGTCGTCCGCTTCGTTTCGTTTTATCGAATTTCGTCGTACCGATTTAAAGGGTACGGGAGAAGAAAGCGTATAGTCTCTTTTAGATAACGTCACAGAAGATGGATTTTTCTATCAGACAAGTTTTATCGAGTTTCCTGGATTATTTCACAGTGACTAACGTAGAAACAGTGACTCACGGAGTCGATCAAATGATTAGTTGACTTCAACTTTAATTTATTTATCGCTTTTGTGTGGTATTATTCATCGAAGCAAAGGTATGACATTTATAAGAAATTGCATTTCAGATATACCTTGAAAACTTGTAGATCATCTATTGCGCCCGAATCAACCCTTTGACTGGTAATAGCGCCTATAAGCGCTTGAAATAGCCACCCATCGTGTACTGTTGACGCCCATAGGCGTTCAGTGCAATGGCTCGTTATGTCCTACTGTAGCTCGGCCGCACGCAGCGTCCCGTCTCGTTTCCAAGTAGCCGCAATCAAAGGGTCGAAGAAGAAACGTAATTATGGAAACATTTGATCAATTTCGTGAGTCACTGTAAATAAGTTGCACTATATATGTGGCGGTTGTTTTCTCTCCACAGAGAAAAATTCTACAAATACAGTGTTCTACGGTTGGCTGGAAGTCCTCGGTTTCGAATGCTCTTCCAGTCAACCGTGGAACACTGTATTTGAAATTGTGTACAAGAATATACAGGGTGGGCGAAAAAGGACCGAACAGTTTAATTTGAAATATCTCTTTAAGAAGCCAGTTTTCAGTGCTGTTCATTTTAAAAAATAATTGTCACCAAGAACGAAATTTTTTGGTGCCATTTTGAAAATTACAGTGTCGTTTGAGAATAATAGTTTATTTAACTAATGAAAGAGTTTTTTTAATAAGTTTATGGTACCAAACCAACAAAAGTGTGACTGAAACAGTAAGCAGATGGTCTTCGATTCACAAAGATCTACCTAAGACACCTAATTGTAAGTCAAATTTATTTGAATTAAAAGATGCAATTTCCAACGAGTTCCAAACGATTACAAGCAATATATTGGCCAAAGTTATTGAAAATTTCGAACTGCGTTTGCATGTCACAGCCACGAAAGGAAATCAGTTTGAAAATTTGATAAATCAATTTCCTATTAATAGTTAACTGTAATTCAGTTTATACTTTTTTAATATTCAAAGTTATTTGAATTTAAAGTGTTCGATCCATTATTGTCCACCCTATAATTGCTATCTACCAATTCGTATAAAAATATTTAACCACTTTTTCATTGACTCCGCACTTTCATTCTAAGGAGCCTTATGTACTTTGAAAAGGTCAAGAGATTCTCTAGCAACTGGCACTGTAACCTCATTTTGAAAAAAAAAATTATATTGCGTCTTCTTCCCCTGTACCCTTCATTTGTCACTGTAACTCATAGAAATACCGACATTAGCCTACAAATTGTAATTCATTTTGTTTCATTCGAACCTTCCGGCGATCATCTCGCCGGTGCCTGTCTTTCAAACAGGTAGCATACTCAAGGCCGAAGGCACTCGACCAAAGGCGTGCCGGAAAAATGAAATTTCAAGTTACACCAACAACCTGTCGCACGAGCCATCGCGAGCAGCTTATTTGCATAAGCTAATTATCATTATCGAATAATCGTACGCATGCTGTACAGGGTGTTCCGAAATTGACGTTATGACTTTCCTGCACGGCAAGCACGCACAACTCGTCGCCCGCGGAGCAATTACTTTCTTGACGGGTAAACACTGATGCAGACACAAAGCCACGTCTCCTGCTGACTACAGGATCACATAATCGAGAGTCTGCCGTTTCAAAAAACCGGGTTGATCGTATTGATTTAATGTTCCCGCGACACAAAACGCACCACCATGCGATTTTTTGTCTGCAAGAGGCGTGGCTTAGCGCCTGTTTAAGCAAGGAATCAACTGCACCGCGGGCGATGTGTTGAGCGTGCCTGGTATATTGTACACAAGGTGTCCCAGTAATCGTGGTACATCCGAAAAGGAGGTGGCTACTCACGGAAAAATAAGTCAAAAATATCAAATAGAATTTGTTCATATTTGATGTGGACTAAAAGAATCACACACGCCTTCAAGCAATTAAAACTTCGATATTGCTTATTGATAGTGTCATTTTATAATTTTCTTATAAATCGAGTAAAAATTTTCATTCAACGACAAAGATTTTCAACAACTTGCACTTTAATATAAATGCTAATTATTAGAATTATACAGGGTCAATTAAATGCAGTGAATGATACAATATTAATTAATCAATGCAATGAGAAATTGAAATGTAATATGAACAGAATGTAGCACATGCCCGTAATATTACTGCGGTCCGTGCAGAGAACGCCCATGGGCGTTCAAGCATCGTACTCAATGAATAAGCTCATTGATCTTCCGCACAGGAAGTAAGGAAGTACCCAGCCAACTTTTAAATTTAATTTACCCGAAAACGGAGCCTTATATGACAAAATTTTATTCTACATTTTCGTTTTCTTCTTTCATCTAGAATCACCACACACTCGGTTAAACTACTCGTCCCGACACAACCTGTATACAGGGTGAGTCACGCAGTTGGTGCGGCTTATAACTCCAGTTTGATTCAAGATAAGAAAATGTTATAAAGGAAAACGTTGAATGGTATAAGAATGTCTATTTTTCTATAAACTGAGCTTTTTTATAAGTGCAACAATGCACCTAAAAAATACAAATGCATTGCCTTTTAAGTGGAAATGCATATTTTCTTCACGTGGATCGATTCTTCGGAATATTCTGCATAAAAAAGTATTAGGATGTATACCTTTTAACGTTGTCGTCCCCACCCCTTAACGACGCAAGCATTTGAAATAGAGATTGACTTTAAGTCAAATGAAAGATTTGAAATAAAAAGTTATAACAAATTGTTCGAATTTAACACATTGTCGGCCGCTGTCACGTATGCGTGATTTCGTTAGCCAGCGGTTATCGGTCGGCATCACGAAAATGTGACTTTAAGACGTACAACAATTATTTCAGGCCGCGAATTCGATGTTCGTATACTAATATGTACTGACTGCTATTCAAAACTGTTGCGTCCACTGCTCGCGTGTTTCAATTGTAGAAAAAGTTTGAAAGTAAAATAAATATACTGTAATTACTTATTATGCTACGAATGACTTCGTAAATGTCGCCGGCGGCAAACTTAAGGCGATGCGAAAAATGTGCGGCCGTCGAAGTGTTAACTAGCAACCACGTTCGATTCTGTAATGAAAAACGTAAAACAACGGTTCGTTAAATGATTATTACGTCAAGGTAGAAGAATTGAACGTCTCCTATAATATGGCATACTTTACATTAAAAAACATGAAATATTTTTCGAAATATTGATTTTGTAACAATGTGCCCTAATATTTTTTTATGCAGAATATGCAGTTCCTTTTAAAAAAAAACAATTCATTTGCATTTTTTAGGCGTATCGTTCCACTTATAAAGAAACTGAGCTTATAGAAAAATATAAATTCTTATAACATTCAACTTTTTCCTGTACAATTTTCTCTTATTTCGAACCAAACTCGAGTCATAAACCGTTCCAATTTATATGTATTGACATGATGGTTTTTTAAGACACCCTGTATACGTCGCGTGGGAGTTAGCAGAACACCGCTGAAAAAGCTGCGCTGGTTTTGCTGGTAATTAGAAACAGGCGGTGCATGCTGATACAACAGCCTCATTCATTGCACCGTTTACTCGTTAACGTTCCCTATTTACGGGCCAGCGACCGTCAACAGGCAAAAGCACAATTTAGTCGAAAAAAAAAAAGAGAACTTTCTGCTCTCGCGTCGGCTCCCCCTCTTGTGCCTTCGACCGCGTGCATGAAAATCCGTGCACCGTGGAAAATTTCACGCCGTACCGATAATCGATTAATTCGCGATACCTTCAAAAGCCTTTGCCCGTCTGTCTAAATATACACGACCGCCCCGCTTCTATCATTCCATTAGACTGCTGGTGTTGTTGTTGTATCGAGCGCGTTTTCAACATGACAGATGCACGCACGCGTTTGTAATTAAGTTACAGGCTTCCGTTCGGCCATGACTAAATGACGCAATTTAGCAGACTCATCGATTTTGCGAAACTCTCCTCTTCTCGTCATATTTGTAACCAACACGCTGGTTTACGGGTTTTTCTACTAACGAGTGTTCGTTTTCTCTCGTCTCCAAATCCACGATCGAAATGGCAGACGTAGCTTTCTTATTTCCTTATCGAATTTCGTAGAAACATTTTTGGCGCCAGATCATTGAGCACCGTCCCAACTATGTTTACGAGGTATTAAATACTAGGACAATTCTAATTGAATGAAATAATGCTAGATACACGATATTTCTTCAGATTGTACATTTTTGGAAGTGCTGAGCCTCCAACTGGTTTGACCACTACATCTAAACGTCGATAAGCCTACTGCAATAAGATTTTCGAGTAGACATGCATACAGAAGTTCATTAATTCTGTGGAAGTTTTCGAGCGAACATTCCTCGGTCACATGTTTAGCCAAGGACGAGTTTACCTCGACTCCTAGACAAATCCATTTCGGGCGAATGGCTTCCGGCTCTGTTGGAATTAATTTAAATTTTGGGCGCGCACTAACCTCTGCTGATGTTCTGGGCCGCGAATGCAACCCCGACACTCGACGACAAAGTTTCTCTTTCCCAACGACCGCAGGAACGATATTGTTCTATTGTATCCGTGTCTCGTTCTCTTGCACGTAATTTCACCGGTGGAACGAAGTTTGCAGAACGTTTCGCCGATGCGAGCGCGAGTCACGAGTTCGCGATTCAAGAGTAGAAAAAAATGAGAAAAAGGGAATTGCACCGGCTACGAGAGACACACGCACACACACCGTGTCTTCGAACGAACGAACGGACGTCGTCTGTTGTGGTCTCTGCGTACCCACCCCGGTTACCATGGAATCATCGGTCGACGAAGTGGGGCGCCCCCTACGTCCGTGCAACTTTCCGGTGTCAAGGAGATTCCTTCTTCTGTTAGTATACGCTCGTCCGCCGTCGAGGTCGTTGCAGTCAAACTTTCGTGAATGCTAGCAACCAATTGCAACATTTTTTGCGAGAGTTTACGTCAGCGTCGATCTAGACACGCATGAAGGCTCGTATACATGGCGACACTTTTGTGTCTAGATCAAATGTATACACGGAGTAACGGCGTATGTACAGTCCCCTAAACTAGTGTGTCTTAGACTTCCAATAATAACTCAAGCTTGAGTCTAGCTTCAGTCTATTTGAGAGTCGTGTAGACACACACGACACTTCCTGCTACAACTCGATTTCCACACGGGTGTGCATCCGACACGTTTATGTCTAGCCGCAAAAATTGCGATACGTGTGGACAGCACGGCCACTGCTCTAGACATAAGTGCCGTCTCTAGGTATCACCGTGTATACGGGCCTTGACATCAACTGTCACATACAAACTGAACTTGCTAGCTTCATTCTCAGGCGTGTCTACGCTGACATCAACTCTCGCAAAAAATGTCGCAAATTATTATTTGCTCCACTGTCCACGAGGTTTAAGCAGACACTTGCGCCAGTTTTCTCTTTTTAGACTTCTTTCGACCACAAAATCAATGTTTATGCAATTATCGACGTTTATGCACTTATCAAAATATGCAATCTCCACTGATGAATCACTTGTTTCGTAGCGGGATGGATATACACGAAAATGCATGAGTATATGTGACTTGGAAAAGCGAAACGAAACACAAGAAAGATAGTTATACAGGATGTTTCCAAATCGGTGGTGCAACCAGAAAAGGGGTGAAACTACATACAAAAATAAGTCGAAAATGTAGAGGACATTCTTTTGTACGAAACTTTATTTCTCAATAAATCGATATTTATTCGAACGTATTTTTGTACGAAACTTTATTTCTGAATACATCGATATTGAAGATTCGTCGAGTACCCGTACACTTGACTATACTGTAGACTAGTTTCTGTTACGTTTGTGCTTATAAGCACCAATGTCATGGCTTGTTCATTATTTCCGATTCAGACTCCCAGTCTTTGTTATTCTATCGATTACTTGTTTTTACTTTTATTTAAATGTTGATAATTTATTATGTAATGTAATTAATCCAAACAGCAATACAGGCACTGCAGTGATATTTGTTAGACATAGGCGAAAGTGAGATCCTCTGTAAGTGTACTCGTACTCGACGAATCTTCAACATTGATTTAATCCAAAATGAAGTTTGGTATAAAAAAATATTACTCTACATTTTCGACTTACTTTTTCATGTAGATTCAGCTCTTTTTGGATTGTACCATCAGTTCCGAAACATCTTTTATTTTAATAGTATAATATAAGTTACTGTTAATAACTTATTTGTCAGTCGTTGTATGGCCTGATTTAGAATGCGGTGGTCAATCAGCCGAATGTGCATAAAACATGCGAGATATATGCACACAATATGCAATGTGCACAAAATATGTACAGTGTTCCACGGTTGGTTGAAAGAGCATTCTGGATCGAGAACTTCCAGCCAACCGAGGTCGGGCAAGTTATCATTGCCTTCTTGAGCTACGCTCATAAATATTGTGTTCGAGGAGGCGATGCCAACTTTCCCTACCTTGGATGGCTGAAAGTTCTCAGCCCCAAATGCTCCTCCAGTCCACCGTGGAACACTGTACTATGCAAAAGAAAAAATATATCTTCAAAACCGTCTAATGACAAAACAAATTTCTGTCTACGTCCCACTTTTTTACTTATTTTCTATAAAAATATGCATTTGCATAAACATCGGTAGTCTAGTGACTACTCGCTATAAGTACAAAGGTATTGTAATTACATACTACAATAATGCCTTCCACATTGACCCTGTTAGTGCTCCGCTCACACTATCCACTATGCTATTCCTACGCCTATGTCACAGTCAGTCAAGCGTGTGATTTGTGTAATGCGAGACGCGGCAGCGGTTCTTTTGACGACAGTTCACGGCTTGGCAGTTCATAATACAATAACATAACTTTTTTAATTTTACTTTTTTTATCTGAAAATTTGTTTAACATATTGGTGAGATTTTTCCGATTAAAATGACATCAAACACGATATAATTTGAACCACATTTACTTATTTCATACTTATTGTATAACACATTTTGCGCCATTATCGCCTTGATTACATTAAAAAGTGGGTTGTTAGTCACGTTTGAAATAATAATAGTATAATATTTCTAATACACTATAAATTACAGAACTGTAATGTAGTAAAATATTCTACATTAAATTATCAATGAGATGATATGTGTATAAATATGTAATAGACTTCACACACAAAAAGTTTTGGATCATTTAACGTGGCTGAAAAATTTGTCGAGTTTCAAATAGCCCGTGATTTAGGGGGGGTTTAAGTCAACATTTTGCTGGTTTCGAATTTGTTTAAAAAATACGGACCTTTGAATTTTCCATTTTTTGCCTATTTTCACGAAAGCAGACTAATATATTTGAACTTAATTTTGTAATATTCAAAATTATAAACAAATTTTCGAAGAATCAGTGTCATTTTTCTTTGACACATATGACTTAACTTCCTTGCACTTGGCACGTGCAGCCAAAGGACAATGTTAAAAATACGCAAGTTTTGGTACTCATCACCAAAGAAAAATTCATTCACAATATGATTCTACACGTTCCAAGGAATCAAAAAGTCATTTTGTCAAAAATAATAGAAAAGTTGTGAAAAATGAAAAAAAAATGTTGACAAATTTTTAAAACTTTTCCGAAAATTTTGCTGAGTTGAAAAATGTAATTGTTATTCGGTACATATGTAGTCTTAAACAGACTGTACCTCCACATCCGTCAAACGTAGGCTGTTCCCCCACGTCCGTAAAATGTAGGCTTGCTTCTCTCACACTGTCCATCAAACCTAGGCTGTTCCCCCACATTATCGAGGCACAGCTTACATTCGGCGGACAATGTGTAGAGATATTTCATTTATTTTGCTAGCAATCCGTTTTTGTAATTCATTCGAAGCGATAATGCAATGAGTTACTCGATAAGTATTAATAAGTAAATGTGATCCAAATTATATCATGTCTGGTCTCATTTTGATCAGAACAATCTCATCAATATGTTATAAACTTTTTCACACAGAAAAGGTTAAAAATAAAAAGTTTAAGTGTCGTCTTTATTATAACATTTGGTACGCGGGTCTTTAAATCTCTCGGTTGCCTCGACTATCATTCCATCCTTCTCTTTTATTCGCTGTCCTTTTCTTTGTTCGGCGAACTTCAAAGGCGAGCTGCAAGGCTGAAAATGTAGTCTCGGTATGCCCAAACTGTTCCTATTCGATTCCGAGCTGAGGGCCAATGTGGGAAGCTTTACTGTATGTATATACTTACCTGTAGTACGAAGGGTAAGCCTGCTTTACCAGTCGTAAGACCAAAGACTGTAACGCTCAAGATAAAAATGTGATTTGTTATGTCAAGTTGTTATAACATAAGATAAGTATACTTATTTTTGTAACATGTTATGTTTTTGTAATTCAAAGCCAGGTTTAAAGAAGGTCGTTGTGTCCACGAACATAAGGGGACTACTGTCGTAGAGATACAGCAAAAAAATGTTCACCACATCTGTCTGCACACGTTTACTCGATGCATTAAAAATAACAGACAGTTACGTTCCAATGTTAGATGACTCAACTTATATAATTAGAACCGAGAACCCGGGGTATTTGGGTACTGTAATATCCGGGGCCTACCCGTAACATCCGATGTGACCCGAGTAGACCGGATAAAGTCAAATACGGGGATTACCCGAGACATTTGTAATTAAAATTAAAAAATTTATTAATGTATACACAACAAAAAAGTTTCGTATATCTTATACTTGCTTGTGCAGATAACAAAATGTTTTATACATAAATAAAGAAGTTTTGTATCTGTTACACGGGTAACTCCCATCTTTTCAGTTATTTCCTGGGTGTTAGGATATTCGAGCTATCCGGGTATTAACAGCTCTAGCATGGACAAATTTTATACTACATTTTGATCTTTTTATTTATTATACGAAAAATAAATCATTTTAAGATCCATATTCACTATTGTTGAGACACATTGACTAGGCACTGCAAGGTCTCTTCCTCTTTTGTGTTCTAGCGCACAATGTCCAATATTTTCACTTTTATTCTAAGTTTTAAAATGATGAGACTTTCAAAGAACGTCTTCATTCAAATGAGAAGCGATCTTGAACAACGTTACTAGCATGAAGTAATTTTTGTTTTCAGGAACATTTGCCGCAACAGTTTAAAATAAAATAATAACGTTTAATTCTGTTGTCGCTACTCATTTGGAAAAACAAACCCGAAAACGACATCCGTCTTAAATATCTTTATTTATACAAACTAAAAGAACACTTTCTTGAAAATTTCGTTTGATTACCATGATGAAGGATAGTAATTCGATAAACTATTACATTCGTTTTTTCCTTTTATTAGAACTTCTGAAATCTATGTATAATGACGCTTGAATTAAACTATTAGGTTTCTTCTCACGTCTAATATTTAATGTATTCTTCAACGAGTGTCTGGATGGAAACAAAGTATTGCATCACAAAATCATTACATTCTTTTGTTAATTGACGTTTTTAGAATAACGGTTCCTAGTACAGAGAATCCGTGAGAAGTGTATAAACAGGACTCATGAGAAAACGCGGAAGTGTTGTTTCTTTCTTGTATTTTTACTCTGTGCGCTTGATATGGTACTCTATTATTGCGAATATTTCGTATAAGTACTAATTACATTGCCATACTTCATGGATTTTTAATAAATGCTGATAAGCTCGATCAGAGATATTAAGAGGAGCATTTATTGTCCGTAAACTGGTTTCCCCCAAGAGACTTAAACCGCATAAACCTGAAAAATCGAATACACATATTACACATTGTTTCTGTATCTTGAAAAAATGTTAATGTATTATAGTAATTTTACTTGTTACATACCTAAATATGTATGAAGGGGGTCTGGCTGAGAATTAGCAAACTTTGCAAACCCTCCCACAAGATTATCTTGAGTATCAAGGAGGAATATTTTATTCTCTTCAGGATCTGAGAATTTACTAACATCGAGTAATTGTAATGTTGCACCCACCCAAAAACTGTAACAAGTGTCTGATGGCTTTCCAGGTCTTCCATGAAAGCCACTGTCTTGCCTCATTAGACACCATCTTCTCAGTCTGTTTAACTGATCGTTTGTTAATACCTTGTGAAGCTCATTCATAAGGAATAGACTAGCTACGGCACAGAATGTAGATCCTCCATGCGATTCCAGACCAGGTCCTTGGCCCATTGCTCCATCATATGACTATAATCATTGTTGACACATTGTGCTATGATAAAATCAAGTAGACAAAACCAGTTTTTGTTAATATTCTTTGTGTAGAAAATAAAAAATGGCAAAAGTAAAAACTTACAATACTCTTTAAAATGTAGTCAATGGCTCTTTCTTTATCAATGCCCGACCAATCATTTAAAATTGTTGCTATACAACAAGCGCAATACAGAAATCTCATATCGCTTTCGCATCCTACTATGATAGCTGTAAACGATCCATCAGGATTTTGACAAGCTTTCATCCCTTCGATAATGGAAGCCTTGTCTACTCTGCTCAGATCGTCTCCGAGGATCAAAAGTGTGACTAATCCAATATATGTCATTGCTAAATGACCACATTGATATTTTGGAGCATCCTTTGGTATCGTTGTAGATGGCTGAAAGCCTGACCGTGCTCCGGCTCCGGTAACTTGAAGTCTATAAATCCATTCTATTGCTTCTGACCTGGTCTGTTCGCTAAGATCGTTTAAACAATTCAATATATCTAGTCCTGATATAGCGAAAAACGCTATAGCGGCTCTGGAGGAGTCAAAGTCTGCCACGCCGCTCGGTAAGACTCGTAGCAACCTTTGAAAATATCTAGCATGCTTTTCCTTCGCTAATTGCGGCAGCATGTCGTACAAAGAAGCGTTTGTGCAGTACACAGGAGCAAAACTTCAAGTATATATAAACGTATCGGGCGAAAGCGTTACTTTGAAGTTTGTTGTGCGAATGCAATTGGAGTCCATTAGAATTATCGCTGAACCTATACTTGAAGTCATGAGAGAATGTAATCGCTGAACGACGAGTTTACGTCCGTTCTGCGCATCTCTGCTCTGATTGGTTCAACACGCTCCGTAACCAATGGTAACGCGCAAGCGCCCTTACTGCATTATACACGCCAAGGCAGCTCAGAAGGTGTATACCCAGTGAGCAAAAAGTTTCGTTACGTGTGTTTCATTATCTGTTCCTCCTATTCATATACATATTATTGTTCACCACGTATATGGTTGGCGGAGTGAGAGGCGAATGATACATGGTGGTGGGGGACGTCCAGAGCTTAGTCGAGCTGCGCGAAACGACTACATTCTCTCATGACCTGAAGTATACTCTAGAGTGTGCTTCGATTCTCTGGTGTAGCGACGTCTGTTTCCCCTGAAGTTTTTCCTTTCGGACGGAAGTTCGACATGAACGAAGCTGCAAGTAACATTCATTTATTCATAGAAACGCTTGTTTTTCATTGCGCGATTCAAGCCTGACACATAAAGGCGGCTACTCATTAAACGATTCCTCAGAACGTTTCCTTGTGGTTAGTAACATTTTGTCATTGTGATGAGGTCTCTTCCTACTACCTAATTTCTGGCTTGACTAGTGCAATAATAAGTTATTTAGTCAACGATCAAAATTCGAAGAAAATGATTGCAATCAATAAACCTTAATAATAATAATGAAGCGTATTCAGTGTGCCGCTTTTAATAGAATCAATCTTTCCTCAGTAGAGCCATAAATTTTGGCCTATCCACAGCCGACTCTAGTACTAGCTGTGCTGAAGAATGTGGCAACACCGCTTATGTCAGGATCGGGAGTCCTATTTTCAATAGTAGAGTTTTGTACTCAGCATTATAATTAACGTCATTTTGTTGTATAAAATTATACTAATATACAGTATTTTTTATTAACTATGTATAAGTAATATATAAATATCATAATTATAGTAAGTAGAAGTAATAGAGAAGTATACTAATCCTTAAAAATGTGGTATATATTTTGTGCACTCTCGGACGAGTTTGGTGTTGTGATGCATTATATTTGAAATATTTACAGAGATTTCAAGAAAATATAATTGTGAAACAAGATCAAACCATCTTTGAACCAAATTGAAGGATTTAAAAATTGTTAAAGGTATGTATAAGTTAATAGAGACCTGAAATAGACAAAATTATTGGTACGAAGCCAAATAGGTTAAGTGAACTCATGGAAAAGACTAAAGAGGTTAGCATAATTAGTTATTGAAAGGAACAATTATGCAGTTAATTATAAAATCGTGTTAGAGGACAGTATTATAATTGTGGAAAATTTTCTCACCACCCTAGGGGTATTTACCATGGCGCATAACCTTTTTTTATTATAATGGGTGGTTCGCCAATAGCCATATCCCACTTTATAAAATAAAATTAATATTTTTAAATAAAACATAACTTTTGTATTCATAAAGAAATAAAGTATTACATTTTGAAATAATAATAATAAATAATCTTGAATAATATTAATAACGAAACATAGTCTTGACATACTACTAGTAAAACCTTAAATCTTGTGAAATAGTACATACTAAGCAAATAAATAAAACTCTATGAATGTATTAAAACATATTGAAAAGAATAAGTTAAATATATACATAAAAATTAGTGTTTTAAGAAAAGTGAAATTAAAAAAACCATTGAAAATCTAGTTCCTATTCAAAGTTTTTAATTTTACGATTTTTAGAAGTAATGTCTGCACGCGTTTCCAACTGACTATTATTTAAAGCTTTTACATAACCGTTTAATAAAATATTTGAAAAAATTGATAATAATTTAAACAAAATACTGTGATAAGCTTCACCACAAACGCATGTATCTGAAAATGCTAAATAATGTATATCTGATTGAATACTAATATATGTTAATTTATATAAAATATGTTTATGATTTTCAAATTGCAAAAATTGAGATTCCAAATAACCATCATTTATTATGGCCTCCATTATTGCATACATATGAATAAATGAGGCTATCACTTCTTCAGTGGGAACAGAAAGGCCCCCTCTTTGTAAGTGATCAAAATATATATCGCCTACAGTTTTACCTTTATCCTCCACAATTAATAATCGACATATATTACAATTTAATTTATAGCAACAGAATGGGACCCATACCAGGATGTGTAAATTTTAATGGAATCAACACAATCGGACAAATATGCAGAATCGAAGATTCCTAAAAAAACAAGTTACATCAATGGAAAGATCATGAAGACCGTTACTATTATCATCACAAATTCGAAATTTATTTTTGATTTCAGTAAAAAAAAACGAACTTGCCGATTTTGTAAATATATGTTTTAATCTAATATTTTCCTCATCTTTGGGGAATAAAAATATAGAATTGTAATTATTATCTTTTAAAATACTATCATAATTTCCCTTGCAATTGGGAACACAGCAACGCCGTGGCATTATTAATGAATATATGAAATGTATAAAAAAAATATATGTAAAACAAAAAGTCCAAAAATGCTATAGATTATATTAAATAAATGTGCTACACACAAAAATAAGAATCTGTAGAGTTAATATAAATAAATAAATCACCTGGAATATTGCTCCGTTTTTCACATTTAAAGAACTTCATGACTATATTAATATAAACATGTGAAAGATAGGCGGGAAACCGAAAGGCCGGTAGAGGGAGACTGTGTAGCCGGGAGTCCGGCGGCCGGTGGGTAGTGAGAGATTGTTATGGTAGTTGGGTTAGGTACATCGAAACCGGACTCCCGCGCTGTTGCCATTTTGCCTTCAGCACGGCTAGTACTAGAGTCGGCTGTGACACCGGCGATCAGAATAGTTGTCAACCCCACTCCTGTCATCCGAGAGCCGCTACGAAAAACTGCATCCCCATCTATGATGCGAGGTTCTGTGACGCGGACTACAGCACCACTGTTGCGTGACCACGCGAACGTAGCTTTATAACAATATAGTATCGATAGGTACACTATGTGTAAAATTTGAAAACGGACCGTTGTATAAAAGATCGAAAAAAGGATGTATTATTAAGACGCACGACGCGGGTGGCATCGATGAGAAAGATTTTAGGCAGAGCTCGAAAACAGGAAAAGGAGGAGATTAGCAGACTCCGACACGAATCGCGAGTTTCAGTTTAAGGCACGAGCCTATTGAAATGTTTCTTGCACTTGTCAGTAGTTACAAGTGCCAGATCACCTCCATGGGACTGGCAATTTTAAGGAAGTCATAAATTTCCTCCAAGGGTTGCTCACTCGATCTTCAGAACAGAGCCTACTTTCTCTTCCCACATGTGTAACCCGCTGTCGTAACGAAAAAGCGCGCTTCCACTACCACCCGAGATGGAGGGAAAACATGGCCGACACTTCGCTACGGTGGAGGGACGCCGAAAGGACAACGTACCCCTTGGACTGGAGGCCGCCCCCACCCTATTTGGACTACAAGGATCTATGGGAGGACCAGGAGGGGATTTCGCAGTCAACCACATCGGGGAACTCGGAGGACAATTTGGAAACTCTTCATCATTCTAATTTTGGTTGTCTTTGAGAATACTTTGAAACGTTCAGATAATAAACTCGAAAGTTTTAACCAAGCATCAGTTTTTATTTTGAAAATTCGCGCATTAACGAGCAGGCGGTTCAGCGTTCCATGGGCACCAACCCAAACCCTTTTCCCCAGTACCGCTAGAAAAGACTCGCAACACCACTGACAATGAGCGCCACGCGCACGTAACCGTTCTGTCAGTTATTGACTCATTTGAATTTCTGATTTTGTGATCTAACAAAATTTTTTCAATTTTTACGCTTATGATAATGCTAATGTAAAAATGATACTAATGCGAAGATAATATTATGAACAATGTTCATAAACACTAAATGAACAGTGCTACAGAATTTAGTTTTGCTTAAAGAAAGTGTCTTGCTCGCGACTGATGCTCCCGTGCGCCATGAAAACAGCGGATTGGTTAACCGTTTCTTTTTCCAAACAAAATTCTTCCTCCTATTTCAACACACGCTGTATATCTTCGTACCACAGAATTGCATGCTTTGACCACAACGAAGAATTCTTTATAATTTTTATGATTAAGTTTCAAATCCACGTTGATGAACCCTTTAATTGCTATCAGCGCCTGTTGGCACTTGACAAAGGCGCTCACCGTATCCTGTCGACGCCCATGGGCGTTCGATGCAATGGCTCATTGCGTACTATTGCAACTCCGCCGCACGCAGCCTTCGCCTAATTTTCAAGTAGCCCACAGTCAAAGGGTTCACACATTTTTCCTCAATTTCGGGAGTACTATCTGCCCTTAAAGTCCTAAACCCTTTTCTTTAACACCCTGTATATCATGCAGTCAGGGGCGTTTCATGTTATCGACTTGCTCCTTGCAATTACGGAAAGACGTAGTACTACATCATCGACAGTCAGTTGTAGCTTACGCTAAGACGTGTTGTGATGTCATCGGCCGCGAAAACATTGATACCAATTGTTGAAGTAAATACGCAATAAGTATAAGAAATCAATTCCCGTATTTCTTAGGTCCTTGTTCTTAAAACGTTTGTAACAGCGCGGCATTAATCTGCGTCCTTTTGCCATGGCAGCAAGGAGACAGAGTGGGAGAGCTTAGAAGCCCTTATAAGTGGTATTCATTGCTCCGCAATATTTCAAGGTCAATGCTGGTGCTGTGTCGCCAGTTAGAGCGAATACAAATCTTTGCGCTGCGTCCTGTGCCCAAGGAACACTGATCTGCTTTGCTCGTAGAAAGCAAAAAATAAATACGTTCTCATAAAACTTCACTTTTATTTTACAAAAAGGTGGTTCCGGACCCACCTAAAACTATAGGTCCCCCAGCTATATGTTCATAGAAGTTGATACTGGATTACATGGAAAAAAGAAAACGAGCTGTACTGTTCGTTGAGCAATATAGGAAAATCATTACCTGATGCGCCATATTTTGGTGTGACTTCAGGGGAGAAACCTAATCCTAAATCTATTTTCCAAAACTCTGCAGATATGTTATCGTTCAGAGTACAAAACAAGAATTAAATCCTAGGAGATACATTCTTCGGTCGTCGGTTGGGGATTGTCGAATGCGCGGGCGTCTGGATTTTTCACCAATGAAAAAAACAGCTGTCCTTCAACATAGCGCTGATTCGTCGACGGATCACCCTTCCGTCGTGGCCTTGATGATCATTGGTGGTGGAAACGCGCCAATTGTGCAAGTGCGTAAGAACATAAAACGTGGTGGCGCGGAAAGGTGGAATCCCGCCAAAATGTGGAGCGCGCGAAGGTTGCGAGGCCATACGATCCAAGGAGAGATAGACAAAGTTTGGAAGGCCCTTGAGAGAAATTTATTTCCCAAGTGCTGCAAGACTTCGACTTGCTCTACTACTTAACTGATGCTTAAACCTTGATTCCTCGATTTTTTCCGCTAGCTAACATTTTGTATAGCGCTCCCTTCGAAAAACTTTTTGTTTCTCCTCACGACTTAGTTTAAATTTTCTAAAGTTGTACTACAGGAAATTTTACAGATAATTTTAAATGCTGAATACCCGAATTTAAATTACGCTCATATTCCTATAGGTAATACTGTGCGTAATCATGTGGCTATGTGTCCAAGTTCAGGCAATCGCGTAACAGCGTACAGGTCTACGTTACACGGCCGTGAGTATAGGGGGCGCTAAGGTAGCTAGGTTAAACGCACGCGTCACCGGCAAACTAGCCCTTCCTTGCGCACGCCGGACGTTCTGCCGCAACACGCACCAGCCGCGAAAAATTCGCAAAAAACTTCATACACTAGCCCGGCGACCGGAGATAACGAGAAAGAACGCAGTAAGTTAAGTCTCAATTAACCGTAATACAAGGTGTCCGCCTCGTGAAATAGTTTGTCGCGGTAGTTTCTCGCGGGTAGTTACGGTAGCGCGTTGATTTGCGCGGAGGTAGTTTGTGTCGGAGGACGAGGCGCAAGGTTCTCGTGGAAGCGGCCAGTGAGGGCGCGGCGTGCTCGAAATCGTTTCGCCCGGCTCCAACGGAATAACCAATAGGAGCCGCGGCAGCGCCGCCATTCTATCGAGTTCGTGGCACGCCCAACAACTTCCTCCATTGTCCTTCTTTCCGGGATTCTCTGCGAGGAAGGATGGCTCAGAACAATTATTTTGGGTTTACTCACGGCGGAACGCAATATGGGTACGAAATCGATTGCATACCATAATTATTAAGTAGTTAGTGTTAAGTTTAGCGAAAATTCGTGAATCGGTAACCACGTCGGCGGGAGTAATAGAACTGTTCGTTAAAATCGGTGCACGCGAGAGCCCCGACCGGCTTGGGCCGCCATTTCTTGCTGAGAGTAAGAGCGTCCATCGAGCGTCTCTACCGGCCACGGAACCGATAGAGGTCTTTTTCGTTTTGCCCGTTTCCCATTCCTCATTCTATTTCTCGACTCTGATCGAATTCTGTCGTTTCTTTCGAAACAGAGCGACCAGCGCAGCCGCTTATCAAACTGGTCAAGCGGGATACGCAGTAACTCCAGCGGCAACTGCCGCCACGTATACTCAACGACCCGCTGCCGCCGCCGCTACAGGTTACGAAACCTATCAAGCGGCCGCTGCTGCAGCCGCTACTGGGACCACGTACGCTGGTGAGAATATTTCTCACTCATTCAGTCTATTTTTAGCTCCTCTACTTCTCTCACGTGTTCCCTACAAAGTTTCGACTTATGCTGCGTCCATTTCAATGGAATACCATTTCTAGAATTCCCATGTGCTACTCCTAATTATCAGGCATTTTTTTTCTTTTTGTTACAATTAGTCCTGACTTATTCTTCATTAATTTAGAACCCATGGTTTTAGGCTGTCCAAGCCTATTCGGTGCAGGTTGAATCTGAGTTTTGTTAATCTTTTTAATTTTTTATTTTTTTTTTTGTGCTTGTAGCTGCAAATCCTGGTACTGTGGCTCAGACATACGATTACGGTTACGGACGCGCTGCTCCTGCAGCTACATACGACGCTACTAAGACTTATTATCAACAACCAGCGGCAGCTGCGGCTACTTATACTACTACAGAGACTCATTATCAAGCCGCGAAACCTGCGTACAGTACAACCAGTGCTTACACTGGTACAGCGAGACAGGCTACTACCACTGGACAAGCTAAAACTTACCAAGCATCAAGTACCGCTTACCAACAGTCTAATCCTACGCAAAGCGCTACTTATTCTTCTGGATACACAGCACCGGCTACACCCGCAGCTACACCATCAACAGCAACAAATAGTAAGTTTTCATTGCAGTTATATGATTTTATGTGTTAATGTTTTTCGCCAAAATTCAAAATCCTGTGTAAACGTCCTGTTAACCGTGATGTAGGCACTAATAACATGAAATTGATCCTCTGGCTATTAAAATGGAAACACGTCAGGAACATATGGAACTCTGCTAATGTTTTACGCTACCATGTAGTTTAAAAATTTAGCAGAATTGAATAGTTTTGAACATAGAAAGATTGAAATATGAATCTATTGTCTAAAGATTTTTGAGTACTGTACAATATACATTGTAAATATTTCTTGAAAAGAATAATGTACTAGATTCAGTGTAAATTAGTAGAATGGTTCCATGAACATGAAGGATTGACTCCTCCAAAGTTTGAGGTTTCAATTTCATTTCCCTTAGAAACGGCGAGTACAACGTATTCCGGCTACGACGCAGCGCTATATAGCGCTGCGACTATGTATGTAGCCCAACAGAGTGCAAACAACAATTCAACTAACCAGAAGACTGGAGGTTGGCAGGCCTACGGACGGAAGGGATTTGGCACTGGAGGGGGAGGGATGAAGGCAATGCGGCCCAAGCAGCCCCCCAAACCTCAACAACTACACTATTGCGATGTCTGTAAGATCAGCTGTGCCGGACCCCAAACGTACCGCGAGCATCTGGAGGGACAGAAGCACAAGAAGAAGGAAGCCTCTCTGAAGGTACCACAGCAACCGCCAGCGCGTGGTGCAGGAAACAGTCTACGTTGCGAGCTTTGCGATGTTACTTGTACCGGCAACGACGCATACGCTGCTCATATCAGAGGCGCCAAGCATCAGAAAGTTGTGAAACTGCACACTAAACTTGGCAAACCCATACCAAGCGCGGATCCAACTGTTCTGAATCCAAAACCCGCTGCTGCCGCTAAAACTACAGGAACTAAGAAACCTACAGTAACAGCAACACCTAAAATTAACTTTGTTGCTTGTAAGTATAATCGTCCGTATGTTTTATTAGAGATTCAAACCGGGACAGTTCAATAACATAATATAATGTTTTCAGCTGGAAACTTGGGAACTGTGAATCAGAATCAAACAGCAGAAATTAAAGCAGAAGAGATTGCAACTGAGGAAACCGTTGAAGAAACGGCTGTCGATGAGAAAGATATCCAACCAGTTGGCCAAGAGTACATAGAAGAGAATAAATCAGAAGATGGAAAGATCATAAGCTTCAACTGCAAACTGTGTGAATGCAGATTTAACGATCCTAATGCCAAAGATATGCATATGAAGGGAAGACGACACAGGTTTGCTTATAAGAAGAAAGTTAATCCAGATTTGGTTGTTGACATGAAACCAAGCCTCAAACAGAGGAAAATGTTGGAGGAAAAATTACGTAGACAACAGATGAGGGATGAATATCTACGTCGTCGAGAAGAGATCAGTCAGCTAGGTCCAATGGGTCCGATGATGGACGAAGAAATGATGTATTGGGAAGAAAGACGACGTTACGAAGAAGAATGCGAATATTACGAATGGTATAGACGTTACGGTCGTGGACCAGGTGCTCCGCCAATGCCACGACCTTTCCCAGGACCACCACCGATGATGATGTTCCCTGGTCCTCAGAGGAGGCCAGATTCATCTGATGACAAACATGTATTGGCTCATCATACAACCATTTATCCCAAAGAACAAGAACTGCTGGCAGTTCAGAAAATCGTTTCACACACCGAGAAAGCATTGAAATTTGTGTCCGACACTTTAGCAGAAGCCGGTAACTGTTTGTTTCTTATACATGTACATCCGTTTACTGCATATTGAGAATGTAACTGATTTATCGTTTCAATTACAGGAAAGAAAACAACACCAGCTACGACTAATGCTACACCACCAGCTACTACAATTGCACCTACGCCACAGCCAACCGCAGATGCAGTGAAAGTAAAAGAGGACCCAGATAAAAAGAAAACCACAACACCACAGAAAGAAGATGGTAGCGATGGCAATTTGTTTTCATTCCAAAAGGAGAAAGAAGATTCTTCAAGGGTACTTAGAGGTGTTATGCGTGTTGGCAATCTTGCGAAGGGACTCCTGCTGTCTGGTGATAACCATGTTTGTCTTGTGGTACTATGTGCGGAGAAGCCAACACGGTTAGTTACTGAAAATACCACGATATTATTTATGTACAAACGATTGTGTTTCTACAAATCTTTTTTTTTTTTTTTGCAGAACGCTGTTGAACAAAGTTGCTGAAATTCTTCCGGCTCAATTGAAGATCGTAGCTCCAGAAGACACCTACAATGTTGGAAAGCATCCAGAGTCAGCGGCCCTAACTGTTTCAGGAGGCAGCGTGACTGTCAGCGTAACCCTGACCAGTCCTCTGATGCGTGAAACGCCTAAACCAGCAGCTGCTGCAGGTGATTCGATCGTTTTACATTTTCATGGTGGCCAAGAAAAGGATAACTATGATCATTTTTGTAATTTTCTAGAAAGCACTTTTTATTTCCATGCTATTTTCTCGATCACGTGGTTTAGAAAATTTTGTTTGTTCTTTTCATGGCCCGAAAGCTTTTCTGTAAATTTTTTAAGCACCAGGAAGATGCAGGGGCAGCCAAGGACTTCAACGGTTGCCAGTGTACATATACGCTCTAACATAAAAAAATTCCTTTCCTTTTCAACGCAGACGCAATCTAGTGTGTCCACGATTGATTATGTCCACGATATTTTCGGCACAAAAAATACTAGAGAATGTAAGAGCGTACGGAAAAATATCGTTTTAACGGCCATTTTGTATCGGAAAAGAGAGAGCGTAAACTTGATACGATTAGATATCGCTTTTCTTTGTTTTAAGTTCATTTGTAGTAGCGCATTCTATAAGTTTCACGAACAAGTAGTCAAGCTGGAGTCTCCATTAAGGAAGCAAAAAGAAACACAACTATGACAGTATGAACGTGGACACGCTTTTGGTATGAGGAAACAACGCTGAGGCAATCTTAAAACTATGGACTTTTTGATCATGCATTTGAATACTAAATGAAAAACCCTCTGTCATCGAATGTTGTACTCACATTTTACAATGCGCAGTAAGCTCTGTATTCTAACCGACGATTCTCTTGATAGCGTTACTTCTGTTGCGGATTCGAGTAACACTGTCAAAGCGAGCGTGAGAAACGTCGGTCGTTCTTTTATAACCGACGAACGACGTGGAGAAAAAGGACGTACACGAGTTAGGAGTGGCTGGCCATTGTCGTGTACTACATTCGATTAGGTTTACTTTTTGTTTTGTAACGAGAATGATTTAGGCTGTGCTCTCAAGTTTCATGCACTTGAGTTGAAATATAATAATTATATAGAGGGAAAACCCAAGTTGGGCATGATCAAACACTCTAAGTGTTGTCTAAGCGTGTTGTGCTTTCTTTGTTGGAATCTCAGATAATGCTGGACAGCAGCAACAGGGAGCTGCTCAACCGCAAACAACGCCTGCGGCGCCCGCTGTGACGAAACCAGATCCACCAGATGTACTTCCCAAGGCTAAGTGTTTGGAGGCTTTAGCTGCACTCAGGCATGCCAAGTGGTTTCAGGTTTGAATCAATCAACTCTCAGTTCAAGATCTCAAATCGTCGGTGCCATTTTGTTGGCACCAGAAACGACTGTTTTGTGTTATTTTACTCCTGAATTACGCGAGACGCGTGCAAGTTGTCCTCTCTCTCTGTCCGCAAAAAAGAAAAAAAGAAAAGAAAAGAGCAGTCTTAGAACTTCCAGCCTTGTGACGATTTTATTTTTATTATCATCTTCTTGTTGATACGATTCTGTCTGAAACGTTTATTTGATCACGTCTGATGTTCGAGCGTTTCATGCGTCTGCCAATCCACTTTGTCCACTGATAACCGTTTCCATGAACAAATCTGTGAAGACTTTACAGAGTCGTGCATAAATCTGTCGTTTTTAATGATTCGAGTGAATGACAGTGGCAATGTTTGGTTATTGGCGATTTGTTGTGCGTCATTTTGAAAACAGTCACATTGAACGCGTGATCAGATAGTTTCAGGCTAGAAGTTTAAGCATTATGTAAGTGTGAACGGTAACGATCGAAATATTGATGGACATAGAAGGCATTTACATTTGCTTTGCTTCCAATCATCAACATCCAGAATAATAGGAAATCGTTCGAAAATACATAATCTCTTTTAAACGAATGTAGTTTTGTTTATTTTGTTTATAATACACTGAACTGCTTTATGATGTCCATGATCAAGCTTATTCATTATTCTGGATTAATTTTAATGCATTGTAGCCTAGACTGAGTCTGTTCTAGGTCTGTCTTAGAAGCTATGAAAGTTAGTATATTCTTATCTCTCTAAATATGTACTTTGTCCGACTACTTTCCTACACAATAATGTGCGTTGTAAGCACTCTTGAATGGTGAAAGACAGACAAGCACAAACACACAGTGGTGTCATAAGTATATCGGGTGTTTTTCACTGTCTATGTTCAGCTGTTACATTTGGCACTTTGTCAGGTGCACAATTCTTTCCAGTACGTTGTATCTTTTTTTTCAATATTATGTTAGGTATTCATTGCTCAGGAAACGATTAATAAACACCCGATAATTTTGATATGGGCTAAAACTGTAATAGGGGTTGTAGGCACGAGGCTGGGAGGATAGCTAAAGCCCACACAAAGCAAATTAAGGTAGTTTAGGGCGTCGCCTCATCTCCAGACGAAGAGTTTAAAACGCGTACATTACACTGCACATACTGAAGCGTTAATCATGTTTAACAGGCTAGAGCAACTTCGCTGCAGAGCTGTGTAATGGTCATTCGCATAATGCGCGATCTTTGTAACCGTGTACCAACTTGGGGACCATTAAACCCATGGGTTAGTATATGAAGATTCATCTGTTGTGACTATTATCACTCATTTAGTTTGTATTACTGTGAGATTCAATTCTTAGGCATTGGAACTGCTAACTGAGAAAGTGATCAGCACTGCCGGAGGACCCCTTAGTCCAGGAGAAGCTTTGAGGAGGCTTTTGGAATGTGTTGCTGGAGGAATATTACTTCCTGGAAGTCCAGGTACTTACTTCATTTACATTTGACAAATTGTAATAACTATTTGAATTCTTCAAACAAAATAAATGCGAAAATGATGAAACTGATGACGAGACTGAGGATATCGCGAAGGTCATTGTTGATTCTAAGACCGAGTTTTTCGGTTTTTGCGTCACGATGAATTGCTTTGCGGTATAACGTAGATGATTTGGCAATCTGATTCGCATCTTTTATATATTTAAAATTTTTCATAGTTTCTGCAGGAACGTGACAATTACACGAGTAATATATTTACAGGATTGTCTGATCCATGCGAAAAGGAACCAGTCGATGCAATAGGTACCATGACGGCTCAACAAAGAGAGGACATAACCGCTTCCGCACAGCATGCTTTACGATTAGTTGCGTTCCGACAAATTCATAAAGTCCTGGGCATGGAGCAACTTCCGCCACCCAAGTATAAGGGCCGATTCGCTAGAAAACGAAGACGCGACAACAGCAATGGAGAGGGAACAGACAGTGAGGCTTCAAAGAAAGATAAAAAAGCAGAGGAGATCAAAATGGAGACAGACTCCAAGTAGATCTACCAAAATATTCGCTTTATCGATTTACCCATAACTTATATAGTGTAAGAAAGAAATTTTCGTCGTGTCAATTGCTTGTTCCATAAAACGTTTCTATACTGGGAAAACATCAGAGTTTAGGACAAGATTAAATGACCTACTATTATGCTATTAGAATCGTTTCGAGTGTAGATATATGTTTTTCTGGACAACTATTGGCAACGTTTTACTTCGCGGTCGCAATTTTAATGGCGAAAGAAATTCTTGATTAGGTCTGTCATATATATACCATTATGTATTTTCAACTTTAGTCGTAAACCTGCGAACATGCGCAATTTCTTGCTCTTTTCCTAATACTAAGTTCGACATTTTATACATTACGTCCCTTGTCACGAGCATCTTAATTTTTAAGGAACTTTTGAGTATCTCTAATGTAGAAAATATATCCTTTCAGCGTTTCGAAGTGTGTGAACTCCGCTTGTTTCTAAGGTAAACACGAGAGAACTTTCGCGAGTGTATTATTTTATAAGTTCGTTGAAAAAAAAGACTTAATATCTTTCCCAAACAGGCAATTGGTACGATCAGTTCCAGCACTAGGATTTTGTCGGAGGAAACAATGAAATGCGTTGATTAGTTGGAATTACTTATTTAGCTATATTTCAAAGTCACAATGTATGATGAAAAAGTTTAATAGAAAGGGTGGTAAAAAAATGAACATTTATAAGTTTTGAAGTTAAGAAGTAGGTTAGTTTGTATTGGAAATTCGTGTGTATGTTGTGTGTGTAGTCGTAAAGAAGTGCAGAACGTTTCCCTGCACCCAAGTAACTCTTAAGACCGTATGTTCGTGTCGCGTGTATTGATTCACGCAGAAGATTCCAAGAAAATCAGACAGTTGCAAATCGACAGTCCAATGAGGGTTAAGTGCACGTGTCATGAATTCCTAATATTTTGCTGTAGTTTTGTCTAAAAAATCTCACACACAGGAAGTCGAATAATCGCTTCAGAATGTTCATACTTCAAATAAATTCTTTTCTGACACAGTGTATGAATCTTCTGTTGTACACATGCAAATCCTCTTTGAATAAATCGAACATGCATGAGATAAAAGTATAAGCTTTCCTTCACTTCCATACTCCTGCTTGTTTAGTATCGTATCAAAGAATTTGAAACAATGAAATCGAGCCGATGAGAATCCTCTTTAGTAAGAGAAGGCCACACACACAATAGCACTCAGATTCTATGATTATGGTTACTAGATACTTTTTTACAAGAACAAACACGACGTACGAAGGAAGCTACTTTATTTTTGGATGGCACCGAGCAGAACTGAGACTGATACTGTATTCACTTTTTAAATAAACCTGGTAAATGCTAGCATGTAAACATATAACAGAACTAATTTAAATTGACTTGCAAACATAATTATGATGTAGTATTTTGTTTCTGTTTGGTGCAACTAGTCTTTTCGATGGTTCAATCCTATAATTTCAGTT
Organism: Macropis europaea; assembly: GCA_916610135.2. Lineage (NCBI taxonomy): Eukaryota > Metazoa > Arthropoda > Insecta > Hymenoptera > Melittidae > Macropis > Macropis europaea. The sequence goes on along the minus strand of OU744343.1, from coordinate 52,161,144 downwards.
TCCCGTGATCTTGCGTATGCTGTAGACGTAGTACGGTTATTTTTAATCTTTCTGACTGACTGGCACATGCTTCAAATTAATACCGAAGACCAGCATCGGCCACGTTCATTTCCTGTTTGACAGTATTAATTAAAATATATTTGTACATACTCGAGCTACACAACCATATGTATTAATTTATTATCATCTTTTTAACCAAATATTCATGTAACGCACTGCGATGTACTCTTGCAGGTATTTGACAAAGAAAATTCGCGAACTTTCTCCACTCGACTGTATTGTGACTTGCAAAAATGTGTGTAGAGCCTTCAGAAATTTTCAACCTACACAATAGACATTATTTTCTCAATATTGAGAGTAGAACAGTATTTTGAAAGTGAGGCATTATTTAATTTTGTAAAATGGAAAAAATGCGTCCAACGTTCGCTGTGCCATTCTAATTTTAATTTGGTTTTACTGGATACTGTCTAGTTTTGTTACGCATGACGAAATCACTTTGTTTACTACAAGTCTGTTTCGAAAATAGAGAGATCAATAAATTTATATTGTTCTTGGAATTCAGCTATAAGTTTCAAAAATATATACTGTGCCGGAGAGAAAATCTATATTAGTAATTTATCATTCTTTCTCTACTGAAGAATCAATTTTATTGGAAATAAAGGAACACGATGCATGAGAATGATCAATATTACTTCATATTTATAAATATCTAGGTAAGTAATTGCGCAAAATTTATTACGAGATCTTCATGAAGTTAATCATGTTTTTCACTCGACGCGTTTAAAGTAATTCACGTCAAGTAACAATCATCAAATATTTTTAATGCAGTTAATTTAAAAAAAAATTCATTCTCGAAACTGACATTTCATCAAATGGATAATCATTGCATCAGCTTCGTAAAATGCAATGTAACGTGACTTTGAAGTATGAACGTGCACGCAATGAATTCTCCCGAATGATAATTTCACGTAATTTCAACTTTCAAATTTAATCGATAAAAATACGAAGACTATTCTACAGGGTGTAAAAAATATAACCAGTGCTTGCAAATAGTACTCACAAACAAACAAACGTATAGAAAACATAGATCGAAAAGTCAATATCGTCCGGGTTATGAACAATTTCCAGAACAATTTTTCCGACAGAAAAGTATTTACAACTCGGATAACGTATCGTACAACATGAATCGTCTGCACCGAATCTCCTGGAAAACAAGTAATGCTGTAAAAAACAATGAATCATGTGTTTCGATTGTTTCACCGTTTATGTGCGCGTGCGCCATCTAGCGATATTGTTCCCGTCAAAATGTGACAGTTAAAAAGTTGCTCCTGTAAGTTAAATTTCAAGTCGAATGGGGAAAAGTATTTTGGAAATAACGATGTGCTATGAGTAACTTTACAAAGGATATCAATTTGATCGAGTTCATTAGACGAAGAATACGATAATACCCTTTGTCCCGAAAGCCAATCGGATGTGGCGACGTCAGACGCCCGGTGACGAGAAAAATATGATCCAATCGGCTTCTTCGTAGAAAGACTCTGACGCGTTTGCGCAGGCGCAGTGGGACCGTACGTGGGGGACATAAAAGGAACGCTCGCGTCGTGCTCCGCTCAGATCTACGATCTAATTCCAAGTGATATTTTAAGTGAGAGCACGAGTTTACCTGAGATTCCGTTAAAAAATTTTTGGCTGCATCAAAAGTACTTTCGTAGAGGGTAAGCATATTTTTACGACGCTATTTGATTTTCTGTTTAACTTTTCTCCATCTGTTGTAATTCGAATAGAAAGTTTGTTCATTTTTGTATTGCCTTTTTTCACGGATTCGGATGCAACGTAATTACGACGTAAAAAGTTTAGAATGTTATAATTGTTTTTATACGTTATGAAAATTTAGGAGAATATTGAAAACGCATTGTTAGTGTAATTTAATTTGGCCTTCAGGGCGTCGACCGTGGACATTAAATAGAAAGTTTATTTTTAAAACGATTTCGAAACGTACGTTGGTGGTAATATGAAAGTATACCAACGAAGTATCAGGATTATGTATCGAAAAAGGGAGAACTTTTGTGGGAATAATGAGATCTAGATTCTTCGGATGACTCGTCGATTGTCTGTTGTGTAGTAACAGTGAACAAAATGGCGGTTATTGATTCGTCGTAGCGACGCCATTAAGCCTACGATATGTAGGCCATTTCAGACTTCAAATATTCACAGTTGAACAAATTATACATGTATTTGTATATATTAATACAAAATTTTAGTATTGTTTCAAATTATACTGCGTATACATAGATAGTAATAAATCGAACTGCGGGTATTTATGCAAATATACATTTCTATAATTAAATATTTTTTACGTTAATGCAGTTACAGAAATTTGACAAAACTGTATGTTGTTCCATGAACGCTTAAACAATATACTTTTTATTTTTTCACGGTTTAAGTGTGCGTTTTCCAGATATTTGGGTATATTAAATTGTATTAACATTCACAATCTAGTAATAATACTTCTTCATATCTTGTAAATTATTTATGATATTCATATTAGTTTATATTTACTTAGGAAATCATGCAGATCTTCGTTAAGACGCTTACTGGCAAAACAATAACCCTTGAGGTTGAGGCATCAGACACCATTGAGAATGTTAAGGCCAAGATTCAGGACAAAGAGGGTATCCCACCAGATCAGCAGAGGTTGATCTTTGCTGGAAAACAACTTGAGGATGGACGAACACTCTCCGATTACAACATTCAAAAGGAATCCACTCTTCACCTTGTTCTTAGACTTAGAGGAGGAATGCAAATTTTTGTGAAGACCTTGACTGGTAAAACCATTACACTGGAAGTTGAGGCATCCGACACCATTGAGAATGTTAAGGCCAAGATTCAGGACAAAGAGGGTATCCCACCAGATCAGCAGAGGTTGATCTTTGCTGGAAAACAACTTGAGGATGGACGTACACTCTCCGATTACAACATTCAAAAGGAGTCCACTCTTCACCTTGTTCTTAGACTTAGAGGAGGAATGCAAATTTTTGTGAAGACCTTGACCGGTAAAACCATTACACTGGAAGTTGAGGCATCAGACACTATTGAAAATGTTAAGGCCAAGATTCAGGACAAGGAGGGTATCCCACCAGATCAGCAAAGGTTGATCTTTGCTGGTAAGCAGCTAGAAGATGGGCGCACATTGTCCGATTACAATATTCAAAAAGAATCAACTCTTCACCTCGTACTTCGTCTCCGAGGTGGTATGCAAATTTTTGTAAAAACCCTTACCGGTAAGACCATTACTCTGGAAGTTGAGGCATCAGACACTATTGAAAATGTTAAAGCAAAAATTCAGGACAAAGAAGGTATTCCTCCAGATCAGCAGAGATTGATCTTTGCTGGTAAACAACTTGAAGATGGGCGCACACTCTCTGATTATAATATTCAGAAAGAATCAACTCTTCACCTGGTGCTTCGTCTCCGAGGTGGTATGCAAATTTTCGTAAAAACCCTCACCGGTAAAACCATTACTCTGGAAGTTGAGGCATCAGATACTATTGAAAACGTTAAGGCCAAGATTCAGGATAAAGAAGGCATTCCTCCAGATCAGCAGAGGTTGATCTTTGCCGGTAAGCAGCTAGAAGATGGGCGCACATTGTCTGACTATAATATTCAGAAAGAATCAACTCTTCACCTCGTACTTCGTCTCCGAGGTGGTATGCAAATTTTCGTAAAAACCCTCACAGGTAAAACCATTACTCTGGAAGTTGAGGCATCAGACACTATTGAAAATGTTAAGGCCAAGATTCAGGACAAGGAGGGTATCCCACCAGATCAGCAGAGGTTGATCTTTGCTGGAAAACAACTTGAGGATGGGCGAACACTCTCCGATTACAACATTCAAAAGGAATCCACTCTTCACCTTGTTCTTAGACTTAGAGGAGGAATGCAAATTTTTGTGAAGACCCTGACCGGTAAAACTATTACTCTGGAAGTTGAAGCATCGGATACCATCGAAAATGTTAAGGCTAAGATCCAGGATAAAGAAGGTATTCCTCCAGATCAGCAGAGATTGATCTTTGCTGGTAAGCAACTTGAAGATGGGCGCACACTCTCTGACTACAATATTCAGAAAGAATCAACTCTTCACCTGGTGCTTCGTCTCCGAGGTGGCATGCAAATTTTCGTGAAGACTCTTACTGGAAAAACTATCACTTTGGAAGTAGAAGCGTCTGACACAATTGAGAACGTTAAAGCTAAAATTCAAGACAAAGAAGGCATTCCCCCAGATCAGCAGAGATTGATCTTTGCCGGTAAACAGCTTGAAGATGGACGTACACTTTCTGACTATAACATTCAAAAGGAGTCGACCCTTCATCTTGTACTTCGACTCCGAGGTGGAATGCAAATCTTCGTAAAAACTCTTACTGGAAAAACTATCACTTTGGAAGTAGAAGCATCTGACACAATTGAGAACGTTAAAGCTAAAATTCAGGATAAAGAAGGCATTCCCCCAGACCAGCAGAGGTTGATCTTTGCTGGTAAACAGCTTGAAGATGGACGTACACTTTCTGACTACAACATTCAAAAGGAGTCGACCCTTCATCTTGTACTTCGACTCCGAGGTGGAATGCAAATCTTCGTGAAGACTCTTACTGGAAAAACTATCACTTTGGAAGTAGAAGCGTCAGACACCATTGAGAACGTTAAAGCTAAAATTCAAGACAAAGAGGGTATCCCACCAGATCAGCAAAGGTTGATCTTTGCTGGAAAACAACTTGAGGATGGACGCACACTCTCTGATTACAATATTCAAAAGGAATCCACTCTTCACCTTGTCCTTAGACTTAGAGGAGGAATGCAAATTTTTGTTAAAACCCTGACCGGTAAAACCATTACACTGGAAGTTGAGGCATCCGACACCATTGAGAATGTTAAAGCCAAGATTCAGGACAAAGAGGGTATCCCACCAGATCAGCAGAGGTTGATCTTCGCTGGAAAACAACTTGAGGATGGACGAACGCTTTCCGATTACAACATTCAAAAGGAGTCGACCCTCCATCTTGTACTTCGACTCCGAGGTGGAATGCAAATCTTCGTGAAGACTCTTACTGGAAAAACCATCACTTTGGAAGTAGAAGCGTCAGATACCATTGAGAACGTTAAAGCTAAAATTCAGGACAAAGAAGGCATTCCCCCAGACCAGCAGAGATTGATCTTTGCCGGTAAACAACTTGAAGACGGCCGCACACTCTCCGACTATAACATTCAAAAAGAATCTACTCTTCATTTAGTCCTTCGTCTCAGAGGAGGAAGTTTATGATTCCGATTTTTGATCTCGTTTTAATATGGAAAATAGTATAGCATAAATAGAAAATTTTTTTTTACTTTTTTTCATAATATCGACTGATTATGTAATATGCTACTATGGTGTACTCTGGTAAATGAAAAATAAAAGATGCGTTGATTAAACATGTGTATTTCCTGTAAAACTATTCTCTGGGAGCATATGTATGATTATTGAATTTTGTATAGCGGGGGTCAATATTTTTTGTTAGTCTTTTTAAATATTTTCTCTTATACAGAACTAAATAAGTAGTGTATTAATATATTGACAGTGGCATCTGTAGTGACTCAATTTTTGTCTTCTGCAATTTGAAAATGTAATAATTATCGATTCGAACGATGTTGGGTACTTGTTTCTGTTTGTGACGTGTAGATGGCGCATGCGTAGACTAGAATTTAAATTCCCGCGTTTTAAGAAAAACGAATTTTTGCTATTCGTTAGTGTACTGCAACCGTAGCGGATTTGAAGCGTCTTTAACGTGATATTAAAAGTCGGGTAGTGAAATTGATAAATCTCTTAATCATGTGTCCTCAAATTCTACTTATTCCTTGTACCTGAATGTAATTACATTTGCATGAATAATCTGTAGTTAAAGTAATAATGATTCATTTTGACGGTTTAGACAAAAAGTATATAAAAACAACCGAAGGTATGCACATTCATTTATTCTAATGAAAAGCTTTAAATGAAAGTCATTAAGTGAGAAAGTATTAGTTTTATTGTCATTTGTTTAAGTTATGATACTTAACCTAATTCTGTAATCACACTAATTTATATAGGTATAACTAATATTTAATTTCAAATGATTATAGTATGTTTTATTATATACATTAAATATTTCAGTTGTAATATTATTTCTCTGTTGCAATAGTTTCAAAGTAACGCATTGTTAGAAGATAAACCTTTTGCAGGTGCTGTTTTCAAAAAATGTTAACACTTGTGCCCACTGGTGTTTTACACTGGACTTTGTCTCAACGGTAATAAAATTCAAAATTTTACGTCACGTGGTACATGTGCAGGCATAGTAACAGAATGGTTGAACAAATAGCTAAATAACGTTGCATATGATCATTTTTATTTATTATTAGCAAACTGCAGATTTTTAGGTAAAAATACATTCTTAAATTTCAATATTTATGATTTCCACGTAGCTGATGGAACAGTATTATGGCAGAACTGCATTTTGTAGTTTAAATGTTTAAAGTACATTTTTGGTTTCACTTACTCTATAAAATGTACATTCTTCACGAAGTGGAATATGTTATATTACATAAAGATCCGCAGTATAATTATTAGGTCATCTCAGAAGTAATGTTGTTCTTATCCGTTTGATTGATATCGGCGTGCATAGGTGCTTGACGAAGCTGCTCACCGTGTACTGTCGACGCACATGGGCGTTCGGTGCAACGGATCATTACATACTACTGCAGCTCGGCCGCACGCAGCGTTCGTCTCGTTTCCAAGTAGACCGCAGTGAAAGGGTTAAGCATGATTTTGAACATAAATAAATTAATGATTACAGTTTATTTTAATTATCGAGATATCAACCATTACTTTAATGTCCCTATTCTACTATTTAAATGGTTCTTTAACCCTTTGAGGACGATGAACGCACATACACGTTCCAAAAATCGGACACCGTGTGCTACGGGTCACCGTATTGGACCACGCATACCTGTTTATTGTACGTTGTAAATTTATATGTTCAGATGAATTATCAGCTCGGCATATTTTATTGAAACATACATTTCCAGTTGGTATCATTATAATGAAATATTCAGTTTAACACATATTGTACCATGAAAAATTTCAGCACATAGGGCACATTTTTTTCCGAAATTTTCAGGACTCAGGAGTTAATTCCACCTTCAAAAGGAGTTCCATTTCAATACCATCAAATATATTGAAAAATTATTCAAATCATGTGAACAAATTGTAGTTGGTAAGTGCGTTACGCTGTTATATCTTTGCACTAATATTGCACGTAATTAATAAAAATGTGGTCTCCAGGTTTTGGCTATGATACTTTCATTTCCATCGACGAAGTACATATCTTGTATTCCATCAAGTGCACGGTAAAATCTGGATTGAAACAAATTGAACAGTACATTCGTAATTGTCTAAATAAACGTTTTTTAAAATGGAGAACGGCATCGTTTATTAATGGTATAATCCGATATGTTCATGGCATGCGGTCGGTAACGTTGTGCACGACGATTTTCATTCAGTGATTATTTTTTTTTCGAGGCAGTCTGTATAAATGGAGGAAAATGAAACGGAGCGATGTGTAATCGCGAGCTGTGCTGGCCAGTCTACAATTATTTATACTTCAGCTGTTCCCCGATGCACGCACGCGGCGATTCGATTAAAATTTTCACGCGCTGACGAGACGTGAACGAATTTCCGACCGTTCCACCGCCTCCTGCCCGCTCGTTTAATATCGCCGTCGAAATTACGAGAATTACCGTGAAATTTTACCGTACTTAAAATGTTCCCGTACGCGAGCGTAACCGTTTTAACGCTACGCGTTACACACCACTGTTATTATTAATCGTTTAAGAAGCTTTTCACTATCTCGTTTATTTTCCGTCGTCCGAAGCCCGCCCGCGATATCTGTACACACAATTTGGTTCACTTGCGCACGAGTCGGTCAAAGTTTTCGAACTACGAACACAGTTTGATAATTTGTGATTCGAATAGTTTCGAATGAATATTTATTTCAGATAATCTTTAGAATCAATTTATTTTAGTAGAGTTTCATACGGATGATAATACTGTTCAAAAAATTTTCACTTTCTTTTGACTTGTAACATTCAGTACGAGTCACTTACCGATTTTTGTGCGCTGAATACGAATCTGCAAACCGTTTGTTTCCATCAACCATAGTTTTTTAAAAAAGAGATTTACCAAAAAAAATGTAACTTTTCAATTTTAAAGACGTTTTGTATTTTAACCTTTCGACGCTTAAGGTTGTAAAAGGTTTAAGGTCAGCTTAAGGGAGAGTCATTTTGTGTCTACATAAGCAAAAGTGCTAAAAATTTTATTTTTTCCTGTTCGAAGTATGTTTATGTATGTATATAGTAAATTAATATAAAACATGTAGGTACTTTTTATTAAAAATATAAAATATCAGGAACACGAAAGTTAACGTTAAAATAAAAAGATATTTAACTTAACAATACCTGTAGTACAAAGTTCCTACACAAATTTCTCTTTGATAAAAACTAACGTTTCGAATTCTGTGGACATATTTTGACCCTTCCTTAAGCGTTCTAGGGTTAATAGTAATAGTTATTCTGGGTTATCCGAACGACCGGTGTTCGCATAATTGAGGTTCTACTGTATTATATCTTTTAACACGTTCACAGTGGCATGAATCGCATGTGGGTCACGTCAATTCTTACTCTGTCATTCGTTAAGTAAATAAACAGTCAATGAATATAAACGAATATAAAAACATAACGAAAGAGCTTTAAATAATATCCTAATAATAAAAAAGAGTACATCGTTTATTACCAAAAGTCATTATTGAGTGTACAGTGAAACAGCACTGTGTTAAGACAGCACAGCTAAAATTTCTGGTTAGAATGTTAATTTTCCATTTTCTTGTTCATCTCCGCCTTATTTGCATTATCTCTTCCTTCGGTGGAGTCTCGACAATTTTCTACAAATTTCATCGTACCCAGAAAGAAACGCTACGGGGTTTCGGTGTAATTTTCCTTATGATAAACCGTGCAATTAAGTTTCCCGCAGTCCAGATTAAAATTCTGATTAAATCGCGTCCTTGTAATTAACGTTAAACGTAATTCGAATTTCAGGAGCAACCGGAGCAACTGCAGTTAGGAACACGGCGACTGTTCCGCTATATATGGCGGCTCATTAATAAAGACCCCGTCACGGTGGAAGAACAATTTTTGTTTATATTGCAAACGATCAGAAGAGGATAAATTAAATGAATCTATTTCAAGCCTTGACTTGCCTGAGCATTTTCAGGATATAGTGATCCTTCAATTTTTCTGTTTAACATATTAAATAAAATTTAACCCTTTAACTGCGAACGGCGCCTATGGGCGCTTAATAAAGCCGCCCACCATGCAGGGCTGCGGAGTCGGCACTCAAAATTCCCGACTCCGACTCCGACTCCCCTTTTTTTTTGACCTCCGACTCCGACTCCGACCCCGACCCCGACTCCTGCATTTATAATAAATTGTCAACATAATAAGTATATGTTTGTTTATAACTAAATTACTAATATTTAATACACAATTTGATACAAATGTAGTATTTTTAGTATTTATGTAGTTTTATTACAACTTTCAATTATTTTGAGCACATTTTTATTTTTATAAAATTTACTAACATGGAGTCGGAGTCGGCATATTTTTTTCCGACTCCGACTCCGACTCCACAACCCTGCCACCATGTACTGTCGACGCTTATTATAATTCAACTCTTCGAGTGTCCTGGTGAATAAAAACGTCTATCAACACGCACAATTCGCTTTTAACCCTCTGACTGTTATCAGCGCTTAACAAAGCGCACACTGTGTACTGTTAACGCCTATAGGCGTTCGGTGCAATGACTCACTGCATACCACTGCAACTCGGCCGCACGCAGCGTTCACCTCGCTTCCAAGCAGCCCGCAGTCAAAGGGTGAAAAAAATTCATCTGAAGTTTTCTAAAATTCTACGAAAATATTTATATTACAGTAACAATAGAAAGTAACAAGTGCACCAGTGAAAAATGGAAGATTTAGGATTCTATAGGATTTTTATACAGGGTGAGTCATTAGAAACCGCCATCTAAAATAATTTCTGACTCGTTGATAGGTTGCCATTTAAGGGGGTATTCTCTTTTCTTGGCCTGCTTTTGAGGGTATATTTTGGAATTTTTGTTTGAATAAACTAAACAACATATCTTTATGAAACTTTGCAGGTTTATTTATATGTGTTTATACCATATTCATGAATTTTTGTACATTGTTATCAGCTAAACTATAGTAATTATTTACCGAGGAAGTAGACAGGTCGAAAAAAATCCAATCGTATGATAACGGTCGCTGAAGTCATCTGAAATAAAAAACAAAAAGATTTTGGATTACTGTATAATAACATTTATATGTGGTCTGCTCCTGAACCACAAGAAAACTGAATATGTCAATATGTACCATTTTTGGAGTGCTTTGATGGTCAAAGTATTAGTAAAAAATCGATGTTCATTCTTCCGAATGATGCCATTTTATCAAAAATTAGTTTTTCTTTTTATTTTCCGTAGTACCGGTGCTACCTACGCTCATACTAATTAAAAATTGTTTGAGTCCTTGATTTCAGCAGCAGTTATCGTGCGAGCCATTTTTTTTTCAACATGTCCACTTCCGCGGTGAATAATTACTATAACTTACATCAGCGGTTCCAACCTATTTTAATCGCGGTACGCTATTTACCTTCACTAAAAATTTGGAAACCCTGACAATTTTTACTGATTATAAATAAAATAACAAAGAAGAATAATTTATTTAAAACATAGAAAAAAACAGATTAATACATATTTGAAGCTATTGATTAGAGTTCAAAAACTAATTTTATCAGCCGACTTCTAGGGCTCCTCGGGACGCAATTTAAAAACCCTTGATTTAGATGATAGCTAGACTGCGTATCTTTATGCAATGTAACGTATCCAAATCCATGAAGAATGTAGATTTTATAGGATAAGTCCAATGAAAAATGTACTTTCAAACATTCAAATCGCAAAATGCAGTTCTGCCATAATCACGTTTCATCAGCTACATGAAAATCAAAAATATAGAAGTGGGGAAATGTATATTTGCATAAAAATCCGCAGTCTAATGATAACAATGTACAAAAATTCATTAATGCAGTATAGACGTACATGAGTAAATCTATAAAGTTTCATAAAGATATGTTATTTAGTTTTTCCAAAATATACCCTCGAAACAGGCCAGGAAAGGAGAATACCCCTTAAAGATCATTCTTCATGAAACAGTTACGAAAAGTCGCGTCTCTCTAATCTTATCGTACGATTCTTGTAGGTCTGTTGGAGTCCTCGAAAAAGATCCGCGATAATCCTGCAACGGTTCCCCCACGAGGACATGGAGCACGTCGTGTCTCACCGAACGTGTATATCGCGTGTTACCTAATGGTGGAAGGAAACGTTATCCAGAGGCGGGCAATGGACGGGCATTACTGTACCCTGGTAGGGCCGAGAGAAGTCAGCCTCCGGGATATGGACTCACTCGTACTCAGTCTTCGAACTGGTCTCGTGTGTGTCACACAGCCCCGCAAACAGCCGGCTGCTTATATACTTAACAACACCGCGTGGTGCTCCTCTGATCATCTGCACCGTCCACTACTCCGTAGTCTGCTGATCGTGTTCACGAGTGTCGTGTAACCACGTGAGTCCATGTCCCGAACGGTCCAACGATTCCTCTGATACACTCTATACCTTCTTCCTATCGTCTGCTCGTTTTAACAAGGGACACGTACCGGCCTAGGATTCGATAACGCGCCGGATAGACTGTGAACAGTGGAACGAGAAAGATCAAGGGGATTCGCTGGATAAACGAACGTCTGATCGATCGACGATGAGACAGAAGGAACGTTGAAGGACTGGATGCAGAATCGACGAAAGCAGCGAGAGTTTCGACGGAAAGATGGGCGTTTTGTTGATCGGATTGCTTCTCCTCCCACCGATAGCAGGTAGGATGATTCCTCTACAGGGTGTGCCTGAAGAATTCTTGCAAATTTACAGATCTACGCGATCATCCGCGAGTATTTGAACATCTTCGTATTATTGGAAAAATATGAAATATATTTCAAGTAATACTATCAAATGTAACTTTGGCCACTCTTTTTGTTTCACACATGTGTAAAGAGTCAATAATCATTGAAGAAAGCAATATGTAACATCAACTAGTATAAATGAAAAGGCAATTTTTAAAGGTGGATGAAAATTGGTATTGCGGTGGCTCTCGAGTGTGTTTACTCCAAGTGTCTCTACGCTGCATCTGTTTATTGTAGGGGTCTTAGGCTGATTAAAATGTCTAGTTTAGGTATAAGAAGATACGGTAAAAACGTTAACTATCAAACTTCCTTGAATAATTAACGCTGTTATTGCCCAGCGAGGTACATACGGAGTGGACCACGCAACTGGAACAAGTCATATCTCCTTTCTGATTGCAATTAGGAAAAAATGTTAGAGGAAAAAGATGAATGGTTCAAAAAAGTCTATATTGTTAGGACTATATTTTTTTCGCTAATGTAACAATGCATGTACATTGTACAGTTCCACTATTTTTTTAAATGGAAACGCATATTTTTTGGCATAAATTAAATGTTTTAGTCATTCCTGTGTAAAAAAACTATTAGGGTAATGTGGTCAAGAAATGATTAGTTCGTGAGATAGTTTAATTAAATAACTATTAAAAAAGATGCTGAAAGGCTTCTCTTTTTTTCGCTTTTTCATTGTTTTCGTAAACGAATTTAGGTGATCCCTGGTTATTGTTGTGCAATATAAATAAAATGTTTTCGTTTCCATTGACTGTTTGAGCTTCTTTAAGGAAGATATTTATTTACGATTTGCCCCAATACATTTTTATGCAAACTGACGAGAGCGTTTGCTTTATAAAGAAAATTACGTTTCCATTTAAAATGCACGTGCATCGTTACACTTGTGAAAAAAATATGGCCCTGAAAATGTACATCTTTTTCCTGTAGCATTTTTTCCTAACTGCAATAAAAAAAGGGATATGACTTGTTTCAGCTGTGTGAACCATCCTGTAGACGAATAAAATGTTTAAAAATTTTCGTCCATTTGTTATTAAGATTTTTAGAATACAATTCGTCTTAGTACTTCTACATGCTAGTAACATGAATTGATATTAATCTATTTAGGAGGGCTTTCATTAGAGTGAAGATATAAACACTTTAATCACTTGTCCAAATACTTATGAACGGTAGTGTAATATTTTCTTAAATCGTGGAGAATGTCCTGGCACACGCGGCCCCATGAGCTGATTACTATAATTATTTTGGTTCAAGCTGTACAGCATCCAGCTGAAATAGTTTGCTGATATAAATTTCGGGGCACCCCTTTAGGTACACTCTGTAGTTCTACGAGGCTCCGTGGAGATTTCCGTTCGATTCGGTGGTACCGTTTCGATTCACGGATTATGAATATTGACTTGGAAATGATATCGTGAAGTAACGACTCGATGGATTAGAATCTGCTAGCGGAATGGATGGAGAAACAAATATTTAAACGAGACTGTCCGGAAAAGAGATTGTTCCCGAATGGAGCAGAGATTTTCCTTGGTTTTCCACGATTTCGCATCTTCTAGATGAAGATGAAACCCACCAACGTTATCAGCCGCAACAAGCGAGCGTTATAGCAGATGTATTGGGTCGAGTCATAAATAACTTCAGACACACATTAGATTTTTTCTTTCTAATAAGTCCAGTAGCTTATCTACAAATCCCTAAAACGTAGACATGCTGCAGAAGCAACAATAATTACCAATAAATTTAAGAAGATTAATCGGAAGCTGTTTACGTCACAACGCAATAGGTTATTCATACCGCCGTGCTTTCATTAATATATCGGGTGGTTAGCGAACCTGTTCATATTTGTGTGTAAACATCGTTAATTTTTATTTCGTGTCGGCATTGAATAGATTCAGCCATTTTTATCGAATTGTTGGCGATGGTTCCACCATCGGTGAATTTAACTGCTACCAATCCCGAGTGATTAATTTCGGCTGGTGAAACATTTATTGTTCGCGCCACTTGTCGCGGACCGTCGATAATGGTCCGATGCATTATTTTGCGAGCTCATATCGAAGGTAAATACTGCAAAATCCGTTCGTTGTAAAAAGCAAACAGCGGTTCGTCAAAATATTATCTGTTCAAACAATATGTATTAACCAGTCAAATAATCTTGTGCAGGGATGGGTTTGAGCCACTTCCAAGTACGTTCAAACGTGGTAATATTGAGTTGCTGCACAGATTCTTGCGGATTTCTTGTTGCAAAAATAAAGTACCATGTTTGACACATAGAGTACTGGAAATATTTATTACATCACCTTCAAATTGTCATAACAATAGTATTGATACAATGATCCGTATCCTACTTATTTTGGCCAAGATAGTGAGCTACACCATTTCAGCATTTATCATTTTATCAATTACCATTTCATCATTTACCATTTTATTAATTTGCGATAGTAACTACACATTTTCGCAATAAATATTTGTTTTAATTAATTTTGGAAAGATGTATAACTATGGTTTAACACAAAAATATAACAAAGCGTACTCAATTTTAACATCTTTCAAATATTATATCGTTGAATAATAAATTCAAGAGACTTATAGTATTTAATTAAGAGCAAAAGGAACACAATGAAATACTATTACAATCAATAAACAATTAGAAATAAAAAATAATATTGCAGACTTGAACCTTTTAGGCATGGAAAATATTAATATCTGATTTATACATAATTTTCTTTATCACGTATATATTGTTAAAATAATAGGCACTGAATTTTTCGCCAAAATTTACACAATAATATTTTCCTAGTACTAATAAATGATAGAAGAGGTATAAGTGATAACGTGTTGAATATTCGAGTGATGTAATAAATGTTTCCAGCACTATAAATCATTTTTATTAATCGAAGTTTGCTCCGTTAGGTTTTATACATTTTTGTCAACAAATAATAAGTTTTTCCAGTCTTGATTAGAATAACTTTCTTTTTTAGATTCAATAAATTTTTGAAATACATTTCGACACTTTCTTGATTAATGAATTGTTTGTCTAGATTTCTAAATAAATGGAAATCCATTGAAAAGAGGTGACGAAGAACTTCATAGCCCAATTCTTGTAATTTTTTGGCTTACATTATCATGGATTAAAATTGGCCCCTGACGATTCACTAGAGCTGGTTGTTTTTGTACAGTATCAAGTTCATTGCAACATGTTTCTACCGTGATACTTTTTCCAGCCTGTAATGGATATTTTGAGATACCATTTTGTTTTGAAGATGTTTTACGAGAAGCACTATACTAGTGCATTTCGCAGACTGCAGTCAGTACTGAAGCATTCTGTACGTATACAATGTAATTGGTAACTGCAAATAGTTACAGGATGTTTCGCATAAAAATGATAAATTTATACAGTATAAAATTAAATATACGGTGTCAATAATGATAATATTAGTTTGCAAACATACAGTGACCGTAAAAAGTATTCATACACCGTAACATACTTGACTTTAACCTGGAATTATTTTATAATAGCAAAACTAAATCAGGAATGTTTTTGCGCCAAAATTTAAAGAATGATCACAGCTTTCGAATGATATATATTTTATTAAGCAATAAAGAAGTATTTACAAAGTAGTAAGTAAAGTTTGCAGATGTTAGAAAAAGTACTGGGGAAAGAAGTACTGGGGAATACATTTGTTATTTTATTCTAAACAACGAAATAAATTAAGAATTAATATTTGGTTGGGTACCCTTTTGATTATATAATTATGAAACATACGACAACACCAAATAAGAACGAATGAAAACATATTTTAGTGCAAGAATGGGGAAGAATGGATAATATATTAACGAATAATTTAACTAATTTTATGCATAAACGTTTACAAGCAATTATACAATCAAAAGGGTACCCAATCAAATATTAATTCTTAATTTATTTCGTTTTTAGAATAAAATAACAAATGTATGAATACTTTTTTCCCCAATATTTTTTGTAACATCTGTAAACTTTACTTGCTACTTTGTAATTACTTCTTTATTATTTAATAAAATATATATCATTCGAAAGCGGTGATCATTCTTTACATTTTGACGTAAAAAGATCTTGATTTAGTTTTGCCATTATAAAATAATTCCAGGTTAAAATCGAATATGTTACGGTGTATGAATACTTTTTACGGTAACTGTATAAGACGATCAATTTTCGGATAATCAAGGTTCTACTGTATTAAATTTACTGTCAAATGATACATTCTACACAAAACTCCTCAAGAGTTGACGCAGTAACCCAACACTTTTGAAAATGGAAAGAATATTTCGGGTCACCAAGAATATTTCGCAGGACACGGTAGGTGATACTAATTTCGAGAATATTCTTGCCTGAAATATTCGCCAGCCGTATTTTTGTGTGGATGCATAATCGGGCGAGGATACGCGATATTTCTCGGCAGAACAGCCGGTGGTAGCTCTGACAGCTTTTATTTTTCCGTCAGTTGCGAGCTTTATTGCAAGGGGAGCGCGCAAGATGATCCCTATCTCTCTTCGTGGCCCCGCCGTTCGGCGAAACGTCGTCAGAAGGAATCCAGCCAGTGTTCCAGATCCAGGATGCCGGAAACGATCTCGTTCGACGATTACCGATTCGCAGCGTGTCAAATTCGGATTCTGCACGGTCGGTGTCGTGAAATTCAGCGAGACGCTTCGAATTTTCACGGCGGATCGTTCGGTTGGAACTTGGAACCTCTCGGCCGGAATAAGCTCGTAAATCCGTTAGCAGGAGGATCCCCAAGAAGAGGTCGCGGAGAATTCATGTAACGCAGCAATCACGCCAATCTTCTGTTTACGTAAAGTTTCGAGGCTGTTCCTGAAACGTCTAAATGGATTTTTCTGGCGTTTCTGGCCGGCTGGAACGCAGAAGAGGCGTGCACGATTCTCCGGCCAGGCCTTTTTCTCCTCACTGCGGAACGCCAGGGCAATATCTGTACTTGCCAACTTCATTAGGAACTCCTGCCTCGCGTTCTTCCATCCCCACGTTTCGCCTCCACCTGATAATCGAATTGTATTTAACGGCAGAACTAACTTCTCCTCTTTTTCTTCTGCTTCGCCAGGTTTCACAGAGCAGAGTCGTAGCACGTGGCGCGAATCGGAGGAACCAACGGACTAATTTGCCAGGTGACCTGAGGCTGGTCCTTCGAACATCTCGTTACGACGTAATACTCCCCTTCTTTCATCCTGTTCGCGGTTTTCATTGCGAAACGGAGTCTCCTTTCCGCGCGAACGAACTTCTTCCACCATGTCGCGATACGTCATTGTCTCGTTTCTTGTTTCACCGATGTTACCAGCTTCATAGAACTGACAGACCCTCGTACTTTGCGCAACACGCACCCCCCTTATCGTTTCGGGGAATTTTGGTGTTTCTAGGATGCTTCTCTACGAACTTTCAGTTTCTAAACTTCACTGTGGGTGATGTACTATCTCGACGAACTTTTTGGTATGTACCTCTGTCTTCAGGTCTCAAGTTATTGGTCAATATTCGGTTCTTCTTTTTTTAAACATCTAATTTTTGACTTACAGATCTGAAACATTTTGCACAATTAAATGGAAAAAAGATTAGAAGAGGAATCATTGGCAAATATGAGTTTACTTATAAGTCACATTTGACTGACCTGAATTTCTTTTTTTTGTAGACATTTAATTGTTAACCTGGAAGTCTAGAATACCTTGTACAACTGAATGAAAGAAAGATTAGAAGAGGAATTGTTGGTGAATTTTTGGATAACTCCGTACCATGTCTTCAGATCTCAAGATTTAGTTATAGATCAATATTTGATTCAGCTGAATTTCTTCTTTTTAGGTCATGTAATTGTTGATCTAGAGATCTAAAGCATCTTGTACAATTGAATAGAAGAAAGATTAGAAGAGGAATTGTTTGTGAATTTTTGGCTACCTTTGTACCGCGTCTTCGGTTTTCAAGACAGTGATAGTTCAATATTTGATTGATCTGAATTTCTCTTCTCTTAAACATCCGACTCTTGATCCAGAGGTCTGAAACACCTTGCACACCTAAATGAAGGACAGATTAGAGTGGCATTTGTTGATGAATATTTGACCTGAATTTCTTTTCTTTTAGACATCTAATTGTTGACCCAGAGGTCTGAAAGAACTTGTAGAACTGAATGGAAGAAAGATCAGAGGAGGAATCGTTGAAGAGGCGCGTTTGGAGGTCGTGTCAGCGACAGGCAGGCAGGCAGCCCGCTCGCTTTCGGCTCGGTTAGCCTATCTATGTACATTGTTTTTACTGCGACGCGGTGTGGCAGCTGCGAGCCAGAAGCTGTGCAGAATCTTCTCTCCGGGACGACGAGATATCACGAGATGTCCCCTTTGCACTCGTTTCGCCGGCGCTTCTCCTCCGCTCGCCAGCTTTCTTTTGTGTTTTCTCGCCGTTCTAGTGGTTCGACCCGGACTAAATATAGAGGCGTCGCAAGGGTCTGTCCCGCTGACGGGTCAGAAGTAACTTGTTGCTATTAGCGGACGAGGGTCGAAAGCGCAGGAGGAGCTCGCGAGTCGAGGCAACCTTAAGTTTATCCAAACGACACGAAATAAGAGACTCAAGGAGAGGCTTGCTCTCTTGCTACCGCTTCGAAACTCGTCTTTGTCGGCTTTTTTCCTCCTTCCAAATTTATTACGTTTTTTTATTTATATTGTACTGAGGAAATGTTAATTTGATTGAATATTCAATTAGTCAGGCCTCAATTAGACTATGCATCAATCATTTGCTCTTCACAATTCTCAAAATATAAGGTAATGTTACAGAGAGTGTAGCATTAATTTATCAGACGTACTGCATTTAGGTTAAACAGACCCATGTTGCGAAATGATCATGATTATGAACCATTGTTGAATACACGCAATATGACTGCTTTAGATGAACACAAAGTTGTCAACGATTTATCTTTTGTATTCAAACTTGTAAATGGTCACGTCTCCTGTCCTCAATTCTTACAACTCACTCATTTTATGCACCTGCAAGAAACGTTAGAAGAGGGAATATGTTTTATTACACTACCGTAAAAACTAAATATGCTTCAAGTGATCCAATGAATCAAATATTAAAATCAGCCAATACAATTACGGATAAAATTGATTTTTTCAGTGGTTCCATTCATGATTTTAAAAAGTTTTTCCATAGTGCACTACGCACTGTTTAGAAAACGCTTAATTACAAATTCTTTGTGCATTTATTTATGTATAGTTTTTCTTTTTATTCTTTTTTTCACTTTATATTATCTTGCTGTGGCTGTTTTTTTTATTTTTCTATTTTTTCAGTCCTTACTTATGTATATACAGGGTGTCCCACCTAACTTGAGCATCTTAAATGTCTCGCTTATTCTTAATGAGAGGAAAACATAATTTGATTCAAAGGAGCAAATATTATGATGAGCAAACAATTTTTCTCAAGGTCATATTTTTCGAGATTTCAAGGTCGTAGATGATTTTTTAAATAGGACTACATGTGTTTGTTATCGTGGCGTTATAGTCAAGGTTAAGACTTATAATACCGTGCCCTTCGCGTGACCTTGAACAGGAAGAATCTAAAAATAAATGGGAATAGATGTAAGTAATGAAATAACTACGGTAGAAGGATTAATAAAGAAAATTTATTTTACTAAATGCTCAAAATAATGCCCGGCAATGGAAAAATTGTTTTCTCGTCATAATATTTGCCCCGTCGAACCAAATTATGTTTATCTCTGACATTCTTTCCTGTCATTAAAAATAACCAAGGTATTTGAGGTGCTCAAGTTAGGTGGGTCATCCTGTATATTGGGTTCATACCCGCATAATCTACAAATAAATAAATTATTTATTATGCTATCATGTCAGTTGAATGATCAGTATACTGTGTTAAGCTCTGATCTTATCGTTACATCCTGCAAAAATGCCACTGTTGAACATTTTTTAAATTTTGAAATCCACCATTGTTTAAACTTTGAAATCGAGTTCAAAATTGTCGTGGGAGTGAATTTCGCGTCGTTCCACTATTTCGAGATTAACTAAGCTCGAATATGAAAACTATCACTTTCTTGATACATTTCAATCATTCTTTAAGTGTTGACTGCCACTTAATATAGACAAGAAACGAATTCCTAGACTCTGATACAGCATGAGAGTAATTTTAATTCTTTATAGTTTGTTACTGCTTCTGGTACTGACCTTTTCAGGCATTTTTAATAATACTATTCGTAGTCAGCCAAGTCACAACTGAATTTAAGTGTCACCCACATATGGGTGACATGGCAGTTAAAGTGTTAAAAGAAAAAATCTTGCAAAACAATTAAAAAATGAAAATAGCCACTGAAGAATTTGTCAACTGCAGAAATTAAGAATTGTGAAAATATATGATTTATCAGCTGCAAAACTGATAGGAATAAAAATACAGTTTCCTGGAATGCGCCAAAGAAAAGAATATTAAAAAATGGCTGACCATGCATGACTGTTTCTACTGCGCATTTAATTCTGTCAGGAAGCTTATTTTCAAATAGGATAAGTGTACCAGGACCGACCAAAGAAGCGAACATCCTAGAAATTTCGAGTTTTAACACTAGACCTACCAAAACTGTCAAAATTACTGCTTTGGAATTCACTATTTTAAAAATGGAATATATTTCTTGATTTATCTTTTCGGTTTTTGGCTAGAAATACACATAATAATATAATTTAGACGATCGTAGATAGGAAACATTAGAATATTCCAAATAAATGTGATTGCAAACATATAATTCTTTTTTCTTCACCTGTGACCTTGATGGACCTTGAGTGACTATGATCATTGAATTCATCTTGGTATGAACTACACTTACGTATATGAAACAATATGTGGTCTCGTTTAAAAAGAAGGCGATGACCTTGAAATGTCCGTAACATCCCTATGTACAAAAAAGTACGTCGAAAAATGGGCCCCCTGAAATACTTCAATTTTTCCTAACAACATTTTTTATATCAGCAATATTTTCGATAATATTTCATTGTCACGCTTTACGTGCTCCACCCTGCATATTACTATTAACTAACATGGCTTTCCCAACTACTCCACACCCTTGTACTTAAAAGCACTTCTTACAGTAGAGTAGATAGACGCTATCGTAATCATAAAAAATCTGTTTCGAACTATTGACCGTCTACGCACAAAAACATGATCTACCAACATGCAAGGCCTCATTAAAATCTGAGACGACCACTTCAGTAGTTTCCCTCGTTAGTAGCAAAAGGGTTAAGGAGTGATAACAGTGATTCTAGATGAGATAGTCAACAAGAAACACTGTATCTTTATTTCAAAGTGTTAGCAACCCTTCAGCATCAGAATGCATCGTTGGGTAATATGTTAAGCTACTCTGGTGACGATCAGCGCTGAGATGGGTGACTGTATTCAGTGGTTTCATATTGCCACTGTTCAGAACCAACTAAAAACTGTACTGCCCTCCTTAGCTCCATTGTCCAAACTATAACGTTTATCATTAAAAACCATACAAAGAGCAGTTGGGACGAATAAATTAAACTCTTTTAAACCTCTATAGAACACGTAGGACATTCTACCTTTGCTTAAAAGGTAAAAAAACATACCGAACTCCAAATCTTTCAAAATATTTTGAAAAATGTAAAAATGGTAGATAGGACATTTTAAGTATGGAGCGCAGTGTAGATTTCCAGATAAATTGCTGGTTTTATTATATAGATGTGGAAGGGTATGCCACTATGGAAACAAGAGTAATCGTCCATTCTGGATAAAATAAAGTTTTATTATAATGAATACGTGAACAATGTAAGTACTTATACATGAGGGGGTAAAAATCATAGTGGTGTCAGTCATCTGGTCCTCATTTCGAGAAACAGAAGGTTTCATTAGACTGATTGTAATAAATTCCACGGTCACATGTTAATGATCGTAATGCATTGAATGTTGCTATGAGGTCTTATCACAAGTAGTTCGAGCCACTTCTTCTTCTAATGAACAGACGTTTTATTATAAAATATCTTTTAGTATTTTTAATAAAATATACATATTTTGGTATATTTGATAAAATCAATTTTGTTATGTAATATGTCCTGAATATCTTAAGAAAGATTACTTACACCACTATGGCATTCACAACCCCCTCCCTATAGGAACGAAAATGAAAAGGCACTTTTACTTCGTACGTGGCGTGACGTGGATTGCGAGATTTTCTCGTTCGTCGTTGCTTAAAAGAAAAACACAAAAGAATCGCCTGTACACATACATATGCATCCATACACACACAGACGTGCATGCTAGACACAAAAATGCGTCAAACATACTTATTCAACATAAATAACAGTCGATGCAAAGTTACACAGAAACAAGGAGTTCTAGCGTCCACCCTGAAGACGAAGCGGATGAAAATAATCGCGGAGAACTGAATACTTGAACCGGGAGCATAAATTACTCGGCTCATTGGTGTCATGAAGTCGTTCTGCATGCGGCCACGTTTCTTGGGCCGCGGTGGCGGAGATAAAGAGCTTGGAAAAAGGGCCAAAAGTGACGAGTCCTTCGAACGACGGAGACCAGGAGGAGAAGGATTTGACGAAGCCTCAAAGGAAACTGCGTTTCGTTCCTCAGCTTCTTCTTGAAAAAAAAATAGAGAAAAAACGCGGAGTAAGGACATTCCCGGAGTCGATGGTGGAAAAATCTTCCAGCCCGGGTTCGGGGAACTAGAACAGATGAAAGACGGGAAAACGTCGGTGCGCGGAGTCGAACGGTAAAAGGGAATCCATAAAATGGAGTCCGATTGACGCGGGCTATCCAGGGAGAAATGTACCGCGAAGATGTTACATCCTACGAACGGAAGGGAGAAACGATATTTCAGATCGTCGTCTGAACTACGAGCTGGAAGCCTCGTAACACCTTTTCCTCGTCCTCCGCGTCTGCGTCTGCCGATTTATCCGGCGAAATATTCTGCAAGCGATACTTTAATTCCTCCTGCGTCTACAGGCTGATTCAAAAGTGTCGGTCCTCACCCAACCAGCCGATAAAGTACAGAAAAGTTGTGGGATGTCATGGTGAAACTTTTCTTTCTAATTAGATTTTCTGAAACTTTATAGCATGTTAAATAGTAATAAATTATTAGAATGTTTTCTGATAATTGAAGGGGTTACAGCAATAAGGAGGCACCTCCACTTATCGGCAATTTGAGTAAACCAAAAGAAACATTAAAAATCAAGTACCTTTTGCAAACACGCTCTAAATTCATAGGCAACTAGTATTCGTATTAATAAACTTTTCAATTGAATAGTAAACCTATCCCTCTTTTTAACTTCCAATAGCTAAAACTCGAATATTGGAGCTGCCTCTTTTTTGGTACAAAGTGGAAAGAAACAGTACACAATAAAGTGTAACTACATTTATTATAATCAAGCTGATTAATGCAAACATAAACAACGTTTGTAGAAATCATAATCTTATAATGATATAATGAAATAAAACTTTACAACGTGAAATCATCTTCAAACCCGCCTTCTGTTATAAAACAGCAAGTTGAAAATCGCAAGTGGGTATATTCTAATTTTTTCTCTGAGTTCGAACTGCATTCGTATAGCTGAGAATTCCTGTGCAAAGTAGTCTCCTCTGCCAACCCGCTATCCATTAATATACATATAATATTTATACTCTACTAACATGGACGGAAAAGTGTGGTCCGATCATGAAGTTGAACAATTACAAGATTATAGAAATCATAATAAAAAAAATAACATTTTGAATGAGATTGCAGAGAAATTTCACTGCAATTCTCACGAGATACAAAGTAAATTACATAGTTTAAGAAATTCTGTTGCGTGCGCTACGTTAATATAGTCCAGGTGTCTCAGGAACTAAATAAAATTAAGAACACAAAAAGCGGTGCTGTTGCTGAAGATGGTTATTCTAGTAAACGGAAATTGTTTTTTTTTTAATGTTCGACTTGTACTGCAGTCAATCGTACAAAATTCTTAAATTGTTGTGTATCTTCTACATGTAATTCACTCAGATATTAGACAGATCAGGGCTGCGGTGCCACAGGGGAGCGTTCTCGGACCAATTCTTTACACTCTGTATACGGCGGATACACCAATAAAGGCAAACAATGTAATTCTAACATTTGCGGGTGATATAGCAATGCTTACCACACACAAAGAATCGCAGCAAGAAGTTAATATATTAGAAGAACAAATCAACACTTTTGAAGAATGGCTATTCAAAAAGAAAATCAAGGTAAATTCCACCAAGTGTAAACACATTACGTTCATCTTAAGGAAAAATTACATTTCGAAAGTAAACAATACAGAAGTTCCGGAAACAAAGACAGTTAAGTATTTAGGATTACATCTGGACTTAAAATTAACATGGAAATGACATATTACTGCAAAAAGTGAACAAATTCGACTAAAAAGGAGACAAATGTCATGGCTAACTGGTAAAAAATCCAAACTTAGTATGGAAAACAAACTACAAATCTATAAAACGATAACAAAGTCCTTCTGGACATATGGACATATAGCCAAACTTGAGGCCCAACAATTCATTATCCTACGCAGAATCGTGAATGCTCCATGGTATGTCTGAAACGAAGAAATAAGGGGGGACTTAAATATCACTACGATACAAGAAGAAATAATTAAGGCAACTAGCAGCTGCAAAAGAAGGGTTGAAACACTCACTATCCCGCTAGCCAACAATGTATACGATTAATACATCCCGCGAGGGCTCAAAAGAACACACTCTATAGACTTAGTAAAATAAATTTACAACGCGAAGTAGATAACTCAGATTGATACATCTTACCTATAAAAACGTTGTCTCAATGGAGATACCGTCTTCGTGCTATTTTTTACAAATATAACAATTTACCTAATGTCTATACTGACAAATTGTACAGTATATGGGAGATATATAAAAAAAAACATGTAATTCTCGTACAAGTATGGAGAATGCACTCATCTCGTTACGACGTTTTATCCATACTTTAATTACATTAAATACATTGCGATTACAGCAAATCCTTGCTCATCCCTTCTGTTTAAGAGTATCCTTACAACTGATTAACCCTTAAACTGTAAACGTGGGTATTTCATGCCCGGGCTAGTTCGAACGGTTTGGGTTTCCCGCAAGCTAGTAGGTAGAAAAACCGTAGTATGCTCCCCCTCTCCCCCTGCACCCACACCCGAAAAGAAATCCAACCCAACCAAATTCAAACCCAAGGACACATTAATCTGTCCTTGGGATAAATGAAACTATCCTATCCTGAATTTAATTCAAGGGTGAGTTAGGTTTGGTTGGATTTTTTTGGAGGGCGGGGGTGCAGGAGGAGGGACTCCCGTCCCGTGATTTTTCATGGTTTCGACTCCGTGTTAGAAATAATACCAATACACTCAATTCTGTTTTTACACGAACTTCTCTTACACGATTTTGATTTAACGCGAATTAGAAAAAAAATTTAATTCTCTTTTTACACGACTTATTTTGATTTAACACGGTCGACCCAAATTCTAAGAAGAAAATTTTGCTTTCTTTTATTTTTATAACTGCGACATTGGAGACGAGGAATGTAATGCGATTTCCATTTGTGAGAATGCCCCGGATTTTATAACCTCAATATGGAATTTTGTTTGCTTTGTCTGCAGTCTTACGCAAACGTATGCGTTTATTGTCAGAAAGTGACAACGAATAAAATCTTTTTATGTGTAACTCATATTATTTTGCCTAATTTTTGTGTTCATGAATTAGTGACATGTTTTTTTCCTTTTCAAATGATAATTTACTTTGTATGATATATATGCAATCTTTATGAAATAAAATGTTTAAGATCCTAACATGAAAACTCATGGTTTACTGTATTATTTTTGCTGATTTCTTAGGACTGGAACCAATCTTCTATTTTTCCATAGATGCAATATATTTTTTTACACGAATTTTTTTACACGTATTCTTCGGGAACGTATCTATCGTGTAAAAACGCATTGAGGCTTTCTTTGAACCAATGAGTCCTATGTATCCATTAGATCGTTTAAATACTGATTAAAATTCTCATTTCGCATACTCGTCGACTATTTCTTATATCATAATCCTCTGTCCATTAACGATTTCCTGCTTCAAATGACTTTTCTTCGTTCATACATACACTATTTCCACATACATATTAGTCGTTTATGCCTTTCAATACTCAAAATAACTGCTACATTTTGCAAACTTTTTATGTTAATAACTTTTTAATAAAAAACTAGCGACGGCTATATGTCAAGGTCAAGGTCATCGGGGCTGCCTCCCCTAAACGTCAGTTTTACTGAAATTCGAATTGACACGTTTCAGAAAGTACTTTCTCAGAGTTCGCTCTCATGTCACTCTCCGAGAACAAAAAAATTTTTGAACGACACTCAAGCGGACATACAATTTGAGAGTACTCTTGAGAGCGACTGTCGTATAAAAGTCTCAAATGGACACGTTCCCTTACACCTAAACGCTCCGATCTGCACTTGTCACTCGGTTCTCCACGCGTCGGGAACATTCGCGAAGAATCGAGAAGAATCGAGAAGATTCGAGAGACTTCTGTCCACGCATTTCACATACATATGTACACACACACGTCCATTCGTGTTCTTCTCTCTCGACATTTGCTCTCGGCTTCGTTCTCGAACGTTAGATCCTTTTCTCGCATGGGGCGATAACTACATTCTTTTAACACGTTGAACGTCATGGTGATCACCGGTGACCGACACCTCAAATTTCATTTAATTAAGTAATTATTGATTGTCACAAAACTCTGAGCAAACTTCATATTGAAACATTAACGTAGGAACAGAAGAACATGATTGCGTACTCAAGTCTTCTTTTTTCTTTATGATTCATATAAAAAATAGTACATTATATCATGTCTGATTGGGTATGGCTGTTTTCACTGTGGCGGTCAACGTGTTTTTCTTCACACATAGTGTATCGATTCTTCCTTACCTCAGCCTCCCTTAGCCCACACAACAATAAATACAATTTTCGAGTCAATTCAAAAACGCATACATTTGCATGTCATGAATCAGTCAAGCCTGCATCAAAGCACAAGAGGCAAGCGCAGTAAAACAATTACAAATACTACTCTTGTTTGTTCTTACATGTTTTAACAGGTTGAGATACTAAGGCAATGATATGCTTTTGCATCTGTAACATTTACTGCCACATACACGTACAGGGTGTCCTGGTGCATGTGGAAAGTACAGCAGGGGTGGATTCCGCATACCAACATAAGAAAAAAAAGGTCATATAAACATATGCCCGATACGACATTCTTTTTGAGTTACAACTTCTTTTGTGTTGTAATAGCTGCTTATGTACCTTCAGAGAAATTGCTCGAAGTGACCACCTCCAGCTTCAATACAGGCGTGAATACGTCTTACCATCGAATTTGAAAGCAGCCTTGATCGACACGTTGACAAAGGGTCCAAATTTACGATTATCCATAATTCATAATAAGTAATATCTTCCTTCACTGAACGTAGTCTGTATACTAACTTCTCCATTCATAATACAATACCTGATACTGTTTACAAATTTGTCTGATCTCATGATCCTCAAATCTTGCAGAAAAACGTGAGCCAATATCCAATTACGTTGTGCAGTGGAACCTCGATTATGCGAACACCGGTCATTCGAAAATTGGTCATCTTGTATCAGTCACAAGCTACAATTATCGCCAGTGACAGGATGTAACTAATTTCATATCACTATATATTTTTAATTCTAAAATATCATTATCATTTTTATGCGAAACATGGTTATAATTGAGTCATGCTTCTACTAATTATAGTCCAGATAATCAAGGTCCTACTATATGTATCTTATACGCAAAAAGATTGTTACAACACAAAACAAGCTGTAACTCGAAAACAAGGTCACATCGGGCATATGTTTGCATGAACGTTTTTTCTTATTTTAGAGTGCGGAATCCACCCCTGCTGTACTTCCTACGTGCAACGAGATACCCTGTATATACAGACTTTTTAAGCAATTTTTTAATCACGTTATGCGAGTGCCGCGTTATAAGGGGTCCTACTGTAATTCATATTTTATAGGGTGCCTAATACTTTTGGCCAAAGCTGTACATTAGGGTGGACCTTATTTTTCGAACATCGAATTTTTTTCACGACAACCCTTAGAATTGTGCAAATGGACGAAAAAATAATCTCTGCAAAATTTGGAATTGATCGAACAACAGGAATCGTGCCGCATCGAATCTGAAAAATTTTTATTTATGTAACTCCTTTTTCCCCATTGTAGAATATCGTTAGTACACATGTTTATATATCGTTGAATTTGGTTTTTACGCTCTGTAACAATATCGAAACAAATCATAAGATCACTTTAAAAAAAAAATCACGACCTTGAAATCACAAAAATTTACCTTCAGAAAAAAATTTGTTCTTTGGCATTGTATTTACCTCACCGAACAGTACAATTTTCATCTAAGAAATGAGCTATATATTGCTTGAAAATATATTTATTTAAACAGCAATTCACATTAACTACCGAAGAAGAAACTGGAATTCGTGATATTTGCATCTTTCTCGCCAGTGTCTATATAAAAGCGTGGATTCAAGCCCCAAAGATAGTGGAAGCTCTACGGCAAGACTTACAGTTTTTACAAAAACCCTATGCGTATCGCTATATTGTCGAAAAATAAGGCGTAAAAAAAGTTTGCAACCATTTATGATATTTATCAACAGAAACCGCAGCGTTAGCATTTTTTGATAAAACAGTGGGAAAGAGCATCAAATTATGAATGGCGGACGCCATTAATACCGAGGCCGATGAATCTTGTAAAAAATTTAAAAGTACTCCTCATGATATAGAAAACTTACATTCATAGAGGAATTGAACATTTTACTTCGCGAGGCTCAAAAAGATTTTTTGAAAGATTCTCAATTCTTATTGAATTTTTAAAAAAAGATCCGCATTCATGGGAAGATCAGAACAATTTTAAATACGGATTAAACATCGTTCAAGGATTAAAAGTTGTTAACACTTAAGCACCCGGTCACGCGTTAACGCGTGTTTCTGCTTATTGCGTTTAATACCCGGGCACGCGTTAGTGCGTGTTTTTTCCTGTGGAGTCAAATACTAGATTACAAAGCAATGTACAGTTATAAAACGGAACACTTAATGCCATGATGTTTCTCAGTTGAAGTCTGAACTAGTTAGGAAACGGTTAACCTTGTGTATTGTCTAATATAATTTTTTAAAAATGTAAGAAGACCATGCCGTGTGTGCAGTGCTCACAAAAAACTTGGCGACAGCAGTTATATGTGTACTTTTTGCAAAGTTCCCTTGCATGTAGGCTCGTGTTATGAAGATTATCACGCTAAGAAGAACTATTGATTTACTGGATTTATATTTATGCCTATTTCAAAAGAACATGTTTTCTTAATTCACGTGTCATGAAATACAGTAATATTAATGTAATAACCATATAATTGTGTATACTTTTTAAATCGATTTGTTTTCAGCGAATCAAACAAAATTAATTTTCACTAAATGATTCCATAAAACGTGCGGTATTTGGCGTATTTTATACGCCAAATTGCCGGGTGCTTAAGTGTTAACTACACTGCTGAGAGTGGCATTAAACTTATTCAGGAATATAATCAATCATTGACAAAAAATGAGGAGGACAAACAATGTATACTACAAATTGTTTCCGAAAATAGGGAACAGTTTCCGGATGTAAGAAAACAGTCATTATTAAAAGGTATAAAATATTTCAATGAAGTTTTTTAAACGGATATTTTAAAATCTTGAAAATACTTCATTTTTTACACCTCTAGATTATTCCTTTTCAGTTATAAAACTACTTTTTGTGTATTATATATTGCACTATATATAGTACATAGTATATGGTGGACTGATTAAAGAGAAAAATCTAAATATCTTTGTTATTCGTGAATATATGTACAACTTTCTTAGACGAAAGTTGTACTGTTCGACGAGGTAAATATAATGCCAAAGAAAAAATTTTTTTTGCAGGTCAATGTTTGAGATTTCAAGGTCATGAGTCTTTTCAAAGTGATCATATGTTTTGTTTCTGTATTGTTACAGAACGTAAAAAAGCAAATTCAACGACATATAAACATGCATACTAACAATATAATATAATGGAGACAAACTAGTTACAAAAATAAAAAATTTTCAGATTCGATGCAACACGATTTCCCGTTGTCCGATCGATTTTAAATTTTGCACAGATTATTTTTTCATCCAGTGGCATAATTCTAGAGGGTGTCCCAAAAAAATCTCAGAATCAGAATTACTTTTCGCCAAGTATAACTAAGGTCCGCCCTACTGTACATGTTTATTGCCCAAACTAATGACTGTTCCTCGTGGAACGGCCTGTAAACGCAATAGTCCCTGCGTGGCCTGCATTTTACACGATACATCACGCAGAACCGTAGCATTAGGCCGTCTCGGTGAAATATCGTGCGACTGGAGGTCCGCGGTGGTTCCGGATGTGGAATCGTTGCGCGGGAGCCGGTCGTTTCGAGAGCGGACTTTTCTTTTCCCGAAACAAGCCGCAGGAGTCAATGAAACGCGTCGAAACCGCACGGCTCCCGACAGAAATACCAGATGCACACGCCGATAAGCTGTCTGCGAACCCACACGGATCACAGCCCACGGAAACGACATTCCTCTCACGCTTTACGGCTTTATCGTTCGATTATCGAATCTCGAGCGCGGGATTTCGACTGGCACCGGCTCGTCTCGTTGGTACATCTCATTATGAACGATTTGTTTCTCGAGCCGCGCATCTCGACAGCTTGAGGCTAATATTTGACAATGTTTTTTGAGACAGTAGCTTGGACAGTCCTGCGACGAAGAAAGGATACCGTCTCGCAGCCCAAGAAGATTCATTTACTACAGTTATAGTATTGTGCGATTATGTGAGATTTTGAGGCTGTTTTTCATACAAGGCACCCGGAACACTAGTGCCAATTGAAGGGATGATGAACAGTCAAAAGTTTAAACAGTTGCTGGAACAGCATTTAAGTCGAGAATTAGAAAATGTATGACCTAGTTGCGTAACAATTTTCCGATAGGACTCAACTCTATCCCACACAATACACATTGAAGTTTATCCAGCTGTACTTTCAAGAGAAGAGGCTAAGTTGCTTAGACTGACCTGAGAATTCACCCGATTTGAATCCCATAGAAAATCTGTGGAGTATTTGTAAGGCCAAAGTACTTGAAATGGATTGCATCATTAACAAGAAAAAAATGATGGAAGCAGTAATTCAGATGTGCTTTCGGGACCAGAACATCTTGGAAACTTGACAAGAATTAATTGATTCCATGCCAAAAGAAGTGTAAAAATTGATGTCAAAGGGCGACACATTTCTTATTAAAGACTCAACATTAAAAATTTGCATTTCTACTTAACACGTTGAACGCCACAGTGAAAACGGCCATACCCAATCAGACACGATATAGTTGACTATTTTTTATATAAATCGTAAAGAAAAACAAGATTTGAGTACTCAGTCGTCTTCTTCTGTTCCTACATTATTGTTTCAGTATGAAGTTTGTTCAGCATTATACGACAAATAATAATTATTCGATTAAATTAAATTTGAGATGTCGGTCACCAGTGACAGTTACGGTGTTCAACGTGTTAAAACTGATTCTATAACAAACAAAGTATTTTTTCAATAAATTAACATGTGTTCGCATTAGTTTGCACAATACTGTAGACTATATAACAGACTTCCTCTTAACCTCTGGTTGGATAAGCGAATGGCCGGTTAATCCGAAAATATGTGCCAAATATGATTTATAGATTTGAAGCGGTGGAGCTGCGCCGGGAATTCCGGAAAGAAAGGAAGGAGGAAAGAGGATAGAGCGTTTCGTCCGGGGCCTGCTAGTGGACTCGTCAGTAAGGCTACCTAGCAGGCCCGTGCCTTAGACGCGGGATAGTGAGGGTCAGGTCGTAGGTGTATATATACAGAGCGCAGGATGGTCGTGGACTTGCGGGAAAGTCTGTGCGCCGCTGATCCCTCTGCTGGCGAGGTCGGGAAGTGCCGCTACATCACCCCCCTGCCAGTGATGAACGATATTCAAAGATGATGGAGTCCGTCCCGTGCGTCTTCTGCGTGGAGCGTCGTCGTCGTTGTTCTCAGGCGTTTCGGTGGGACCGTGAAACTGCTTATATCTCGTGGCGAGCGCGTGCTCAAGCCGAGATGCAGCCGTATACTCTGCTGTCCTAGAATGGCCACGAGGCAGCTTCGTCTTTAGCTGCGTGCCGCTGTATCCCAACGTGACCGTGCTGTGCTGTAGGCGTCGGTCGTTGCGATCGGAAGGGATCGTGCGGTCGTCTTGTCGTCGGATGGCCACCCTAGGAGAGGGGTTACGAAATCTAATGTCGCCGATGAAAGTCTCGTCGTTCGAGATGCTGCCTGATGACGCTCTGTTGGCTCTGGCTCTGCTTGTTGTTCCTCCTCGTTGTTCGGCTGCGTTGTTGTTCAAACTCGGGGTCACCAATTGAAGCGGTTGAACTGCGCCGGG
Source organism: Macropis europaea (assembly GCA_916610135.2). Taxonomy (NCBI): domain Eukaryota; kingdom Metazoa; phylum Arthropoda; class Insecta; order Hymenoptera; family Melittidae; genus Macropis; species Macropis europaea. The sequence goes on along the minus strand of OU744343.1, from coordinate 52,128,437 downwards.
AATTCCGGAAAGAAAGGAAGGAGGAAAGAGGATAGAGCGTTTCGTCCGGGGCCTGCTAGTGGACTCGTCAGTAAGGCTACCTAGCAGGCCCGTGCCTTAGACGCGGGATAGTGAGGTTCAGGTCGTAGGAGTATATATACAAAGCGCAGGATGGTCGTGGACTTGCGGGAAAGTCGGTGCGCCGCTGAACCCTCTGCTGGCGAGGCCGGGAAGTGCCGCTACAGATTGTACATAAAATAAAATATATACAGGATGCTTCAGTTTTTAGCAACAAAAATTGAACAGGATATAGGGGACGTCAAGCTGAACAAGGTTTACTCTGGTGCATTTTTTTCTATTTCTACCAAAAAATTTTTGCAAGAAGTTGAGAAAATTCAAAAATTTTTTTTGTTATTTGGCTGTGCTTCGTAAGTAAATTTTAATTTACAGTTTTTCGTTTTGTTTATCTTTTTCACTAGTGCCGCACAGTACTAACCCTATCAAAAACAAATGTTCTGAAGGTCATCGCAAAAAGAAAGTTGCACGTTTTTATGCTGAATACAAGAAAAGAAGTATTGTCAAAAAATATTAATCTGTTGCTGAGATATTAAAAAAAAATGTAACTGCCAAAAATGTCTTTTTTGCGCACAACTCAAAAATATGGCCAAAGTAAAAAATGCACCAGAGTAAATCTAGTTCAGCTTGATGTCCTCTATCACTTGTTAAATTTTGTTCACTAAAAATTGGGACACTGTATATAATGTGTGTCATTTACATATTAACCTCTTCAGGGACACTGACACATATGTGTACGTTAAGTTTTTTTTAAATCAAAATTATTCTCAGTGAAAAGAAATTAAAATCTGGTGGGGAACTATTCACTAGAGGATCTCTCATCAATAAAAACAAAAAACTTGTCGTCTGGCAGCATTGATAATATTTTATTCTACTTGACAATCACTGATTTGAAAATGTTGTAAGAAATTCGTCCCTGAAGAGTTTAAGAGTACGTATAATATACGGGGTGAGCTTCGACCACCTTAAATTACTGATAAACTGTTTGTTATACGAGAAAATGTTTCAAACAAACTTTGTAAGACATGAAGGGGGAGAGGTGCCGGGTTCGATTCCCGATCCCTCCGGTCTGACTTTTCCTATTTTCTATACTGGTTTACCCTAATTTAAGTGCTATTTTTGCCTACGTAACCAACAATTTCAACCAGGATCTAACACATTCTTTTGCTGCAGTGATAGCAAAATTGTTCGCTAATAACGAGCGTTCGAAGTACTCAGTTCCTTTCAAAATCGCTGATTCAGAGCCAACAACAACTAGTTTTTGAAAGACACCTCAAAAATTTTCAAATTTCCATTTGCCCGTCTGATCGAACGAATTAAAAAATTACTCATTGGACTGTTCCACTGGAGATCAACTAGTACATTTTTTTCTTCTCCCTCTCTCTGCCTCTTTCGGTTCGTTACCTAATTCCGAGTTAATTTCATTCAGGCCAGTGTCGGGACAACGATATTCTCTGGTATGTAAAGTTTCAATTACTGGGTCACGTACGAAGCGCGATGAATATTCAACAGCGATTCGGATGTATTGGAAAGCGACTTTTACTGTAACAATATTCGCGTGTGCATTGTGCCATTAAATAATACTCGATGGCAGTCAGGGTAGGAAAAGTTCGGTCCAATGGGAATTCGCTTTTTTAGGATTCAAATAAATGCACGACGAAATTTCTGAAAGTCAATTCGTTCTGTTCCCTCTGTAAGGGGGAGTATCCCCTTCGTTATACAAATGTCTTTCAACAGCTGCGGCCTTCCCCCACTCTAGGTCTTTTCCCCTCGTTTCAGTTCCCCTTTGACCACTGTCGTCCCAGAACACAGCTTATATGAGGGGAATGGGCCTAGAGTGGGGGAAAGCTCCGGTGATCATCACTGACTTACCTTATTGTTAGTTACAGTACGTGTTCACAGTGATGCTTACTTCCATTAACCTGCTCAATCTGTTAACTCCCTTTCACTAGATGTATCGCGGAGACACTCAACTTGGCCCCCTCAAGCTCATTTTCTCATGGAAAATGTAATTTCTCCTTTCTTCACTCGAGGGTGCACAAGTGAAAATATGTCGAAGTTGTTAGATAAAATTTGTTCTGCACGAAGCTTCGTTTTTTGAGAAAATAGTTTTAACCGTTTAAACATATCTGACCCTTTGTGCTTTGGAAGTTTTTTAATTGGCTCTGCGACATAGAAGTCAGTCTCGGGAAGGAACAATTTTTCCTCGAAATAAAACTTTTAATGCCACGGTGAAAATTGTCGTACTTTATCAGACACGTTGTAATTTGCAGTTTTTTAAATGTTACACTATTCGATCGCACAATTTATATTTTATATTGTTACTGAAACGTTAATGTTTTTCAGAATTTTATTTTTAGATGTTTATTCATGCCATGGAGGACTTCATGATTTAAAAATTTAAATTATAAGCATTTATAAATTTTTGTTAGAAAAACATTTTTAATTTTCAGGAGGGCAGTGCAACACAAATTGTAAATTAACAAAATAAATTAATAAAATTTAAATTAGAAGCGTTCACAAATTTTTGATGAAAAAATAACACTGTATTTTCAGATATGATACATAAAAATTTTCTGGAATTGTTACTTACTAATACTGTAAAATGTTCAGCGATAAATGTTACATTATTCGATCGTAAAATTTATATTTTATATTGTTATTGCAACGTTAATGTTCTTCAGAATTTTATTTTTAGATGTTTATTCATATTATGGAGAACTTCTTTAGCTCTCTACCATGGAGAGCTTTAAAAATTTTAATTATAAGCATTCATAAATTTTGTGAATAGTTGAGTACGGGTTATTCGTGTTATGTGAGCTGTTATAAATAAACTGCGGATTTTTATGCAATTTAATACATTCAAACAGATGGAAGATGCACAGTAGGTTGTTGAATTTGTCTTTGAAATGGCTATTATGTACAGACAATGGAATATAGCATTCCATTTAAGAAAGCAAAGTTGTCCTTCTTATCTCATTAATTGTTTTCAACGAAATAAAACTATTGTTACTATACGTTGGCTTCTAAAAAACTACCTAACTTTTGTAAGAAATATTCTGGATTTATTCAGGATAAGCTCAATATTAGTGGCATGTGAATTATGGGTATAGCAGATCGAGAATATGGGGCACAAGGTGATTGATTAGTGATACTCTGGTTAAACTATATGTATATGTTAACGCTAATGTTCTAAAGTCGTTACACTTAACAATCCCTAGTCTTTATTAACATTAACTGAATCAAGCCGTTAAAGTACGAATAATGTATTATTTTCATCCAACCCAACCCATTCTCCCTTTTTTATAGTAAAAGTGTTTTTTATAACAATAAATAATATCTGATTTGTTGATAGCAAATTATACCCCTGAAATATGTAACACAACATAAAAGGTATGTACTCCGTAGGTAATTTTTATGTGTTTCAAATGAAACTCAAACTTTAAGTAACAATTTTTAATTAATGTGTATTTTAGGGATATAATTTGCTATCAACAAATCAGATATTATTTATTATTATAAAAAACACTTTTATTATAAAAAAGAGAGAATGGGTTGGGTTGGAGTGAAAATAATACTTTGTTCGTACTTTAATGGCTTGAATCAGTTCATGTTGACAATAACTAGCGAATGCTAGCGTTAACGATAATTCGCACATTAACGTTAACATACATATTTAAATATAACCAACTCGGCTCGAACATATCCAGTCACATCAAATTAAAAACTCGCATACCCTACAATATTTTTATGAAACTTTAATTACAGCAAAAATATTTCAAGTGATAAAGTTAGGTGAAACGCCCTGTGCAGTTGCATAAAAATCTGCAGTCTAGGTATAAAATATCGATTGTTAGAAAAACTGGCGAACAATTCCATAAATTCATCCAGATTAGCCTCGAATCTCCGTTAACCTTTTGTTCGATTTTTTTCCGTTTTAACAGCATAACTGGTCGATATGAAGAGCTGGTTGTTTCGCGTTGTCGGTGCAGCGATATGCAAATAATACAACCGGCCACCGCGAAATCCGATTGGCGTGCGATTTTGCGGTCGATGATAGCCCTCCCCACGCAAAGGAAAAGCGGTCGTTTGTCGATCGGCAGAGGATCGCCTAAATTCATCGATGCGCCTGACAAATTGATTATTGGTCGGCCCGTGGAATTTATTTTCGCGTTATCACGCCTTCAGCTGCCCCTTTTATATTTCAACTCACCCCTGCACATTTCTGACACCTCACGCCTTCAGGACCGGTTGCTTTGTTCGAAATTTCACGGCATTCCCGGCAGATTCTGCTTTGTTCATTTATTATGTTAATTTAGTTTGCGTCACAGTAAATAAAACATGTTTCTTTGTATTGCCCTTCTGAAAATGAAAAGTGATGTTTTTTCAACCGAAATTTATATATGCCTACAATTTAAATTTTGTTAATTCAGGTTGTACCACAGTAATTAAAATAGATGACCTTCTGCAACTGAACACTGTTGTGTTTTCAGAATATCTATGAAAGCTTATAATTTACAGTTTGTTTATTTACTTTGATAACTCAGTGTTTGTTACAGTAAATAAAACATGATTTTTTTTGTAGTGCACCTCTGAAAATTAAAAGTTTTTTTTAACCAAAATTTATATATGCCAATAATGTAAATTTTGTTAATTCAGTCGTACTACAGTAAATAAAATGGATTTTTTTTTGTGGTACCTTTCTTCAAATTAACTGTTTTGCACCCAATAACAATATATGAAAGTTTATAGTTTAAATGAAATTTTCAGGCTTACTCTCTTAGTGAATGCAGACATAACTAGTCGGACATGCAATCATTTTGTCCGTTTTAATGTAAATCATAAAGGAATAAAACATTATTTAACGATTGTACTATGTATTTGTGTTTTAAATATTATTGCCGCAATAATAAATTTGCTCAGAATTTTTACCGTTTCAATTAATACAGACATGTCCAATCAGACCAGTAATAATTCACGGGTTTTAATATAAATTATTTGACTATTCCATTGTCTTACTTATAGTTCTACACAATTACTATTGCAGTGCCAAATTTGCTAAGCATTTTTACTGCTGCTATCTAGTCAGACGCGTAATAATTTGCTTCGGATAATATAAATTATAAAAGAATTAAATATTCAATTATTTTACTGACTTACTTTTGGTCTGCATATTTCGGTGCCTGAAATGTAATTTAAATAAATAACTACCTATTCTTCGAAATGTTCAATTAAAATTAATGTTGTAACTATAATATAGGGTAACACCTGTACAATGAAATAGTCAAATATGTTTTCTCTCTTTGATTATATTTAAAAGCGGATAGCGTGTGTCTGGCCAGGTATGGCATGTTTCACTGTGGAAGTCAACGTGTTCAGTTTGCTGAGAATTTTTACACTACTATAGTGAATACAGATATACCTGGTCAGACACGTCATAGTTCGTTGGTTTTAATGTAAATCATAAACGAATAAATTATTCGACTATTCCATTGTCTTACTTATGATTCTATACAATTATAATTGCAGTGTTAAATTTCCTCAGAACTTTTACTGCCGCAGTGAATACAGACATACCTACCCAGGCGCACCATAATTCACTGGTTTTAATAAACATCATAAAGGAATAAATTACCCGACTATTCTGTTGTCTGACTAATGGTCCTGCATAATTATTATTGAAGTGTTAAATTTTTTCAGAATTTTTACTGCCGCAGTGAATACAGGCATATTTGTGCAGGGTCCGTGGAAATTGTATGTCACGACCATCACAGCGTGATTCTACGCTTTTGGATCGGTGGACATTTGTTAAAAAAAGTTGCCGCAAAGTTGACCTTGACCTTGAAATTCAAGGTCACATTTTTTTTTTGATCATATCGTATTCTACTCGCCGCGAGGACAAAAAGTACGAAAGGAACCATGGGTCGCAACTCAACCGTTCTCTTGAAAAATGATGTTAAACTTCCAATAACTGGTAATTATTTACAAAGCAGACGACTTCACCGATTTTTATGAAATTGAAATATGTTGTCAAGGTAAACATTTTAAACAACTTTTCCTTATACATTTGACCGCCGCTTGGCTTTAGTTTCCTAGATATTCGCAAAAATATATTCGATACTATACATGATGTCTCATCTAACTTTATCACCTGGAATATTTCGCTTGTTTTTGATAATATTCAAAAATATTTCAGGAACAAGTTGAATGTTTTCGAGGGGGACATCATTTGACGTGATTAGTTTTTCCGTAGGTAAACGTGTAGAGAACACATGAAGGTCACCGGTGTTTTTTTAAATATAATCATATATTTTTTAATACATTATTCGATCGAGCTGGGCATTCCCTACAAAAAAGTATCAACCCATTTATACCGAACAATCATTAGTTTAGGAGATATTTAAATTTACTAATGGTTTCTGATATAATTGCTTCTGATAATTTATTATAAATATCATTTATATAATTTAATATTAATAGTCTCAGAGAATTTTATAAGCAATTACGAACCATTGAACTGTCTTAATAAATCTGCACCTTGGTAGAAAAAGGGTTAATGACCAGTTTGCAATTTTTGGGGAAAATGTGTATATTGACCCTTTTTATTGTAATACTCATAACATATTGTCCGGCTGAAAATGTATCTAACTTTGCTTGGAATAGTGAAAGGACAGTGGTATTTTTTTCTATGACAACCTTCGTGATTTTGATGTGAATGGCGCATAAAACACAAATGGACATTGGCCCTTTTTCTAGCATGGTGCAGAAATAATAATTAGGTCGCTGCAAGAAGATTCAATTTTCATTAAAAAATGCCTACCGTGCATTCCACCATCAACGCAATAAACTCTTCATACCGAATGAAATTGAATAATGCATTCACATTTATTCAACATATATTATATATAATAAGGAACAGCACAATTTATGGGATAACGGCATAATAATTTTACCCCAGTTTCCAACAAACCCCGCGAATTTTACTTAAACTTCGTTCACCAGGAAATAGAATCCCCTCCTGTTTTTCCAGGAACGAATTTGCCGGTAACAATAATAAATTCGAAGAAAGCAAGTAATTGTTATACGGTAGGATTAAGAGGACTAGCGTGCGCTGTGCCCTCGGGTTTCGATTAGAACGAAATTGCGGTTAAGCCCAGCCCACACAGCAACAATCACTCCCACGCGACCGTTGTTTAACTGTGTGCCTCTTTCACAAGGTGTATCGGACGATCAAAGATCTTTATCGCGTTCGTGAAAACGAGGCGATCGGGGAAACGCCTCCGTGTCGTATGAGAAAGTCAATTAGCAATTAACAATTTTTACTCTCGACACAGAAAGCCTGGTAACACCGTAACGATAAGTGGCTGATAATTAAACGGGACGAGAAATTAGAAAATAGCAAACATGATGTAACAGTACTGCAAACCTTTGACACATTCACTGTCATGGGAGTCACTGATCATCGACCCGTTAAATTTTATTTAATTATATAATTATTGATCTTGTCAATATTCTGAACGAATATTATATTACACACTCACATGGGGACGGACGTACACGATTGATTGCTTAAAGATTTTTTCCTCTGTGATTTACAATAAACACAGCAATTTGTATCCCGACTGAAAAACAAATGAAATAAAAAAGAATAATTCTGAAATAATAAATAAAATTATTCTATATTGTATTATTTTTAACCCCTTCGCATCCGCGGATAAGATGCAGTCACGCACAAATTTAATTAAATGGATATGTTATTTCAACATTTTTTTATTTAACATTTTTCGGGACATTGCTATTCGAGGAAAGGTTACAGTGTCTGTAATATAGTACATTTCAAATACACCTAAAAAATTTGTAATTAGACAGTTGCACCTTCAGGTAATAGCTAATAATTCATTACGATAGGAAAACAATTATGCAGGTATTTCATCAATTTGTGCCTTTTCATTGCAATATTTAACGATGCTATACACAGGATATTTTACAATTGTGTAGTATCAATAAAAGAAGAAAGAAACAATGCCCACATGGGTTGAACAGATCATGTTGATCAAATTGCACCTAATTCTCCATTTACACTGGAGATTGGTTTCAGAAAAAACCGTGTAAATGAATATCGTGTAAAAAAGAATACAGTGCGTATGAAAAAATAGAAGAATGGTTCCAGATGTGAAAACCGCATATGAACAATAAGTTATTTTCAAACAAAACATGAAAATCATTGAATAAACTTCTATATAATTTTAATGGAATATTTTTTATTTGAAATACTTATTTCAAATATGTATATACATACAAATCTTTCTTAAAGAAAATAGTGTGTAACTAGTAAAAGAGAAATTCGAATAGAGCCAAATACACCCATGCAGATGGTTATTAGTTAAACTTCGGCTCAGGCCCTTACAGTATAACATAAAAAGACGAAACCCAGACAAAGGGTTCAAACATCGAGGGGATTTTTCAAAATTCAAGTTTAACTACATATGTATGTACCGTTCTAGGAACTGATAATTACAATGGAAATATTCTTTTTAATAGAACTGAATTCAAACAGAAATTTAAAAATAAGCGCCATTTGAACTGTGTTAAATTCAAATATACCGTGTAAAAAGAGAATTGCTTTTGTTTTCTAAACTGTATTGTGTCGGCATCGAATAAAAGAAAGTTGTGTAAAAAGAATTAGGTGTATACATGGGTGTCAGTCCCTACGTAAAATCAGAGATGGCCACCCAGAGCGATGCTCGGCTCCGCCGTACTCCCACTCTGTGTCCATTCCCCTCGCGTAATAAGAAAGTAGAGATGTAACCTCAAGATAAAACTCATATCACATATAAAAAAAAATTGTTCTTATTACGTCACTGCCCCTTGAGAAGCCATACTTACTGACAATCATCGATGTTTACGATGTCATACCCAGACCACAACCTACGTGAGGGGAATGGACGCACAGTGGGGGCAGGCTGGACTACATCTAGTACATTCCCGTAATATTACTGCGACCTGTGCGGAGAACGCCCATGGGCGTTCAAAGATTGAACTAAGTAAATAAGCCTGCCGATTCTCCGCACGAGACGGAAGTACTCAGTAAATTTTTAAGCTTAATTTACTCGAAAAAAATGCCTCATATGAAAAAATTTTATTGTATATTTTCGACTTATTTTTTCATATAGAATCACCTCCTTTCCGGTTGTACCACCAGTTACCGAACACCCTGTATAACACGCAAGTATTTACTTTTGCAAGATTACGACTAAATTTAGCAGTAGCAGAAACGCACATAATATTGCACGCAATATTTCTTTATCATTCAACGTTATAATCCAATGTCATATTTCGTTATACTTATCCCAAATAATGTGATTGGCGTGAATGGGAGGCTATCTAAAATATTCTTAGTGGCGAATGTGTTAAACAAGCAGAAGGTCTCGGATTTTAGTGTAACAGTTAGTGAAGTGATTAATGTGATCGATCGTTCAAGGTAATTTCAATTTTTCGCGAAGGTTCTGTAAAATATCCTACCTCTCCGTGAGCTTTTCCTGTGTTATTGAATTTTAGAGCTGTTCCTCTAATAAGATTCTTTCCTCGAGCACCGTAAAAAAGCACACACACACGCGCACGCAGCACACAGAGGGAGTTTCTCGGTTAAGAACGCACTTCATAGAAGTTGGCGAAGGTTCATAAAAACCGAAAACTTTCCTAACGAGTATCGTCTGGTCGTTAAAAACAGAGGGAGAGAGCGATGCGGAAGGATGAAATTAAATCTGACGATTGTTGGAAAGTCAAAGGGAGAAAATACCATTGAGGGAGCACATTGAGCTTTTGGAATTACGAGAGCTTTTCATGTGGCCGCTTTTGACTTTGCGCCACTCGTTTACACATGTTGCCGAGCTTCGAATGATTGAAAAAGAAAACAAGTATTTTAACTATGCTTTACAAAACTTCCTCATCACCATGCAGCACTATCCACTGTATGTTCTAAAAAACAGAAGAAAAATTATTTTAAAGAATTTATAAAAATAGTCGACGTTTTATGTATACAGCATCGACTATTATTAAGTTGAATCAGAAATAATTTTTTGATGACAATTTTTATTTTATTATTTATCGATTTTCCTTCATTTGTTGACGAAGCATGAAATCCTATTTTCTTCGCCGTTAAGGTTATTGGGCACGAAGGATTTTGATCACATAAGCATTCTGAATTGGAATTTCGTATGATAAATGTTAAACCTAGTTCTCTGATTCCTGATGCTAATCCAGGTGTTCCTGCTGGTGAAGTTCCTAATGATGAAGCTGATCCCCTTTCAATAACTGATGAACTTATTGTAATTAAAGGTAGATGAAAAGAATGAAAACGAAGAAGGGCTATCACAAAAAGAACATAACGATAACAATAATGAAGATCTATAGACAGATGACCATAATAATGATAACAACAATCGGGATCATAATTCTGAGAACGATCCTCTACTACAGGCAACAAAAGTACATTTGCACTCATATACTATCTAGTATTCATATATTCATACTTATATACCTATATTCACACTCATATTCCTACTCTGACTCGTACTTTTACTTATACTCATACCCTTACTTTGACTGGTACTTATATTCGTACTTATATTCGTACTCAAACTGGTACTTACACTCGCACTCAAACTGGTACATATACTTGTACTCAAATTCGTACTCATGTTAGTAATTGTACTGGAACTCATACTGGTATACTCACATACTCCTACTCCTACTAATATACATACTTACACATTCCTACTCCTACTCATACACTCACGTATTCTTACTCCTACTCATACATAGTATAGTATCCGAATGACCGATATAGATATTCGGAGGACCGATTATCGAAACACAGAGTGAGTCACGTATCTAAACTATGTAAGAATGTTTAAATTTTAGAACACGTATCGTTTTTGCTTCACATGATCGAGTTTAGTGTCTTGTCTGTGTTCAGTGCATGTACGTTTCATTTGAAACCCATCATAATGAATTGGAAGATCTGTCACCCAATTTCCCTGGATTTGAAAACTGTAATTACGACGATATCCAGGAATAGTTGAAAATAGACCAGAATAATCCATGATATAAAGTTATGAATAAGGATGATATTGTTTTATCTATCCTTGCTGAAAAAAGTTATGACAAAGATAAAGATATGGCGGGATCATGTACTATTTCATTACACTATAAAGCTGAATATGCATTGGATGGTGCATTATGATGGGCAAAAGAGGAAACGGAAATAGATGCAGTACAAATATTTATTTTAGAAGCAATTCGTTATTTGACTATATGTAAAAACGATTAATTTACTTTCTATATTTCATTTATCATGTACTTTATCACGCAATATACATCCATATTTGAAAATGATTTATTTTCAGTCGTTTTATGACATGTTCGCAAATTTGGTTCTTCTAGTCCGATTATCCGAGAAACCGCTTCTCGGAACGGGATTGTCTCCCTATTAGTTTAGATAATCGACGGTTTACTGTACTCACATACTTTTATTCATACTTTCTGAAATCGTCTCACAATCAGCATGGGCTACACTCCTAGCTGAACAAAACTATACAGTTCCATTTAAAAAAAAATCAATGACCCTCAAATCTCATTAAAAAAAGACTGAGAAACAATTTTATTTACCGTTAGATGTGCCTCTTAAAATAGTGTAACTGTCTCAAGGTGCTTTTTCATACGACCATAAGTAACGGAAATATGTAGGTGTTCCTACTTAAGTGCTCTACAGTGTATATCATAAGGAAATTGCATAAAAATCGGCGTGTGTCAATTGGGTGATGTCCCGTGTTAGTATTCAAAGATGGTTACGTGGCGGGCGACTATGGTCGCTCTTACAAGGGAACATATCCAACCCGTACACGCAGATTTTGATAAAACTTATACGGGAGATAGCTCGCAGAAAAATATTAAACATGTATTTTTTTTATCGGCTATCGTCTATATTGAAGGGGCGGTAACAGCCCTTGAAGTTGAGGGTTGAAAATATACTTTTTGGATTATCTCGGAAACTAAAGGATGTAAGAAAAAGTTATTTTTTTAAATTATGTTTTTGAATGGGGAAGATATTCACATAAAAAATTTAAGAAAAACTTATTTGTTTAAATAATATGTTAAAATGCACCTAATAATTATCGTAAAATGGTAAAACAACAAAAAATTCCAAAAACACGTATCCTCTATTTTCGCCCATAGTTCACATACATAAATTTTCACTAAAGTGGAATAACATTTTACAAGAAAAATTCATTAAAGAATTGAAGTTTTTAATATATTATTTAAACAAATTATTTTTTCTTAAATTTGTTTATGTGAATATCTTCCCCATTCATAAACACACAATTTAAAAAAAAGAACAGTTTCCTACATCATTTAGTTTCCGAGATATTTCAAAAAATATATTTTCAACCCTCAACTGTGAGTGCTGTTATCACCCCTTCAATATGGACGATGGCCGATAAAAAAATGCGTGTTTAATATTTTTCTACGAGCTATCTCCCGTATAAGTTTCATCGAAATCGGCGTGTACGGGTTGGATATGTCCCCTTTTTAGTAGCGAAAGGGTTAAAGCTACCGGCTGTGATGAAAGGTATTAATGAACGTGGAGTCAATATTTTCGATGCGGAGGAGCCGCAGGTATCGTGCGGAATAAATATCGTAGGATGGATCTGTCAATAATGCAATTAGCACGCGCGAACGGAGAGGATAAAGTAACGGGGCGAAAAAAAAGGAAGGAAGGAAAAGAAGGAAAAAAGGAGAAACAGGAAAAGGGAATTCGTTTTCGAATTAAACGTTACGAGGCGACCGATCGCAGCCTTATAAACGTGATTACGGTTGCAGGGTAGGGAAGAGGTTACTCGACCGTTTGCAGAAAGGAATTTAGTCGGTGTTACCGGCTCTAATGTTCATTTCGCGGGGAATTAAACGGTTAATGGAATTTTCGGAAATTTCTCCTTCACCGGAGATAAATTGCGCGAGCACGCAGCCAGCGCTGTTTGCTCTTTCACCGTGTATTAGATCAACGAACATTATGCTGTTTGGAAAATGCTCCCGATGCTTCATGTATCCAGTCCGCCGGTTTAATATTCGCCACGATTTCGTCCATGTGTTTTCGTAGAATTTATCTCGTCCATTAATGAGAGCAAATATTCATGCTTCTGTATTAGGAGAACTTATACATACGTTCATTTCACCATTTGCACTTTACAGATTTCCGCATTACGTTGACAATTTCATTTACGCGCCACGGATAGTCTCATTCACGCGTGGTTTTGGAAAGTTTCGTGATCATAGTTGTGCTCATAATCGTACTCATGTTCAAACTCATACTCTGCTACACTTAATAACACTAATATACTATTCACATATTTATAACATTATGTGTAATCATATGTCGTATACTCATATACTCATATTCAAACTTACACACTGGTATTTATGCACTCATATTTACATCTTCATATTTTTATATTCATGCAGTCATATGTACATTCCCATGTTCTTATTCATTCATATACTCGTACTCATTCCCATGCTCATATTCATATTTACACCATTATATTCATAGTCATATATGAACTGCTCAGAAGCCAAACTGATCGACCCCACTTTTAGTAAATTTCTCAATCTCATTTCCTGAGTACATGAATGTTTATAATATCATTTTACGGAGTTCATCAATTTGTCTTCTGAGCGGCTCATATTATGTACTCCTATGTTCATATATTCATATACTCATACTTATACACTTAGTATACTCAGATTCTCATGTATTCATATTCATATGTTCGTATATTCGTGTACTCATACTTATACAATCAGTATACTTAGATATTCATGTATTCGTATTCATATGCTCATATATCCATGTACTCATGCTCGTGCTCACATTCATGTCTATGAACATACTCATGCTAATATTAATGCTTACATTCATGCTCATGCTCATAATCATGTACTTGCATACTCGTACACATACTCATATTCCTGCTCACGCTTATAATCGTACTCATGCTCATAGTCGTATAGTTGCATACTCGTATACATACTCATATTCACACTCACGTTGATACTCATATTCACGCTTATGCTTATGATCGTACTTATGCTCATACTTATGCTCATGATTACGTACTGTATACTCATATACACACTCACACTCAAACTCACACTCACGTTGACATTTATATTTATGCACGCGCTAATACTTAGATTCATATTCCTATTTATGCTCATTATCATACTCAAACTCATGCTCTGACTCATACATTAACTTATCAAAAGTCAGCCACAGTCAATAATCACATTCGAGTTTAACACAAACTATTTCTACTGTCAAATGAGTTGGCATTTTGAGTAAAACGCCAAAATTCTGAAACCCAACCAGGCTGGCAGTTTTAATGCAAAGGGCTAAACATACCCCTATATTTTATCCATATAAGAACTTGATTTTCCAACTCATGTTCCTCGACATTGGCTGAATTGAATTCTTCTGCGACCCACAAACACGGTGATCTTAATTCGTGACGATTCATTAAGACGATTTCAATCAATCGCTCGTATCTATAGGTCTTCTAATCACGCCAGAAGAATGTTCCAGATTGATCTGAATGGTCCTGCGAGTTTTATCGGCGAAAAGCTATTAAAATGTTAGCAATCGAACGTGACGATAAATCGAGACAGAGTACGAATCATTCGATCAATTAAATTCGACAGACTAATTCAATGCGATCGAGCTTCCAACCCGTCGATTAAACCAACCTTGCTTCCTTTTTTTCACCTCGTCGGCAGAATGGAATTCACGTTGGGCCTCGTGTTCTAAAAGGGATTAGATCTCTGTGACAAATGGGTCGATGGAATTTTTCTGCGAATTTTTCTCCACACGTGTCTAAACTAAATACGATTCCTAATTTCAATTGTGGTACAATTGTGGTTATCGATGAATTTTCACTGTAAAAAGAATAATATTCAAAATTCATCGAAATTATTTCCAAATTTTGCTTATGTATACTTGATTCTAGGTCTCAATTCACAATTATTCTATTGGTAAAATTACCGATTTTGCAAAAGATATTGGACCCTGTAACTTTTGAACAAAATAAGATATCGGAATTCAACTAGAACCGAAAAATTAAAAAAATAGAGTTTTGACTTTACATTTGTTTTGTGCGAGTTATTCACGTCTTTTCGGTTACGCTATTTCTGAAGAGTTCCCAGAAAATGTGTACACGCTGAATTCGAGGAGAAACATTTTATCGGTAACTTATTTTATGCTTATTCAGATAACGTATGTTGAAACTTGAAGAAAATTTTCGTTTTGAATGATCCGTTGTTATCTGGTCTCATGCGTGTTAAAACGATCCCACAAGTCAGATTCAGATGTCGAGCAGACTTCTCATATTTTTCCATCTAAACCATCCCACTTTTAATAAGTCAAATGCAATAAATGGGAAACCTAAATTATATAAATAACTAACATGCTCTAGATACGGCTTCACCCGCGGCTTTTCTGCGTGTACAATTTAGAATATTGCTTCTTTTTTCCTTACATCCGGTAGTTGGGTGAATTCTCTTTCGAGCGCCCGGGCGCTGTGATTTGCCACCTAGCGGCTGTGCGTGAACTATGCCTTCGTGGACAGCTCACCGGCACGCCGACAAAAAATAGTCCCATGTTTTTTATCTCAATATATTTTTTATTTTAATATTATTTACTTTGCGATAAATTATAGCCTATAACACTCCGGAAAATATAAAAAAGCTATTGTGAAAATTTTATAACAATCAGTTTAATTTTTTTTTTCAGATTTTTATTTGAATGTGATCTTATAAACTAGAGAGAGCTCTATAATCTGGATGAAATATCACCCTTAGTGTGAGATCAGCAGGTGTTCCAATACTTATAGACGGGGGTGTACTTGGACCCATCTCTACCTACAACTCAAACAATCGTTAAATAATGATCCGCATGAGTTTGTTTGGCAGCAAACGCGTCGCAGAGACGTGCAGGCTATTATTCGTAAGCATCGATCGTTCGATCGACGAAGGCTACAGATCAATCAGTCAATTTATGTGGAAGATGGATGGGCCAGTGGGCGAACGGGGTCGAGGTGGCTCATAATTCTTTGCCGGAGCGGTCGGTAAAGTGGCCGAAATGAAACGGAAGTTGCTACGGTTGCAAAAAGGGTGGAGGGCAGAGGATGGGCGTGGAAGGGCTGCTCTCGACACGGGATACACTGCATTAATTGAAACGGTAATTTGTATGACGCGGGCACCCGGTTGTTAATTATCACCGTCTGAAAGATGATGAAGGGTTTCGACGTTCTGATTATTGGGTCGAGGCATCGACCGAATTTGCTGCTTCAGACACGGCTACTAGCTTCTTCTTACTCCAGCCACCTCCTACAACACGAATATTAATTATTCTATCCCGCAACCTGCAATTTCGTTTATGACACGATGATTAACAGCGGTTTCTGCTGTCGGTATAATGCTAATCGCGTGACACGCTCGTTGTTTCGGCACCGGCTCGATGGAAATCGATCGTTCCTTCATTAGTTTACCGTAGAATGCTTGTAATATTACAGTTTATGACACGAGACCGTGTACGCCATATACAGGATGCCCCGATTTAATTTTTCCACGAGAATATTATTGACACTGTTGAAGATATCGAAAAAGATTTCAGGCAAAAGTTGAATGATTTAGAGGGAGATACAATGTGGCGTCAATAATTTTGTTTATACGTGAAAACGTAACGGAGATATTAAGGTTATCTTCGTTTTCATAAATGGAAGCATGTATTCTTTCATACTTCATCAATGCAGCTCATCATTCTCTAGAAGAAAGTATTAAGGTATTTGTGTTGAAAAATAATTAGTTTAATAAATATTTTAATTTTCATTTTGTGAAATGCTACTAATAGCTCCAAACGCTGGGAAATTTAAATCAAAATGTTTTCTAAGCTCACAGTTTCTGGGTACAAATATGTAATACATTCTTATAGAGAATGAAGAGCTGCTTTGGTCACAGTAATCATGAGTTCCACTATAATTTCTGTTGATTTCTACAAGATAATTCTCGACGAGTGCTGTTACCTTTTGTTCGTTTAAATAAATATGATTTAAACTGTAGACTTTACGTGGTCTCGTAGGTATAGGTGATATACGAATAATATTGAAAACTGTAGTAAGTATGTGTGTACTCGATGAAATTTCAAAGTCGTTATTTTCGAAAAAAAGCCCCTTGTGAAGACAATTCATTGTATAATTTCTATTTGTCTTTATGTGTGAAGAATTTGTCTCTTCGCGATTGTACCATACATTTTGCGATACCGTTCACATATGTGCGGTTTTATGAAGCTTATGGCTCATTCTTGTACTCGAAATTGTGTTGGAACTCGTACTCACACTCATACACCTCTATTCACATTCATACATTAGAGTTCGTATTCTTATATTTATACTCATACACCTGTTTTCACATTTACTTCTGCTCGTACTCATACTTATAAACGCCTACTCATACTCATTTTCACATACATCTCCATATTCATATACTCATATATTTCCTTATATATATTATTTTACTATCTTTTAACACGTTCGCTACCACGTGTTAAATACATCTGGTTGCCCCAAATCTCTGGACAAACCGACGTCACATACACATGACAGCTCCAAATCTACAAATACCTTCAAAATAATCTGTTGCATGTCCATAAGGACGAGATGAGTGTCAAACACGTGTGCCACTTTATTTAGAATGCTTACGATCAGTAGGCCTCTTCAATATATTTTCCGCGTGCAGTATCAAAAGCTACATTGTGTTCAACGCGTTGACTGTCATACTATATAGGTTGAAAACGACACACATTAGTAGACTCTGATACAACTTGAGAGTACATGGTCTGACATTATGCTCTTTTTAATGAATGCTGTTAGTAATTCTTTATGCATTTTTAGATAAAATTCGAAATTTATTCTTTGCAACAAGAGTTCCGAGAGCAAAAGAATGAATAAAATTTAAATTATAACGATTTGCAGATCTTCTCTTTGATAAAATACCATTTTCTAATTTTTACCAGCGGTACCACAAAAATGTCTTGAAGCTGCTGGTGGGTCATATTAAAAAATTAGCTACAGTGCAAAGGATTAAGTATCATTCATATATGGGTGACATGGCAGTCAGAGTGTTAATAGAACTACTAAAAATGTAGTGTGGTTGTTGGCGAACGGTTCACTGTTTGTACGATCGTAACGAACTTGTTAATTATCTGAGTTTTTCTCTCGTAAATTTGGAGCACAGTACAAAGTATCTTTTCATCGTTATCATCGATCGCGGGCCATTAACGAGCTCGTTCTCGTTTGTGACAAAGTCTTTTGTGCGGGTCTGCGTCCGCGAAGTAGTTTACCCAGACCCTTCACTTGTCTGCGACTTAACCCGGCGCCATTAAAATTACATTAACAATGATTAACGATAATTAACGCGTCACGATGATTAATACGCGGTCTAATTCGCGTTAAGTAATACCGCCGACACTATAATTATTCGTTCGAGCCTCTTAATTATATCGACGCCATCAAACAGCGTTTTAACGACGGAATATTACACAGGGCGTCCCGTTTAAATCGATTCACGCGAACCTCTTTGAAATTGTCGGTGGTATCGACAAACGTTTCATACGAAAGTTAAATGATTTCGAAGGGGCACAATGTGGTGTTAATACAGGGCGTTTCACCTAACTTTGTCACCTAAAATATTTCTGTTGTAATTTAAATTTCATCAAAATGTTTCGTACAGAAGTTGCATAGTTGTCTGGGGACCAGCGCATAGTAACAATAGTTGAATTCCATTGAGAAGGGTTAATGAGATAAAAATATCAACTTTGTTTTTTTAAATGGAATGCTATATTTTATTTCTCTATACGTGATACCCATTGTAAAGACAAATTCAATGATCTGCAGCACTAAGTTCTTCAAGGTTATCAAAAGTCGTATAAGCAAAGTTTTGTATCTAATTTTCGGTGCCACTGCAAACGTTCTGTTTAATTTTTTTTTCATACTGCTCAAAAGAATTAAAGGATCACACACTTACATGATTTATTGGTCATTCAGATTTCTAGTGATGTAAAAGCTCTAAACATTATATATAGTAAACAGTCAATGAGAATATCATTATATTAGATGCAAATTATTTTTGTTTCATTGCTGATATTTGATAAATTGTCTGAAATTATTGAAAGTCCTGATCCTCTAATTGTTTTGAGCAGAGTACATAGTTTTTGGTACATTAATCGGAGCTGTGTTTTATTCTCTATTAAAAAGGGTATTTGTATAAAAGACTGATTAATTTAGGAAATATTTTTATTTTAGTTTTGTAAAATATAATTAATGACTTCTAACGCAGATAACAATTTTTTAAATAGAATTATCAATTTTTGCAATAGACCAATCGATGAAATTTTTCTTCTCCATGAAAATGTATTAGGGTATATTTGCCGGAAGCTGTTATTTTAGAAGCTGCTCGCATTAAGTAAAATTTAAATATCTGCCGTATTAATGAATCTTCGGCACAAACACCCTAATACGTTTCTATTACGAGTAAAAAGTTGCATCGATCAATGCATTCAACAATATACGGTTCTATTAAAAGAAATGAAGGTGCCCTTCATATCTTCGCTGTCCCTTCATTCATAAAATTACTATTGACGCCAAATTATGCTCCTTTGGAAATCATTCAATTTTTGTCTGAGGTACTTTTCGATATTTCTAACAGTTTAGAAAATATTTGCGTACAACTTCAGCTTTATAGACACTCTAAAAATAAGGGTGAAGGGTCATACATTAAAATTTAATCGTATCTTCAACTTATTTTCCAATCTGCTGTCGACTGAAGTTTATTTTAACCCGTAACTACTACTACTCAAAATTTCTAACTGACACTGCCGTCCAAAAGTGTCCGGACACTTACATGTTTGTGGATATCACTGAAAAATTTTACAAATATAGCTTTTTTATTTATTTTTTATATTATAGGTTTTTTATGCTATTCTTAAAATATTATGCTATTATTGAACAACATTGCACTATTTATTAATAAAGAATGTTCACAAAATCGCTATAACGAAAGTTAAGCAGAAACGTTCATATATACGTATAAGTGGTATGAAGGGATCCCGTTTTAGATGACTTTATCCACCGTTTGTTCTTTCTCCACAGCGCAGAGTATTCAATATGTTTATTTTTGACTAGACTTGGATATTGGTATAGATTTGGACGAGTCTCAACCATTTAAGATTGACAAAACGGAGACCAGAACGGTGCAGGATTTCGGTTGATTTTAGTTTGAGTTTGACAGTCCTAACGATTACAACCATGAATTTAGGAAAGGAATTATTGACAGGAAAACGTGGCGTTGTTATAGTGTTGACCAAAGAAAACTATTCCATTACACAAAGAGTAGCGAACACCGCAATAATAAGAGTTATATTATTATAGCATTAATACGCTATTTATCTGAATTTGCTAGGTGTCGGGGCACTTATTGACGATAGTGTAAGTACTACTTGTCCCTGAGACCCACTCGTGAAATTTGCAATAGAAATCACATTGTGCATAAACAAAAGTTTATTTCTTCTTAATAACATTAAATGAACTATATTAGCAGCAAAAGTAAAGGAAACATTAGTAAAGGCATTCTAGACAAATTGTAGGGGCACACTTCAAACATATGGGAATTTTGCAGCTTTTTTCCATAATTTTTGAAGCGCAGGATCTGTGAGACTCGATAGTAGTAGTTACGGGTTAATTAGCCTCTTTCAGAGTGCGAGTGCAAAATTTATCGAGCGGTAACTTTTTCCGCTCCAATAACAGCTGCGTCTCTTCCTGATTTTTAATTCCGAACCGGCCAACGTTTTCGGTCATATTTTCTGTATTTTCCATGGAGAGTGCAGGGATTAGTAAGTATGAGTTATCCAGTTTACTTGTGGCAAATATAGTACGTCAAAAATGAAGGACACGGCAAATCCATAAAACACGATCTCAGCGTTACACCGGCTCGTGGAAGAATAATTCTCCCGTTTTCATGACTAACACAGCTCGTACTTTTTCAACTTCATAACGAACGCTTCGAAGGTGAAGTTTTTTTGCAACGACGAGACTCCTGACGTCAGCTTTGCAGATGTTGTTCCAACGACCTAACGTATTCGATATGTCAGCGACGATGCGTTTTATTATAGTTACGGTTTGAGGGCAGATAGCCCGACCTTGAATTTATAACAGGGCTGAGGGTTTCCTGGAGGACCTCGAGGCACGGCGAATGGTTCATTTCTAACAAGAAGAGCTATAGTATGTACCTGGAATAGATATAGCGCGGTTTTGAAAATTGTGGGAGACCTACAGTTTACAGTTTTGCGGCTTCGGAACAAAAGGGCACTTTTTTTGGAAGGTAAGGTTTCCAGACCTCAGTCAGGGCCGTGTGAAGTATCTGAACTATGATCCTGTTCCCTCATCATATTCCTCGTTATACTACAAGATGTTAAATCTTGTCCCTCCAACAAACTTTTGGAAGGTCATAAGTATAAGTGGCATGTATGACAACCAACATGGTATTTTAGACAAATGAATTTGTTGTTTTACTGTGTACCGTATACGGACCTTGGTTCGGCAGTATCAAATACTTCCGTTATCTGGGGGTGCAAGTTACGACCTCGCTATATCTGTTTCAGGTACTATACCCAAGTGGTCGTTTCAGATTTTGATGAGCTCTTTCATGTTGATAGATCATGTTGCTACGAATCTACCTACACATAATTTCGGATGTAGACGGTCGATAGTTTCAAAGATATTTAATGCAAAAAGGAACTCTGCGTGGCAACCTAGCTTAGACAACTGCTCCAAGCTCTTCTACTTGAAAACAGCTGTTACAATAGAGTAGATAATTCCTACCGGAACTTCAATATTAAATATCTTTTAAACTATTGACCATCTACGCCCAAAACCATATACTATAGGGATATTTGTAACAATATGATCTATTAGCACTTTGAGTGCCACGGTGCATTAGCTGAAAATGACAAAATTTCTAAATTTTTATACAAAATAAATATAACCATAAATTCTACTTTTTTTAATCAATAATATCAGTAACTCGTCATTTTTTTACTGCTTCTATTAGACTTTATTATACACGTTTATTAATGCTATATGCAATCAAATAAATAATGATTGAATCTATGTGTCACCCAGATATGGGTGGCGTGGCACTCAAAGTGTTAACATGCTGTTGGATGATCAACCATCTTTGTCAGTTGCTATGTCCAACTCAGCGATTAGACTAACAATGAGTCTGCCTGTTTTCGCGAGGTTTTCCAAATTAAACTCTTACTACAAACAATCTGTACCCTTAATCATCAAGAGTAGAGTTCGTCAAGGCTAGTTATCGATGCGCCTTCCCTTTCCCTACAGACAGACTCTTTTTCCTCTCAGCATCCCAAAATCATCATGGAACAAGTTTCCTAATTCACATCCTGGCCATCCATTCAATTTCTAACAGACACGTGTTCCATGCGTGAAAACACGCGAAAGAAATTCGTTTTCGCCAGGCTGTGAAGCACCGTTAGCATAAATAATGGCAGCTCAAGTCAGCCGAGGGTTACAGATTCGCCAACATTTTCGCATCGGATGAAAACAAATGGAGGGCGATTTGTCTGGAAGGACGGGATAGGAAATAAGGCGGAAAAAAGTGCGAACAGACAGATGGACCATATAAAAATAAACCTGTCACGTGTATGCGAGTATACTCCGATTTCTTTCGGCTGCTACCCTCTTACTAAAGGGGCGTTCGATAACAGTCCTTAACTAATTTTTACCTTTTTTTTGACTTCGCACATATGCGTTCAACGGTGTAATTTGATCGAAGCTCATTGTCTGTGCAATGCCCGTTTGTTAACCCTCATCCGTCCCTTGTGTCAATTTGACACAGTGTTCTCACAAAAATACAATAAATGTAAAAAGCAGTATATCTTGCACATCGTTTTATTATTTGTGAACTGTACTGAATGTACAGAATTTTCATTTTTTTTATTATTAATAAAGAATTGTAAACATAACTATTTACCTTTTCATTAAATTGATTTTTTACTATCGTGTCAGTTTCACAACAAGGGACAAATATGTTCAGAAAATGAGGGACGGATAAGGGTTAAATATAATAAATAGTTACTGTCGAAATCAGAAAATAGGGGTAGGATCAGAGCTGGAAAAAATTGTCTGCCTAATGAAATAATGGCGTCCTAAAAGGTCAGTTATAGGGATGGCCTATTTTAGGATGATTGGAGCTTGGATAATCGAGGTTCTGCAGTGCACAAACAGTATGATTCAATGCAACAGTATAAATCAACAGTGCACAAGCAACTTGCCCCTGCTCATCCAATTCTATTTAACCCGAATTCTGTCAGGTGAAATTTTGTTCCGAGAAGTGTCAGATGGGGTGTGACGTACTCTATCTTTTTTAATTGTTTAAATAATAACGTAAAAACGTATTCTATACTTTGTGTATTTTTTAAATACAGTTAACATTTAGTTGTGTAGGAAAACACATGTACAGCGTGTCCATAAAAGAATGTAGCTACTTCTTGTTCTTTTCTCGAGGTGACTAATTTGTGGAGAACACATGCAACAAGCAGTAGTTGCAACTCAATCGCGAAAGGATCACAAAAGGCCACAGATTGTCCCCTTTATGCCAGAGGCATGAATATGCCTTTCGGCCAATTGTGAGAATTCACAACTGAATATGAAAAGGAATAAAATATTTTTGGATATCAATGTTTTTGAAATTTTCTTTCAGATATCAGTTTTTATATCATATTTAAGTGTAACCGTGAAATAAATTTTGATTTTCGTGTTCTCGTTCTGAATTATAAATCACATTTATAGTTTCTAATATAATGATAATACAAGGAAATGACACTTTGGTAAATAGATTAAGGAAAATGATTTTTATTTTTTACATTTACATGCATATTAGGGGAAATTGATATCAAGAAATACATTATTGTAACCAAAATTCTGTATTTAAAAAAATGAGAAGTATATTTAAAAAGGTGAGAAATTAGTTATCATAATTATCAGAGTTTTCGTCAACGTCAGGCTCTGGAAGTGCTTCAATCCTTTATAAAATGGATGATGATGCTTTGGAATAATTTGATTTTCACACATTTTGTGTAAATCTTTCAACTTTTGTGATTTATAAACTTTCTCATTTCGTGATCTAGAAAATTCTAGTACACGCCAGATACGTAACGTTGTGCTCTTGACCGAGCGGCAATCAAAGAATACTTTATATATAATTTTACAAATCGATGTTCTATAATAATCAAATACGACTCACTGTAGCCTGCGTTATAAACTTACTTATACCGTGGTAATAATCTATACCCAAAAATAAAGGAAAAATAAATGAATGTACTACGCAATCGTATTGTCGGAATATATAGAAACATTAACGCTTCTCACTCTATCACATTCGCTAAGAGATTTTTCTTTATGCCAAACTCATGTATGTGCCACATTCGTGAATCTGGCATAGCCAAACAGCAACGTCACGCACATTCGTGAATCAAGCTTAGAGTATAACATCGTTGTTATGCAAGATATATATTTGCCATTTTTACACAAAATCAAGAGTAAAAAGAGGTATTCAATACATACCTCAGCTCAAAAAATTAAAATTTGCACATTTATGCACTGGCATAAAGGGGACGAGTTGGAGTCTTTATAAGGTATGTTTAAAAACTTGGAGAGATTATCTTTATTTTTGTGCTAGAAAGCACCCTCGAGCCACATCATGGGGCTGAGAATAATTTTTCGTAAAAGGTACAATCACAAAAGGTACACATTTATATTTAATCTACTCTTAATGAAGAGTAAGAACGGCTACGAATGAAAGAGTGAATGTTAATACGCACACACACATGCATTCTGTCTATATGCTTAGAGAACCTAAACGAATGGGTTTGGAAGGACCTGCTTGCACAGCTGAACCATAGCAGTCGACGCTGGGTTACATACTGTTGAAAGAAGAAGAAGAAGGATTCTCACCGCAGATATCCGTTAGAATAAGTTGTGCAACGTAATATGCAGTCGGTTTCTGAGCCGGTCGTGTCTTCGTTGCTCTTCTTCAAGGCGTGGGCTGAGTGGTCTTTCGTGGTCTTTGTAATTCGATAGAATTGTGCCAATGACTGGACCGTTCGACAAAAGTCCGTGTGGCTTTGGAAAACCTTCATCACGTCGAATGCCGGAACGCTGTTGACGTTTCGATCTATAGACTCGAATTACCGAATCGAACGAGTCGAATTCGATGCAGAACCTACCGGATTGCAATTTCTATTTTTCACCATTACCTTCATTTCTATGGTTTCGCGTTCGTTCAACGAAATGTTGTTTATTGATCATTTTTCTATGAGATACACCCTGTAATATGTGTGCATACGTTACAGTAAATGCATTCATTTATTAGTACAGTTATACACTTACTAAGACATTTTAGAAAAAGCATAAATATTAAATCACAGATCAATAACAATTTTTTGCGAATTGCATACCGTGTTAACGATTGGTTAGGTTGGTGTTGTGGTCCAGATTTGAATGCTAATCACAATTGAATATAAAAAATGGTGGAATTGGTCCACCAGTAAAGAGACAAGGTTCAAGCAATTGAACTGTATTGTTTTTAACATGAGGTTATACTTTAATTAAGCAGCAAGAGTAATATAAGCATAGAACTAATTGTCTTACATTACCTTAATTTTTTTTTTCAAGTTGAACACTGCAGAATAAAAATGGACGTTGCTTGTTTTCCCTCTTTACCCTTCAATTTATTATATTTAATTTACAGTTATACAAGTTTGCTGTTACGCGTCTAGACTTATGGGGTCTTGCTAGTGTGACGGTTGAAAAATATGGCGACATTTGGGAATTTTTTAAAATAAAAGTAACAAACATATGAATTTAAAACTTTGTAGCATTATCAGACAATGTTTGAAGAATACGTAGTAATTATTTAATGCAAAAATAATGATTCTGTCGAAAGTTGTAGCGGTTCTGCCAGAAATATCAAGAGACAAGATGCAAACTCGGTCGAATCCGAATGAATTCTGGCTTAGGCGAAGAAAAGCGCTTTCCCGTTCGTGTTTTAAGAATTTTGCTATTGGTCCGTTCGAAGGAGGAGGAGGTCCCTCTTTTACGAAATGGAAAAGATGCGTTTACAAGCTCTGGCTTACTCATTGCAGAGTAAGGCTCTGGCAATAATTTATGAGGGGCAAGGCCCTTGAAGACGCTCTACCGTACGGTCTGAAGTCTAAAGCCGTCATGGCCATCCGGAGCGCAGCCCTGCTCCGGCCTTCCCCCACTCTAGGTCCGTTCCCTGCGTTTTAGTTCCCTCCAGTTTCCCCTCGGTCCACCGTCGTCACAGATCACAGCCTGTATGAGAAGAATGGACGCAGAGTGGGGGTAAGCCGGAGTGGGGCTGCGCTCCGGATGGCCATGACTGGTCTAAAGTATTAGAGTGCTGCATGTCACCGTGAAGTTTTCCAAATGCGTTGTCATCTCCTACATTGGGTTAGTTAAGTTGGTTAATTAGAATAGTAAGTACAGCTCAGAGCTCAAATAAGTCCAGTTAATTTGTTGTTAATAGCTGTTACTTCATTAGTAGATCTGTCTTTACCCACAACGAAATCACTTAAACTAACAGTTTCGAAATATTCTTTTATTGTTATTTCCAATATTGTTCAAAACGGAGTTGCATAGGGCAGTATCAAAGCATTCATCGGTGTTGCTGTGAGCTGAAAAAATTGTTCAGGAATCCCATCTTCTGGCAGGGTCAAAATGGTTTCTCTCGCATTGAAAGAGCGAAGCAATCAGCTTGTCGTCTATTACGAGACGTCCATTTCTGTCGTAAAAAGGCAACGAGAATGTAACAGCGCCAGTTGCTTATCTTCTTAGGGCTTTTCCGGCCGCCATTGGTCAGCTTGAGAACGCTTCTATTCGGCTGATGTAGAAATTGCAGAAACTCCAGAGACGGGTTGTTTCGATCTTTTCTCTCCTCCGTTAACACTTCTCGAAATGTCTCCTCCTTTCATACCACACTCTGATTTCAGCTCCTGCAACAAATGTGGTTATAAATTGGTCAACCAATTCATTTCGAAAATTTTATTTCCGTAGAAATGTGGACCCACAATGTTCCTTTTTAAGAGGCTATTCTGCTTCTTGGCGTGTTTGGAGGGCATACTTGGGGAATTTTTGTTTGAAAAACTGAATAATATATCATTATGAAAGTTTGCACATTTATTCATATACATTTGACGGGCTGACAAAGATCACGTGAGTGAGTATCATAGTGATGTAAGTCAAAATGTTAAGAATTCAAGTTAATCATGGTTTTCGAGTCCTGGAAGTATCATTTTTTTCGTGTCATTGTGGGCTTATTTTCTAAGATAGTTATAAGTGTTTACGTGTTACTTGCGAGTTAGAGCGGGTGATGACTCTTAACCCTTTGAACTTCTAACTTTTTTTTAATTTTCTTTTCAATAACTCCCTATTATTTTAAGTGTCTTACTTGAAATGTACTTCAAAGGACAGTTGGTTGATAGGAACTAATTAGGTACAAATAATCATGTACCTGAACACTTCAAGGACTTTTTCTGTTACAGAAAAGAGTAATATGCATGTAATATTGCTTATCTAGGGAAAAGAAAATACTGCGAAATATAATACATATTTAAACTGGCAATTTAACACTAGGTTTACGGACATTTCTTACATACCTATCTCTACGGACACGCGACAAATTGACGTGTGAACGATACCGCACAATTTCTTTAAAGACAACTTATTTTATTTAAAAACAACATATTATACACTATTAACTCATAAATGAACCTATGTGATATTATATATTTATATAGAATTTATAATATTTAACATTATACATCATTACATTTATTCCGCGCATATGTGAAATTCGAAATGCGTCAAAATGACGCGACCCGTAAACCTAGTGTTAAAAATGTCGAGTGTGACTCGACATAGGAGTACTTCTGAATAAAATCGATGTCGAGTCACTCGACAAAGGAGTTCAAAGGGTTAAAGTATGGCTGGTGAATATTTGGAAGTTTGAAACGTATAGGCGCAACAAACGAGTGTTTGAGCGCAAGGGATCGGGTGACCGTGCCCAATTGTATAGAATGGTTGCGAGTGCGTTTTTGGGAATGCATGTGTCTCTTCGGATGAAGAAGAGGGAGAGCATGAGTAAGAGAGAGGGTGAAGGTATGCCAGAGGTTACGAGTGTTTTTGCCCTGCGAAGTATCAGCCCTTGTAAAAGTTTTCTAGATAGAGTTACATAGGGAGAGTTTGAAATAACAAGTACTGTGAGGTTGTGAGTTTTCCTGTGAGCTTTATTGTTAAGACTATATTTAATAAACTGTTTACCATCCCTAGTGGCAACACGAGGGATTTAATCAAAATAGTGCCTACATAATTTTCAAACATGAACATGTTTTAATAGTTTTGTGAATCTTTAAACGTTTTTGGATGACCAACCACTTTTGTGTATGACTATGTTCAACTCATCGCCTATACTGAGTCAACTTGTTTACGTGAAACTATCCAAATCAAATACTGTCTCCAAATGAACGCTACCCTCAGTCATTAAGGGCCGAGTTCGTCAAGGCTGGTCATCCATACGCCTTTTCTGTCCCTAAGATACTACATATAGGGTGTCCAAAAAGGTCGGAGGCAAACTTATACTAGGTGTTAATGAGGCCAAGTAGATGAAAAAAGTTCATACAAACTTATGTCCAAAAATACTTTATTGAAAAGTTATAAGCGTTCGAAGATCTTCGGGCAAAATTGTATAGTTGGTTTATGAAAATATGTATGATAGAAACAGAAGACCAGCTTTGTGAATGTATATATTCAAAATGCATTTACTACTATTTCTAATACAGTAGGAATATTCGAAAGAGTTCGACAGTCATTAGGTCGACAAATGGAAGCCTGCATTCTTACAGAAAGAAGAAATTTCAAACATTTATTATAACTGTCATAACAATCGTTGAACGCTCATAAGTTTTTAATAAAGCATGTGTGGCCATAAGTTTATATGAACTTTCTTTACTCCCTCGACCTCATTAACACGTAGTATAAGTTTGGCCCCGACCTTTTTGGACACCCTGTATATGTCTGCTTAGGAATTTGCGAATTAGAGCAGACTCTTGTGCAATGCCATAACGTATAGCTGAATAAACCTCTTTTCCGATTTTAAAAGTGTTGTACTCAATTCCACGACTCGGAATCCAACACCGTGTTATCATAACTACAAAATATACATGAGTTCTTTATAATAATAAACATTAAACAGTATCCTATGAAAAATGGTCGAGGACTGACTTAACGCCACTATGATTCTCAGTCCGCCATTTATGCTATGTTCATGAATTTACTTACATTGTTATCCTATAAACCAGCGATTCTTAACTTTTTTTTATCTCACGGCACACATAAAATAATTACAAAAATTCTACGGCATACCAAAAAATATATATTTTTTTGCCGATCTGACAAGAAAGTATACATTTTTGACTGATTTGCAACAAAAAGACAAAGTATTCTTTTCTGTTTTTGTTCGAAAGTGGCAATAAAATAACTATTTTTCCTACTACGCATTAAATTACATTTAACAATGCGTGAAGAAAATATTGTCCGACTTCCTTTTTGAAAAATCTTTTTATAACCTCATTTATTTATGATACTTTGTAAAAAGAAAATAATACTCAAAATTATTTAGAACAATAGTTACTTATTATTTTTCTCTGATTTACATACATTTAACACGTTCCATGCCATAGTGAAAAATTCCGTAACTAGTCAGACGCGTGAAAATAAGTTTCTATAAATACATAATGTTAAAAACACAAACATTGAATTGTCTTATGATATACCATTCATTTGGTACTATTATTGTGGCGTTCGTTTTAATTGGAATATAAAGAATATTACCATTTATTTAGAATAATCGAATGTGCTGCGTGGGGCGCATACGACCCACGCGGCAGGGAACGTGTTAATGAGATGTTCAAAAATTTTGGACATACCTGTGGAGCTCTCGCGGCACACCGGTTGAAAATCGCTGGTCTAAACCATAATAATTATTCATCGGGGAAGTAGATAGGTTGGCTTCGGATGGCTCACATGATAACTCTTCCTAAAGGAATCTGAAATCAAAAACTCAAAAAAAGCTCTTAATTAGTACGAGTGTGGCTAGAGCCAGAACTACAGAAGTACTAGGCTGTATACAGCGTATCCCATTTCAATCTTTCCGCGAGAATATCATTAAAATTATTGAACATATCCAAAAATATTTCAGACAAAAGTTGAATGATTTTGAGAAAAATCTAATCTGATGTTAATAGTACTTTTACAGATGGAGGAGTAGCAAAGATGTGAAGGTCACCTCGGTTTTTTAAATGAAACCACATATTGTTTTATTCATTAATACGTTCACTGGCACAGTGAAATCAGCTATCGCTAGTCAGACACGATATAATTTTATCGTTTATATAAATCGCAAAGAAAAAAAATATTTAAGTATTCAGTGTTGTATATGCATAGCTATACTAGTGCTGCAACGTTAAATTTGCTCAGAATGTAATAAAAATTAATAGGTATTTAGTTGAATAGAATCTGAGGTGCCCGTCTCCGGCAACCACCATGGTATTCAACCTATTATCGATGCAGCTCATCATTCAAAGTATTAGGGTATTTGTGCTGAAAAACACTTACAATTACTTTAGTAGATATTTTAATTTTAAAAATATGTCCCATACTAACAGTTTTTCGGTACAAATACTCTAATACTTATAAAAAAATATATGGTTCCATTTAATGAAACGAAGACGACTTTATATCTCCATTATGTCACTATTTATACATGTGTACAGAAATTATTGACGTCATGTTATGTCCCCCAGTAAACCATTCAACTTTCGTCTGAAATGTTTTTCGACATCGTCAATGGTGTCAATGATATTCTCGTGAAAACATTAATGTGCAACATTCTATATACATACATACACTGCCGTGCATAAGTTTTTGGACACTTGCTATTTATGTCAAAGAAATACGATACTTTACCTATATCATTGCAAAAATTTGCAAAAAATATTTATAACAGTTACAGGAGAGTAACAAAAGAAAAATTATGCATTGACCTTCTCAATTTCGCGATTTAAAACCAATTGAGAAAATCTGGAATGAACTGGATCGAAAAATATGATAAACCAGCTCAAAATTAAAATCTGCCTCGTGGAACCATTTGTAAGTGAAATGGAATAAAATATAATATTACCAGAAACGAGAAGCTTACAACATAAATGTTAAAGTTGGTAAAAACCGTAATGAAGGAGCCAGCTGTATTAGTGTAATGACTTGATTTTTAATTAATTTCCATGCTGAGAATTGTAATATAGTATTGTACATATCTTTTGTGATATAAAGTATGGAATAGAGCAATGTCTGTTCGAATTCTCTAATGATTACGTAATCTTATTCAGATTTACAGTAGAACGTCGATTATCCGAATATCGGATATCGGGTCAATTATCGGAATTCAGTGAGTCACGTATCTAAACTATGTAAGAATGTTTAAATTTTAGAACACGTATCCTTTTTGCTTCAAATAACCGAGTTTAGTGGCTTGTCTGTGTTCAGTGCATATGTATGCGTTTCATTTGAAACCCATCATAATGAATTGGAAGATCTATCACCCAATACACCTCGATTTAGAAACTGTAATTATGACGATATTCAGGAATAGTTGAAAATAGACCAGAATAATTCAGGATATAAAGTTATGAATAAGGATGATATTGTTTTATCTATCCTTGCTGAAAAAAGTTATGACAAAGATAAAGATATGGCGGGATCATGTACTATTTCATTACACCATGAAGCTGAATATGCATTGGATGGTGCATTATGATGGGCAAAAGAGCAAACGGAAATAGATGCAGTACAAATATTTATTTTAGAAGAAATTCGTTATTTGGCTGTATGTATGTAAAAACGATTTACTGTATTTCAAGTTTGATAAGTGTCCTAATATTATGGACGGGGATGTATATCTGATTCGGCCTCTGGTTCTCTTACCCAGCACACAATAATGATAACTTTGATTCCCTCCGTTTCTCCATGTTGTTCATATTTCATGTCTCTTATTTATTATTCCAACTGAAAAAATGTTTACGGTCTCTGGAGATAGTCCTGTGTATAAGAATACGTCGAACTCGAATGCGTTAAGAACCTTTTGTATACAGAGTATTTGGACACATCGTTCGCCGATTTGCGCGTAGAAGAAAATGATGAATGAACGAGAAAAATATATGGGGTATGGTTATTCTCTGTATACCGAATCGCTCGATTTGTGATTTATTTCAGCCTCCGCCTGTTCCATTTCTCGCTCAATATTTAACCCAGCCATACCGTGCATTGTCGAAATTCATCGAAGCTTCGACTAATTCACTTGAAAATTGTCGTTTGTAATCGAGTCGACCATCGTTCAATTTTCCTATCCATATTCTAAAACAAACCCCGCACGCTATCGTATTTCCGTCGCGCAGGGACGAAACGTTTCCGCGTCGGTGGATGTAATTAAACAATTTTAATTTACTGAGGGACAGATCTAAAAAGCGGACAAGCCGTCGTGAAAAGGGGTGGAAGGAGAAGCGTATGGTCCCTTTTTGTTTCGAATGCCATCACTTATTCGCTGTTCTTGCGAAACGCGGCGCCGTCGACGGATTTATCGGGTGAAAAATTCAGGAGAAAACCGGCAGTTCCACGGTGGATCAGTTTCGCGTTGCCAAATGGGAAATCGTTGTCCGTGTTGCGGAGGATTCAGCCGACCATCAACTACCTCCTATGTACCGTGCACACATAGAGTTCCGGCGTGCGAATAAATGGCGGCGGCGGAGGAGAAACGCGCTGCAACAGTTGCGCCCTCCCCTCCCGCTTCCCCTCCACCGCAGCCCCTACCATTATGGCAATTCCATATAAGCACGCTATCCACGGCAAAGATTTTGAAAAACTAAAGTACTAAATTATCCCTTTGCACTCCAAGCAGTTTTTTATACGATCGATCAGCACCTTCAACATATATTTGTAGTATAAATGTTTGAAAACCATAAGTTTTGGTTTAAAAAAAAAAAGCTAAATGTTCATGAATTTATTTACATCAATTTTGACAGAATTCTAAAGTACCTTTAGATGCAATTTCCAGTGTGTATTCTTGACATGATGGGCTGTGATGCAATGGAGTTATGGAATATATTATAAATAAACTGCGGACGTTTATGCAAATATCAATTTTTAGAGCTATATATTTTGTATGTTAATGCAGTTACTGTAATAAAACTATAACCAAACTGTATTTTGTTCTGTGAATATTTATAAAATGTATTTTTCATTTTTTCAAGGTTTTAGATGTGCGTTTTTCAGATATTTAAGTATGTGAAATTGCATAAACATCCGCAGTCTAGTTATGAGTGTCCCCGTAGCAGAGTCAACGGAGTGGAAATGGTTAAGAATAAATATTTTCTACTTAAAACATAATTCAATGAATGCTTACACTACCGGTCAAAAGTTTAATCGTATCCATTAACACGTTGAATGCCGTGGGGTCACCGGTGATCGGCACCTTAAATTTAATTTAATTAAATAACTTTATACTGAAACAATAATGTAGGAACAGAAGAACACGATTGAGCACTCAAATCTTTTTTTTCTTTATGATACACCGTGTCTGATTAGGTATGACTGTTTTCACTGTGACACTCAACGTGTTAACTTTGTAGCGGCACTTCCCGACCTCGCCAGCAGAGGGTTCAGCGGCGCACAGACTTTCCCGCAAGTCCACGACCATCCTGCGCTTTGTATATATACTCCTACGACCTGACCCTCACTATCCCGCGTCTAAGGCACGGGCCTGCTAGGTAGCCTTACTGACGAGTCCACTAGCAGGCCCCGGACGAAACGCTCTATCCTCTTTCCTCCTTCCTTTCTTTTCCGAAATCCCTGCGCAGCTCCACCGCTTCAATTGGTGACCCCGAGTTTGAACAACAACGCAGCCGAACAACGAGGAGGAACAACAGAAGCAGAGCGGAGCCAACAAGCGTCATCAGGCAGCATCTCGAACGACGAGACTTTCATCGGGGACATTAGATTTCGTAACCCCTCTCCTAGGGTGGCCATCCGACGACAAGACGACCGCACGATCCCTTCCGATCGCAACGACCGACGCCTGCAGCACAGCACGGTCACGTTGGGATACAGCGGCACGCAGCTAAAAGACGAAGCTGCCTCGTGGCCATTCTAGGACAGCAGAGTATACGGCTGCATCTCGGCTTGAGCACGCGCTCGCCACGAGATATAAGCAGTTTCACGGTCCCACCGAAACGCCTGAGAACAACGACGACGACGCTCCACGAAGAAGACGCACGGGACGGACTCCACATCTTTGAATATCGTTCATCACTGGCAGGGGGGTGATGTAGCGGCACTTCCCGACCTCGCCAGCAGAGGGTTCAGCGGCGCACAGACTTTCCCGCAAGTCCACGACCATCCTGCGCTTTGTATATATACTCCTACGACCTGACCCTCACTATCCCGCGTCTAAGGCACGGGCCTGCTAGGTAGCCTTACTGACGAGTCCACTAGCAGGCCCCGGACGAAACGCTCTATCCTCTTTCCTCCTTCCTTTCTTTTCCGGAATTCCCGGCGCAGTTCAACCGCCTCAACTTTCATCTGCCCCTCAGTTTTCTAGTTTAATTTGTCCCTTGGTGTCAAATTGACACAATGGAAAAAGTCAATATAATGAAAAGATAAATGGTTAAATTAGAAAATTCTTTTATTGAAAATAAAAAATGAAATTTCTGTACACTGAAACATAACGTTGTTCAGATTGTTCTGAATATTCAGAAGGCATACTGCTTTTTTACACTTACTGTATATTTAAGGATTAAAAATGTAGTAAAACTGAACGTAACTGTAGGAAAAAAATGAATTATGTTGTAAATCATAATGTTATTTAAAATTGGGGAAAATGTGATAATTATCGATACACATATTATTGGAAAATACTTTCGACAAGAAAGATATATGAATCTGCTAATAGATTTTACGATCGAATAAATACCCCTTGAGTAACCCTGCAACCCTATTGAGTTGATATGGGACTATTTGGGGCGTGAGTATTCACGTCCTTACCAACCAGTAAGGAAGTGCTTTCGACATCAATCATGTAGAAAATTTAATTAAGAGGATGCCCCGAAATGTGCTACAATAATCAAAGCTAAAGGCTGTTATTTTAACGAACAGAAAATTAAATAAATTGATGCATCAAACTTACTAATCGTTATGCAAAAAAGTGCATCAACTATAGTACCAATAATATTATAAATTTACTTAACTGTATCATTTCGTTTATATATTTAGTTCGAGATTAAACTTTTGAGTGGTAGTGTACCTAAAACACATACCAAATGTGAATTTCCAATGCCCCTCCTGGAAAAATCTGAAAAAAAAGAATTAAATGTAGAATAAAAATGGTTAGAATCCTGCAATAGAAAATACTTATACTTACTAACATGTATTAAAAGGATAGCTTCATACCGGAAACCGTTTTCCTGAAGGAAAGTAAAATAAGAATAAATTAGTTTAGAAAATCAAGTTTTAGTCTCAATAGATAATCATGATTTGACCCAGGATAATTATTACAGACTAACAAATAACCCCTGTAAAATATCATAGAAGGTTACTACCTGTTTGATTATACACATTTAAGGCTTCTGTTTTGCACAAAATGCGAGAAAAGTTCAACTATAATAACTTTTTTCATAATGCAAAAATAAAAATTCCATTTTATTCATATTTTGTACTTGGATATATACATTTCACACACAAATTTATAGGAAAATAAATTAACATTTGATCAGAAAAATTAAGAAATAATGCTATTTTGTAATATACTATTTAAACAAATGAAGTTTTTTGAAATTTATGTCTACAGAGGCATGTCATTTTAAATAATACACAATTTTGCAATCTACACCATTCTTCTAGCTCCAGTATTTTCCAAGATATTCGACAAAATGTGTTCCTCACCCTCAATTTTGAGGGCTGTATTTACCACTTCAACATGAATGTTGGCCGATAAAAAAAATACGTGTCAAATATTTTTGTATGAACCACTTTCTACCAAAGTTGCACCAAAATCGGCGATTTACAGTTCGGTATCTTCCCTTGTAAAACATTCAGAACATATTTGATTGTAATTATAAAAAAATACACTGATACAAGTAGTATATACTTCCAATAATATTAAAAAATATAGTATTTAATTTATAATAGTACCATGAGATGTACGGCCGTGATAAGCGAAAGCTCCTATGCTGTATCACAAATGGAAATAAAATGAAAAAAGATGTGCTATCCGGGAAATCGGCCAGTGCATATTCTGCGACGACTTATGCCCTTGCAGGTGCCGCTTGATCGAATACGTTTTCTGCTGCAGAAGTGGCGGAAACTGAAGAAATGTGTTAGGTCGACACACAAAGAATTCTTCTGTTAGATACAGTAGACTCCCCCTTATCCGATTCCGCCTTAACCCATTCGACTCTCTGGACGAGATATTTCGCGACACGACGTCGTTTATTTGGCGCTCTGGGCGACATATCTCGCGACTCGATGTCGTTTATTTGGTGTTCTGCGAGATATCTCACGTGTCTTCACTGCACTGTTTGACGATGCTATGCATAGGATATTTTATAATTGTCTATCATCATTAAAAAAAGGAAAAAACAATATACATTCTTTAGATAAATTGTTTTATTTCTCTTTTATGCGAAACACTTCAAAACTTGCTGTCACACAGGGTGTCCCTGAAGTCACTATCTATTTTGCTAAATGAGAGGAATTATGAACAAAACATTCATGACATGACATTACTAAATATATCTACAGAGTGTCCTTAACCTCTTCAGGGACAAATTTTTTACAATATTTTCAAATCAGTGATTGTCAAGTAGAATAAAATATTATCAATGCTGCCATACAAGTTTTTTGTTTTTATTGTTGAGAGATTCTGTTGTTTATAGTTCTCCACCAGATTTTAATTTTTCTTTCACTGAGAATAATTTTAATTTAAAAAAAACTAAACGTACACATATGTGTCAGTATCCCTGAAGAGATTAAAGTAACCATCTACTTTAGTGAAACAGGGAAGAATCTAAGTAATTGTTACATTGGCATAATCGCAAGCACATTTCTATACAATACCCCCATACACCTGTATAAAGGGTGTCCCACCTGACTCTGGAACTCTCAATTTTGTTATTTGCAAAGATACAAAAAAAAAGTATTGGGATGAAGTTATTGCATTTGAAGGGGGAAATTAGGCTATGGTAATGAAGGCCATCTCAAGATCATTTCTTCCGAGATTTTAGTAATAGTAACATTTTCTTAAATTGAATTACCTATTTTTTGTGTACCATAAGAAAGGTGACATCGAAACATCAATCATGTATAATAACATGATTTTAAAATGACCTTGGGTTGGAAATTATGTAAGTACAATACATGAGTATAGAAATGCTTGCTAAGTTCTCTGTCACATCCGAAGAAATTTGAAATAAAGTAAAAGGAAAAAACTAAAGCTGTCAAGAATTTAACTCAAGGGTTCTCTTTATATAGTCGAATATTGTAAACCGCTTTTATGTATGTTATTATATAATATATCTACATTTTATATGTAAATAATAAACATTATATACATTTTATTTTATTTACAAGCTATAAATAATATTTGGCACATATTTTGTATTGGTCCCATGCGGACAGGTTAACCCTCTGTAACGCCATGTGACTTGGAAGTTCAACACCTATTGTTGCGTCATGACAGGGCGGCGCGGATTAAAATTCCTCTTCGAAGTTGTAAGCCTCGAGTTCACCGATCTGGTACACGGTCTTCGCGACGCGTTGTCCGAAAAATTAATTTAGAACAACTGATTCAATAATGAGAGCTGAATGGACTTGATCTGAATCTAGTTCTGACTGAAGAACTTGATACGATTGATTGATGAGTTTGAATGATTGCCGAATGATATGTGAATCTATTTGTGCTGCTTTTTGTGACAGTCGAAGACAGACTGTTTGTTCGAATGACTGTTCATGAACGTTAGTTTTAATACATTTTAAAATGCGAGGCTTTGTACGCTAATGGAGCGTGCTGATTGGTCTACGTCCGAAACATTTGAATTTTCCAATCAACGTGCCCCTTGAGTGTGACATCCACCCTTCCATGCGCTCGTAGCGCAACAATTTTCTTGGATAGGGTGAGATGACCTTTGCAAGGACGTGAGGACGTTGAAGGTTTGGTAACGCCGCGGTTTTTCCTCCAAGTAAAACGCTCGAGCACGTGTACCGTCTTGGTGTACCGTTTTTAATTTACCCTTCGGAATCGCCGATTTTATGATCTTGATTGGCTGTCGAGGATGAATCGGAATAGAAATTCTAAGTCGTTTGTCAGGAAAAAG
Organism: Macropis europaea; assembly: GCA_916610135.2. Lineage (NCBI taxonomy): Eukaryota > Metazoa > Arthropoda > Insecta > Hymenoptera > Melittidae > Macropis > Macropis europaea. The sequence goes on along the minus strand of OU744343.1, from coordinate 52,089,703 downwards.
TTAATTTGTATTACCGGCAATACTCTAAAACGTCTTTAGTCAAAAATAGTTTTTTCGTCGCGAACCTATCATAAATGTACCAAATGAAATCCTCACGTGCTTTTTGTTCCGTCGGACGGAACACCTATGTATCTATCTATGTTTTTAAGTTTTATTTCGTTTTCTTATAACTGTGTATAATTATATTTTACGACTATACTGCAACCAAGCAGTTTGTTCGTTTATTTTTATGTTTATATGCTACGATACAAACTTTATCATTTACCTGATGTATCATTTTCGTGATATGTTAAAGATGCAAGTCATAGGGGGTTAATATGAAGTCTATTGTACAGTGAAACAGTATTATATCAGTTGTGTGGACACTATTCGAGTAATCAACAACTACATCTTACTCGCTCTTTTACACTTCTTTTGATGGCTTTCGTTCAAATACCTTATCTGCTATAGAAGAGGTGGATTTTGGGCACACATGTTGGAATGGCATGAACAGAAATCTTCCGTTCGGTACAGAAAACCCGTGTTATGTCAGTTCCATGTTCACTCCCTGTGAATATACGCTGCTGCACTTCCCCTACCCCCTCCACAGTGTTGTTACGCTCCTCTTTCCCCTCGATGGTGCTTTTACACTCCCCTCGATTCAATCCGATTCGGATAATCTTTGAGTGGTGTTCTTTTACGATTTAATTAAGCGACTCGGGCCGATGAATAATGAAGCCTTCGAGTGTACTGCCAGGGATCTTTTTCACATGAAAATTCCATGGGAGAGCAGCTCCAACAAGGGAAAGTCGTGATTGGAAGTTCGGTGATTCGGACAGAACCGGGGTTAGACAGTAATGGCCGATGTACAGGGTGTCTGATTTTAGTATTTCCACGTGAACATCTTTGAAATTGTTAGTGACATCGAGAACATTTCAGAAAAAAGTTGAGTCATTTTGTAGGGGATGTAGGGGATATTATGCTGTCAGTAGTGTTTTTTATGGTTAGAGGCGTTGCTTTGTTTTTTTGAATAGAAGCATGTCTTTTGTACTTTAATCGATGCAATTTTTAGTGATTTTATATAAAGTGAACAAGTGTTACTATGTTCCTGCTGAAAAGCTGTTAGTTTTGTAAATATTCCGATTTTAATACTGCAAAAAAGCTACTTGTTCCTAACATAGAGAGTATTTTTTCGATAGAATTAATTGATGCAACTGTTCATTCTGAACAAAAAAATTTTACGGTGTTTGTGCCGAAAGTTGTTACTTTTTAAGATATTTTGATTTAAATGTTACTGCTTAGAATTAAATAAGAACATTAAAACTTAAATGTCTTCTAAATTAATGACTTTTCGACAGAAACATCCTTATACCTTTTCATAAAGAATAAAGAGTTGCATCGATTAATATTAAAAAAAAATATGGTTCCACTTTAAAACATAGAGCTGATCTTCATATGTATATCCATTATTTCTCCACTCATAAAAAGAACTATTAACACTAAATCATGTCGCTCTCAAAATCATTGAACTTCTTCCTGAAATTGTTTTTCGATGTTGGTAACAATTCCAAAGATATCCGCGTAGAAATACTAAACTGGGACACTGTGTATATACATATACATATAAGAATGTGTTCGAAAACTTCAAAATTCAAATGAAGGGTTCACAACAAAAACAACCCTTGTCATAGTTTACGATGACAACACAACTTGACAACTTCATGATTTAATTAGATACAGTTCTTCTGCGATATAATTACAGATAACACATACAACAACTGTATAATATGATGAATATTTCGTTAAAAAAAATTTAAATCTATTGAATAAATGTTGAAGATGCTAGAGTATCTTTTTACTCTCCTGAAAAGACACGATAATTGACAAGGGTCGTGTTTATTATGAACCCTTTAATTGACTGACCTTCAGTTTTCTCAAGATCACATAATGAGGGTTTACTGAAATTGTCTTCTTTTCATCTAATAAGGTATTAACCAAAAAGTGTACCATTCTACCGTCAAGAAGGAAATTGAGCTTAAATTAACTTTTAAAAAACATCTGAAAAAGTAAAAGTTGTATACCATCGCATTCTACGTCGAAAACAGAAAAAAATGTGTCCTGTGCGAAAAATTCAGTACTGTAAGCGCTATTTTAAGTGACACTTATTTTGGGACATCCTGTATACGTAAATATATGTATGTATGTACATGTAAACAGATGATTACATCTATAAAAATGTCTACAAATATTATTATAATTGCATACAGCTTTATAATTAAAAAATTGAGAAAAATAATTTGATAGAAAGCTACAATCAATAGAAACGAAAAATAAGGGGAACAGAATAAAATAAAAATTGTAAGAATTTTCTGAAAATTTAGCATCCATTTCAGTGGACATCAGCATTTTTCAAGAAAGCTGAATCTTTATAGAAAATTTAGGAAATGCTCTAATGAAAAAATCATATCAAACAACAGAAGCATTTGACACGGGCGATAACAATTTAAAAATACTAAAAAGTATAAAAGATAAGTATCAAGTGCAACCTATCGTGTCAGTATAAAATGCAAAAGAAGTAGCAGCTGTGTATACTAATTATTTTCCGGAAAAAAGTGCAATGAAATCTGAAATATATACAAAATTTGTACGCAAAGAACATAATTACTAAATACGTAGAACTTGCTTGATAAATAATTTCAACAAATTCTCTTTATCTACAGCAAGTAATATAGTAAAACATAATTTCATGTGCTTTTATTTTTGTGTTGAAGACTTTTACTACACAGTCGACCCGAGGACCTCAACCGGATTAATTTCATTAAATTATTTATCTTCTTTACTGTACCTTACATACTTTCTGTTCCTACTGACAATGAAAAACGTTCTGTCTCCTATTGTCCATGAAACTGTACGCAGCAGAATAAAAAGCGAAATGCAGTTGCAATAACATCAAGCTTTTGAAAAACTGCAGCGGCCTCCGTGAAATGGGGAATTTTTCACAGAATACAATAGTGTTTTTGTTCATCACGTTGTACGATGACATTGTTACTAGAGTCACGGTATGGTCGATGTGTGAATACGGGATCGAAGCACGAACGACTATCGATAAATTGTACCAAAAACAATTGAAAATCGAAAAGGCTGGAAGTGTCGACCCTGGAATTTTAGACAATTGGCTGGAAATCTTTTCAAAGTTAAACGAAACAATTCAACACTACTCTAAACGTGTTTCTCCTTTGTTCTCCTATAGTGGAGACAACCACATGAATTAAACCGAATTAACTCACACCTTTTTAACGCGATTTTCAAATTTAATTTCATCGTGCTCTGCTTTACGCGTTTTTCGCCAATAATCGTAGAATTTTTGGAGTAAAAAGAGTAGGGTCTTGAGGGGCCTAATTTCCGTGTCTCTACAGTAGTTCTAGGGAGCAATTGAACAGGAATATTTAGCGACTAGCATGCCGAGCGGATTCTCTTGGAGCGCGCGGGCGCCGAGCTTTGCCACCTAGCGGCTTTGCGTGAACTATACCCCGTAGACAACTCGCCAGCACGCCGACAAAAAAAATTCCATGTCTTTTTATCTCGATATATTATTTATTTCGTGATAAAATATAGCCTATGACACTCCCGAAAATGTAAAGAAGCTATTGTGAACATTTCATAACAATCGGTTTAGTAGGTTTTTAGATTATTGCGAACATACACACAAATTTTGTATCTTTATTATAATAGTAAGATTGCTTCCAGAGATTTGCCACGTTTACAAATTGTCCGTAGAAAGCTCACGAACGCACGATTGCTCGGCGTAATTAAGTGACGTGGAATTTCAGGGTTATTAGTCGAGATCGGTTTATGAATCGATGGTTCTGATTTTTAAGTAACAGAGTTAAACCCTAATTAGCTCCAAGGAGTATGTTTAATAATTCGCTCTACAAATTACGCGTGTTCTAAAGAAATATCTTTGGCGCCGCGTGGACTAATCGGCAATTCTGCACGCGCCATTAGCTAAACGTCGTGTTTAATTGACCTCAACCAATCATCGAGGCGCCAATCGAATGATCAGAAGGAAGTGAAAAAGAGAATGTGAACGTCGATGGTATTATCTGTTGAAATTTTATAATTATTCGGGTCAAAAGAATTAGAGGATCACACACTTAAATGATTTATTGTTCATTGATGTGTCTAATTATATTAAAGCTCCAAGTACTATATATGTATATAATTAACATACACTAAAAATATTGTTATATTAGACATCAATTATTTTGGCTTCATTGCTGAAATTTGATAGATTGTTTAAAATTATTGAAAATCTTGAGACTCTAACTGTTTTGAGCAGTGCAGAAAAATTTCGAATCAAGTGATTTGGGGAGTGTTGCAATATAGTTTCTGTAGTTTTGTTTTTTTTAGTGATGGACGCGTAGTGTAGACAGAAAGCTTATCTTTGTCTTTTTTAATGGAATCATACATTTTTTATACATTTATGAATGCAGTTTTTTCTTTCTATAATAGAATATTAGGGTGCCTGTGTCAAAAGACCATTAGTTCAGAAAAGATTTCGATTTTAATATTGTTAAGTAATATTAACGTAGAACATATATCTTGCGAGTAGAAACACAAATTTTTGTTATGTTCTAATCTTTGCATTCCTCAGTTCTGTTAAAAAAAGTATAAGAGTGTTTGTGTTTAGAAAACATTAATTCACAAGATATTTCGATTTTAAAGTTGTTGAAATACTTTTCGCTCCTAACGTAGAAAATATTTCTGTTTTTGGAGAATTAAATTTGTGTAATGCTGTAATCGGTACAGCTGTTCATTTTAAATAAAATAATATTACAGGAGTTTTTACCGACATATTTTTAAATTCCGTTGGTATTCTGATCTGAATGTTGCTATTCCGAATTAAATGAATACATTGAAATTTAAATATCTGCTAATCTAATGACTTCTCGACACAAACACTCTAATACTTTTTATAAAGAATGCAGAGCTGCATTGATTAAAATACAAAACAATATACAATTCTAATAAAAAAAACTGCAGGTGTTCTTCATATGTTCTCTGCCCCTCCACTCATTAAAAGACTATCAACAACAAATTATTTTCCTGTCGAAGTGATTTAACTTCTTTTTGAGATGTGTTCGATACCACTGACAGTTGCGAAGATATTCACGAGAATATGTTAAAATGAGACACTCAGTATGTTATACATGCGCGCGAAAACTTCAAAGTTTAGAAACATTGCGAAAAATTCAAGGTCATGTGATAAGAGGTTACTGAAATTACCTTTTTTCATCTATCAAAGTACTGACAAAAGAGTGTACCGTTCTACTGAAAAGAAGGAAATTGAACTTAAAAAAAGCTCAAAAATTAAAATTTTATACCATCGCATTCTACATCGGAAACAGAAATAAAATGTTCTTTGCCATTGTTCGAAAGAGTCAATAGTTCAAGCGCTATTTTAAATGTTACCTGTTTTGGAAGAGCCTTCATGGTATGAGGGGGCCATCTTCTGGCGAAGACGAATTTTTTTTACATTATTGTTTTAAGAGATATTGAAGGTCAAGTTCGTTTTTCAAATGGAACTATGCATTCTCGTCCAGATCATTTGATAGTGCTCTTCAAGACGAGTTTACTGACCTTTAATGTATACTCTCGATTTTAACTGGTTTTTGAGGTATCGCTTGCAAAATTACGCATATGTAAATCGATAAATACAAGCATAAAAAAGTCTATAAAATATTGTAATAATTGCGTATTTTTCAATATCAGGAATACTATCGAAGACAGTCGCCAAGTTTTCGGTTCTTCCATGAAAATTCGTTGGTCGGGCTGCGATCGTGCTTTCACCTTTGCGATTCCTAGCCAGCCAGAAGTCACGCTAATCCCTCGGGTAAATTATTCCCGGGGAAATCTGTCGATTCGATATTCCCGTGGACGAGAAACGCTTACGGGACGAGGAAAACTGTCGTCGACATTTCCGACGTTTACGCGACGGAGTTTAATGGAATTTCATGGTGCTACGATTTTTCCGTACTCGCCGACAGGTGTATAGAAAGACTTCGATACGACACCGATATATGCTAGAACCGCGAATTTCCATTTATATTCGATTTTGATTAACGCTCGGCCGACAAGGGGAACAGCAATTAATTGATAACGAACATCCGAAACATGGGTCATCAATAAACGCTAACAACAGATACACCGGATTCCAGTGAAAAAGCGGACGCTGTGCGTCGCGACGTGCAAACGAACGATCCTAATTACCAGGGACTTCCTAAATTTCGGCAGATAGCAATTAGCGGATTCAAGACAAACTACGTCATGGGGACTGCTCATTAACGTCGATCGATCCATCAAATTAATTACCGAAAAATAACACTTGTACAGCCGTCTTTGTAGACGTCGGAATTAATTTTGTTTCAGTGAAAGTACAACATCAGTAATTACGTACGCTGATTAGTAAATGTGTACAATCTGATATTTTATCGGTAAGAGTGTTCACCTATGCACTCGAAGTCTTTTACACCTAATGTACGTAATCAAGAAATTCAAATGCACCTAATCTTAACAAGGATTTCTTTTACTTACAATTCAGTTGTTTCAGTAGCTGAATTCTTATACAAAATGTGCATTGTATTTTTAGATACTTATAAGAAACAGGAAATATGAAACGTAAATAATGTAGAGCCTGAAATATGCCACTCGAGTGTACAGGGTTAACACAGAAGACAGTTGATACTTTAAGCCAGAGATGGCCATTCGGAGCGACGCCTGGCTCCGCCCTACCCCCTCTCTGCGCCAATTCCCTTCACGTAATAAGAAAATAGAGATATTATCTCTACATAAAACTGATGTCATATATAAAAAATAATTATTCGTACTATGTCACTCTTTCTTGAGAAACCGTACTCACAAACAATTACGGATGTTTTCGAAGTCATATCCAGGAGACAACCTACGTGAGGGGAATGGACGCAGAGTGGGGGGTAGGCTGGTGCCGGGCCTTGCTCCGGATGGCCATCTCTGCGTTAAGTGTACACTGGCAACACAACCTCAAAGTGAATAAAGAATATTAAATATTTTGGAATGTGATTTGCATTCGGTACAATTTCCAAACCATTTATTAACTGCGCACGCAATTCCTTACCTAAATTATATTATTGTTCCTTTATTCTAGTCAAATACAAGAGTATTAAATTGCATGCATTTCAGTTAAAGAACCCATTGTTAACAAGATATTCAATACCTAATCGAATTTAACATAACCTTTACTATAATTTTTTTATTTCAATTAAATAATTAAGTCTCAGATTGCATGCATTTCAATTAATAAACCTTTTGTTAACAAGATATAAAATATCTAAGTTAACCTAACCTAACCTGTAGTTTTGTTCTTGTATTTCAGGTACGTAACGTAGTATCAAATTGCATGCAGTTTATTTAATAAACCATTTGTTACGAAGATACACAACACTTTATCCAACATAACCTAACTTATACTTTTGTTTCATTATTACTAATAAATGTACATATTTTTCAAATAATGCCCTGAAAAAAATTAAGGATAATAGTAATAATAATATCTACTTACAGTAAAAATATAAATCTAGTTCCGCGACTACTTCAATACAAAACCGGCATTTTTCTGCATTTTTTTGCGTGTTTTATTTTTTACAACTTGCATTTTCAATTTAAAAATCAAAACGAATTTCATAATATGTGCCTTGATATCTGAACTGTCTATGATTTTTTTCAATATTTTTCATGCAATAGTATAGGAGAAATTGGGCAAAAACGTGAGTTTCAATTTTTGCTGTTTACTACCTCCCAAGTTAAGATACAAAGTTGAAATTTGGTATTAATTGATCTTTTTTCAAATGCTATCGAATGGCCGATCGCAAATTGAATTTGGTTTAGGGGCATTTTTGACCATCTTATTCGGCTAGACCCTTTGCAATTTCACTTAATACCATAACTTCTGTTGATCCAACAGCAAGAATTTGTAAAAGTATTGACAAAATAAATTGCTTCTCGACAAAAAGATCATACCCATTATTAACTGAAACACTTTGGTGTATATGCGATTTCTTTGATAATTCGTAAAATTGGGACGCGTACCTCACACGTCGAATTAACCTCGTGTAACTGGTTATAATAGAACTTTGACGAACAATGTCTATTATGTAAAAGTTGGATGTGATCTTTATGATTGCTTCAGTTGAACTGTTCGATTGTCCAGTGTGAACTGCTTTACTCCCTAGTTAACACTGTCTGAGCCTTCCGGGTGTAAGCCGTGTCCATAAGAAAAATGTTCCCTACGTGTCGCCAGCATTGTGGCTAACTTCATCAGGTGTCAGAGGACGCAATGATACAGATGAACGTTAGGATGTTCATTCTTTTTAAAATTACACTTGTTCATGTTTCACATCACTGATCAGACAATCAGTTTTTTGTTGGATGACCAACCCTTTATCATTTGCTATGTCCAACTCAGCGTTTAGACCGAGTCAGCTTGTCTTCGCAAGGTTTTCCAACTCGAACACTTTCTACAAATAATGACTGCTACGCCTGGAATTAGTCATTCAAGAGGGGTTTCACTACGATGCATCACAACAGTCATTCATACCCCCTCCCTCTTTAATACCTATTACATAAGTTTCCAAAAACGTCAGAATCGGTAATTATAATTGAATTAGTGAGTTGAATAACAGCATAAGTCCAAAAACCACATTTTGAGATATTTGAAAAGACAGCATCAATTTTCGTATATCATCAAAGCCATTATTTTTATAGTGCTGTTCCAAATTAAACAAGGTTATGCTAACCAAGATAAACGTTCATACATTCCTAACTATGGTTAAACTTTGTTCATTAATTTTCAATAATTAAAATAAAACCATTGGACTTGCACTGTTTTTCAACTCAATCCACTTTTCAGTCAGGAAATTTAAAAAATAACACAGTAGTAAAAAAACATTTATTAACTTGCTTGAAACATAACTGAAATAGAAATTATTTAATGAAAAGTGATCGTTAAACAGATTGTTGAAACAGTACAAATCCATAATAGATACTGTTTTTACACTCATTAGACTGAAGGGACTATTGAAACACGTGTACAGTAGAGTGTCAATTATCCGAATCTCGATTATCCGAAACAGTGTTGCATCGTCACTATCCCCGCCAGTTCGAAGAAAAGACATAGTATGTAATTACTATGTATTGTACATACATATTTGTTTTTTTTTGTTCATGTAAAGGATATATCTACATATGTATGTAATAAATGTATATTATTACTTCAAAGCATTTCTTCAAAAAAGAATTAATATTTTGCGTAATATACACTACATTTCAAATTACAGCAGTAGTACTCTTGTATTTAATAAGTAATTTTAGGTTTAATTCCTATAGTTATAAACTGAGTAAGTACATGCATGTTTCATTATTCGAAAAATTCGATTTTCTGAACCACCTCGTTTCCCATTGGTTCGGATAATTGACGCTCTACTGTATAAGGTACTTTTTTTGCACTGTTTTTGGTCCCAACGTATAATTCTATACACTTTATATTTAGTTTTGAGATTGTTTGAAAATGGCTAATTTTGGACTTGTACTGTTCTTCAACTCATCGATTCAATTTTAATCTTAACCATTTGTTAGCTAGTATCTCTAATTTTTTGGAGTAGTCGCGTAACGTAGTGTGGAAAGTTGTATTGAAAACCTTAATGTTGTAATCAGAGTAAACGTGGAGCACTAAATTAAATAAACTTTTTCGATTAGAAGAATTTGTTTATTCCTCGCCCAGATTTCAACATTTTAATTGATCAGCTGATCAGTTAAAAATAAGAAGAGGGTGCTCCAGATAGGGTTAAGCTAGTAACCCGTATCCCTATTGATGTGGTTAGGGTTACTCATTATTTCCATCGTTTCTCCGTATTTTCGAGGAAAGTAACCCTTGCATTTGGCTAAGAACTGAGTTCTGTCGAGTAAGGATTTTCGAGACGATTGTCACAACCGTGATGAACACCTATTTTGCAACATTTTAGAGACACAGGCGGAACAGAGACGATCTCTGGAAAGTTTTAATTAGACATCAACCTGCAGTCCTCAGTAGCAACTTTGGTCTTTTTCAAACCCATAGGCAGTAATAAATATCCTCGAATAGAAACATGGCACCAGCATAGTTACAATTCTCAACCACTTAAGTCCTGCTGAGCTCCACACAGGTCCCACGTGTTTCCACGCGTAATCGGGAACCTGGGCTGAATTAACCATTAAGCAAAATAAGCACGTGCTTGGTGCATCAAGGGAAGAGGGCACCATTGAATGCCAGAGATACATTTCGTATCACCACATTTTATACAATTGTTGACAAATTTGAAACTGAGATGAGAAGAAGTTGTCAAAAGCTGATTCATGCTTACCCAGAGGATTTGAACACTAATTTCTCAGCTCAGATTCAGCAGTTGCACTTATATGTGCGTCATAAGTTAAGTGCAACAAAAAAAATGTAAAAACAAGATTCAATCATGCTGAACTTTATAAAATAATTGTACAAGACAATATTGAGTGTGCCTTTCCAAATCACGAAATTTGCTTTCGTATATTTGTAACATTAGTGGTCACAAATTGCAGCTGAAGTATATTAAAAATCCCAACAGAACTACTATGTAACAAGGCAGACTGTATGCCTTACTTCTACTAATTGTAAATATAGAAGCATATGTGCTACTTTTAAGGATCTGACCAAAGACTTTTCAATGAAAAAAAGTAGGAAAAAACTTTTCAAATATAAATGAAGTGGAAGTATACAAAAATAAGCATTATTTTTCGTCTTACTGTGTTTTGTTTCATTTCGAAAAATAAAAATTTCATTTTACGGTTTAGTAGTGTTTATATTTCGAATTAGATACATATGGGAGCACCAAAACCTTTTAAGTGTTTAGGACTTATAAAGGTCTTAATCCGAGCCTGCCGGGAACGCATAAAATCCTGAAAAATCTGAAGGACTTTGTTTTTTTCAAACATCTGGTGTTTTGAACGTCTTTGTCTCGACCATCATAGGGCAATCAGAGACCCGATTAGAACATTTTATATTATGGTTAATACAAGAATTCAGAGTAATTCTATCACATTTTTCCAATTTACGTCGCTCCTATGACAGATAGCGTATTGGGCTAAGCGACATCTTAAAGCGCATGAAATGATGAGTAAAATGAACTACTGCACTTCCAGGATAGGGCAATCAGAGACCCGATTAGAACATTTAATAATATGGTTAATACCAGAATTCAGCGTAATTCTATCACATTTTTCCCACTTACTCCAAACCTTCACTCACTGTCAGAGGAACGGATGAAAGTCCCTTTAAAAACCAAGTGTACAACCGCGATCGTGCACTAGGGTCCCGAATTTTTATACGCAACACAACTCTCGATCATCAACAGTTCAAGTTGTTTCTTTTTTTTAAATAAAGTTAAGTTATATCTCGGTGTATCTTCTGTCACACTGTCATTAGGCCCAGATCTCAGGGTAAATTTCTTGAATGAATTAACCCCAGAATAGGCACAACCAATTCGCGACATAATATTACCTAAAGTGAATCAAAATCTCTTAAATTCGTGGTCGCGACTCGTAACACATTCAATAAAATAGTTTTCTCAACCCCAAATTTGAGGGCTGTGTTCACCATTTCAACATGGGGTGTTTGCCGATGAAAAGACACGCATCGAATATTTTTTCGAGTTCTATGTTATATCCAAATTGTATAAAAATCGACGCGAGTCAGTTAGGTGATGTCCCTTGCTAGACTCAATTGCGGGTGGTCCTTCTCATTTTACCTTGGCGCGTCAGCAGGGACGCAACACAAAATTTAACACACTTTTTCTTTAAAAGTGACTTACGCCACAATCAAAATACGCGTCTATCGCATCCGTAGGGTTAAAATAAAGACAAAGATAAAATAGAACGGCAGTACAGGTTAGCCCGTGCGCGATTCGAGTCGGTGGAAGAGGAACTGTTAAGTACGGGCGGTATAACTCACTATATACCGCAGCCAGGATAATACGATTTGACTATAAATCGAGGTAATGAATCCATAAATCGATCGTGCTTGGTTTATCGGCCTTCGAATTCCATACTCCTAATTAAACCGCGCAGTCGTGCGGTTCTATGCTTTTTCCAGGGTTCTCAGCTGTTGATGCTCGCGTTTTGCTTGCACGTTATCATTCAACTGCCGCCTTGCTTATCGATTCGTGCATCCTCGCGTGTGAGCGAATCGCATAAAGCCCCGATGCAAGTCGAACCGGTCGACGATCACTCTCGATTGTAATGAACTCATTAGCGGGCAGGTCGTGTGCCGGTCCGATGTTCTTCTCTTCTTTTCCCCTGGCCTTTTCAGCGGGAACAGTGACGTTTTGTCCATCGACCCTCGTCATACGAGACATGGAAACTGAGCTCGAAGAAAGTTTCCGGTTCGTCTAGCAATCGATTCGTGAGTCACATTTCAAAGCGGCTCCAACTCATTCATTTGACTTGGAGATAGTACACGCGTACAACGTGTGCTAGAGACAACAGAATGCTCAGTGAAAACCTATTTTTCACATATCTAAGAGCGCGAACAAAGCGTCTTTACCACAGGTGGATAAATTAATCGATAACTAGACGAGCCGGAAACTTTCATCGAGCTGTAATGTACCACACCTGAAAGACTGTACACGGTAAATATGTTTCGTTTCCTGCACCGAAAACACTGAATCACTCGTTCCCTAAACACCGCCATCCGATCCCTATGAACCACGCATCAGCCTGGCTACGAGTCCTCTGCCAAATCATCCTAAGCAACGATGTTCCCTATCATTCCTACTCTCACTGATGAGACGACTTGTAGGGTGCCAAGAAAGGACTGTATTATTTCCTTCGTCTCCACAATTTTATTATTATAGCAACACTTATTACTGTGACAACAAGTGAAATGTGAACATGTGACAAAGTACAAAAGGTGACAATGTTCTCACTGAGACTTTGTAAGATTCTCACTGAGAATTTGTAACATTTTGCCTGCAATTCTCCGGATGACTACTTTTATTATTTCGGTATTTCCCTCTCCTAGACCGCAGATACTTCAGGAGGGTGGAGAATGTGTCAATCCTTGAAACTAATTGGTTTTTACATTTTGACCCTCCACCCTCTCGAGGTGTCTAGGAAAGGGCAATGGAAGACGTTCTGGAGGATCTGAGGACCACCACAGTTCGAAGTGCGTGTCAAGGCTTAGATGGAACGCACGCTGAAATTAGAGATTTCTAGACATCCAGGCATCGGGAAGTAATAAATAATTATATACAACTGTAGGTACCCGATGCTCAGGATGCCTGGCGTCGTCCCATGTCGCCCAGCCACAGATGGCCCTCAGACCCTTCCTGGGAGGCCTTATTGCTTGGAAGTCCAAACACTCACCTTCAAGTCCTTTAAAACTCTTGCAAAAGAAGGTTCTTCTTGAGATTCTAATACTAAATTTTGTTCAGTGTTGACCACTGTGTCAATGGTGTGAACCAGCGTTACAATAAATTAGAAATTCTCAAAACGTATGCTTGAGTCGTTAATTTCCTGTAACCCATGCTTTACAGAGCTCAGTTTCAATGTCTCGCACTATTCTGTGCTTACAGCTCCGTGGAGACGCAGAAGGGTTAACAGTGAGATAGGATGTAGGTAACCTTCAAATAATTACGGTTAATTGTTTCTGTGTTATTTGAGGGTTACCTACATTCCAACTCACTATTAACAGGACTCAAAACAAAGAATATTTCAGGACAGACACTGTGTAAGTTGGTCGAAAGTTTTTACCACAGGTGGACCGTAGCTAACGAATCGATTGCTAGACGAACTAGAAACTTTCTGCGAAGTCAGTTTCGGTATCTCACAGTATTCTGTGCTTTCAGTTCTGTCGAGGCGCAGAGAGTTAACAGTGAGTTAGAATGTACATATGTAACTCTCGACTAACACGATTAATTGGTTCTGTGTCATTCAGAACAGTGTTATTCGAGATTCAAAATTTATAGAATTTCAGGGATTCTGTGCCATTCTGGCTGTGCAATTCGAGGCTTCATATCTGTGTATAGAAAATTGGACAGTTGATTCCAAGGATTTATAAAAAACCTTGTTTCAACAACGTATTTTTGGAATTAGGCTTTTTGTTATTTTTGGTATGCCTGTAATTGTAAAGCATTAAATAGTTGCTTTGGGAATTGTACACCTCCTGGCCATCGAATTAGGACCACTCATAATTTCCAACATCTTTTCTGTTTTTAGTAAAATTGAAAGGCTTAATCGAACTTTAATAACAAAGATTATTAACTACTAAGGTGTTACACACAAACATGCTAATATTTTGTGTTTTAGCCCCTTGCCTTAATTACAACTCGTATTCTTTCTGGCATGCTCCGAATACACTGCCTTATCAAGTCGGGTGAATTGCCTGGCCATGGGAGTACGGGGATGTTTTTCGATAAAAGGAACTCTGTGGCGGATTTGAGAATCGCTCGTCATCCATGAGAATTCTATCACTTTCACAATAGTAATAAATCAATTGTAACATATACATTTGTTGTCTACGTATTTAGTTATAATTTGGGCAGCGAAGAACAATCTATCATGAATGACATAATGTTATAGTTAGAAAAGTGAAATTTTTGCATATGGCCCTAATTTGATGGCCAGGGGTTGTAGACAATGTACAGGCTGGCAACATAAAATGTAGACGTTTCCGAAAGTTTAGCTAATTGTGGTGTTTGTATGACAGGCCCACCAAAGGTAACTTGTTTTTCTAATTTGATAGATTTATTAGGTGCTGTTATTGTAGGGACGCGGAGACTAGACACTTCAAAGTTACATCCTGCGTTTAATTTCCTCCAGTGTTCTTCTCATTACTTTTCACTTTCATAATTACCATGTGCCTGGTGGCTGCTATAGTCGTTAACTGAGGATCTTCGTCTGTCAGACTGTTGCTGAAGTTATTCGTAGTTAACATAGGTTAATCTTTTTCGTGTGGCAACTGTAGTCACTGTTCAGCGACCTGGCAGAACTGGCAACTGACACTTCTGATAGGTGAATTATTTTTTACTTTCATTTCCATTTTCAATATAATAAGACACCTTTAAAGTAGAACTTTGCGTGTACCTTGTGTCAACAGGCGATCTTGAACTGCCCACATTCAGTGTTCGCACTACAGTTGCTTGCAGATACGGAATCGACTGCTTCTTTCTCGTAATTTGTACACGATTCCCGTCGCAAATTCATATGACGGAAACTGGTTGGATGTAACGAGTATTAGTTGATGAGTATTGCGTCTGACATTTCGTATAACTTCACTGTTTTAATGATTGACTAGACTACAAGTATACAATCTCAAGCACAATTCCTACAACTTTGGAAACATCCCTCGTACTAACAAAGTAAGTAATTAAGTAAGTGGTAAATGTCCACAAGTCACTGGACACTAAATTTAGTGTCATCAGTAAAATTTTGATAACTGCCCGCAAATCGGGACCCAAGGCGAGCAGTTATGCAATAGGAGAATCGATTCTAATTATAGACACGGCTCGAGCCGAGGTTCAGTTTGTTTACAAACATAGAAAAGGACAGCGAGTGGAAGAGAAAGAGTTCCGAGACACAAAAGAATGCGAAATTTACGTATCGGTGAGACAATACTAAGGCAAACATAAAACCTATTCAATTTTGATTTTTTTCAAATTAAACTTTTACTGACGTATTTGTGAGGTTTTTCTGCTTAAAATAAAACCAAACACGATATAATTTGATGCATATTTTGTGTATAATTTAAACCTACGACGTGGCACACTTAATCAATATAAATAAGTAAATATAATTCAAATTATACCGTGTTTAGTCTTCTTTTAACCAGAAAGCCTTACAAATACGTTAGTAAAAGTTTAATTTAAAAAAAATCAAAATTAAAAAAGTTTTATGCTTGCATTAGTCTTGTCTCACCGACATTCGAGATAGGATCACATTACACTACTCGTCCGTTGAACTACTGAGTGCGTGAAGAGGAACCCCTCCCCCTGTGGTGGGGATGACTAGTGGACACTTACGCAGTAGATCGATGTGGGCAGTTATCCAACTTTTACTGTACTTACTTACTTACTTTGTTAGTGCGAGGGATGTTTCCAAAGTTCTGGGAATTGTGCTCCAAATTCATTATTTCACTCATTTCCGTTTATATTACGTTGTAAGTTTTAATATAATCCCCACTTAATTGTATACACTTCTCATAGCGCGAAACTAATTTTTTTAGTCCTCCTTCGGAGAGCTTTTGAGAAGACTCTTTTTCCACTGGTTTACAGCAGTATTTGGTCGTTAAATCGATCAACCCAACAATAAACAGTACTTTTAGATTTTGCAGAGTTGTCAAATACTCCATGTAATCGTTGAACGACTTCAGATGGCTTTATGCTCTCTTTCCATGTCCTGTTTCCACTGCCTCTTTCCATGCTCTCTTTCCATACAAAGAAAATGATGGCTCTTTAAAAATTCACAGCGTCTCCCATAGTCACAGGGTTAACACCTCAGAAACAGATCTGTACTCGCCTAGTGGTCGAACAATACTGATCGACATTGACTGGTGTTGTTAGGAAAATGTGTCAGTACTTGCCAGTACATAATACATTCAGTCATTAGGCCTGCATTTCTGAGCTGGTTCTGAACTCCCAGAACTTCGGAAATATCCCTCGTATAATTATGAGGTGGACGATTTTACAGTAATGGTATCCAATTGTATCTGTACAGTTGTATCCACGTTCTAATAATCATGTTGCACAAAATGAGCAAGTCTCCGGTGACTTATGGACAGGGGTGTACATGTGAGGTGTTGTTTCAGAAGATGTATCGCTACGTGAGGAGTGTTGGTTTGTTACAACTGTGTTTTTGCGTAGGAGTGGCCTTTTTGGAGTTTTGCTTTACTAATTAACGATTGGTTGGAGGGTTGCACTAAGGTTCCGGGTGAAATTTCTATTTTTCGCGTAGGAGGGGTTACTGGAAGCTGTGTCACCTGAGAAATTCCTAAACTGTGGGAGTTCCCAGGGCCCCGTTGTGTTTAAAAAATCCTCGAACATTGATGGAAACCGCTCCATCTGATATGCAGTTACAATCAACGAGTTCCGGTAGTCTGCTAACAAGTGACCAGGCCAAGTTGTGCTTGCCGTTGTGATTTGTTTCGGTCTGATTACGGATCTTCAAGCTGCAACACGAATAGACTGTGGAAGTAATTGCAAATGTACACTGTTAAACTTCAGTGTTTATTGCGTTGGATTCGGAGTAGAAGCGCAACTTCTAATTACTGATAAAAAGTTCGTAGGATCAGCATTTCCAGTTCGATTTCACGGTCGAGGAATAAAAGCAGAGAGTGTAATAAGTCGTAGGCGTATCTCTCAGCGGGTAATCCTTCGGCGCGTAAATGCGAATCCTTCGGGCTGGTTCACAAGGCATTCCTGTGTCCTGCGGCGTCAACGACTTTGACAACGCGCCGCATTAGGAAACGGTTAGTCACGCACCTCCATTAAGCCGATCGAAATCGACGATCAGATTCGATTTGTCCTCTTTTAATGATACACGTACAGGGTGAGTCACTGGAAACTACTATCTGAAATTCTCACTTCTGACTCGCTGATGCACGAACAAAAATTGTGTTTTATTTTTAAAATTGTAGACCTCGATGGAAGAAGCAAAGAAGTTTGATAAATTGGTTACATTTATTTAGAGAAATTTTATAGATTAACACGTTGACTGCCACGCAAGTTTTATATGTTTTTTCCTGGGGACCACAATAGAATTTTCATAATTCTAAGTGTAGTACATCGTAGTATTCAATTTTTATAAAATATTATGTTTTAATACAAATTTTTAATTGTTGAATAGCGCACTTTTTATATCACAATGTTCTCTAGTTATTTACGTTGTTTAAAATTTTTTAATCGATGATATTCATCTTATTTTAATCATTCTAAAAAATGTAGTAATGCCGGTCACGGATGACCACCAGATGCCCACTGAGCAGACAAGCACCGGTCATGAGTGACCATCGTAGCAGTCAGCCTGTTAAATAGATTATATAAGATTGGTCCCTTTCAAGATGGGATATTAACTCTATGTGCACGAAAGTTTTTATGTTTAGTATAAATGAACTTAGAAATGCAAACACAAGTGACTTCAAAAAGAGGAATCCTTTTATATAGGGTTATATGTCGAGTTTGGTTACAGCAGTGATGACCACCGGAGCTGCGGCCTTCTCCCACTCTGGGTCTATTCCCCTCATCTAGGCTGCGATCTGTGGCGACGATGGACCGAGGAGAAACGAGGAGGAAACTAAATCGAGGGGAATGGATCTAGAGTGGGGGAAGGTCGCAGCTCCGGTGGCCATTACTGGGTTAGAGATAGAAAAAAGTTGTAGAGAAGAAAGTTGAATGGTATAGGAAGGTCTATTTTCCTACGAGTTCACTTTTTCATAAGTGCAACAATGTTTCAAATCCTTTTTACGGGGTTCTTTCAAGGATAATGTGTATTCTCGTCCATTTTTTTCTGTGGAAGATTTAAGAGAACGCAATAGACTACACTGTTCAAGTGCACCAGTGACTATATTAATTATATTATAAAAAACGTAAAGAAACGATTTATGAAGTGCTTACTATGTGGAGGTGTTCAAACATTTTAGTGAAGCATAAGACTCATAAAAAATTTGAAATATCTCATTAATTGTTGATCTTTTTAACACTGTACGCTAATACTTTTTCACGCAGAATGTTCCGGAGAATCCATGTACGTAAAAAAACTATGCAGTTCCATTTAAAAAAGGTGCATTTGCATTTTGTAGATGCATCGTATTTATGAAAAGAGTGGAGTCGTAGAAAAATAGACCTTTTTATACCATTCAACTTTTTCCTGTACCATAGTTTTCCATCATTAATACGTTCCCTGCCACAGTAGAAAATTCCGTAACTAGGCAGACAAATGAAAATGGTTATTTATTAATACACGTGGTAGATTGTACAAATATTTATCTATTTGATATTACACTATCTATTTCTACTATCATTTTGACGCAAATTTTACTCAAAATTTCATAAGGGTTGGTAGTTATGTGATTAAATTAAAACTGATGCGTGTACCGAAAACGATACACGTATCAGGGAATGTGGTATACAACATATTGAGCATCATAGTGAAAACAGCCATACGTAATCAAACACAATATAATTTACTATTTTTCATATAAATCGTACAGAAAAAAAAGATTTTAGTACTCAATCGTATTCTTCGGTTCCTACATTATTGTTTCAGTATGAAGTTTGCTCAGAATTGTGTGACAATCAATAATTATTTAATTAAATTTAATTTCAGCCACACGGCATTCAACGTGTTAATTAAACTCGAGATATAACGCGGCCCAATTGTGTGGCTCACCTTGTATATAGGAAGAGAATAAGGGGACTAATTTTAAAATAAAATTATTTTATTCTAAATGCACGTGTTTCAGTAGTAGAATGCTTCTGAAATGTGTACGTTGTAGAATTTATGCAACCGAACACAATTTTCAGTCATTTATGCAAAATAGAAAATTCGAAAGATCAATATTATGGTGCCGCAAAGGCTCTATTCGAGTGCAAAGGGTTAACAATCTAAATATCACATGAACTTTCAGATAATCAAGGTTCTATTGTATTGTATTTGACACCGTTCCGCCTATGGAGTTAAAGATCTTTCAGTTTTTAATGACTCACCCTGTATATGGTCCTTCCTACCCAACCGACAAGCTCGTCATGCCCCTTGAACACAATTGACGAGGATGCCATGGCATAAAAAATCCTTTATCGGTGTTCCGGTACACAGGGGATGCTCGTACTCGATCCTATGAATAGAACGTTAACAAGATGTACGGATTACTATGCGTACGTATAAGTTAGGCTGACAAGGATAGGTCATGGTAATGCCGTCATCGATTTCTGTAAGGAAAATTAGTTGACACGTGTCCGTGCTTTCTTATCAATGCGAGTTATATATAAAAATAATTAATATTATCCCCTTGCGAGTGGGGGATTTTGATGTCGAACGACGTGACCAGTGCAACTACTCAAGATATTTTCTTTCAAATTTGTAAATTGTTCTCTATTCTAATGAACATTTGGCTACTTACAAACGAAGATGTATTATGTTAATCTTAATGTAACATTACACCTTGCAATTTTTTCTTGTTGATGTTTTCTTTTTAAGACATCAGAGCATGTAAACAGTGACAGTCAGAGTGCAAGGAGTATTCCGGTTTCTGACCGCAAAGGGTTGATTCTTTGCTCTCGAGTGGTGCCGCTGGGGCACATAATATTTCCTACGAATTTTCTATATTTGTGCAAATGTCTCAAACGAACAGCTGCAGCGATTAATAGAATAGAAAGTATACGGTTTCAATAATAGAAACGAAGATGACCTTCATATCTCCGATACGCTTCCACATATAAAATAAAATTGTTTACAATATAGTATGTTTCCCTCGAAATCATTTAACTTTTGTCTGAAACGTTTCTCGATATCATTAACAGTTTCGAAGATATTCGAGTGGTTCGATGAAAAGGTTGTGTCAAAATTTGGATTTATACATATGGTACACTGGAAAACAACTAAGAATTGCTTAATTAGCATCGACATTAAAACTAACCCGTTAAATGTTATGAGCATTTATAACCACTCAATATACTGCATTATTCCGTGCGGACCAGTAATTAAAATTAGTACGTAAAGCTATGTTTACGTTGAGATACAAATGTACAGTGACTGAAAAAAGTATTCATAACCGTAACATACTCGACATTAACCAAGAATTATTTTATACTGGCAAAACGAAATCAAGATTTCGTTCGTCTAAATGTAAAGAATGGTCACAGCTTTTAAATGATATATATTTTATTAAGTAATAAGGAAGTATTTACAAAGAAACAAGTAAAGTTTGCAGGTGTTACAAAAATTACTGGGGTAAAAGGTATTCATACATTTGTTATTTTATTCTGGAGAACGAAATAAATTAAGAATTAATATTTGGTTGGGTACCCTTTTGATTCTATACTTGCGAAAATACGAAAACACTGTATAACAAATAAGAACAAATTAAAACATAGTCTAGTGTACGAAGGGGGAAGAATAGATAATATATTAACAAATAATTTAATTAATTCTATGCCCAAATGTTTATAGGCAATTATAGAAGCAAAAGCGTGCCCAACGAAGTATTAATTCTTAATTTATTTCGTGTTTTAGAATAAAATAACAAATGTATGAATACTTTTTTCCCCAGTATTTTTTGTAAGATCTGCAAACTTTACTTGCTATATTGTCAATACTTTTTTATTACTTAATAAAGTGTATATCATTCGCAAGCCGTGAGTATTCTTTACATTTTTACGTAAAAATATCTTCATTTAGTTTTGCCATTATAAAATAATTCCATGTTAACGTCAAATATGTTACAGTGTATGAATACTTTTTTCGGTCAGTGAACATATATATATCTTCTGATTACATGATCGAAACGGTAGGGTTATAAAGGTCGTTGAATTTGTTTTCGTTTACGCTTTGTGAGGATTTAGAAAAAAAATAAAAGGTTCCATTTAAAAAGCTAAAGGTAACCTTGATACCTTTGAAAAAAAATGACGTATAAAAAAAAACTGCTATCAGCCTGTAAGTCCCTCTAAACCAAGGGTATTTAACCCTAGTGCGTTCCGCTGTTCGACTATACATTGAAGATTATTGGGTCAAAAATACCCTGAATATATGAAGCTCATATTTTCAACTTTATAATATAATGAGTGGACTATGGAACAGAAATAACCAGTCGTATGTATTATAATGCCATCATTGCGAAAGATTTTTAAATAAATGAAGACGCGGTAGGTTAAAAAAGATCCGAAGACCGCACTACGGTTAAAAAAAGAATTTGCATTGGTCCAGTAGTAACTGAAACAATTAATGTGTTCAAATTACGTTATCCATCCTGTATACTTGCTACTCGAAATAAATAAATTGTGCATAGTTAGGGGCCTCATGGCGTATTCCTAAGAAAAATGCGTATTCCCGATCTACTTGCGAAAGATTGATCAGTTCACGTCCGACTGAATAATTCAGAACAATGATTTCTGTCTGCTCTATGTAAATCACTGTATCGACGGACAGGCAAGCAGGAAATCGTTGATGAAACCTCAGCAGGGACGCCGAGGATCCACCGAAACGATAAACCGAAACGAGCCGATAACATCCGCTCGATCATGCCTGGCTTCTATAAAAGGTTACGACGGCTCGTAAAGGAAATCCAAACGACTTCGATTCGTCGATATAATGGCCCTTCGCGAAGAAGCCTCGATCCGATGATTAACTTTCGGGAAATCGAACATCACCGGCAGACAGAAAAAGTCAAACATAAGTCTATTGAGTCGTTCGGTTCTCCAGGAAAACTTTCATTTGCTGCCCAAGTAACTCAACATCGACCAACATGGTCGTACAGCCGGGTATACACAGCTTTTGGACCATAGCTATGTTAAGGTAATAACTATACTGCAGATGTTTATGCAAATATACATCTTAAGACTTATATATTATTTATTTTAATGTAGTTATCGAAATACAACCACGATAAAACGATATTTTTCCCTTCAACCTGTTAGCTGTGTAGGGTGAGTTGTCCTAATATAGAATCCTTTTCTTCATGCACATATTTTACCTACTTACAATACCTGTATACAAACTTAAATATTATGGATTTGTAGGAAATTTTATGCTATTTTGACTGGTAACAGTTAAATTTAAAATATAATAACGGTTTAGACAATATTTATTATTTTTATTGAGGTCCTCATTTCCCATATTCGGCTGATGGTGCTCCTAATATGAGATACTGTATTCGCCTAAGACGGAGTAGCATATTATATCGAATTTACTCTTTCGAAGATGGGAAGTAGGATATAAATAAGTAATTAACGCGTCTGAAAATTATCCTTATATTAAAAAAACAAAAATTTGTTATTTTTTGTATAAAATTAAACAAAAAATGTTGTACTTATCAATCAAAACTAATTAATATTTGTATGAAATTAACATATGTATTTTATTCTATAATAATCAATTATAATTGATCAAACATTCACTTATATTTTGAGCAAATGAACATTTCTTTAAAAGGTCTTACACATTTCTCGTGACACCATTTTCGACAATTACAGCACTGCACCCAATCTCCTTCTGAAGGTTTACTCAAACTCCATAACCTTTCACAGATCATTCTGCATCATCCTCGTTACTAGCAGAATCTTCTTCAATGCATTAATTCATTGCTAATGTGTCGTTCCAGTTTTTTTCTTCCTCGTCTCTGTCTGATAAGGCTTCTACAGACTTTTTTCTTTGAAAGTTCTTAGTTGCTAAAATTTTACGTTTAACACCTGCTATCTTTGAAATACTAGTTTTTTCGTTAGTTAATAATAATTCTTACAGGGTCTTTTTATTTATGAAATATTCCATATTGAGCCCCTCGAGGTATTCCATATTAGGAAAATCATTGTTGTTTGAGTTTTCAGAAATATTGTATTAACGAGATAGAAATTTATAATTTCCACGGTGGTTACTCACACTCGACCATATTTGAAAGAAAATCACGTTAGAAATAAAGTTGTTGCAGTTATCTTGTTATATATAATATCAGTCTAAAGATTCCTATGCAAAAACTCGGATTGTGGGTTTTTGTTTCAATGTTCTTTTGCAAACACGTGCTTCTTTGTAATCTCTACATATGCTCACTAGTTGAAATAAATGACAAACGTAACCGGTTGTATTTACCGCCAATAGATAGCAATGTAAGGATTCTTTAATATCGTGGTATTTCATATTGGACACGTATTTCATATTAAGACAACTCACCCTATCCCTATTTTAAAAGTGTGTACCTACGTTGTGTCGCAAAAATGAAGAGATGACGAGTATACTCGTCAAATGCAGAGTATATGCAGCTGCTGTAAAATTGAATTAAATTATAACGAAATGGTAGTTGGTTATTTGAAAAATAAATAATTTATTGCTTAAATTCGTTGATATTATTGACGAATCTTAAACATTCATTATTAAAAATTCAAGGAAAATCAAATACATGGAATAAACTTTGTTGTTTTTTTTCTTATTTCGTTCTTGTCTCAAAATATTCTAAAATGTCTGAAATTTACGAATATGTTTTAGTCTTCACTAAACTTTTAATTTAAATAGCAAATGTTAATTACTTTTTTCGCATGTCGGGTATACTCATTATAACACAAAAAATTGCCAGTTCTTTATGACGAGTATACTCGTTATATATAGGTAACAGGTTAAATGTTACAAAATTTATGGTTTATTTTACCTACTGTATAGAATGTGCATCTTTCACGTATTCAAATTTGTTAAATTGCATAAAGATCCTCAGTCTAGTAATAAGTAATAAACCTTCCACTGATACCAACACCGTGCATTAGATTTCCTAATTACTACAAGAAATTTGGTTTGAGTTTATCGCTGAAAGGAAAACCGCACGAACTTTATCCGGTACATAATAGACAATTTTTTATTTTCGTTATACGACGACTCATCTCTATCGATAAACGACTGATCGCCATCGGCTGAGGGAAACCTGACCGCTGCTCTATTTGGCTTCCTCTTACAAGGGGTGCTTCAGGACTGGCACTCCCCGATTTTTATGAAATTTGGTGGGGTGGTAGGTGTATATCTACAATAAGCGTAACTATAATTTTAGCCGTATATGGCCAGCCAGTTTTGAGAAAAGTACGTGTAAAGTTTGGAAAAATCACATATTCCCATATATTCGCGTATTGGAACACTACATCCAACAAACGCCGTGGCGTAGCGGCAACTTTACGAGACTTCTAATTTTTTGTCCCAGGTTCAAATCCCGTCGCAGATATTTTTTTTTTTTTTAAAGAAATATTGCATCCTACGTTACAATATGGAAATGTAGATTATTCTATGCAATTTTTCTTGAAATATTTATTTACTCATTATTAACAAAACAGTTTTATGCTGAAAGTCAAAATATATACGTATATCTGCGGGGAAATCGATTTCATTTACATTATAAAAAAACTCTCTATCGTTAGTTAACTTTATCCACTTTTATTTTCAGGCAATGTAATGAATAAAATGTATTCTTTAGTAAAAGTTCTAATAAACGTGTTTCATAAATATAAATATTTGCAGCCTGAAAATTAATATTACAACAATCGGTACGAATTTTTGACACCGTTACGGGTTTTGTTTTTAGAAGACAATTACAGTCAATACCTTATTTTTCTACCTGACGTTTTATAATGTGAGTGACATTAATTTCCCCGCAGATGTACATAATTATAATTGTTCATGCATGCAACCTTCTTTTGCGAGATATTCGTGGTGTAGTTTAAATTTGTTTTAATTATTTTTATGATAAGTTCCATCCAACTGCATGTACAGGTAGAGAATAAAATTGTATTGCTTACACATATAACTTCAAACTATACGTACATATTTTTACTTTCAGCATAAAACTGTTTTATTAATAATAAGTAAATAAATATTTCAAGAAAAACTGCATAGAATAATCTACATTTCCATATTGTAACGTAGGATGCAATATTTCTTAAAAAAAAATATCCGCGTCGGGATTTGATCCTGGGACGAAAAATTGAAAGCCTCGTAAACTTGCCGCTACGCCACGGCGTTTGTTGAATGCAGTGTTCCAATACGCAAATATATGGGAATATGTGATTTTTCCAAACTTTACACGTACTTTTCTCAAAACTGGCTGGCCACATACGGCTAAAATTATAGTTACGCTTATTGTAGACATACACCTACCACCCCACCAAATTTCATAAAAATCAGCGAGGGCCAGTACTGAAGCACCCCTTGTTAGAGTATCGTTATTTAAGTTATGCTCCAAAATATTGTGCTCGAAAAGGTGATGACAAGTTCCCTCACCCAGGTTTTGTGTAATTCCTCGGTCTCGAACGCTGTTACGCTGATCCGGGCAACACTGTAGCTATCATTCTATTTTATTTCGACTTCTTTCATCTATCTATCAAAAACAGAAGTACATCGATCGATAAGATTTTCTAGATGTCTATCGATAGCAATGGGATTGAACTGTGTACCATTGTGAGAAAAAGTGTTGGTATTGTCGTTGAAGCGCAATGCTAATTTTGAGCCTGTAAACTGAGATTTTTGGACAGTCACATACCACGTCAAATCAAGCCGTGTAATTTTTATTATTTCAACGACTATGTCCAGAAATCTTAGGTAAACGCGCTTCAAATACGTTGCTGGTTACCGCAGCGCGACTCTGGATTTTTCCTCCCGAAGTCTACCATCTCAGGTATAGTACCTGGAAGAGATATAGCGAAGTCTTGAAAATTGTGGGAGATCTAACGTTTACAGTTTTGTGGTTCTGAAACAAAAGGATTGGCCCTTTTTTTGGAAGGTGAGGTTTCCAGACCTAAGTCAGGGCCGTTTGAAGTATGTCAACTATGATTCTGTTTCCTCATCGTAGTCCTCGTTATACTAGAAGAAGTTAAATCTTCTCCCTCCAACAAACTTTTGGAGGGATTATAAGTACAAGTGGCGTGTATGGCAGCCAATATGATATTTTAGACAAATGAATTTGTTGTTTTACTGATCGAAATCCTATAGTTGTGTATCCTATACGGCCTTGTGTCCGGCAGTAACAATTACTTCCGCTACCTGGGGTGCAAGTTACGACCTCACTATATCCGTTCCAGGTACTATACCGAAATGGTCGTTTCAGATTTTTATGAGCTCTTGCATGTTAATAGATTATGCCACTACGAATTTACCTACATATGATTTTGGATGTAGACGGTCATTAGTTTCAAAGGTAATTAATGCAAAAAGGAACTCTGCGTAGCAACCTGGCGCTTAGACAACTGCTCCAAGCTCTTCTACTTGAAAGCAGCTGTTACAGTAGAATAGATAAATCCTTCCGGAAATTCAACATTAAATATCTTTCAAACTATTGACCATCTACGCCCAAAACCATATACTATAGGGAGATTTGTAACAATATGATCTATTAACACTTTGAGTGCCACGGTGCATTAGCTGAAAATGACAAAATTTCTAAATTTTTATGCAAAATAAATATAACCATAAATTTTACTTTTTTTAATTAATAATATCGGTAACTTTTGTTATTTTTGTAGCCTAGGCATCAAGCTACGAAAAATCACATATAAACCCGTTAGTTTCGCATATTAATAGATTATACAAAACAAACTCCTCAGGATCATTCTCAATAAACATCCAAACTATCCTTCCACACTACTCCACCGAGAAGCAAATATAGGGTCCACACAAACCTTCATCACTAACTCCCTAAATAACATCTTTAACACGTTCACTGCCTAAGCGATTTTGGACTTCAACTTCCACACGTCCATAATATTTCTGAAGAATTTTATTACGGATTATGAGCGATTTTGTTGTTTTATGTTAAATAGCAATGAATAGTAGCAATCTACGCTTTCATAAAAAAGAATGACTATATATATTTTGACCTTTCTACAACTACGTTTATGAATCACATGTGATCCATGATCACGTAAAACATTTAGTACATATTCATTGTACACTATCGTCCATAAGTCACCGGACACTTACAATTACTAAAATTAGAACGCGGATGATTTTACAGTTGGACATGCCTACATTATGAAATAAAGTTGGGACTAATTAATTGTTTATAATGTAGGGAATCTGCAAATCAAATCATATGTTAAAGATCTTACCAGAATTAAGTAATTAATCTTATACTTTCTTCTCATTAATGTATCTGCCTCGTGCGGATATGACTGCTTGAACTAATAGCACCATTCTTTTGATTAAAGGGTTTAATATTTCGAAACTAATTCCTTTCCAAACTTTTTCAAATTGCATCCATTAATCTTTCTTTGACTTAGGACAAAATTCCTAAAGCAAATGAATACTATCGTCTAGCTTTATATATCTACTTAAATTATACGTGCATATTATTACTATCATATTCAGGTATTATATTACTGTAAAATAGATGAACATAACAACATGAAATAATAAAATCAAGCCCAATAATTGTATAGACGTTCTGATAATCGTTTTGTTTAAAATGACCAAGTGTCCGGTGATTTATGGACGGGGGTGTACCACAATGGTAAATATCGACGGAATCCTGGTTAAAAGTGAATAAATTTATTTTGTTAACTTTAAAGATCTATGTATTGCATTTCATTTATGAATTATCAAAGCATGATCTTTCACTAATACCAGTTTTGATTACACAATCCTTTTAGAGATATTCGATCTTAAAGTTGTTAGTTTTATAATGTGAAATTTTGAGCCAGAATTGAAAATAACTGTTTGAATTAGAATCGAACTATAATCCTTTTCTTTCAATGTTGGTAACTATCTGACATGCTCTAAATTAATATGTATTTTGGTTTTAATGCTTTATTTCACTCTTTACTGCTGTGATAGAGGAGAATACAAGACTTATATATTTTTTCTCTTCTCCTAAGGAAATAGTTATGTATCAAATGAAATCAAGCGGCAATATCTTTTTTCAAATAAACTTTGAATGTTCCTGAAGAAAGGGCCGTTGCATTTTCCTGCGATAAATTGCGATATTATGAGTTATTGTTATTTCTTTGCCGTCCGCACCGTTTATGGAGTGGTATATTTATGGCATAGGATCGGAATATCATATTTTGCCTGATTAATATGCCTAATTCTGTACCTAAATTGCTCCGCTAGTTTGATAAGTAGTACATTTACATTTGCAAAGATTTTAATAACATCGATTTGATGAAGAAACAAAATATCGAGGACGAATCAAAATTGAGATTTGGAATATTGCCATTACACGCGTGGGTAAGATTTTTTGGATGCTTACTGCTGGATCTTATAACTTCATCATCTGTCTGTGGCAAGTTCGAGGGGAAGACAACAAGAAGAAAGTAACGGAAAATAAGAAAAGAATACAAGAATCTTTCAGAATTGAAATGGATTTGCTTGTAGATTAACCGAAGCCAGGATTCGGTACAAGTAATGATGGAAATACCGCTCTCCTATTTTTCAGCAATTCTTCTGCGTCAGCAAAAATTACAGCAGTGGATGAAGAAACAATAAACTGTTTCCACGTAATCTTCATGACAATTTCGAGTATGCACCTAATAAAAATAGATTTTCTTAAAACATACTGCTTAGAAACTGCGGACAGATTTGTGAAGCTATATCGGTGGTATAATATGTAAACGACTGTACATAAAATATTAATTCATTCATTCACAGATATCAAAAGCTTCAGAAACTACTAAATATAAAGTAGAATGTATTTAATATTTTTATACTTATAGGTAATTATCATCATTTTTATATTTAATCAAGATTATTTTTATATTCAATATTTAACATTAAAAAAGTACATTATTATCATTTCAGAGTCAGGTTATTGTAATTTATTCCAACAATTTATCTTAGATTTAAAAATATTACTTTTGGCCAGGATTTCGGCGAAATTTGCTACTGTGTGTACGTTCGCTGACGGCAAATCTACCAACACATTGCGTTCAAGCTACAAAATCAAACAGAATTGCTGTATGTAATTGAATCATTTGTGCTTCATAGACTGTGAACGTGTTGACTCTACTCATCCTAACCCACTCATCAGTGAAATAGATAACTACAACCAAGAAAACTTTCTACTCAATACCAGGTTCCGAACTCAAAACTTCTCACCGAAACCCTAAACTCGTGAGCCATCCACCTACAAGCTTAGGGGTTTTTAAAACTTTTTACCGTACAACGCATGAGCCACTAATAAACCCACTTAACATGATACAAAATCCACTCCCATGAGATGTATGCGGGTAATCGAGGAAACCTAATCGTCCCAGGTACCGCAGAAAACTCAAGTGAAAACAAGAACAAATATTAACAGATTCTAAAACCAACAGTTGACCGAAATCAACTGCTGCCAGCATACCACATCGCACAATCCGTAGCCCTAGTACAACACAATAAAGCTACATAAACACGAACAACTTTTTAATCAATTATGTCGGAGTTATCACATTTTATATGGATAAAAGAAATCTCTATTATCCACAGTGTGTGCTAGTTGATTTCGACACTGTTCACCTAGCGTCCTTTTGAATTTGTCCTTTATTTCAATAATTATTGCATTTACTTCCTGTTACAAGCACATGGCTATACACCAATGCCTAGTTTGAACACCGGATGGCCCTTAGTTCAAATAACATATTTTCCAAGTTTTATGCATGTGCTATCGAAAATCGTGTTTTGCCCAGAAGTAGTTGTAAACTTTCGATTTTACCATATCACCCGCAATGTAAGAGGCCTAGATTATGCTTTGTACAAATAGAATTTTAATTCTTCAATGTTAAAAGTTGATGTATATTTTTATAACCTACGTGTACAAAGTTCCTTAATATCGCATACCAACTCTACTCTAATTTCGTACTGTACGATATTGGGGCATGCCCTTTGACTAATTCGGTTAACTATTTTTCCTTATATAAACAGAAATGAAATGAAAATGATAGTTCTACTAGCAATAGTGGCGATGTAAGTTTGAAACTAGATGATGATTCCAGTATGGATTATGATAACGATAACGATGCAGAATGCATATTTTGTGTAGGTCTTTTGTCAGAAGGCCAAATGGGCGAAAAGTGGATCAGGTGTACTATATGCTGTAAGTGGAGACATGAAGTATGTGCTAATTCTAGTAATCCGAGGGTTTATTTTTGTGAATTTCATTTAGTAGGATAATTTAGAAGAATATGTGTTTTTGTATTTACCGAAAAGAACAGAAAGTGCTAATATAGGAATGTTTCTACATTTATGTAACTATTTTTTTGGTATAAACACGATATCAGTAAACATATTTTCGTGTAACTTCATACAATAGAAAAATATCTAACCTAATTTTCCAGTAAACGAGAAGATGTCATGTAAAAGTATACGGTAATAGGGTTACCGTGGGGTAGTAGTTTTTATTTAGTAATTACAAATGAAACCCAAAGTGTTTATTTAGTTATTGTATGATTGATATATTTCGCACCAATGGTATAGAAGAATATACAGGCGTTGTACGAAAGAATGGAAACACCTCGTATATTAAGAATATTCTTTATTAATATCGTGTAGGATCACCATTGGCGTCTAATGCAGCCTGAATTTTCCTGGGAATGGAATCCTACAAATCCTGAATAATGTTTAATGGCATATTATATCCTTCTTCATGCAGAAACTCTTCAAATTCTTTTAGAAAAGCTGGAGGAGAATATCTGGCCATAACTACACAATACACGAGTTATAAGCAATGTTTCCATTATTCTGTCCAACCACTGTATATAAATAAGTGATTTACCATAAATCTGTGTCTTCTTTTAATAACCGCAACAAATCAAAACCTGCTCACAGGCAGTTAATTCTGATTATGAGGATACTCGTGATAATCTTCCCAATTGTGTTGAAGAACATGGTACATACGTAACGATGGCAATGAAATTGGTAAAACGAAGGGTTCGCAGCGGTCTCGCATAAAATATTTCGATTACACGCTTTCCATTGAAGTTACGGAAGTATACATCGACCTATAACATTCCCCAGACAGCTATCGATAGCAACGCAACCAAACCGACAACCATTCAGAGAAGAACTGCTGACATTAAAATTGCTACCGAGAAGGCGAACAAGTAACCGAAGGTTTCGTATAAAATTTCACGGTTACACGCGTTTCACAGAAGTTACAAAAGTACATTGATCGATAAGATTTCCAAGATGTCCATTGATAGCGATACAACCAAGTAGAAACCGTTCAGAGAAGAACTGCTGGCATTACAATTGTTATCGGGACGCCGAAGAAGCAACCGAAGGTTTCGCGTAAAATCTCACGATTACACGCGTTCCATTGAAGTTCCACAAGTAGATCGATGGACAAGATTTTCCAGACAGCCTTCGATAACAGCACAACCAAATCGAAAACCATTCAGAGAAAAACTGTTGGCATTAAAATTTTTACGGGACGTCGAAGAAGCAGCCGAAGGATTCTCAGCGTTCTCGCATGAAAACTCGCGATTATCCGCGTCCGTAGAAGTTGGGCGTTGGTGTGAAGTTGAATCGCCTCGTAAAAGTAAAAACAAGCTACAAGGAAGTTTGTGAGGAAGATGTACGGAAGTTTCCGTGGTCTGGTTCGAACGTTGCCCATCCAGCAGCGTAGACGAAGAAACCGCTTGGACAAAATTCTCACGAGCGAGCTTATCTCCTCCGCTGAGGTTTTTATCGTGTTCCTGGTCGCGGCGGAGGCTGCGTGAAAGCTAACACGCCTCCTCCTGGCCGAACCGTCTCGAAGCGGAGTGGTTTTTCGGAGATTCGGATCTTCCTCGCCCTCCTGCGCAGCGAAAAAAACGAGCGGAAAAGTTTTAACGCCCACCGGGAGCGTTCGTAATTAAATCACGATCGGGGCCACGGGAGTCCGGGGTCGAGATCGTAATTCCTCTCCACTTTTCTGTGAAAAGGTTATCCGCTTCACTGGCTGCTACGTTGCTCCCCCGGAAACGGTGGAACCGTTCGTTACACCTTTGCGCTCAACGTTTCGCTTGTACCTTGCATCGTGCAGACCTTGAATTACAGCTGTGAGTTCTTCATGTTTTTGTCGTAAATAATTGTTCCTCAGGTAAACGTTTGTAACAGGGTGCTACATTTTATTTAAATAATGTAGTGCCAGTGTAGTGCTATGATATATTGTGTGTGTGTTTGAGCAGCAGCAGTCAACCATGATCTAAAACATTCCAGAGCATTCCTGCTTCGCTCGACTCACGCATCATGTATACATGCACACAATATTACATAAAATGCACACGGCACTGTTTCCAAAATGTTCCTTAATTCACGCTCTCATGTACGCACACACATACACACACTATTATACACTATTTCTAGAATGTTCTCTGATATGATTGACAGCCGCTGCTCACACACACACCAATATATTATAGCACTACACTCACACATAATACATCACAGCGCTACGCTGTCACTACAATAATAATTTATTCAAACAAATAATAGGCAACACGCAGTGGATTTTACGCGCATCTAATGGTCAATAAGGAAGTTAGTAAAGTGATAAAATACAGAGTGAGTCTAGTAACTGGGCCGGACGATAACTCTGTTCCTATGGAAGACAGAAAAAAATTGTAGCGGAAAATTTTGCGAAGTGCAATTGCACTTGATTTTTAAATGGATCCCTACGATTTTTTGTTGCATGAATTGATTCCTCGTACTATTCTGCGTAGAAAAGGTATAATGTAAGGTTATTGAAAACACAATACTTACGGGATATTTGCAACGTAAATTGCATGTAAGAACACGAGAATTATGGTAAACTGTGTGTGTGTAAGTACGATGTTAGTAAATACAATAGTGGCGAGATGATTCAACGCTAACATTGTAATTGTGTAAATATCTGGTAAAGTATTGTGTTTTAAATTACCTTCCTTTTACCTTTTATACGCAGAATAATACAAGGAATCAATTCATGCAAAAAAATCGTAGGGTTCCATTTAAAAAGCAAGTACAATTGCACTTTGCAACTGCACTGATGCACTTCTGTCAAAAATCGCACTACACGATGATAGGGCTTGTTAAACAATGCATAATTTTCCTCTACAATCTTTCTCTATCTTCAATAGGAGCAGAGTTATAATCCGGCGCGGTTACTAGACTCACCCTGTATACAGGGTGGACCAGTAAAAACTACTACCTCGAATATCTTCCAAACTGTAAGAGCTAGAGAAAAAATTGTCAAATGAAAGTTGCACGCTAAAAAGGGGGCCATTATATGGTATTAATAATTTTTACTTCCAGGTGGAATCCTTTTGGACTTGTGAAGGTCATCTTCGTTTTTTTAAATGAAACGCTGTATTTCTTTAATCACAGTCCAATGGCGGCTGTTGAGAGGAATACAATGACCTATGGCACAAGATCAGTTATAAGAAAATATTTTTTAATACACTCAGTCACAGAAGGTGTTTGAAATGATCGCTATTGCTACACGTGATCAGTAATAAACATTGTTTCGAGGATACAAAAACGCACGTAAGCACTTCAATAAGTTCTGAGACTATAAGATCTGCGCTTGACACTACACTTATAAGATTATAGTATTGTATTAATGTTCATGGCGATCATTTTGCACACCTTCTGTGATTGTGAGTATCAAAAATTATTTTCTTCTAACTGATCTGGGGTGACCTTGCATGATCTTATATCGTAGGTCATTGTATTCTTCTCAACAACCGCCATTGAACTGTGACTAATTATATCTTTACAAACGCATTTATATGTAGTATTCTATTCACTATAGAAACTGTATAGATTAAATAAGACGTTTATTGGCCCTTTTTACGGTAGAATATTAACAGTTTAAGTGTCATTCGAACATTATTTTAATCGAACTCTAAAATTCTCTTTCTCCATTCCTCTCTATACAAATATTTGATACATTTTTTTCATTTGTTTACAGAAGCTATATAAGATATTTATTGGCCGCTTTCAGAATACAATATTAATAGTTTACATACTACATGAACGTTGTTTTAATTTAAATCAAACACTGTCTTTCTACATTCTTCCCTGTAAAAAAAGTTTCATAAATTTTTTACATTTATTTATTCCTTTGCACTCCACTGGAACTGCTAAGCTGCTATCTGACGTACGTATACATATACATTGTTTCTACATATACCATAAATCATAAACTGAAGGACATCGAAATTTAAAATTCAAATTTTATTTATCATAACAAAAACTGAATTATCAGCTTTATTTATTGTAACCCAAACTGAATTATTCAAATAAATTAATCAATTTTAAATAATACCCATTTATGAATTTTGGTTGAAAAAACAGCGCCTCAACTTTCAGAAAAAACATTCAAGCTATGTTTACTGTAACCAGGGCTTGAAAACTGTTATAATATCGATTTCGGTTCTTAAAACGGTTATGAAGAACTTTTATTCCGAATAACTGTTATGATGAACCGAAATTTCCAACTATTATCTGTTTCGGTTACGGTTCCTATTTCGGTTCCCATATCGGTTCTATAACCGTTATTTTTTCGGTTCTGTATCGATTCCGAAACGGTTCCAGAATCGATTCTTGTATCGATTTTTCCGTAATTCATATCATTAATTATTACAGCTGCAGATTACTTTATATGTGCTTTTGTTACAAAATTATTATAAAAAAAGGAGAAACATTAATACATACCATTGATTTCTAACAAAGCGTTGAAATAAATCAAGCAGCTACATATTTTTCACACTCACATACACTACATTATTCAGGATAGGAAGTTAATAAATAGAAGTTTCGATTTCTTGTTTTCAATTTTTAATTCATTTTGTATTATAGTTAGTATAAAAAATCAAATATAAAAATACAATATAATAGAATGAATTATATCTACATATTAAAATTCGTCAAATATTTTCTTGTGTTTTTTGGGTGTTTAAACGAATAACTAGAACGTCGCCGTTTGTGCAAAAAGGCATACATACATTGTATTTTGTTCTGCCGATTCGCGACTCTCTGTTACGTCGCGAATCGAGCAGGATTTCGGAGAAGTGTGCGAGATTGGCGAAAGATGCTGTGTGTGAGTGCGTGTACGTGTGCATGTAAATACGTGTTTGTGTGAATCTGAAAATAAAATAACGAAACTCGAAGCGGGGCGGGCATTATGTTCGCGTCCGCTATTAGGAAACATTACATTATTTAGTTTTAAAATAAAGCCAATCTGACGTTTAGATACGATTTATGTGTTAGACATTACATTAGTTTCCTCCGCTCCATTCCCTACAATATAAATGTTTCTCCTTTTTCTATAACGATTTTGTAAAAAATATGTATATACACAGTAATCTTGAACTGTAATAATTACTGATATCAATTAAGGGAAAATCGATACAAGAATCGATTCTGAAACCGTTTCGGAACCGATATAGAACCGAAAAAATAACGGTTATGAAACCGATATGGGAACCGAAGTAAGAACCGTAACCGAAGCAGATAATAGTTGGAAATTTCGGTTCTTCATAACAGTTATTCGGAATAAAGCTTCTTCATAACTGTTTTAATCAGAACCTTTATATAACAGTTTTAAACAGTTATTTTCGGAACCGTTTCAAGCCCTGATTGTAACACAAACTGAAGTATCGAAATAAATAAATAAATTTTAACTTATAAGCATTTATGAATTTTTACTGAAGAAACAGCACTTTAGTTTTCAGAGTGACACAGCAAAAAATGTCCTACCGTACGTAATCGGTTACGTTGAAAAATTCTGTGTTAAAAAAGCTACATAAAATGATTATTGGTTCCTCTCAGCATGCAATACTTTAATCAGAATCTAGCATTCTGTGTATTTCGCTGACCGTAAAAGGGTTTGATAAACTTTCCCTCTAAACTCAATTGTTTCATAAAAAAAAATTAAGTATTCTATTACATTAGCGTGGCTTCCTGAAGCACTCCTAACACGGCTAGCAAATTGCACGGTGAAAATCGAGTTCCATGGAACGCTGCCTCTGTTTCAACGTCTCGTTTCCCCGTTGCTCGAGCTAAATGGACAACGTTTAATTCAGTGTTGTGGATTCAGAGCTTCGTCCGAATGATCACGGAGCGTTTCAACTTTCCTCTTCCCCCTAGAAAAATTAGTGCCAGCTACATCTTACGATCCGTATCGGACCCGTTAAACATCGTTACCCAGAGAAAATTCCGCAATTTTCTGAAACTTCTTTTTCGTGTCCTTCGCTGAACAGATCTTTTTCATTCGGTTGATCGTCCAGTTGCAGAGAAAATTTTAAGATATCTGACACTTTTTTCTTCTGTCCATCGAATAGTTTTTTTTTAATTTAGTTGATCGTCCAGCTGCAGAGAAAATTTTGAAACATCTTAAACTTTTTCTCCTGCCATTCGTCGAACAATTTTTGTTTTTAATTTCGTCGATTATTCAGTTGCAGGAAAATTCTGAAATTTTCAGAAACTTCTCTCTTGTGTCCTTTGCCGAATAGTTCTTTGTAATTTGGTTGATCCTTCAGTCGCAGAGAAAATTCTGAATTTTTCTGAAACTTCTTCCTTCTGTCTTCTGCTGAATAATTTTTCTAATTCTGTTCTAAAAATTCAAATCGTTTATCTGGGCTACTGATTTTTGCTTCATATTTTAAGGCAAGAATCCCAAACCGCAGACATACTGAAGAAGCAACAATAATCATCCTGTAATAAATCATCGGTAAATTTAAGAAGACAAATCTGATGTTATTTATGACGGAACTTAATATATCTGAAGGAATACTCATTCTATAAAAAAGCCTTTTTTGATAGAATTCTATTATTGGCTTGCGGAACACACTCTTCTAGAATTATGTGGTTAAGGAGTGTACCTCGAAATCCCATTAAGAATTCCCTTGATCAGCTCGTCCAAAATCTGTAGGGTTGTCAGGGAATGAAGGATCCAGAAATTTGTCTGGTTTCTTATAGAGCAATCAGTGAAACACGATTAACGGACGAAGTTCGTTTCGTTCGGGTTCGGTGGCGAGAACCGACATTTATTATCGAACGACCTGATATCATAAGAACAGGAATTTAATGCAAGTCTGAAGGAATAATCTTTCTATAGGGTGCTTGGGATTTTCCTGACAAACTGTGGATGTATATTCTACAAGTAGAAATAAGAAAAAGTATTACGTGAAAGTCGGCTTTTAACACTTTGTTACGAAGTTATAAATAATTATTGAACACTATAGGAAGTAAGTAACAACCGAAAAAATGAACTATTTTCATTTTTTTCCGTATATCCAAACGATATTTACACATATAGTTTCGGAGTGATTAATAATTAGACTGCCGATGTTCATGCAATTTAATATATCGAAATACGTAAGAAATGCACGTTTAATAAGGCGAGGAGAATGAAACGCATATTTGTTAAACATTTGAAGGACATAATGCAGTTTAGTCAATGTTTCGTTTTATGGACTGTATTAATAGAAAAAATATTGAACTTTGAATGTGTGAATTTACATGAGCATCCGCAGTGTATTAATAGTTAATGTAGGATTTCTCTTGTTTAGGTTCAGATGTTATGACCAAATAATGTAACTTAACCGCTGTTTTCTAATTATAATTAGACTTTTAACGTATTATACACTGTTATACACTGTTCATACTTTTTGTACTGGAAGTTAGATTCGTAAGCTTTGTAAAAAGTACAAATAGAATGTGGACAAATGTCGATATCTAACAGTTTTTAATTGTTTTTTCACGCGTCGCACTCGAAGGCACGGAATAATGAATACATCTCAAAAACTATCGATTCTACAAAAAAAGTTTAGATGTATGATTTGCCTATTTCTTAATGCTGAATTTAACTATATAATCAGTTCCTCGAAAAAGTAATTTATTTAAAAAATATATTCAAAATTAATATATTTTTCTAGGATATTTTTGAAACAAATTACATTTTTGAATTATACCTATACGCACCGCATGGCCTGCTCTGTCCTAAAGATTCCAAGGCATTCCGTATTAATATCATTAACATCGACGTCATAATAAATTGACATTACACCGCGGATCTTTATGCAAATTAACATATTTGAATACGTGGGAAATGCACATTGTACACTGTAAGTAAAATAATAAATAAATTTTGTAACATCTAACGGAAAATATAGTTGTATCATAGTTCCATTTCTATAACTGCATTAACATAAAGAAATATTGAACTCTAAAAATGTATATTTGCGCAAACATCCGTAGTATAATGATCATTTATTATACTAAATGTCTCCTTTTAAAATGGGGACCTTGCACTTCGATGCAGCATAGAATTCGTTACACCACAAATTTCTTAAGAAAATGTTTGTCCGAATCGCAGCAATTAGTAATTCCTTGCACTACTCTTTCACAGAGTTGCTACTACACCGCAAATCTTTTATTTACATTAATAAAAAGGTGAAAATATATTGTTACTATATGTATTTAAAGCTTTGTAGAAAAGCGATTATACAGGATGGGCCGGGAAACCTGACGATTTTCAAAATGAAATGAACAGCACGAAATATAACAAATATTTATTTTTTGTCACATAACAATAGCAAATCGAACGCCATTTGAGCATATTAAGTCATGGGACTCATTTTGCAAGCACCACATCTGTTAAATGTTCTTCGCCATTTATCCTACGCTGTTCCAGTCTGTCACGCAGCTTTCGCATCGTGACTGCGGCTGGATGTATACACAGAGATATTAAGAATGGGACATGGGAGGCGTTAAGAAACCCAGTAACATTAACGAACTCAAGGCCACTACACAGGAAGAAATTGCAGCCATATCGGACAACATGGTGCAAAAAGCGATGCGGTACCTGTGTGACAGACTGGGGCAGTGTAGGATAAATGGCGGACGACGTTTGACAGATGTGCTGTTTACAAAATCACTATTGTTATACAGAGTGTCCATAAAGTAACCATTTATTTTGGTGAAATAGGGAAAAATCTGAATAATCGTTATATTGGCATAATTGTATGCACATTTCTATACAATTCTCATATACTTAAAATATAAAATATTAAAAAAAATATATGGGAAGCAAGTGGAAAATTCTAAGTACAGGGTATGCCAGTGAAGCGGGAAATTTTCAAATCGCAATTATTAAATGAATTTTTATTTCAACTCGTAATTACAGACATGGAAGTATTGTCACTTAAGCGCAGATGTGCGGTCTCGAATACTGCTCTATTAATGTGCCCATTAACACCCTATGTAGGCTTCTTTGATTCTGTTTCTAATTTTCTCCATGATATAAAAGTATTATAATTGTATTCGTATAGCGAGTTACTTTAAATTAGAGCTAATTATGTAAAATGGCATATTACATCTAACAAATATATAAGCAAATTTATGTTAAAATAAAAATTCATTTAATAATTGCGTTTTGAAAACTTCCCACTCCGCTGGAATACCCTGTATGAGGCTATTATATAGAAATGTGCATACGATTATGCCAATATAACACTTATTTAAATTCTTCCCTATTTCACTGAAATATATGGTTACTTTAGGGAGACCCTTCATAACGAGAAATAAATATTTAAGTTATATTTCATATTGTTAATTTCATTTTGATAATCGCCAGTTTCCCATGATCTACCCCGTATTATATTTCCTTATTTCTACTTGTAGAACATGCTCCCACAGTTTGTTGGTAAAAGCCAGGGGCACCCCTTACAAGGAAACCTATTCTGACAAAATATTACTACAGTCTTGCAGAATACTCACAATCAGTTCTAGAATTATGTGACAAAGAAGTCTACCTCGAAATCCCATAAAAAATTCCCCTGATCAGCTGGTCCGAAATCGAATGAGCAGCCAGCGGTGGAGGGTCCAAGAAATTCGTCGACTTTCTTATAGAGCAATCGGTGAAACACGATTAACGGGCAAAGTTCGTTTCGTTCAGGTTCGGTGGCGTCGGCGGCAGAGCGTTAATGAACCATAGTTCGCTGATTCGACGATGAGCATTCGGGGGTTAATCGTCCGGGCCGCGAAAGCAATTTTGCCAACTCGACTTGTTTCGCTCGATAAGGTCTCACGAGACGATTCTACTTTTGAACACACGTACGTATACACGGTGTCCCTTTCGTACGTGAAAACCGCTGCAAAATATGATCCAAGGGGGTGTGTTCCTTCTCGCCCTGTTTTGATGGTGTATTTTGGGAATTGTTTTGAAAGAAACTAAACAACGTATCGTGGGTTCAGTACTATAACTAGATAACTCAAATTTTAGCGGTAAAACCAGCTAATTCGCAATCTGATTAATTATAACTAATTAATAAGTTGAATTTTTATAAAAATTGTGCTCAGAGATTCATTACGGGCTCTTTAACTAGATTTATTAAGCAAATGAGCTGTGCAATACATTTCTGCTGACGAATTAATCAATTGACGTGGTTATCTCCAATCAATAGATTTTCAGTTACCTATTTATAGTACTGAACCCACGATACCTTCATGTAACATGCAGATTTATTCATATACGTTTTACAATATAGAAAATATATATATATATATATATATATATATATATATATATATATATATATATAATATGTGGTGACACTTCCCGATTTCGCCAGCAGATGGATCAGCAGCGTACGACTTTCTCGCAAGTCCTCGACCATCTTGCAACTCGTATACAGGGTGTTTTCTTTAACTGGAAACGGTGGAATATCTTCTGAGGTACTGAAGCTATAAAAAAAATGTTTTTACAAAAGTTGTTTGGTATAAAGGCAGACATTACGTGGTATAAATACTTTTTCCGAAGGTGAAGTAGTGGGGCAGGTTTCAAGGGCAAGTTAATTTTTATTAAATGGATCCAATATTTTTTTGTTTATAATATGATAGCGTTTTTTGAGACGAATTCGACGACCTATATGAGGCCATTCAGTGTAGTAGAAAGTCATAAATTAATCCTTTGACTAGAAACTATGTACTTTGAAACGAGGCGAACGCTGCGAGCGGCCGAGCTGCAGTAGTACGTATCGAGCCATTGCCTTGAACGCCCATAGGCGTTGGCAGCACACGGAGAGCAGCTTTGTGTAGCGCCTTTAAGCGTCAATCGCAGTAAAACTAATTGGGGAGTTGGTTTATAGAAGATATCTGTTAAGATTATAAATAAAAAAATATTGGATTCAATTCAAAAATGTTAACATGACCTGGAAATCTCCCCCACTACTCCACCTACGGAAAAAATATTTATACCACCATTTTTGTTAAAACATGTTTTTGATAGCTGCAGTTCCTTATAAGATATTCCACCGTGTCCAGTTAAGGGGGGAGCCCGGTTTAGGACGTTAAAGATGAGGTGATTTTTGGGATTTTTTTTTCTAAGAAAGTATTAAGCGGATACTATTGAAATCTTTAGGGTACTTTGTTTCATATTCGAACAATTAAAATTAATTTTTTGGTTAAAATATGATCCGTAGAAAATGGGTGTATATAAACATGTTCGAAGGTCCTCGCCGTCGGAGTTGCAAATCTGCAGGAATTTTGGAGCCTCCAATTATTTTTCAAAATAAAAAAACCAAGGATTTTCTTATTCCTCATATAATTACATCGTCGATGAACCTAAAAAATGCGATAAAAGTACAGGATTTACAAATTGGTGAGACTTCAAAAGAAAAGATACGATTTTTACCGAAAATTTTCGTATTCTTTATGCAGAAACAATTGTTTAATTTAATTTTTTTTTAAAACTTTTAGGTTCATCGACGATGGTTGGTAATTATTTAGCTGTATGCAAAGGGACAACTCAATTGAGCCAATAGTTTTTTCCCTATCTTTCCCGCAGTTTTAAAAAAAGTGGTTTCGAGAAAAACGCGTTTAAAGTTTTAGGTACAAAAAAGTAACAGTTATTGGAAACTAACAACACTCTGAGGTTCATTTTCTATTGCGGACACATATACCAAACCCCCCGCTTCCTTGTTAAACTTATTTTGTTAGATTTTACGATGTTTGCGAGCTGTTCGAGCCTTTTTGGTGCTGCTTAGGCTGCGGTGCTCCTGCCTCAAAACTCGCTGGGCGTCCTGGGTTTCGGCAAATAATTAACACTGATGCCCAATATTGATGACCAACGGCTGTATTATTATCAAAATGACATAATAGCCTTCGCTGAAAACACCGGTAGCAATGAAAGTAGCGATCTCAACGATTTCTATGCCCGAATGCAAATGTTTTGTTCCTAGGCGCCTGATGGTAGTATTAAAGCTTTCATTGCCGTTGTTTTCCCTCGAAAGATTGTCATAAATATGTAGTAAATGTTTTTTGACATCAGGGTGAAGTGGAGGGGGATGGACAAAATTTTTCGCTTTTCCTGCGGCCTCAGCGACGCGCCACTCGCACCAGCTATCGGCTGTTTCATGAGCTGTACCTACATAATTACTTTGAATTTCGGTCTGTAATTTTGGGAATATAATCTCTACATGCACTACTAGTGCATGAAATGACGAGTGAGTTATGACTTGCTTTAGTGATTAAAGCAAAAAAAAATAGATTTTTTAAAGTTGGTAAACTGGGCTCCTCCCTTAAAAAAAACACTCTGTATACACACCTACGACCTGACCTTTAGTATCCCGCGTCTAAAGATTGTATCAGTAACTGGTATAAGTAACTTATCAATGTAAATGCAGCCTAAGGTATGGGTCTGCTAGCTATTCTTACTGACGAGACCACTAGGAGGCTCCGGACGAAACGCAGTTTCCTCTTTCCTGCTTCCTTTCTTTCCGCAATTTCCTGCACAGCGTACCGCCACAAATAATTAATTAAATGTGCATTTTTCACATATTTGGGTATGTTAAATTGCACAAGCATCCGCAGTCTAATAATAATCTAAACTTTCAACCTCTTGAAATGTCGCAACCGTGCAACTGAATCGCGCGACAGGAATTTACGAGACACTAATTCAAGCTTAACAGCGATCAAGAAAAACGAACAAGGGATCAAACGTGTCTTCTTTCCTATACAAATCCTTGTGTACTTTGTCCCTTCTTATTGTGTAAATCCTCGTGTATGCAGGAACGCGGGGGTGATTTATCTCGCCTCGTTATTTGTCACGTTTCTCTGAGAGCCAATAAATTTTCCATCGTTTTATTTCTATTCTGCACGCTCCTTCTTCGTGAACCAGATTATCGAACGCACGTGCCTGCAACATCTCGAAGAAAAAAATGATGAAATTCATAAGCTGTCAAGACTGTTCTTTATTTATTTCACTTCTCTGGATTCAGCGCTGAGAGTGATGTTTACGAAACACCCTGTATAACACAGAAGCGTCACATATTGCTCGATATGGCACGCCATGTGAATTCTAGGGCTAATTAATTAGACCAGTTGTCAACTGCACAAAGAGAAGGACTTGGTGCCGGGCGGATTGTGGATAAATTAGGGCAAAAGAGTATAGAGAAGAAGTTTCCTAAAAGATTAATTGTTCTAGCTTGACTTTTCGGTTTCTTTTATTTATGTTTTATTCTTATGTTTGTATAGTATATTGTGGACATTTAATCGCTATGGAACTGTATGTATTTCACAAACTGGGTTCCGCGAGATAAGGTGTCTTAATCAGATTTACTGCCACAGTGGAAATTCCCTTACCTGGTCGTACATAATATAATATCCCATTTCCAACACGAATCACGAAGACGAAAAATATATGACTATTCAAATGCACAGTCCTGACCGTTTATTTGAATTATTATTTTTATTAGCAAATTAGATATAAAATAAATATATTAAATTGATGCCTTGAATTTTATTAATATGCCTTAAGAATTTGAAACGAATCGAACAAGCAGTTTTTGTTTTATGAAATTTTAAAGTTACTCCAAAAATTACTGAATTCACCCAAATAAATTACCGCCTGTGCGACCGAATGACCAGTAAATAATTACCGTCTCGAGGGGTTAATATCCAATTCATTTAATGTCCTATTAAAATTGGGATTTTACGATTTTTAAAAAATCATGTTGCAATTCTGTAAAAAAAACAATTTTGGGAACCACTGTTATAGAGCATGCATTGATGTTCAAGGTCACTATTTTGCACCCTTACAAAATATCTAATAAATTTTTAAAGTATCGATGTGTTCATCCTGATCGATGAACTGTATTATTTTTCATTCGAATCG
The DNA here is from genome assembly GCA_916610135.2 of Macropis europaea. Lineage (NCBI taxonomy): Eukaryota > Metazoa > Arthropoda > Insecta > Hymenoptera > Melittidae > Macropis > Macropis europaea. The sequence continues at coordinate 52,044,840 of OU744343.1, read as the reverse complement.
ACTTGCAACGATCTTGAATGATCATCAACTATAGGCCCGCCTTTTAACACACTCTATTAGAAGATAAATAAAAAACCATATTATTCCATTTAAATAAATAAAGTTGACCTTCGTATATCCTTTATGTCTCCACTTACGAAAAAACTATTAACATGAGATCATGTCTCCTTTAAAATCAAACAACAGTTGTCTAACGCATTTTATTCTATCACTAAAAGGAAATGAGCTATTCAGGTAGTCTGCCTTAAATGCCTCACCCTGTATAAATAAACAATTACCTCCCGGGAAAATGGTTTTACGGACTCATTCAAGCCGGCCACTCTATACAAGAATTCAATTTTCTCCTATTGGATGGCCCATTCTGTGAACAGGAGATAACTCTCGAACTCTTAACCGTACCAATTCGCGAACTCTTAACGAGGCGTTAGCGTAGTTACCCGACGAACAAGCCGAAGAAGAAAAGGAAATGAGACGTCCGTCATGAAGGTTGTGCAAAAATGCAATAGAAGTTTGTTCAGAAGCAGCTGGTGCATTGGCATCCTTGTGTATAAAGGTCCGTTCACATCTACAGAGTTTGAACTTGCCAGACACGACATTTTCAGTAGTATTCGCACTGACAAATACTTATAACGAACATCACTAGTTGACACACGCCGATTTTTATGAAACTTGGCACATAGGTAAAGCATGCGAAAGTATTTGACTCGTACTTTTTCTATCAGCAGATGTTCTTGTTTGGGGAGTGAAAGTTCCTTTCGGTGTTGATGGATGAGAGCCTTTTGAGCCGGATAACTCAAGAACTGAAAAACATAGAGGCAAATTACTTGATTTTTTATGAGGAATAATATGACAAAGAGAAATTTGGGAGAAGTTATCGGTGGCAGCACAGTAGCCAAAAGACAATCCTAGATATGAACCACTCAGAAGCCAAACTGATCGACTCCAGTTCTTGTAAATTTCTCAAGTTTATTACCCGAACACGCGCTAGGTATTTAGCTTGTTATAAAAAAAATGACTTACTTCCAGAAATTTATTTACTGCTGAAATATAGCATAACTATATATGGCTTCTGAATAATAATTAACAAACGTCAGAAGCCATTACGATTCACTCCAGTTGATCTCAACAGTTGAGCCTCAACAACCGTTTTCAGTAATAATCGAGGTGTACTGTTATTAGTATTGTTTATGCCTATTGTTTAGTGATTTATTCAATTTTATTTAGTAGGTTATTTAATGTAATTGAGATGAGTCATAAGGACGTTTTTTGTCCAAAATCATTAGAAACCTCCATCACTACCAGAAAGAAAACAGCCACGGCAATACCAGTCAACTGGCTGGAGATGCGATGGATTAAATTAGAGAGATCAGAACCACAGATCATAAAATTCAAATGTCATTTGGACAAAGATACAGAATTCAATGTAATAAACATTAAAAAATCTCAATCAGAAAGACCATAAATTTTAAAAAACATAGTTCAGCCTTTATTCTATCCATCTGGTAGGTCAATAATAAAAGAAAAACGAAAAGGCATGGTGAATATATTAAAATCCATTCCACCTGTTAAACATGACTTATAAACATTAAAAGGTCGAATCGTGACGACGAAACATTAAATGCATGTAAAATTGATAACATTATTTATGAAGACATTAGTAACAATAGTAATTAATATAAAAATAACTATGATGTTTTCTTGAAAATTTCTTAATAAATATAATTGTAATACATTTTGTCGTGCTTATTTATCTCATCTATAATATCATATTTTCAGTTGCGAAATCGATTAATTTCACAAGTTTGTAGAAAATGTAAAAAGACGTGAACAATTTCTTATATATATTAATTTTTATGTATTCTGTATTGTAAAATATAAAAGCTATACCTTGAATAATTCACTATGTAAAATTTGTTCGTTCGTAAATTCCGAAGAAAATTCAAAAAAATTAGTTTTGTAACATTATTACTTTTCTCTATTTTTCATCAAACTCCCCGGGCATAAAATTTGTTAGCGTGGCAGACTTCACATTTTGATAATATCAAACCAGAGAAGCTACTATACGCTTGCGCAGAGGATCGTGTCACGATGTCAGTACAGTTATTGTTAAAGAATGTATCAACGTTTATCTGGTTAAGAGTTGTCCATGATTGCAATATTACTGCAAGAGGAAGACCAGGAGAACACAAAACAGAGAAATGAACGTGAGAAGGAAACAGGGTCAGATAGAACAAACGTTTAAATGAAATTTTGTTATTATTTATGTGTGCTGAATCTACCACTGAAATTATGGCCACATATTATGGTACATCCTGTATACAGGCTGGACAACGTAACTTGATCACCTTAATTATTTTTGATACTAGTAGACCAATACAAATCCTTTTTTTAAACATGCCTTGGTTTAGAGGGATCTACAGGCTAATTGCAGTATATTTTTTGCAGGTCATTTTTTTTCAAAGATATCAAGGTCACTTTTACTTTTTTAAATGGAATCCTATGTTTTTTCCATCTATCTTTTAGTGGACAAAAACACAAATACGGCAAACATCGCGATATACTTTTTATTATATAAGTGTATATAAGTAATTTATTATACAGTATATCATCCCCTTTATGCCAGAGGTATGAATGCGCAAATTTTCATTATTTGAATGTATTGAATACCTCTATTTACTCTTGATTTTGTGTCAAAATGGCAAATATGTATGTTGCTTGGTTCACGAATGTGCGTTACGTTGCTGTTTGGCTATGCCAGAATCACGAATGTGGCATGTACATGAGTTTGGCACAAAGAAAAATCACTTAGCGAATGTGATAGGTTGAGAAGCGTCAATGTTTCTATAGATTTCGACAATGTGATTGCATAGTACATTTATTTGATTTCCTTTATTGTGGGGTATAGATTATTGCCATGGTATAAGTAAGTTTATAACTAAAACGTTACGTATCTGGCGTGTACTGGAATTTTCTAAATCACGAAATGTGAAAGTTTCTAAATCACAAAAGTTGAAAGATTTACACAAAATGTGTGAAAATCAAATTATTCCAAAGGAACATCATCCATTTTATAAACGATTGAAAAACAATGAACATGTACGGGATGCACTTCCAGAGCCCGACGGTCACGAAGACTCTGATAATTATGATAATTAATTTCTCACCATTTTAAATAAACCTCTCATTTTTTTTATACAAAATTTCGGTCATAATAATGTATTTCTTGATATCAATTTCCCCTAATATGCATATAAATGTCAAAAATAAAAATCGTTTTTCCTAATCTATTTACCAAAGTGTTATTTCCTTCTATTGTCATCATAATAGGAACTATAAATGTGATTTATAATTCAAAATGAGGAAAGAAAAATCAAAATTCAGTTCACAATTACACTTAAATATGATATGAAAACTGATATCTGGAAGAAAATTTCAAAAACATTGATATCCAAAATGATTTCATTACTTTTCATATTCAGTTGTGAATTCCCACAATTGGTCGAAACGCACATTCATGCCTCTGGCATAAAGGGGACGATATGTAAAATCTCATGTGAAACACAAAATTCCTGTCTCATCGTGGATCTCCACCTTCATAGATAATGCATTAAGGAATATTTGTCGTGTCTGCCACGTTCAATGTCAGTAGATACGAACGAACCTTAAAAAGGAAGGCTAACGAGCCGTGGCATCGGTGGCGCACGTTCGGCCCATTGTTGTCAGGTAAATCGATTCTAATATTTCTCGCGAATCGATTGTTATCGGTGGGGGTGTAACGGTCGCCGGCGCCGTCGTTCGCCGTTTCATAATAATAGATCTTCGTGATAATGAACCGGAAAAGCGTTTCACGGTTGCCACGGTAATTCGCAACAGGAATGTCATTCCTAACGTTGATCCATCAGACGCACCCTGTTCGTTCGAGCGTGGCTCATAGCTTTCGTAGTTCAGAATTTACCAAGGAAGAGCGTGGCCGTCGAGACTTTGGCTCAAATACAGCCTGTATCGGGATGAGCAGTATGATTCTAGATACGAAAACAAAACGCATATGTAACATAACATTTTTTCGCAAGAGGCTCCCTCTTCGAAAAAATTTTGTTTAATTGTTCTCTGTATGTACCGTGCGGAAGATGGATAAATGTATTCATTAAGCACGATCCTTGAACGCACATCGGCGTTTTCTGCACGGAGTATAATAATAGTAATATTAGGAGTATTTATAAAAGCACTTTTTAAAAAATTAAGAAATCTATTAATTGATATCCATCAGACCTTCACGAAGTTTTAACATTTTCTGTGTAATGCATGACTGTTTCTTTACGACGATGTTCTTTTCTTTATTTTTAATCATTTCTGAAAAAATCAGTTTTAGACTCTCAAATACTTTGTGGGATAAAAAATTACCAGTTATTCACGTGTCAGATGGTCACAAAAGAAGCAGAACCAACATGCAATAAAAATGACAAAAATTTGTTATAACATCAAAGTAAGGAAAGTAGCAAATGTTTATACGTCAGCTAATTACAAAAGAAGTAGTACCAACTTGCAAAAGATTACAATTTATTACAACATCAAAAACGGTATTCCAAGTTATTGCAAAGATAGCGTGTTATTTCTCAAATAAAATACTCTATAAAATAGGAAATTAGTAAATTTTTGCATGTCATGTAATTAGAAAAAAGGAAGTACCTGAGTGCAACAAAAATTAAAAAAATTGTTACAACATTAAAAAAGATATACCAAGTTATTGCAGGGACAGCTTATTATTCATAAAATAAAATACAGTATAGAATAAGAAATAATTAATTTTTCACATGTCAGATAATATCAATAAAAAGTGTAAGCCCACTGTAACACCAATAAAAAGCTACACATCATTTCGCAGAAATTGCCTATTATTTCAGAAAGAAAAACAATTCAGATCACTGCCTTTAACCTTTCGCGAAAATAGAAATCCCCCTTAATTCCTTCTGAAATTCCACAGTACACAATGTACAGTTTAATAACAGAAAACAAAAAGTGTTTATCGAGCAAGATATTTATTTATGGTATCAGCACCGACAAGCTTAAATGTGAGAGCATGCACGCGTGAATATTGAAATTCGCGTGGAAAGTGGCGGCAAATCGAAAACGCCCGGAACTATTTGCGTACGGGTAGGAAAATTCGAAAGAAAGTCGAGGAATTTTCGCGACCCAACCGCAGAATGGTTTAAAGTTTCGAAATTGGAAATTGGAAACGCACACTGCACTTTGCTCCCGCGAATCTAGGTCAGCCAAGGCGACCGCTTTCATTCGTCACTTACTTGTATTTGCCACGATTCGTTGCTTCCTGTGCTTTCGAGCTTACGGAGGAAAGTCTTTACCGGCTCCCCCTACCTCCACATCTTTCGGATCGCCTTTATTCTGAATTCATTGCGACCTTCGACCGAGGTTGGTTCTTTTAGTATAATCTGCCGACCAACAATGCGCACGAATTTGCATAGGACCTTCCCCCTCCAATAAAATTGTTTTCAAATCGTTTGTTTAAAATTCGTTTAGAGGCTCAGTTTTTCGTTTTCTGTTAATGTAGGGTCGGTAGACGTCAAACCGGAATAAGCTAGTGAATGGAGGAATTACAGAAGGAATAAATTTAAACGTTTATTAATAAATGTAAAAACGATGTGTAGCGTGTCATGGCACAAGGATCAGGTAACTTGTGAGCGCGGTCTGCTCCCCTCAAGCCTACCGTACACTCTGCGCCGGTCACGTCGTAGGAAACTTTTTTACATTCTTCGGTGATTTCTGTCATTCAAAACGCAACAATAACACATAGGATGATGGAATTTCCTAAAATATCACGAAAACTTATAACCTTTTCGGATATATGGGTCCCCGGACAATCGGCATGTACGAAAATAGGAGTATCTTGCGCATGTAATAATAATTATTACAAAGATGAAATTAAAAAATCCAATTTATCCTTATTTTTGGTCTTGGTCTATAGTTCATGTATATAAATTTTGATGAAAATATATTAACATTGGATCAGAAAAAATTGAAAAAATGTTATAATTTTTTAAATATCGTTTAAACAAATGTACTTTTGGCAAAATAGCTCACATAGATCAATTTGTAATTAAAAAATAGACAGTTTGAAAAAAAATGGTTCTCCTACGTCCAATAGTTTTCGAGATATTTGATAAAATATGGTTTTCAGCCCCCAATTTGAGGGCTGTTTTCACTCCGTCAACATGGGATCGTTGCCGATAAAAAAAATATGTGTCAAATACTTTTTCGAGCTCTATATCATACTAAATTTTCATTAAAATCGGCGTGTGACGCTTGGGTATCATCCCTTGTGAGATCGAAATACTATAAGCAAAGCAATAGTTATTTACTTTAATCGATAAAAAAGATATTAATAATTTATCAGCGCTCTATATCAATAATTAATTTGCTGAATATTTTTTAAAAGAATGTAAGATCAATTCTGTTAGGTTACTTTTAATTAGAATATGTGATAAAATTATTTAACCAAAATAAATTTCGGCTGGTTGGATGTATATATTTTTACCAACAATTTTACTTGGTGTAATTAAAAGTACTAGAACAAGTTTCTATAATGAAAATGTTTAGTTAATTTCTTAAAAAATTGTATTCTTTAATTTGGAATTATTTTTTAACTATGAGACGCTTGCGTTTTGTGTGTATTACGATGTGGAACGCACCCCATGTAGTTAAAAGTTTATGCAGACATGTCCAGGATGCTTTGAAAATCGTTTGTTATTTCTTTAGAGGCTCAGTTTTTTCTTTTGGAATTCAATGTAAACTCAATTTTGTCAGGTTGCTTCTAATATAAATATCTGAAAAAATTCTTTAAGCAATCTAAATTTCGATTGATCGTATACCAACAATTTTGCTTGGTGGAATGAAAAGTAGTACCAGTTTCTATAATGAAAATATTTAGTTAATTTTCATAAAAATTCTATTCTTTATTTTCGATATATTTTTGAACTATGCGATGCCTGTTTTATTTTTACTACAATTTCGGACGGATTCTGTATAGTTAAAAATTCCTGTAAACCCATGCAGGGTGCTTTGAAAACCGTCTGTTACTCATTCAGAGGCTCATTGTCAGTTCTTTATTTTATAAGTCTATGTAAGCTCAATTTTGTTAGGTTGGTTGTAATAATGAACGCCTAAAAAGATTATTTAATCAAAATAGACTGTGGTTGATTCTATACATTTTTACCAACAATTTTGCAGTTGATAAATTATATTTTCTTTTGATTGGTGGATTCTGTAACTAACAAGCTGTTTTTATTTTCTATTCATTTTGGAAGATTTTTTACAAAATAATAATCGATAGATAAGAAATCTGTCGAATAAGATGTGACAAATTTCATACGTGGACTCTTTCAATTTCGAAATTGAAAACTGTAAAATTTACAGTTGCTGTGTAAACTTTGAACTTGATATAAAATGTAAAACAAAATTTTAACCAAGGTTCGTATGCAGAACGTTACGATAATAAAGTAGCTGAAACATTTCTACTATACTTTATGATTTATAGAAATAGGGTATTTCACCAAACTAATACTTGCAATTCGAACTTATATCGATTGTTTAGAAAAATTGCTACGTCGTGTTCAATCGAGAAATTTATATTCTGTGCCATTATTCTTGGGTTTCTTAAATCCCAGAGATCTGAAATTTGGATATAGATACCTGCTAACTATAACATGACTGCCAACTGTTATATACTAGGAATTACCTTCAAAAAAGAACATATACTTTTCTGAACACCTAATATAATGGAGGAAAGTAATATTTCTCTTACCATTTTTTAAAAAATTTGCCACGTTTTCTGCAGTCGAGAAATTTATTTTCTGTGCTATTATTATAAGTAGACTGTGGATATTTATGCAAATATACATTTTGAAACTGAAATATTATTTATTTTAACGTAGTTACCGAAATGTAACTATGATAAAACTATATTTTCTGTTGTAAATGTTACAAAATTTAATTTTTACTATACTTACTGTGTAGAACGTGAATTTTTCACGTATTCAAATATGTTAAATTGCATAAAGTTCCGCAGTCTAATTATAAGTTTTATTAACACAATGAACGTCTTAATGAAAACGGACATACCTAACCAGATACGATATAATATATTGTTTTTAATATAAATCGTAAAAAAAAAAGATTTGAGTACTCAGTCATATTCTTCTGTTCCTACATTATTGTTTTAGTATGGAATTTGTTCAGAATTTTGAGACAATCAATAATTATTTAATTAAATTATATCTGAGGTGTCGGTCTCCGGTGATCACTACGACATTCAACGTGTTAAATTTCTCAGATCTGAAATTTACCTTTAAAAACATTAATTATGGAATGACTCGTCATGAGGAAGTCTTCATCAGTCAATCGTGCAATCAATCAGCGCATTTATCAGTGTCGTTTCATACAGAATCACTGTAGAACCACGATAATATCGATGTCTTCTTCGGCAAAAGTTTGACCTAAGAAGAAACGCGTATATAAATGGTACCGAAAGGAAAAAGGAAGGAAACGTGGAAAATTGAGAGATACAGACGTCTTGAAGGAAAATCGGGCGAAAATTAAAAGGAGGAAGGAGGATGAATAAAATTTGGACGGGAGAACAAGGCGGCCGGGATTCACTGGAGAATATAGAAAGTTAAAGTAAATACCGAGGAGAACGGAATAGTTGCCAAGGGGAACAGTAAGAAGGGAAAAGAAGAGTTCAAAGAGCTTGCAGCTTTAGCTACGTGCCACTTAAAGCTCGGATGGAGTATGTAGAAGACGGTAGAAGTGGCGAAATAGAGAATGTTGAAACGTATGAAAATAAAAGTTATAAGTCAGGCCAGAGACGCGGGCCAATCAGAAAATTTAGTTTTCTTTAGGTAAAAATCACAAACTGTAGTACTATACTATTTTATTCGGTGATTTGTAGACTGCGGATGTTTATGCAATTTAACATACTTAAATGTCAAAAAACGGACACTGAAAACCGTGAAAAGATAAATTGTATATTTCTTAAAGGTTTATAGAACAGAATGCAGTTTTGTCAAAGTTTCATTTCTATAACTACATTAACATAAAAATATTGAATTATAAAAATGCATATTTGCATAAACATCCGCAGTTTAGTGATTACTCTGTTTTGAAAATATATTACAGCCTTGAATGCTTTCGAAATAATATTTCAGATAGACTTTTAACCAGAGTTGGGCATTATTCGAATTCTTTCGAATAAATATTTATCTCAAATAATTATCCGAATAAATTTTTACACGAATAAGTTCTTCTTCGAGTAAATTCTTATTCGGATAAATTATTATTCGCATACATTTTTACACGAATAAGTTCTTCTTCGAGTAAATTCTTATTGTGATAAATACTTATTCGCATACATTTTTACACGAATAAGTTCTTCTTCGAGTAAATTCTTATTCTCATAAATTTTTATTCGTTACTCTTATCCGTTATCTGTTATCCGAATAAAATTTTGCACAACTTTTAACACGTTACGTGCCACGTGGGACGTATGCGCCCCACGCATCAAATTCGATTATTCCAAATAAAGGGTAATATTCTTTATATTCCAATTAAAACGAACGCCGCAATAATAGTACCAAATGAATGGTATATCATAAGACAATTCAATGTTTGTGTTTCTAACGTTATGTATTTATAGAAACTTATTTTCTCGCGTCTGACTAGTTATGGAATTTTTCACTGTGGCGTGGAACGTGTTAACGAACGTTCGTTTTATGTTTCTTTGAAATACAATTTGATTATTTTATAATATTTACTGCATTATCGAGGCTATTGTAAAATATTGCTTCGGTGTCAACTTGAATTTTTATATAGGGTGTGTAAGAAATTACAGTAGAACCAAAACAGAATAAATCGAGAATGAGAAACAAAATTTGCAGCTACGAAGATTTTTGAGAAATTTTATTTTGGATAACCACCGAAAGTTCTTTAAATGTTTGTAAATATTAACAATCTTACTGTTTGGTATAATTAAAAGTAGTACAAGAAGTTCTAAAAATAAAAATATTATGTAATCAAATGTTAACTCCACTGTACATTTCCATGGCTAGAATGAGCAGATTTGAGGTTTGGGTGCCTTCTAGACGTCACAAAAGAATTTCAAATATCTTGGGAAATATTAATTTTTCTGTTATGTGACCCTAATACTTTTATATGCGGAATGATCCGGTGAATCGATCCAAATGAAAAAAACACACGATGCCGTTTGAAAATATGATGCAACCGCATTAGCCTAGTGCAGCGATTTTCAATCGGTGAGCTGCGAGAGGTCCACATGTGTCCAAGTTTTTTTAATACAAGTTAATGTGGTGTGGCAGCAATGATTACAAATAACAACCGTGTGCCAACGACGAAAAAACTTACAGTTTAGTTGACATACTAAAACAACGCCAAGGTCAGATACCTCATTAAATGTATGTAAATTAGAAAAAAATAATAACTATTGTTCTAAATAATTTTGAGCATTATTTTTTTCTTACAAAGTATCATTAATAAATGAGGTTTTAAAAAGATTTTTCAAAAAGGAAGTTGGACAAAATTCTCTTCGAATATCATTAAATGTCATTTATAAATCAGTCAAAAATGTATACTTTTTTGTCACATCGGCGAAAAGGTATAATATATTCTTTGGCGAGCCGTAGAGTTTTAGTAATTAGTTTATGTGTGCCGTGAAATGAAAAAGGTTAAAAGTCGCTGGTCTGGTGCATTCTACTTTTCTCTCTATCATTTTATTCTACCTTCAACGAACTGGAAGCTACCAGTTCAAATTGCCTGACTCACCCTGCACGTACCCGAAGAAGAAAATAGAATATAGCAGAAGAAAAACTGTGGCTGCAAATTAGTTTCTGTTCGCAGGAGTACTGCGAGTAACACGCGTAGACTATAAATAAATACAGTAAACACGTGTACATCGATGGCATTGCAAACGTTCGATCGAAAAGCGGGAATACAAATCGATTTTACAAAGTGTAGCAGCGTGAAATGAATATTTCAATCCACCGAGTTTAATGCCGGTCTCTTCATTTTCATGTGAATAAAAATCCCTGAGTGAACCCGCGTGAATCGGTCGACCAACGTCGATGAATCGCGTCATTGAACCATTTAGAAGATATTCGGTTTTAAAAGTTTCGAATGGAGCAGAAAAAACGTTTCGAAGTTTGCCGACACGTAACGATTTTATCCCATGCGTTTACCGTCACGTAAAAATTTGAAAACGATTTTTGTAATAAATGCTATTGAGTTGCTGCGTTGATTCTTGCGGATTTTTGTATACATATAGGATGACTCACCTAGCTCGACCACCTCAAATGACTCGTAAACTATTTGTATTATGAAAAAAGGTTTCAAATAAAAGTTGTATGATATCAAAGAAGACGTAGAGTGTAGTACTTAGTTTTTTGTAATTTTGCTTTTTTATCGAGATATGAAGGTCACCTAGAGGTGTGGGAATAGTCACATGGAATGTGTACCATTTCACTCCGCAGTTCGAAAGAGTGGTAAATACTTTTACTGAGTAAAAGACTGTTAAGGTAAATGGGTTCAAACACCAGTAATTACTGAATATTTTTCAGTGAAAGAAGCACTTGGACGTGTACCACTCGCGCTCATTGAACGATTCCGCACTTGTGTTGATTGTAATGAACAACACTTTGAGCCTTACTTACATTAAAAATCGTTTAAAGTATATCTCAGAAATTACTAGTTTTTGAACCCATATACGTTAATAGTTTTTTACTCAGGATTCAATACTCTTTCGAATTGCGGAGTCAAATGGTACACATTCTGTTTAAAAAACACAAGGTGACCTTCGTATCTCGATAAAAAAGCAAAATTACAAAAAATTAATTACCAGACTGTATGTCCCCTTTGATTTCATACCACTTAAATTTAAAAAATTTGTTCATATAACAAACAGTTTACGAGTAATTCAAGATGGTCGAGTTAGGTGAATCATCCTTAGAATGTTTCCTTACTAGGTTCACCTGCTATAAGTAAATACAGGAACCCAGATTATCCAACATGGGTCATCCGAAAATTGGGCATCTTATATGTCAGGTGTAAGTTAAAATTATCATTAGTGACACTGTGTTCTTAATTTTATACCATTAAGTATAAGTAAATTTGTACATACATTCTAAAATTTTGTTTTCTGTGGTATTATTATTGGGTTTCATAAATCCCACGGATCTGAAATGTACCATCAAACAGATTACTTATGGAGTGATATCATACAATTGGAGAAATCAAATTTTTGTCATGCGATTTTTTATAAAAATTCTTACGTTTCGTTTAGTTAAGAAATTTGCTTTCTACGCTAATGTTTTTGAATTTCTGAAATCCTTGAGAACTGAAGTGTAGCTATACCTGGTAACAATAATTGTCAATAGTCTTATGCTTGAAATTAATTTTAAAAACGACAATTGTTTATGTGACGATCTTAATATAAAGGAAAGAAAGTTTCTGTCTTACCATTTTCAGAAAATTTGCTACGTTTCCTCTTATCGAGAAGTTAATTTTCTCTGCTATTATCATTGGTTCTTTTTAATTCCTCAGGTCTAAAGTTTATAAATATCTGGTACCTGTAATTATCAATTGCCTTTTTTTTTAAATCTCTACATATATAAAAGTCAGATCTTGTGTGTATCTTCCGCAAAGGCTTCTACACCGTTCAACGTATCCGCACCAAATTTGGTATGAATATTCTTCGACACCCTAGAAAAAATACTGTAGTGGTGCCCACCCCCTAACCACCCCCATAGCCCACCCCCCCATAACTTAAGAACCCAAAGGGTTTTATACCGTATGACGTGTCCGTACCAAATTTTACATAAAACTCGAGCAATACCAGGCACACGCAGATATTCTTCTACTCCATAAAAAATACTGTACAAAGATTAACCAGCCTTAATTCAGCCAAAGCCTACCCCCTCAAAAGCCCGAGCAACTCCGTGCACAAGCAGCTAGTTATCTATAAAAACAACGATTGTTTATGTAATGATATAATATAATGGAAAAATAAAATTCCTGTTTGTCCATTTTTTAAAAAGTTTGCTACATTTTCTCCTGATGAATTTTGTCAAAAGAATCGCCTCTTAATTATTACATCCAATATTCCTATATGGTGAAAAATTCCGCGTAACATCTGCATTAATATATCATGTTCACAGCAACCGCCAGATTGAATTTTCTTTCCAATTTTTCTCAAGCCCCGATCTTTATCTGTTGCAAGAATAACGTGGATTAGCATATTTCCGTACATAATTTATCGAGCATTTTTCCCTATGGAAAAACTGGCGCATTTCCTCAGGAAATTGAGTCGTTCTCGTTCCGCAGTAGGATCTTGTCAAGTGGCAGTAATTCAGTTGTCTGATAGCTGGAAAGTCTACGCCGAAAACATGTTGCTCTGTTCATGGTCTGCCTAGCGAGCTTGCATCGTTGATGGCTGCCATTTCGAACAGCTGTTGCAAGCTGGTTACACCAGTAAACACACCTCCCTGTCGTGCTTTCGGTAACGATCCTACGTGAACCCAACCCAAGCTTAACAATCGTGCAAGCGCAAAGATTTGCCTTAATTCGCGGCTTGAACGATAACTGGTCTAACAATAAACATCAAGATCATTTATTTTAATGTTTAACATTAGAACCATCGAGGATTCACCTGTATAAAACTTCTTCCTTTAAGCTTAAATTGTTTATCATATAGATCCTTTCACAAGAATTTGTTGTCTCATTAACACGTTGAACGCCATGGCGATCATCGGTGACCAACATCTCAAATTTAATTTAATTAAATAATCATTAATTATCGCAAAATTCTGAGCAAACTTTATACTGAAACAATACTGTAGGTACACAAGAACACGACTGAGTACACAAATCTTTTCTTTCGTTACGATTTATATAAAAAATAGTAAATTATATCGCGTCTGACTAGGTATGGTCGTTTTCACTGTGAGGTTCCACGTGTTAATAAGCGTAGGGTCTGCTGTTCTTAGTCCTTGAAAACTAGTCAAATTATTATAAACATATTTTACAGGCCGAACAGTGAACAACCATAGTCTTACACACTTCGTGCATGTATCAGTGTTGGGCAAAATTTTATTCGGATAACAGATAATGGATAAGAGTAACGAATACAATTTTTTTCGTCACTAACGAATAAGAATTTAATCGGATAACAGTTTATTCGAGTAATAATTTTCCGAAGAACAATTTAAACGGATAAAAATTAATTTTTTTTTGTTATGATACAGAAGGACATAGTCAAGAAGTAAATATAGATACATTATCACCAGCAGAAGAAGTGGAAACGGAAACAGACAATAGTTATTCGTAGTATTATTCGAAAAATTTAGCAGTCGTTATTCGAATGATTTAGTAATCGTTATTCAAATAATTTTGCAATCGTGATTCGAATAAATAAAGGGAATAATTTGTTACGAATAACGAATAATTATTATCTGGATAAAATATTCGACTAAAAAGAACTTATTCGGATAATTATTTGAGATAAATATTTATTCGAAACAATTCGAATAATGCCAAATTTTGGCATGTATATTACTGAGCTTATCCCGTTGAGAAGTAATAAATAAAATATTTGAATATCCAAGTGTTCTTTCATATCTTGCACTATGTTAAGGCTCGTTCAGACGGTGGCGCTCATGTCACGACATTGATGTCATGAAATGTGGCACTGATGTCATGAAATGTGACACTGATGCCATGAAATATCGTGACATTTACTCACGCGATTGGTAAAGAAAATTAAGTTTTCGTGGCGTTGCATTAAATTTCTGTTTTTTGTTGAAAATCTGTTTACGTGGACAAGTTTGTCATTCAAAAATATACAAGTCGTACATTCAAACTTTTTTTTTACGACAAATACTTTCTGAGATATTCTGCAAAATATGGTTTGCAATCCCAAATTTCAAGGGCTGTTTTCAGATTGGATGATGACCGATAAAAAAAATACGCGTGGAATATTTTTTCCAATACTACTATCATACTGAAATTTCATCAAAATTTGCGTATATCACTTGCGCAACATTCCTTGTAAAGGTGGAAGTTAACGGTAGTGCCGTGACTTCAACGTCACATATCAACATTTTTACATGTGCGACACCGCTAACCACGACACTGTGACATTGGCATCAAAATCTGTTCACACGATGACACTACCGCGACATTTAATGTCATAACGTCAATGTCGTGACATCAGTGCTACCGTCTGTACTAGCCTTTAGGGCAGAGATAGCCATCCGGAGCACGACCTGGCTCCAGCCTATCCCCACTCTGCGTCCATTCCCCTCACGTAGATTGTGGTCTGACAGTTAGTATGACGTCGAAAACATCGATGATTGTTGTAAGTACGGTTTCTCAAGAAACAGAGACGTAATAAGAATAATTAGTTTTCTATATATGATATCAGTTTTATCTAGAGATTACGTCTTCACTTTCTTATTACGCGAGGGGAATGGACGCAGAGTGGGGATAGAGCGGAGCCAGGCGTCGCTCCGGATTGCCAACTCTGTGTTAGAACTTCAAAAGCCTTATTTCCCTCGAACGACCACTTCTGAATTGAATGAGTTAAACACTTCGTTTGAACTCTTACTTAAATATGTTTATTTTAACTTGTTTGTTACTATACCCGTTTGTACGGTACAAATTAGATGGATGGACGCGTCCGGCGTGTTGTACAAATTACCATCAAGTTTTGTAATGAATAACGAGAGAAATAAAAGGAAATGGGCCTTGTATTACAGATTGCGCTCTTCTAGATGGCCATGATTCCTTTATTTAAGACGTGCAATTTACAGCAATTACAGGTTCACCACACACACACAATGTTCAAACACGTCCTTTTCGAATTTCAGGAGTTCTCGGGACTTGCCCGTTGGTGCAAGCTCCTCAATGGGGCACGGTGAGAGAACGGGTCCTCAAAGATGGCACCTTGCAGACAGTCTACTCCTGTGAACCAGGCCGCAGATTGAAGGGCCACAAAATACTGACTTGCACCGCCGATGGTTGGAATCATCCTGTCCCGAAGTGCGTTCCTCATGGTAAGATTTGCACTTGAATTCCCACTCTGTGAATTTCCAGGCTTCTGACACATCAAAAGATCTCTGCTTCTTTCAGACAAAATTCCTTACTTTGTAATAACCAGTCACACTCGTGACATATGTTACAAACACGAGTCTTATTTCTGTAACAATTGAATGGAAGCCTCGAATAAGGGTTTATAGCACATTTTGGTCAAAGTTGAAATAACAGTAAAGTATGGTTCTACAGTCCCTGTCGATCGTTTTAATACATGCAGGTTGCAAATATGTCGTCAGAAGGCGATGTAATGTGGAATACAAGAAGAACGTTAGGCGTTTGAAACTTTTGGAAGAAAGGTCTAAAGCACAGTTTAGAAGTAAGAGGTTTAAATGTTACCAGCGTTCCGTGGTTTACGTTTGCCGAAATTTAGTTTATCCAGTTCGAATTAAGGATGTCGAGTGTGGCGTACGTGTATAATAATGATTGAACCAAGTACTTACGAACATGGTTAATCTGTCATTGACGGATATAAGGAAAATGACGAAAGATAGATGACGAAAACATCGAGCTGATCCTTCTGATCAGCTTTTGGTTCACTCAGATTCTGGTGGTTGTTTCAATGGAATAAGGTTCTAAGGCATAGGAGAAATTCATCACAATTTATCGAATACAGTGTAACTTAAAAGCCGCTTTTTCCCAAAATGTGCTAAATGTGCTTTAGACCCTTATTCGAGATTTCCATTAAATTCTTTAAAATTTTGTACTCCAGCACATTTGACTTTCAGAAGATTGTTAAAAGTGAATTGTATGTGTTGATAAACGTTCTATACACGAATAGTGAACTTTATTACATGAAATCATTGAAAACTTGTAATGCAAGGGGTTAAGCATCTTTAATGCTATGTAATTTTTAGGATACGCACCTGTACAGAGCGAGGACAAAATTGTGCACCCGATTTTTTCTTTTTCTTCTTAAAGAGTTTATCGCCAGGTTAACTGCATATAGGTGGCTATTAGCGACGGTACTATGTGATGAATATACTACGGGGAGTTAGATGTTCCTATAGAGCATTGAGTCTTTTAATCCTAGCAATCATGGAGGGGAGGGGTTCGCGAATACACCAGTCAACAAATTTTAAATTAGAACTATTTCTTCTGAGTAAAAAATTCTCAATATATGTATTGTTGATAAATATTCTTGCTGTATATCGCCCTTAGAGCATTTGAATAATAAACGTCTGAAAAACAGCAAGGGGTAAGAAATTGTTCTGCCTGTTTAGTTGAGATGCTCTTTTATTCAACGAATGAGCTTTCGAAACGTTTACAATGCTTACTTTAGGTTTGTTGTCTTATTTGGGAATCTGAATTATGTTTGGAAGAAATTATTGAAGCATTCGAAGAAAGTCGTAGGAGACATGATATTGATCTTGAATAAAGAACTGTACCATTTTCTGCAATTTTGAAATGCTACATAAATGCTTATATTATAATAACAATACAAAATTGCCATTCTTTAATGTACCGTTGAATAATCAATTACTTAAAATTCCGAACGATTCAGATAAAAGGTGACAATGTGCTATATATGCTTTTCACATAATTCATGAAACGTATGCAAGCCCTAAACATAATTATAATCGATTTCCACGAAAACAAAGTCCTGAATGAAACAAATTCATTCCACATTATACCCTTGTTTCGCCACAAAACAGGTTCATTAGATCAGTTATTAGTTTCTATTTCTCGTGCCAAAATAGATATTTATTCATATATTAACCTGTCAACTGGGTCGTTGTTTATCTAGGGGCACCTCTTGTTCCGAATTAAAAATGAATAAAAATCAGGTAAATTGTCCTGTCAATCACAGAGACATTTAATTATAAATTTGACGTTTTAGAATTCTGGAGTGCTGAATGTAGGTATTTGAAAATTCGGTAGAGCTCTAAATTGAGACCTCAGCATCCTGGAGTACTCAAATTTGGCATATTAAATTTCTGGAATGCTCAAACTGGGATTTCAAACGTGAGATTTCGAAGTTCTGAAATGCTGTACGTTAGTATCTCAATATTCGATAAAGCTTTAACTTGAGGCCTCAGGATTCTGGATTACTACATAGAAACTTGGCATACGAAATTTTTGGAATGCTCAAATTTGGCTTTCAAACTTGCGATTTCGAAGTTCTGAAATACTGAATAATTTGAAAACTTAAAACATTGAACCGATCAGGTTAGGTGCACGTATCTGGGATCTCCAAACTCGGCGGCTCAAACTTATTATGAGCCACCGTCCAATTGCCGATTCCTGTCGATTATTCCTCTCTTAACAACCGACACTTATTGTCAGTCGCTTCTCTGCCGATCCTACACGTATACGACCAATAGAATTGAGATCGGGGCACTAAGTTAATCAATCCAAATTTTTGACACACGTGTCCTCAAACCACTCCCTCACAACCCTTTACATGTTGCTTACGTATCGCCTACCTTGCATACAATCTGACAATATCCGGATATTAATGGTGGACAGTGTAGACATAAAAGTGAAACGTTGTCTGCCTGTGAGGTTTAAAATTGTCCATTCTTCTCCGAGAATGAGAGCCGACTGTCCTTTCCCTGGAAACAACGACTCGCTTTGAGCACGTCGAGCTATCGAACGAAGAAGACAACAAACAATATCGAGAGCATAGAGACGAACGAATCTCCGAGCATTTGTGAAGATCGGGTATTTGCGTAGGCGAGAGCAAACGTATGAAATCCGGGATAAGCATGTTTCTCTAGATTTATGCCGGTACACGTGACATTGCCCGGACCTATTCACCGTCTATCCGAGTGTCCCCGTTTTCCAATCAGCAAGGTTTTACACTTGACTCGCGTTAATGTCAGAAGGAAATTTGTTCTATTCGAAGCCGCTTGTACGTAGTTATGGATATTCGATACTCCTTCTTGAATCAATGAGTTGAAGAACAGTACAAGTTCAAAGTTAGCCATTTTCAAACAATCTGAAAAGTAAATGTAAAATGCATAGAACTACATGTTGGAGCCAAAAATTCGTGTTTCAGTAATCATTTCAGTTTAATGTGTGTGAAAACAGTATCAGTCATGAATTTGTACTGTTTCAACAAGCTGTTTAACAATCACTTTTCATTAAATAATTTCAACTTCAGTTATGTTTAAAGTAAGTTAATAAATGTTTTTTTTACTACTGTGTTACTTTTTAAATTTCCTAACTAAAATGTGGCTTGAGTTAACAAACAGTACAAGACCAATGGTTTTATTTTTATTGTTGAATATTAATGAACAAAGTTTAACTATAGTTAGACATATATGTATGAACGTTCATCTGGATTAGCATAACCGTATTTAAATTGGAACAGCGTTATAAAATTAGTAACTTTGATGATACACGAAAACTGATGCTATTTTTTTTCAATTATCTCAAAATGTGGTTTTTGGACGTGTACTGTTATTCAACCCACCGATTCAATTATATTCGAGTTTCGAATTTCTTCAATAATTATTCGAAGCCAGAAATTATTGAATGTTGCGAAATATTAAAACTGAAGAACATGCCACAGTATCCAAATTTTAAATCTGAATTAAAATTATTCTGCGTGTTAAAGTTATCTCAAGGACACAGTGTATACGGCGCTAGTCAGATAAATTAAAAGTCTCGAAGATTTCAAAAACATGTTCTATTTTCTATCGTATGAGTTCCTTCAAGCACAACAAACTTTTGTTTAATATCTATGTATGAAAGTGATTATTTTATACCCACATTGTCTGCCGGTATATCTATTTCGCACGGGATATCAGATTTTCCGTTCGTGGTAGTCCAAATAAGCGTCCTGCGAAATGATGAGGGCATTATAATTAAGAAGAGCTCTAGAAACGCGAAATCGACCATTTCTTCTACACTAACCCTCTACTTCATAATTAAATTATGCATGAATGCTGAAATAAACGCCGACTGTACGATACCACCTAAAAGCTACATTTATATCGTTCATGTGGAACGAAACAACGAAAAGACCGAAAAGGATTAAATTGCGTGAAAATGCATTCAAACTAAAACATTTTGTGGTACTAAAATTTTAACAAGCCCGGGATAGATTTATTATAACTTTTTCGTGAATTTCTGTTGCGTCAGCTCCACCTCAATTTTTGCGTATTTCGAGAAGATGATTTTCAGAGAAAAATTTTATTCTCGTTACGTCTACGGAGTCTCATTATTAACAGATTAATTAGCGTAGGATTTGACAGGTTAAACCTAGAATACTATTTTCATTTAATTAGACCTGCCTGGGTTGACAGGGGCGGAAATTAATACTATTATTAGCTCTTTATTGACCGGCCGCTGTTACTCTGAGCAATAACTTGTTTTACCGGGGATATCTTCAGAAAATAGGAGAGTACACTGATGGTTTCTATCAAATCGTTATGCCTTTAAATTAATTTAGATATTTATATAACAATTGAAAAAAATATAGAATGAGACACATAATTTGTCCGTCTCGAATAACTTCTAAAGTATGTGTTACACAAAAAAGGGTTTTATACAAAAATTGCACAGTATCGAAGGCAACACACGATGCTGAAACGGTTTTTTTAAATAACCTATTTGTTTACAAGATATCAAGGTGACCTTGATTTTTTAAATGGAACGCGTACCTTTATGTATAAAAATTTAAAAGAGCAGTGAATTTTCTACAAGAAAGTATTTAGCTTCATTTATTCTAAACCGACTAATTAGCGAAATATTTGCAAAAACATTTGTTCATGGTCTTGCTACTTACGTTAGTTACAATAGGTGCTCACAATGATGCCCGTTGACTTGCATACAGCTGTGTAATATGATAATAAATTAAAAATTCGAAATTTTCAATAACTCGACTACAAATCAACGTATTTTACAGTAATTCAAGTTTCAGCTTCTTTAATGAAGACGTTTATTCAAAATATTTCACGAACAAATCATTTTTCGACCACTTCACCCTGTTACTTGTTTACGTAGAATAATAAGAAGATTTAATTTATGCAAAAAAATGTACGCTTCCATTTAGAAAAACTGTGCAACTATAAAATGCACATGTATCGTTACATTCGCGAAAAAAATATGGTCCTGCAAATGTAATTCTCTTTAAACCATTCACTTTTTTTTAACATTTTTTTCTAATCGCAATCAGAAAAGAGGTATGACTCGTTCTAGTTGCGAAGGCCGCCTTGTATTAAATTGCATAAAAATCGGCAATCTTGTGATTATTTCACACAGGATGCTGATTGGTGTTCCCGATAAACAACGTAAGTTTTAGTTAGCAAAATAATTGGCTTGGCTGGTCGTTAAAGTGTTAACTAGAATTTCTCTGCAAAAAATATGTATTCGTCACGTTGACGATTTTCGGCCTCGAGGGGGTGGCTCCATTAAATCTCGCCAGCATCGTCGAGATAACTCGACGAGAGATCGCGAGAGATTTCAGCCCCGGTGGACGGTCGAAATAAATAAAAAAAACGGAAGTAGAAGCAGAGGAGAGAAAGGGTGGGTGGCTTGGAAGAGGTTTGGGCGTGGTGGCGAAGAAAAGAAAGCGAGAGGGAAGAAAGTGGTTGGGCAACGATGACGAATGGGTTTTTTCGTAGCAACGACACCTCCCAGGGGCCGTGGACCTGAAAAGCACCCCTTTCCAACCGAACCAGCTCCGGATCGAAAGCAACGGGATTTTGCTTTGATTTATGGCCGTAGTCTCGCCCGGTGCATTCGAGAAGCAACGCGACATCTTTCTTTACGTCTGGACGGACACGACGTCTACCCGAGAACACACGTAGATTTCTTGTCGAGGAAACACTGGATTTCGAGGCTTATAGATATTTTCGTACCTACTGGCCGCTACACGTGTCCTAGAACCCCTGTACCAGGTCTTTGTGGACATACCGATGGAAGATTGTTATTCATACTGTACAGTAAACTGCTAGAATCCTAGATGAGGGTACAATTATTTTAGATGAGTAAACTAATTGAAACATCCTGTATAATTCTACTATATTGAACCTATCAGTTAGTTTTGAAGGCTTCTACAACGTATGTTTGTATCTTCAGGATGGTCCACGTATCCTAGAATTCTCATATCAGGCCTTGTAGACATTCTGATAGAAGATTGATGTTCATTTTGTAACGTGGACTGCTCGAATCCTAGATAAGGTTACAGTTATGTTAGATGAGAAAATTAATTTAAACATCCTGTATAATTATACTATATTGAACCTATCAGTTAGTTTTGAAGGTTTCTACATGGTATGTTCGTATCTACAGGGTGGTCCACGTATCCTAGAATCCTCATATCAGGCCTAGTAGGCATTCTGATAGAAAATTGATGTTCATAGTGTAACGTGCACTGCTAGAATCCTAGATGAGGCTACAATTATTTTAGATGAGTAAATTAATTGAAACATCTTGTATAATTATGTTATATCGAATTTGTCAGTTGGTTTTTGAGGCTTCTACAATGCATGTTCGCATCTACAAGGTGGTCAACGTATTCTAGAACCCTCCTATCAGGCCTTGTGGACATTCTGATAGAAAATTGATGTTTATACTGTACGTGAACTGTTAGAATCCTAGATGGTGATATTTTAGATGAATAAATTAACTTAAACATCCTGTATACTTATACTGTATTGCCCCTTTTAGTTGGTGTTGGTAGATATTTCCGTATCTACAGGGTAGTTTGCGTATCTT
The DNA here is from genome assembly GCA_916610135.2 of Macropis europaea. Classification (NCBI taxonomy): domain Eukaryota; kingdom Metazoa; phylum Arthropoda; class Insecta; order Hymenoptera; family Melittidae; genus Macropis; species Macropis europaea. The sequence continues at coordinate 52,022,007 of OU744343.1, read as the reverse complement.
AGAACCTTCGTACCAGAGCTTTATGTATATTCTGATAAAAAATTGACATCATTTAGAGTCCTAATGAGGCTAGAAATTATTCAGATAAGTAAATTAATTAAAACACCCTGTACAATTATATTATATTGACCCTTCCAGTTGGTTTCTGATACTCCTAGATACGTTTTGTATCTACAAAGTGGTCCGCATATTCTAGAACAGTCGCACCAAATCTTTGTGGCTACTCTGACAGAACATTGACAAGTATACTATATACAGGGTGTGTCCAGACAAGTAGTATGATTCTAGAGCAAAAAATAAATCGAAAATGCAGTATAAAATTTTTTTAGACAAGTTCGATGGGTAATGCCTTTCCTCCCGTGCGGAAAATTGTTAAACGCACTTACTGAGCGCATTATTTGAACACCCATATGCGTTCTACGCACAGACAATAGTATGTACAGAATGCTCGTTATTTATACAAATTTTCGACACTCTATGCGAGTGAGTGCAATCAATCACAGGTCAGGGCTACTTGGAAAAACGCTAAACACGAAAAGGCTGAGACCAAGAGTTTTGCACCCCTATCATACTGTTTTCCGAACTTATTACAGACCATTTGCTATCAATTTTTATATATTTATAAAGAATAGACTGGGGTTCTTTATGCAATTTAACATATTTAAATGCGTGACAGATGCACAATCTACACGGTAAGTAAAATAAGAAATAGTTTTTGTAATATGTGAAGTGGAAAATATAGTTTTATCACAGTTCATTTCGGTAACTGCACTAAAATAAATAGCATTTAAGCCTTAACACGTTGAACGCTGTGGCGGCGACCGGTGACCGATATCTAAAATTTAATTTAATTAAATAATTATTAATTGTCGCAAAACTGAGCAAACTTCATACTGAAACAATAACGTAGGAAGAGAAGAACACGACTGAGTATTCAAATCTTTTTCTTGTTTACGATTTATATAAAAAATAGTAAATTATATCGTGTCTGATTACGTATGGCCGTTTTCACTGTGGCGTTCAATGTGTTAAAATGTATATTTCCATAAGCATCTGCAGTCGAATAATGGAAAGCCAACGAAATGATTACTGTTTCCAATAAATCTATATTTCTAAACCCTATCGAAAAACGCTAATTAAATTGGTACTTCAAATCAAAGTTACTCAAGTCTGTAAATTTGGTATTAACAATGTAAGAAGACTACGCTTTCATAATAAATCTTCATCACTGCAAGTGAGCCATGTTTATCAGTTTCATTTATCAAAGCTGTCCAAGCGTCTCAGTATCAGTGAAACAATTTCACCCGTAGAAGAATTTTTCAGAAGCTCCGTGCCATAATTTTCTGAATCCTGGCGGATGATTATGTCTGGTTGGCTCGCATGCAGGGACAGAAGAGATTCGATTCGGTCGGCTTGAACGACGGATCATCTGAATTCCGGTTGAAAGTGGAGGCGAATCGATGAAAGTACTAGACTCGCATGATAAAAGTTCCGCTGCTGCCGGATGGTAAGCTCATTGAAGCTCATAACCCCGGCAGGCGGGCGTCTGCATAAAAGTCAGAGCGGCGTGGCCGGTTTCATGCGAACGATGAAAGCGGGAAATGCCACAGAATCGGCGTATCAACGGACAAGCAAACCCAATGGAACCACTTGTGCCTTTACCCGCCCCTCTCCCGTGCGACTTTTCAAACTTCCCGTTTCATGCTAATTAATTAACACGTCTGCGAAAGCAGAACCTGTCCAGGATTATCATAATTCGTTGCACCGCCGCGCCGTTTCGAGAACAGAAATGAAATGTTATTAGCGTCGGGCGATTCATTAGCAAGATTTATCAGCTTCCTGATGATCTTTTAGACTGAAACTTTCACAGATGGTAAAAAGGAGTGCTTACGAATGACATTATACGGTGATTCTCATAAGATTTGTATGTAAATTATTTTTTTTTAAAGAAAATATTAACCCTTTGCTGTGACAATTTTTAATGTAATCGACTCTCTAGACAATTGAAAGTATTGTTTTTTCAACAAAGATTCATAAATGGTATTCTTTAATTTTGTTCATTCAGATTATGTTACAACAAATGCAATTTGCATTTTGAATATCGTGCCTCGTTTTATATCTCTTTTATTTTGTAAAAAATTTCATTCTTTGATTATTACTATCAATGACCAAAACCTCCATTTTTGCTTTGAATGCAAAGTAACTTATTTCACACAATCTCTCCTTTTGTAGAAAATTTAATTCTTGTTTTATAGCATACTTTGAAACAATATGTATAGTGGTAGTCTCCACCTACGGAGTGTATAGAGTTAACTATACTGTAGGATAGGATGATGTTTCGGAGAACTTTGGAAAATAATTCAGTTGTGTGAGAGAAAATTGAAAATGTCTGCTGCTCGATAAGTTTCTCTTACATCAATGTAGTTAATTATTTGTTTCATTTACCTTTACTCTCAGAATACCAAATATTGAACTTTAACCATTACCTCTCTAGCGACGATGCTACAACGACACATTTTGCTTCTACAGCTAGTGTATTATGGCGGACTTCAACATTGAAAATTTAAGTTTCACTTACTGCGACACAAACTGAATTTATAAAGTAAATAAATAACACTTACATTATAATCATTTATGAATTTTTTTTGGAAAATATTTTTAAGTATCGAAAAGTCACTCATATTAATCTTTGGACTACTTATGGGTCGAAAATATTTTTTGTATGAAACAAGATTATTTACTGAAGACTTAAATATGAAGTGGTAACGAAAGAATTAATAAATATATATAAATATATTAAGTCATTCCTTAAGTAACATTGTTTTTAAATGTGATTTCAAGGATAAATAATTCGACTATTGCACTAACTTTGAATTATCTATACCAGTGATGGCCACCAGAGCTGCTGCCTTCCTCCACTTTAGGTTCTTTACTCTCCTATAGGCGGTGATAGGCTGGGAACGAGGAGCGAACTGGAGGGAACTGAAACGAGGGGAATTGTCCTAGAGTGGGAGAAGGCCGCAGCTTCGGTAACCATCACTGATCTATACAATGAACATTAATTTTGGTATCCTTGTTCCACTACTTTAACAGTTCTTCAACTCGATTTTCAACAAGTTTCTATAGTTTTAAAACAATTGCTAAGTCTGTTGCAACCGATTAGTATCATTGAATTGTCAACCAAAATATTGTCGAGCCACCTGAATAGGTTGTAGCCGATACGTACAAGTTTTCAGTGTGATTTCAATGTTACTCAAACGCCAACATGACATTTTACACTAAAAATTCCGTCAAATTTACAAAATGTTTGCGACAGATCTTTGCTGTGGTCTTGAAAATTTCTAAACAATATACATCTCTGACATTCCAACACGTGCACGGTCGAGTATTTATTAGATAAAATCTGATGATATATTTATATTTATTTAAAGTATGCTTCATAATATAGGGAACGACATTACTTGTGGGATGACCTAATATGCAGGGTGAACCACGTGAAACAGGACAGCTAATTTCCTCTAGCTGTGACGGTACGAGAAAATTTTCATTCGCAATTTAAAGGCGTCAAAGAGCGAACAAGGTAGAAGAAAAATTTTCTTATAAACGCCATTTTTTTCTGTTTTTTCTTGAATTTCCATAACTATACACTATACACCTAATAACTTCCGAAATATTCGATGAAATACCTTTATCAATCCCAACTTTGAGAGCGATTTCTACTCCTTGAACTTCGATGATTCACGATAAAAATACATATACCGAATATTTTTTCGAGTACGGGTCTTTCCACGCCAAATCGATCACTTTTGGCAGCATGTCCTCCGATTTTGATGAAACTCTAATATGTTGTAGTTTATGTGAAATAATGGTGGGTTTATGTCATAATTTTGCTAGCTTCAAAGCTATTAACAAATTATAACATGTTGAAAATCGCGAAAAAGTGGATTTTTAGCCAAACATGGCTGTATAAATGGATTTTCATTTCGGAAACTATTACACCTAGTAAGAAAATTTTTTGTTTAATGTGCATCGCAAAAGACGAAGCTTTCTAAATATATTTTTCATTTTGTTGTATGTATTCTTTTTCAATATGAAAACTATAAATAAATTTTTATTTTGCAAAAACGAACCCTTACTCACGTTTTTAAAAATTTGAAAAAAAAATATGTTGTTTCTTGAATATTTCTCGATACGCATACCAAATTTCATTAGTATCATTTCATAATTATAGTCAGGATGGAGCTTCAAAGACAACCGGGCGCCGTCCCAATGCGCCGCCACAGAGAAACGAATGGCACATTTAGCTGGACAAAATTAATTTCTCAAAAACTATTATAAGTAAAACCAAAATTCTTTTTACGCACTTTATGGTTCGACAATACCTTCTTTATTGCACATTGTCACCCGCTCAAAAATTTTCTTTCTAGGTGTAATAGTTTCCGAAATGAAAATCCATTTATACAGCCATGTTTGGCTAAAAATCCACTTTTCGCGATTTTCAACATGTTATAATTTGTTAATAGCTTTGAAGCTAGCAAAATGATGACATAAACCTAGCATTATTTTATATAAACTACAATATATTAGAGTTTCATCAAAATCGGAGGACATGCTGCCAGAAAGTGATCGATTTGGCGTGGAATGACCCGTACTATATCGTACATGTATTTCAAAAGTGACACAACTCAAAAAGTACGCTTTTCAGGAAACGCGAAAAACTGTTTGTGAGCATACAAAAAAAAATTAGTTTATTAGCTAAACAACTAATATTGACAAAAACAGTAGACTCTAGGAAACAATGAACAAATGTAATTTCCGTAATTTTCGATTCTCATCCCCTGAAAATTCGCCCTCTTTGAGTTGCGACGATTTTGACGTTCTTCTAATTCACACAGGTAAATAAAAAAATTATTATTATTATTATTTTTGTTAGTAAAATTTTTACGATGAATATAAGTGCATTTACTCAACTGCTTCATGGTCATGTGACCAAAAAATGTGATTTTAGAGTTGTGTCACTTTTAAAATACACCCCCGTGCATGAGTGTTAGGACACTTATCAAACGTGAAGAACATTGAGGAAGGTCATGAAATTATTGAAGCATGACATATTGTCTTGATCTGTTCTTTATATTACAAAGAAAATGTACATTCAATGTTATATCACAAATCTCACATTGGAGATTAATTAAAAATCAAATTATACTTTTGTTTATACAGCTACCTTACGTCTTCATTATAACTTCTACCACTTTTAGTATTCAAACTGTGAATTTCTAAATAGTTTCTGATAATATTTTGTTCCATTCTTGTTGCAAGTGATTCCAGAAGTCAAATTCTGACTTCTGGTTGATTTATCACATGTTTGACTTCATTTCATCTCATATTTTCTCAGTTCATTTCAGACGTTTACTGTAATTCAAGAAAAATATTGTTTTTCCAACAGAAATGGCAAATGTTCTAAAACGGCAGTGTACATGTGCGATGTCATATCAAAATTGCATAAAAATCGGCGCGTGTGAATTGAGTGATTTCACCTAATAGAAGCATAATGCCGCTTATTTGGCGGATTTCGTCCGTAGAGGGTTAAAATATTGTCAGGATACAAAAGGTTAATTGAATCGTTTAGTATTGAAAGGGTGTGCGTCCATTTTGTAAAATTTTACGCCAGGCAATAAAACTTTCCAATTTTTTTTTCCTGGACATGAGCCCTTTCATCAATAAATGAGCCACTCACTGTCAGATGTCAAACTGATCAACTCCATATAATGAAAAATAGAGAAAAGTGATGAAGTTACGAAACTAATTTTTTAAAACTTTCCTTGGAATTTACGATCGAACAAATTTTACATGATGATTTATTTAAGAAATAGCTTTTATATTTTACAATTCAGAATATATAAAAATTAATATATATAAGAAATTGTTCACGTCTTTTTTACATTTCTTACAAACTTGTGTAAATTTTTACAAAATTATAGATGAGATAAATAAGCACGACAAAATGTATTATAAATTTATTTATTAAGAAATTTTCAAGAAAGAATCATTTATTTTTATATTAATTACTATTGTTATTAATGTATTCATAAATAATGTCGTCAGTGTCAGATGCATTTAATGTTTCATCGCCTCGACTTGTCCTTAAATGTTTATAATAGTCATGTTTGACAGATAGAATGTATTTTAATAAATCCATCATGTCTTTTCTTTTTTCTGTTATTATTGACTTACCAGAAGGGTATAGTAAAGGCTGAACTATGTTTTTTAACATTGATAGTCTTCCTGATTGAGATTTTTTAATGTTTATTACATTGAATTCTGTATCTTTGTCGAAATAATATTTGAATTTTATGATGTGTGGTTCTGATCTCTCTAATTTAATCCATCGCATCTCAAGCCAGTTGACTGGTATTCCAGTAGCTATTTTCTTTCTGTTAGTGATGGAGTCTTCTAATGGTTTCGCACAATGAAAGTCCTTATGACTCATCTCTATTACACTAAATAACACACTAAATAAAAATGAATAAATCACTAAACAACAAGCACAACCAATACCAATAACAATACATATCGATTATTAAACTCTGAACAGGGCTAGGCATCTACAGTTAGAAAAAAGCATAACTTACTTTTCCCTAAATATGGACGCACGCCCTTTCAGTAATATACTCAGTTATGGAACAACGTAAAATTCTTATTAAAAATAAGTGGCAGTACTTTTTCACCCGACGTGCGTTTCCTACGTCAAAGTTCCTGTTCATTCGCGTTGTGCAGCCTTCGTGTAGAACAATGAAGCTTCCCGATGCGTGAAAACAATTTCTCTGCACGAGCTTTCCGTTCCAGCGACTTTACGAGCGGGTGAACGAAGGGCAGGTTCGGGTCGGGCGGGGTCTAAAGATAAGACAGCCACATTCTGCGAGTATCTACGGCTCCGTGGCAAACCTGAAGAGTACCCTCGGTCCTGTTGACAAACGAAAGAGCCACGCCGGGTGTACGTCGTGATATCTCGGCTCCTTTGATGGCCAACCGCCGGCCCTGCCGTCTGTGTGTATACTCCCCGACTCGAGTCGAGTCGAGTACCCTGACCTCTCGACCTTTTCTAAAGAGAGGTTCGATGAGTGGCCACTTGGTACAAAGACTCGATCCGGAAGTATATCGAGTTCTGCTAGCCTGCCGACGAGAACGGGAACTCTTTTTCAAGGTTCACCGTCTCTGGATCAAACGCTTCGATCCTGAAATAGCACAGCACTTATTCTAGGTCTACTGTCCAGACCACTGGTCAAATCATGTTCATTGAATAATATGTATATGGTCTAATCTGTACATCTGCAACATTGAAATGTAATATCTACTATTACATAGTGGGATTATTATATAGAATTTGTTAGTGTTTTTTTTTGTGTTACATGTATTTCTTCCAGTATTTTAACTTTAGGGTTATTATAACAATTATTGTCGAAATACTATAAGAAGCGGAGCTATGGATGTACCTGCAACATCTATAATCATACTTTTGTAAAACTGTTAAATGCATACCGTCAAGGTTCAATAAACAATTACTATTATTGTATACAATTATACAGGGTGATAAAAGAGAGGTCTAAGACCTCGGGGGTTTATAGTACTCACCGAGAGGAATAAAACGTGCCTAATCAACATTGTTCTAAAATCAATTCCTTCGATGTAAAATCAACTTTCATATTTACAAGCGTCCGATATTGTAAGCGAGTATAAAATAAATATTGTTGTGGACTTATGACAACGAATAGAAAGTGCACATCGTACAATACGAGACACGGAAGGAATATTTGAAAAAGTATTGTGGCATACTATGCAAACGAGAACTACTTTAACACGTCGAATGCCGTGGGGGGTCATTGGTGACCGGCATCTCAAATTTAATTTATTTAAATAATTATTGATTGTCACAAAATTCCGAGCAAACTTCATACTGAAATAATAATGTAGGGACAGAAGAACATGATTGAGTGCTCAATTTTCTTTTTTTTTTTACGATTTATACAAAAAACAGTAAATGATATCGTGTCTGGTTAGGTATGGCTGATTTCACTGTGACATTGCAAGTGTTAAAACGTTGACGGCCTTGGCGGTCACCGATGACCGATACGTTCAATTTTCTTTAATTAAATAATTATCCATTTTGATAATATTCTAAGCGAATTTTAGATTGCAACACTCACGTAAAGAGGCATACTGACGATTGCATGCTTAAACATTTTTTTCCTCTGCGATTTATACTAAAAACGGCACTTATGCTGAGTCTGGTCAGGAATGGCTGTTTCCACTGTGGCAGTCAACGCGTTACTGATAACATGGATTTTCTGCTGATATTTCTACATATTTTAGAATTGAACTGAATTGAATATTATCTCTTAATTATAATTCCGCTTCATTAGAGTAATTCTAGAATTTAGATTTGAACTGCATTCGATTCCTTTATTATTTATAGTTGATTTTCATTCCAGTATTGGGTTGAGTCATAAATAACTTCCGATTTGTCTTCTTAAATTTTTTGATAACTCATTACACGACGATTATTGTTGCTTTTGCATCATGTCTACGTTTTAGGCACTCCTACCTACAAATATAAAGCAAAAATCAGTAGCCCAGATAAAAATTAACCTAGGAAAAGATAATGTTTTCCTTGATTGCCCCCAAATTTCTAAATTCAAGCTCATTGCAGGGTGATAGTATAGTAAGTCGTTGAACTCATCTTGCCATCAGCTACAACACTATGAAGTCAAGAATACGGTGATGAACAAGGTGATCTTGACTTTTTAACGAAAAAGAATTTGTTGGAAAGTTTTTAAATTGCACTTTGTAACGGGCTGAAAATTGATTAACTTTTGTTGGGAACATTTTTTTGTCAGATTCTCGGAAGTCCTTGAAAAATCGTGGCGTCAGTTACGTACTCACCCTGTATAATGTTTTTTTCTTATTTATACCTATAGAATATACTGACAAAGTTTGGCCGGAAAAAACTGGGACACTCTGTATAGGTAACTATTTCCAACAACGTTACCTCACAAAAGCATCGACATCAGTTTGAATTGTATCAAAACTTTTGCAATCACCCAATACATATTATGAATAATGCATGTTTAAAATTGCTCGTGTATAACTGACAATGAACATAAACAACTCATTTCAAGAACGTTCATGGAGAGGACAAGCTGTAGTTACAACATTTAATGGATTCGATCTCGTCAAATGTCGCTCAATTTTACTTCGCCTAACCGTCCTCGGTCGGCTAATGGTCGCGAATAATGGATACCGTTCAGGGAAACTGTTCGACCAATTTACTCGATTTTTCTGCCTCGACGTAGGATCATGATACGAGGGACGATGCATCGATATCGGCTCCGTTCGATCTCGAAACTCGAATTCCTCGGCTCGTGCATTGTACAGAACACGGAGCCGCGGAAAACGCTGCGCGGAATTGCTTCGATAGGAAAATCCATTACAACTTCTTCGTGAACTTACACGTCGAAGTACACGGCACTGATAAGCGTGTTATCGGCATCACCGATACTTTCCAAACTAATTGCCGATTCGTGTTGTGGCGCCTTGCCACGATTTACGATCGAGTTCCCAACTCTTTTTCTCTGCTTGCGTAGTACAAGCATGAATTTCAGTAACTGTATAACTCGCTATAGCAGGGACGCAAAAACTAGGCGCTTCAAGGTTACATCCTCTTCAATTTCTTAGATGGCCCTTTTCTTTCTAATTTTCGGTGTGGCAAGGCCTTCAACGTGCAACTTTGCCTGTATGTGGAGTTGGTGTGTCTGCGTACACGAGAAACGACCTTGAACTTCTACTGTCGGTGTTCGTACTATAGTAGACTGAGGAAGTTTCTGCGATTATAGGTTATTAAACTGCAGTATTCACTGCGTTGGAGTCGAAGTAAAAGCGCTACTTCTTAATACTAATAAAAAGTTTGAATTGAAGATTTTCAATTCGATTTCACTTTCGAGCAATAAAAGCAGGGGGTGTAATAATCGTAGACAATTCAAGGTCACATCGTTTTCATTTTCTAAAATGATCTTCCCATTATTTTTTGCTTACGTTCTAATTTTCAAAGTGACAAGACGCTTTGAAAGCGGAACTTTGCTTGTATCTTGTGCTAGTGTGTATTTACGTGTGAACAAGAGACGACGTTGAAGTGTCTAAGTACTTTCTGTGTCCATGGTATAGTAATCGAACATGTATATTTACTTAACCCTTTACACTCCACTGACGCTATTACGGCGCACACATTGTTTCTACACGACTATAAGATTCAAAGTATATACACTACTCCACAAAATTCATGGATCACTAAATTTTGACCGAAGAATTATCGATTTTCGAACTGCTGTAACGATTTTTATATTATAAAACGGCGAGGAAAACTGAAGTTGCTTTTTTTTTAAATTTTTCAAATTCAAACGGTTGTAAGAAGTTTAAAAAATTTGTTTCAAGATTGGTTTTGAAATGACTTTTTGTACACAGAAGTCTCCCCTTTACAACGACCTCTAAAAAATTGATGTACGATTTTTTGTCGTCGTTTCATCGCACTTTAAATGTAAAGCGTGCCGCCGGTATTGGCATAACACAAGATGCACCACGAGGAGGTTGCACGGTCGGACTTGTACCGCATGTGTAGTGTGTGTGTTTGAATTTGTAAATAGTGTATATGAATTTGTAAAATTTAAAAGAAAGCAACTTCACTTTTCCACTCCGTTTTATAATATGAAATGGTCTTTGAAAAAATTCAGTTCAGGGATATGAAAGTAGAGGTTTCACCCTTTAAAATGAGCCTAGTTAGGCTGTTGTACGATTTTTTTTCACGAAATTACAGCAGTTCGAAAATCGACAATTTTTCGGTCACAATTTAGTGACCCTTTAACTTTGTGGAGTAGTGTATGTTGTAACATAATTTGAATGAAGAAAATGAAAGAATTAATTTTACATAATAAGCATTTAGAAATTTAGGTTTGAAAAAGGTCAGTTTTAATTTTCAGAGAGGCACTTTTCGGAGTGCAAAGAGTTAAGGTTTTTGAGAAAGTGTAAGATAAAAACGAACATGTTTCGTTTCACTAGCAATACACTTACTAGCAAGTGTATACGCTTACCAAAACACTATAGTCAAAGTATGAGATTCATATAAATTTCTTGTGAATTGCAAGTAAGTATCTGGTTAATAATTGGTTTGTTCATTGACTACATGCAATTTAATACTTTCTTATTTAATTAAAATATGTGAAGAAAGTTATAAGTTGGGTTACGTGTTGCATATTCGATCAACAAATGATTTCTTAATTGAATCGCATTCGATCGGATATTCTTCTATTCAATTAAAATAAAAAAACAAAAGGCAGGTTATACACTGAATATTTAGTTAATAAATGGTTAATTAATTGGAACTGCATGTGGTTTGATATTTTTCCATTTAATAAACTATCTTTAATAAAACATCGACCACATTGCAAATTGTTTGAATACTCTGAGGCTATATTGTCTGTACAAACTGGAAATACCAATTACCTCATGTGGTACATTTACTAATAAATGTATACAATTACTGATTTCATGCTTTCACCGTAACATCTACAAATATATCGTTTTTTAACCATTTAAAAAACTCGTCTATTATGCAAGTTTAACTGGTTTTTGTTCATACCCTCATGGACAAACGACAGAGTTGTTTCTGTGTTCCGTCATGGTTTAACGAAGTTCAACAAACTACGGGGAAAAGTTATTCAAGGCCGTGCGTCGTCCTAAACTAATAAGTTTAAGTTTTCCCTCGGAGAGGCCTTGAAAATCCCTTTGTTCTCGAATACAATCACAAAACGCTTTCCTTCGCGGAACATTCCCTTTGACGTCAAAGAACTCTCGCCGAAACTATGTTTTCTCGTTGTTTCTGAGCAACTGCTACAACTATTTTCAGCGAGCTGACCGTGTAAATTCCTTAACTCCTCCGACGACAGAACAGACACGTCGACCATTATACGGTAGAACTTTGATTATTCGATGAATGATACAGTAAAACATCGTTTATCCGTACTAATAGGGAAACAAACCAGTCTCGATAAGCGGTTTTTCGGATAATCGGACTAGAAGAACCAAATTTGCGAATATGTCATAAAACGACTGGAAATAGAACAAATTTTCAAATATGGATGTATATCGCGTGAAAAAATACATGATAAACGAAATATAGAAAGTAAATTAATTGTTTTTACATATAGCCAAATGCTGAATTGCTTCTAAAATAAATATTTGTACTGCATTTATTTCCGTTTGCTCTTTTGCCCATCATAATGCAACATCCAATGCATTTTCAGCTTCACGGTGTAGTGGAATAGTACATGATCCCCCCATTCCTTTATCTTTGTCATCATTTTTTTCAGCAAGGATAGATAAAACAATATCATTTATAACTTTATATTCTGGATTATTCCGGTCTATTTTTAACTATTCCTGAATATCGTCGTAATTACAGTTTTCAAATTCAGGTACGTATATTAGGTGACAAATTGTCCAATTCATTATGATGGGTTTTAAATGAAACATATATGCACTGAACACAGACAAGACAGTAAACTCGGTTGTTTGAAGCAAAAAGGATATATGTTCTAAAATTTAAACATTCTTACATAGTTCAGACACGTGACTTACTTTGTGTTCCGATAAGTGATCCTTTGGATATCCGATATTCGTATAAACGATGTTCTACTGTACTTTCTTTTCCTGATGTTTTCTTTTCCGACATGAAAACAGAAGAAGTATTATACAGGATGTCCCACCTAACTCAGTCACCTTCAATTATTTTGTTATTTCTAAAATTAAACAGAAACATCTCTAGGCAGAATGTTCTTGCATTTGAAGGGAGAAAATGGGCTATGGCGGTAAACGTCATCTCAAGGTCATATCTTCCGAGATTTTATTAATAGTAACATTTTTTTTAAATGGAATGACTTCTTTTTTTGTTTACCACGAGGAAGGTGGAATCGAAACACATTCAGCCATATATCATAGCATGACCTTGAAATGACCTTGAGCTGAAAATTTACTTAGTAAATGATTGAGATGGAAGCTCACGGAAAATAACTTTATTGGGTAATTAGAACTTGCTTTTCATCAAACAGCGACTATTTCTATAAATATTAACATTTTTTTGAAGTCGTGCGCTACGTTGTAGATAATAGATTCGTATTTATGAATGAAAAAGAATTTTGTACTTCAGACGTCACAGTCCTTCCCAGATATGGCGGCCAGCAATGGGTGTTCTAGCAGAAGAGGATTCGGAATTAGCAAATAACTCTGCCATTTTTGCTGTTTAAAAATTGGAATGCAAAATTCAAAGTTACATTTATATCCTCTGAAAAAATCTAAACTTTTTATTCAGTAATTAACTACGGAAAAAATTCCCAAACTGTACCTATTTTTAGACGCCTCAGGGTAGTGTGCCGCCTTAACATAATATAAGAAGTCAACTGATTATTAATTAAGTGCGAACGTATTCGACAATATTCAAAATCCATTTTCTCAAAAACGAAGCATCGAAACCAAGAACGTTATTCTGTAATTTCGATTATGTTTTGTATAAGGAATCACCGCCTCATCGGTTGTACCACGACTACTGGGACACCCTGTGTAGCCTAAATATCCCGTACTAAATATTATGAGGAAGAGGAGATGTGAGAGTTGAAGCCGCATGCATAACAGTCCGTGCGACACGCATATTTCAGGCTGGCCAAGTCCCAAAGCGGAGGACCGCGCTGTTTAAAACTCCCAACGCAGTACGTTTTGCTTAATGAACGAATTTTATCGTCGTTTCAAACTCCCACGCACGCACTCTCCATTTTCCCCCCTTTTTTTTACGTCCATCGAAACGCACGGAAACTTCGAAACTACTGCGGGTCGCTTCCATTATTTTTATTCCATCAGCTTTCTGCCGCGTAGCTCCTCGAATTTTCGTAATTTCGGATTTTTCGCGATTTTCGAAAGCCGGTGCTCGTCGACACTGACAGTCGAAAATAAAATGAAACGCCTCGTTGCGCTTAATTTTACGCGAAACTGAAATTTAATATCATAAAATATTATTTAATTATCCGTTCGTCTGACCTTTTAGATTAAAAAATTCGTACATTTTTTACTTCTTCGAGCTTTTATGCGGTTCAGACTTGTTATGCCTCGAAAGAGCCCTGAAATTTATAGAACCCCGTATTATTCACAAATTGACCTGAGCTTTCAGGAACTCAGCTTGCCCATACTGAAATTTGAAAAAGAAGTAAAACACCTAGAAATTGATGCATAATGCTGTGGAATACTGTTCGTCTGAATTCTTACATTTTTAACTCGTTCGAGCTTTTATGCGGTCCAGACTAATTGTTTCCGTGCCGTGCCTCGGACGAGTCCTGAAATTTATAGAACTGCGGGAAAACATTAGTCAGAAGGTTGGTTACGCTGAGATTTGAGGAACTTGGCCTTCCTTTGTCAAAGGACAATGCCTCGTAACCACTGTACCACTGTACTTCCTTCCGGCGTTTTCTTTATTCCTTCAGAAATGCCCTTCCTCCAGGAAGAAAGCTCACTTCCAGACAATCTCGTTGCCGTTGAATTACCACTGAAATATGAACGGGAACTCCCGAGAGCCGAAAATAATCGAATTTTTGTTCGACGAAAATAATCGTTCGTCCGCGGTGATTGTAATTCGAACTTTCAGTCCGGCCGCGCTGAAGATGCACGTTTAATGGGCCGCCCCTTAAAAGTCGGTTAACAGTTTTCCCCATTGTTACCGAAAATAACTGCAAACCTGCCGGCTCAGAGAGGGTGAAGGGGGTGGTAAATAGTAACGCGTTCCAAATACGATTTTAAAGATACAACCGGCGACCGACACGAAAAACCCTGCAGAAAAATTGATCACCGCTCCGCTGTCCAACATCTGTTCCTTCGTTTAATATATAGGATGAGACAAAAAATGGGTAAAAAACGTTTGGACGCTATCGAAATCGAACACCTCTCCTGACCAAAAAATTCTAATTCTTTTTCAATTTTTCTCCACAGTGAAAAAGTTTGGTTTAATAAATGTATCGGACACTTTTTTTGGTCTATCTTCAGTTCTTGGGATAAAACTACCCTTACCATCCCTGTATCTGAAAATAATAAAAAGTAGAACAGGAACGTTCGAATAAAAGTTT
This sequence comes from Macropis europaea, assembly GCA_916610135.2. Lineage (NCBI taxonomy): Eukaryota > Metazoa > Arthropoda > Insecta > Hymenoptera > Melittidae > Macropis > Macropis europaea. Next base: position 52,006,798 of record OU744343.1, on the reverse strand, counting down.
AATGTAATGTATTCTTATTTGCGTTTGGTATAAAAAAAAGTCAAGCTGTCGTTATCTTTAAACATTCTTACTTTTTGTTTGCTTATATTCTTGTACACTGTATTTAAAAGGAAATAATTTAAAAAATAAATAGAAGTGCTTTAAAAAATAAGAACAAGGAATGATGGGTGAGGTTAACATTTTTATATAAATTGTAAATAAAAAGAATACTTTTGTAATATCAATTGCATTAACTTCTTATACATGTATACACTAATTAACCTCATCTGTCCTTTGTGGCAATTTGACACATTTCTCTCCAATAATGCGGTAGCTGTAAAAAAGCAGTACCTGTTACACTTACATCGCTTTATTATTTATATTATCTGTGAATGGTGCGCAGTCTTTTGGCTGAATGTACAGAAATTTATTTTTTTTTATTTATAATAAAAGAATTTGCAAATTTAACTATTTATCTCTTCATTATATTGATTTTTTACCATTATGTGAATTTGACACCAAGGGACAAATTAAGTTGGGATCATAAGGGATGGATGAAGGTTAAAGGAATGAAAATGTGTGTATATGTATTGGTGTCACTCGATATTGTAAAACATTAATATATTGCTACAGTTCAATAAACAAACAGATACTCTCATCAATAATTTACAATATTGATTAATATATTTGCATTTATAACAAAATGCTGTGTACGTTTTACACGTACAGAGACAACATATAAAAAAAGGGGGGATGAATTTTTTCATATAAATTACAAGTAAATAATAAAATTTGTTAACACATTGTCAGTGCATAAGATTTTCTTCAAACAGTATTGTCCTATTTCTTCTATACTTTTTAGATGTAAATAGAAACGGAGGTGATTTCAATCGTAAAAAATCATCCAACACTTTTGTGTCATGAAATTTTTCTATATAATAGCAAACTGTAAAAAAAATATATAATTTTTTATTTATTGAAGCTTTTGCGAATCTCACAAGTACTTCCATCCAAATGGAACTAAGGTGAGATCCTGGTTTAAAAGTTTCAAGAATTCGATTTTTTTGTTTTGTTTTCCGAATCTTCAGCTTTTAAAGAATAAGTGTTCAAATGGATTTTTTTAAACTCGAAAAATTCCTGAAGTTATAGTCATTTGTGATACTAGGATAAAACTGACAACGTAAAACTTTAAACGCGTTTTTATACTTGTGGGATAAGTATCTTGAAAAGTTATGAATCGATTCAATTGCGACATTTTTTATTTCAAAGATTATACTTTTTACTAGGCGGCTAACCTCTAACATTTAGAAATTTTCAAAATTTTGTATTTTTCAAAGGCATTGAAAAGAAAGAATAACTAGGGTAAAAATGATCTTAAACTTGAAGTGTTGGCATTTTCTGAAAAATTGTATTTTTGTAATTTTCAAATGTTAGCCCTCTCAGAAATGCTTGACCCTTTAATAATCTAGCATTGTTTTTTAAATCAAACCAACAGTTTATTAGCTAGACATCCCTCTATTTTGGAGAGTTTTTAAGGCCTTGAATTCGATTACTCTTCAGTACCGTCTACAATGTTGAATTAAAAAAACATATATAAATTTCTGTAGTTTAACACGTCGAATACCACAGTGGAAACTCCCATACTTGGTTAGACACGCATGTATGACGTCGAGCTCTCAAAACAGAATCGACGCGTCACACATATGTGACGCTGGTAGCGAACACGTTAAGACCTTAATAGAATGCCAAATTTTCATTAAATTATCAGTTATAGACTTTCTTTTTTTACTTTCTAAAAATGATGCATCCTTGAGGTCTCTAGACCGTAACCTCCCCTTAACCCTTATGTGGGCAACCCGTGGTATAAATGCAGGGGTGAAAGTCATAGGTGTAAGTACAATTTTTTAAGATATTAATTAAAGAAAAAGTGGTTCCAACTATTTATGATTAGACATTACAGCAACATTTAATGCGTTACGATCAAGAATACGTGACCGTAGAATTTATTACAATCAGTCTAATGAAACCTTTTGTTTCTCAAAATGAGGATTAGATGACTTACACCACTATGGTTTTTACCCCCTCAAATGTACCCGGGCATACATATTTAAACAAAGAATTGGAGCAGTTCCTGTTCAAATCTCGGCAACTCCTGTTGGATCCCCATTATTGGGATCTTCCTACGTCGATTCATCTTTGCTGTACGGAAATCAATTGAAAAATGTTTAAGGGGTCAGTCCAGTGTGACGGCCGGAAATTTGAGCATTTTCCAATTATTTTTTTATCCGTCAATACAAAATGTAATAGAATAAAACTTTTTCTAATTTTGAAGGGAACTTACAAAGAATATGAAACAATATTAAAACTATTAAAATTAATGTTTTTTAATATTTTTTTTGTGTCGCTAAAGTGGCACGATCAAAAAAAGATGTCTCGTCGGCGTAGGTGATTTGAGCTCGTAGCCTTATCTGAAACGAAAAATTCGGAAAGATTCTTAATTAGTATGAGTGTTGCTATCGCAGGTACCAGAAAAAATAATTTGCGTTTAAAATTAACGAAATGGCGCATGTTGAAAGTATAAATATCGGAATTTTACTCTTTGTTTTCGACAATTATGCAATGTAAAAAGCATGACAGACTCAACATAAAATCGTTATTCTGGTACCGGCCAGAGCCGCTGGTGTATAGAATAACCTGTTAAAATTTTAGAGCAATCGGTTCACTGTTTCTTTAGATTTCACCTGCGCCTGGTGAAAAAATAACGTTTCGAAAAAGACGCGTTTAAAAGTTTTAGAATATAAGTATCATAGGAAACACATACTTACAACTAATCGGCGATCCCACGTCTCATATTCAACTGTATTTTCTTGGCCTTTCCACTTTTCACGACCTTTGCAGGTGTTCAACTTCACTACGATGTCGAAAATTTTATTACTATATTTACCTATTAACAAAAACACCAGGGACAGAAGAAAATTCTCATCTCGCACGCTTTGCGCTTCCCACTAGAAGCAGCTGTAAAAGCCGAAATACTTGGAATTTCTTTACCAAAATTTAACAGTACATTCTTGAACATATACACGTTCGAAAACAATAAAAAAAAAGGAATTTCTGAAAGTGTCACACTGAAATGACCCCTTAAATATAAAGAGTGTAGACAGAGTTGTGTGCCCGCATAAGGATTAGAACATCCAATACAGGGTGTACAAAAAAAGTCAGTATCCCGCAGATTGGAGCTTTCGAAGCACGCGCATTGTCTGCTCCGATTTCGCGCAATAAATTCGGCCGAGAACGAGCAGAGGCGGAAAGTGATTTCCGTGCTTCCTTTCACGGGCCTCGTCTACGCGGAATAAGCTCCTTCGAGCTTTCCTCCGCTGAACTGGGAGCCCGACGGGCGGGCGGAGGGGTGAAAAAGCGGGCAGGCAAAAAAGATAAAGGAAACAGAAAAACGAAGAAAAATTCCCGTAATCGCGTCGCCGGTCGCGTTTCTTCTATTCGTTTCGCTCGCGGAAATTAATACCCCCGTTCTGAATACTAACCGATTTCGTTTCCTCGTTCATCGTTGCGAAACACTTTTCCTTCTTCCACCCCACAGCACCCCCGTTCGTTCGAAGGATATTTTGCTTTTTGCTCTCATTCATTTCCCCGCGAAGGAGCTCGTTCAAGACGCTTTGTTCGTCTCGTTGATCCCGCCGCTTCGTTCGATAATAGCTCTTTATCGAGCTCACTGAATTTCCCGTGACATTTCCTGACCGTTTGATCCCTCTAGGACTCTGCGATCCACTCTCATAATTAAAACTTTCACTCCTGTTGTTGACAACACTCCTGTTTTTTTATTACGTAGGGTAATTCAGGTAGAGATGGACCGGCGGGAGAGACAAACCAAGCAAATTGTTTACAAACTACAGTAGGACCTCGATTAACTGGATCGTGATTATCCGTGGTCTCGATCAATCGGAGTCTGGGTTATCCAGGGTCTTCAGTTTATTAACAACAAACATTTGTACATACCTTACGATTCCCTTTTGTTTATACCTAACCTAATAGAAAGTTTAGTGATGGTGAAAAGTTGGCGTAACAAAGCATTTATAAGTGCAAAATTAAAAAGATAGATAAAATTTCAGCAGATATATATTTGATTATGATTATATTATAAAAGGAAATACATTTTCTAAGAATAAAGAGCTTATTTTGGTATAGAGTCATTTCTCGTCAAATCGATCACCTTTTGACGTCGATGTCAAAGAATCAATACATAATAATAGTATAGACAGTCAACAAGTACGGACCCGTTATAGATCGCTCTTGATTATTAAGCCATACAGTTGGGAAATAACTTATATTTCTATTAGATTTTGAATACATATCTATTATTTAGTGGTACCTACAGATAGTGTGTGCATTTATTTCTTAATTTTTTACTTTCTTGCTGGCTTTTTTGGAATTTTTGTGTCTGCCATAGATTTGCTGGATATTGTCGGTTACTGTGCTGTGTTTACGTTTCTGAACCTTAAGCTGTATGTGTTTACATTTATTTTCACATACACTAACCTGATTCTCAGTGACAATCAACTTAGCTGTTATACTCTGTGCTCCGTGTCTCTGTATCAAATAGACTAAACTATGTCGTCGAAGAAAACCATCTGCAAAGGATGCAATTCCTCAGTCTCAAAAGCAGTTACTTGCAATAATTGTGGCATATCATCTCATCCAGGGAATTCATGTCTACAGCGCTGTGCTCATCCATGAGATATTGGAAAACTTCTTACGTGTGGTGAAAAGGCAACCACTGCTACTTCATCATCTCGTCTACAAAGCCATAAAAGTGATGTTGATCTGTTTGAGAAAATCAGAGATTTCATTGAATCCAAGTTTTCAAAATTGGAAAGGGAATTAAATATTTTTCAATCAAACCTTGAAATACTAAACAATACACTGGTTGATATAAATAATAGAGTTTCAAAATTGGAATCTATCAAGGACACCCATGCAGAAGCAGTCATAGAAAAAATAAGTGAGAGAACGAGAAGATCTCATAATATTGTATTATTTAATCTTCAAGAGACGGAGTCGGATAATGAGAATACCACATCTACAGTTAACAATATTCTGGAGCAAATCAATCCTATTGGTAATTTTGGTAATTTCCATATTAAGAGAATAGGGAAGAAAAGTGCTAGTAATCCTCGTCCCATTTGTGTATCCTTTTCGTCTCCTGATATACCGAAATCAATATTAAAAAATAAGAAGAAGTACAGCGGTCCTGTCAGGATTTCTCAGGATTTAACACCTAACCAACGGTCATATTTAAATAAACTCAAAGCTGAACTACGGAGTACCAACGATAATGAAAAAACTATTAGATATTTCAATGGAATACCAAAAATTGTTACCAGGCGTACGGCATCAAAAAACGAATGAATAAACTAAACATTTATTACCAGAATGTACGAGGTCTTCGAACCAAATTGGACAATTTACGGCAGGCTATACCTTCTTTATCAAATATCTATGACATATTTGTTTTAGTTGAAACTTGGCTTGATAAAACAATACCTACTGGTGAACTCGGATTTGATGGCTACAGAATCTTTCGATGTGATAGATCGGATCTCACAAGTGGATTTAGCAGGGGTGGTGGTGTTCTTATAGCTATTCCAAACTCACTAAGTTGTGAAGAAGTTAATATAAAAAGCACTAAAGTTGAACAAACATTTGTTATTATACACAATGATATTCATCCGATAATACTTGGTGCAGTATATTTACCACCTTCATCGCCTGCAGCATTATATGAAGAGCATTGCAGTTCGATCTCGGAAACTGTAGATGCTTATCAAAATAGTCACATTCTTGTGTTTGGTGATTACAACTTACCTCATACCGATTTTATTGTCAATCAGTCCTACTTATCATACGTTATGCGTTCAAATGCATCATCAAATGAACTTTTATCTGTTGAATGCTTATTACAAACTATGAATTATCATAGTTTATTACAAAGAAATGAATTTTTCAATGAACATGGAAGTATGTTGGATCTCTGTTTCTCCAGCATCCAGAAGACTTATCTTACTCGAGCTCTAGATACGCTTCTATCACAGGATAAATTTCACCCTCCGCTGAATACTTCGATTGAATTATCTGTTTTCAATTATAAACCATGTGACTCTTATAGGTACTATAATTTCAATCGAGGTAACTTTCAAGGAATTTGTGACTATCTGAGCAGTATATATTGGGATAATCTTCTAACTGACTTAAGTGTTGATGATGCAGTTAACATCTTGTATGAGTACTTGTTTGTTGCTATTGATACGTTTGTTTCGAAATGTACTTATAATAACTGTAAGTACCCTAAATGGTTTTCTCCACAACTGATCAAATTAGTAAAAGAGAAAAAGCGTGCTCATCTGAATTTTAGAAAGACCTGTTCTCTTGCTGACTATTTATGCTTTTCGAATCTACGTTCTATGTGTAAGAAATTAACTACTCAATGTTACTCTGCACACATTCATGATACCGAATACTCTGTACAATACAATATTAAGTCGTTTTGGAATTTTGTCAATTCTCATCGTCGTTCAAATAACATATCTAACGTAATGTCGAATGAAACTGAAACTGCCACAAATAATGAATCTATCGCTAATAACTTTGCTTCATTTTTTGGCAATGTCTACGTCTCCGACTCCGCTACATCTTCCATAATTGAAACGCAAACTGTTACCCATGTATCTGATATTTTCATTAATATCAGTGAAATATTCACAAAACTAAATTCTCTTGATATTAATAAAGGTCCGGGGTATGATGGCATACCCCCTACGTTTTTAAAATCTTGTAGTTTTATTCTATCTCGGCGTCTTTGGATTATTTTTAATAAATCTCTAAGTACTGGAATTTTTCCAACGTGCTGGAAAACTTCTCTGGTAACACCCGTTTTTAAGTCAGGAAATGTTTCAGATGTCGGAAAATACAGACCTGTTTCTATCATTAGTGTAATGCCTAAGGTATTTGAAAATATTGTCACTGAGAAACTTAGTCAAATTTTTTCTTATCTCATCTGCGATGAACAACATGGTTTTATACAAGGTCGTTCTACAGTCACTAATCTTACTGTTTTTTGCATCTACATTTCTACCAGTTTGGAAAGTAATTTACAAGTTGATTCTGTTTTCACTGATTTTAAAAAAGCCTTCGACTCGGTTGATCACTCAATTCTAATATCAAAACTTTCGGCTATAGGATGTAATGGAAACTTGCTGGCATGGGTTAAATCTTACTTCATGGACCGCTTGCAATTTGTTAAAGTGAAAAACTCCCTATCTTCTCCTATAAAAGCTACCTCAGGAGTTCCTCAAGGTTCACATCTAGGTCCATTATTGATAAATATTTTATTAATGATTTACATGATGTTTTTGCCCACAGCAGGTTTCTTTTGTACGCCGATGGCCTCAAGATTTTTAGAAGAATTTCAGATATTTGTGATAGATATAAACTTCAGTCTGATCTCACAAGGTTTTGTGATTGATGCAGAACAAATAAAATGAAACTTAATATTACTAAATGCTATGTAATGAGGTCATCCTGTAGCATTCATCCTATAGTCGCGGATTATAGTCTTAATAGTCTCGAATTATTGGAGGTTAGTGAAATTAACGACCTTGGTGTCTGCATTACACCTACACTAAATTTCTCAAAGCACTGCAACAACATTGTGAGCACTGCTCTCAAATCATTAGGTTTTATTAAGCGTTTCACCACTGATTTTAAAAACATGGACACCATTAAGCTACTGTATATTCAATTGGTCCGGCCTCAATTAGAGTATGCTTCAGTCATCTGGTCTCCAGAATTCTCAAAATATAACCTAATGTTAGAGAGAGAGTGCATCATAAATTCATCAGGCATATTGCTTTTAGATTAAACAGACTCATGTTGCGCAATGGTCATGATTATGATCCATTACTAAAGATACTTAATATGACTTCTTTGTATGATCGCAGGATTGTCAAGGATCTATCTTTTTTATTCAAAATTATACATGCTCAAATCTCCTGTCCTCAATTATTAGAACTTATTCACTTTTATGCTCCCACAAGGAATCTTAGAAGAAGTCATGTATTTCATTATGCTACCATAAAAACTAAATATGGTTCTAGTGATCCAATTATTCGTATATTAAAATCTGCCAACACAGTTACGGATAAGGTTGATTTTTTCAGTGGCTCTATTCCTAGCTTTAAAAAATCTTTACACTTAGCACTGCGCACTGCTTAGATAATGTTTTATTATAATTTCTTTACAATTGCCTTTTTGTTTAATACTACATTGTGTGACTGTCTTCATTTCTTCTATTTCTGTTATAGTTCTTACTTATGTGTACACATTGGGTTTACACCCGTACAATTTACAAATAAATAAATAAATACCCGTAAAATTAGGGGGGGTCAAAATTTAAGTCATCGTTTTGCTGGTTTCGAATTTGTTTAAAAAATACGAACCTTTGAATTTTGCAATTTTTGCCTATTTTCACGAAAATAGGCTGTACTTATGAATTTTTGTCTCGGAAACTATATTTCGGATTGAAGTCGTTTTTATTTTATTTTAATCGAGAAGGTTTGGCTTATTGTAATAATATTTATGGAATTTAAAAATTAATTTTGTACTTTTAAAAATTATAAACAAATTCTTATTTTGTAAATTATTCCTTGAAGGCCAAGTGTTTTTAAATTTAAAAAAAAATATAACCATATTCCTTGAAATTTGTCCTCAAAATAAGCTCTCGATCAGGATGGAGTCTTTAAAATTAACGTCCCAATGAGCTGTTAAAGATCGGCGAGTCTCCGGTTCAGGTAAGCGAGCCGTGCGCTCTGATATTACGAGAAAATACGTTTTTAGTTATTTCCCCTCGGGCCTCGATTATTCATTGGGCCTCGATTTATCCGGGCTGTCTGTTTCCCGATTAAGCCGGTTAATCGAGGTCATACTGTATTCGGTAGATTAGCAATGCGTCACTGTTCTTTTGTTATAGTGAAAGTATTCGAACGTGTCTGTGATTTTTACATCGTAATTCTATAAAATTTTGGTGAAAATAAACGTTTTATTTTTTGACGAAGACACCAATTTTTTTACGTAGTCATAAGAAATAGGGTTACTCTGTTGTTTGAGCAGATGATTGCACCATTCTCGTAGACTAAGCTTTAATAACATGTAGATATGATTTTAACGTACAACGATGATGTTAAAGACAACCGCAATGGGTCTGGTAGATTGTTCATCTATCCTCAACCATATGGGATAGATGGACCACATGTACTCGGTAGTGATGGTCCATCTCATTCATAGTGTCTTCATAATGTTTCAGATGAAATGCCGACTAGATATGTAAGGAAAGGGTCTTCTGGTCGAGGTGCATGACAAAAAAGGGATTTGAATTAAGCTGAAGAAAAAATAAATAAATGTTTAGTAACTATAATAACAATAGTAATAATACAAATAATTTTTTTCTACTCAATACAAAATTTTTTTCGTTAAAAATAATTGTTACAGATCAATTTAATGAAAGAATATAAATTTTATAAAAGTGGTCCATCTTATCCGTAGTAATGAGAGTGAGATGAATCACAGCCCGAAATTTAATTTTCTCTTTTTCGCTATTTATGAAGATATTGTGTTATAACAATTATGTGTTCTGTAACAGATCATCCACTACACAAACCGTTAAGTACAATATTTAGTATTTGTAAAATATTCGATTTTGAGATGGTTTTGAAAACGTGGTCCATCTCTCCCAGAATTACCCTATTCATGTGTAATCAGTAGATTCAAGTAGAGCAGTATTGCAATGTACTTCGTACAAGCACGTGTGTATGTATGAATACGAATGTACATATATGCAGGGGTTGGAAAAAATAATGGAAACACCTCGTACATTAAGAAAATTCTTTATTAATTTCGTGTAGGACCACTACTGGCGTCCAATACAGTCTGAGTTCTCCCGGGAATGGAATCATACAAATCCTGGATAATGTTTAATCGGATATTATACCATTCTTCATGCAGAAACTCTTCAAGTTCTTTTGAAGAAGCTGGAGGACGAAATCTAGCCCTAATTTTTTTTTCAAAACAGACCATAGTGGCTCGATAATGTTAAAGTCTGGTGATTGTGCTGGTCAGAGTAGGTGTTTAACTATGTCTTCATACTCCTCAAACCAAGATTGGACAGTTCTAGCTGTATGTACAGGAGCATTGTCATCCTGAAAAATTCCACTACCTTCAGAAAATAATGTTTGCACCACTGTGTGAACTTGATTGTCCAAAATGTCTTCATATTCCTTGGCAGTCAGACGACCTTTCAGAGTGATAATAAGGCCTGCAGAAAACCGTGACATGGCTGCCCATGTCATAACAGATCCTCCACCATACTTGACTGTTGGAATTAGACAGTCTGGTTCGTAAGCTTGCCTTATGCAATGTTTCCATTATTTTGTCCAACCACCGTAGATATGTGTGTGTAAATGTATATATACATTGTATACTCATGTATATCTGTGTAAGATAAATTGTAAGTAACCTCTCCTGGAAGTTATCCTTCATGGCACTGTATCACGCTAACCTAAATTACTTATAATTCTCTGTGAAGATTGATTGTAATTAACTCAATAAATAAAATAATACGTGTAATTTCGGAGTGGCCATTTCGTACAATTAGTCGAGACAATATAGTTTTTTCTTTTCTTTTTACATTGCAGCCTGGTATTGCTTGATAAAATGCCATCGATTTTGGTTCCTTTAGTAGTAGTCCATATTTCGTTCCACTCAACTTTTCCTATGATTTTCATGTGGTTCATGAGATCTTGATATGGGATTGGAGTTAGCATTTCATTTGGTGGAGGAGCTGTCGCTTTCTTTGCGGCAACATCTGCTTTTTCGTTGCCTGTTATTGCTTGATGGGAAGAGGTCCAGCAGATGATTATGTTCTTGTTAACTCTCATCTGTCCCTTGTGTCAATTTGACACATTTTCCTAACAGAAATCCGATAAATGTCAGGAAGCAGTATGCCTTGCACATCGCTTTAGTATTTGTTAACGATCCGAACAATCTTATTCCAAAATGTACAGACATTTAATTTTTTTAATTTTCTGTAAAAGAATTTGTAAATTTAACTATTTATTTTTTCAGTATATTGATTTTTTACCGTTGTGTCAATATGATTCCAAGAGACAAATTAAGTTGGGAAAGCGACGGACGTGGGTTAATGTTGAAAAGTTCAGTATGAATTTTTTGCAGACTTTTTATAATTCCATGTCTGTTGTCCTAATTGGGTCCGATAAGTGTGGATGTTTGTCAGATAGCGTGGTGTAAGAATTTCTGAAAATGCACTAGTTCGTAGCGTGCAATAATCGATTGCGCCCGGGCCAGTACGGTGGCTCCTAGCACGCGGTGCACGATTTTTCGGAACCTATAGAGTTCGTAGAGCTAAAAGGGTTGAATAATCCTGGAGACCTGCGTAGGTGACATTAGAACTGATTTCAATAATTCCTCTGCTCCTGAGAGTCGGATTTCTGGTGTTCTGGCGTTTCGTTTTTATTGTAGTTATAATATAAATTGCAATTTTATTATAGTTCGGCAGGATGTGTCATACGAAATATATGCGTGCAGCAGCCTTCGCTTAATTGCCACACGGCACGTTTTCTGTTTTATTTCGAAATTGCTCCGCGAAATTAAATCATTTGTACGTTTTATGAATAGAGGCGGTAGAAACCTGATTTCTACATTTTCGACGAGTCTTGATCGAGCAGTACCACTTTTCGTTTCTACATTAAATATTTATTTGTAGCAGTACGAACAATTTCTGAAAATGTTTTAATTTCTATTATAATATTTGAAGCCTTTGTACACGTAATAATTTGAGTCCTCTCACAGTAAACAATTAAAACATGTAAATGAGTGACGTATTATATAATTAATTATTTATGAATTAAAACGCATTTCAAACAAGTAAATCTGTCATGTAAAAACGTACATTACTTAAAAATTAAAGCTATTTCAACTTGTGTAATGTAAAATAAATGAGTATGGATGAAAATTAAATTTTATAATTCAGTTTTGGGCCATATGTGACGCGAACAGAATTTGACTTCAAAACATATTAGAAAATTTGTGATTTTCTCTTCAAAAGTGTCTCCAAAGTCTTGTCACTTTTTAGGCGCGCCCTACAAGTGAAAATTAACAAAAAAAGTTCTAATAAACATGTGTCGTAAAATTATTTGTTTTTGAGAAACGTGCAAAAGAAATTTTGTACGTGATTCCTTCATATTCATTATTATACGTGGTGTTTCTTAATTGATAGTACAACCGCGAAGTATGGTAAACTTAAATGAAAGAATGCATCGAAAATGTAGAAAACAAACAAATTTGTTTAAACGATACCTTGTTTTCAGAAAATACACCTTGGAAAATTGATTTATCAAGTCTGAATACAATCAACAGCACGTACACTTAATAAATTTTCAAACTTATTTTCTTCGATGTAAGCATCGTACGAGTAACTTTTATTCTACACTGTACTACTACTTCTCGATTTTAACACTGATTACGAAACATCCAGTGTAACTAATATGTAGGAACTTCATTTGCACGTACACTGTTCTAAACAATTACAGGCTCAAAATTTTTAATAATTTCAGTTAATTTATCAAATATCAGCAATGAAACAAAAATACTGTGTAGCCAATGTAATGTTTTTATTGAATGTTTAGTATATACAATACTTGAAGCTTTTATACCACTGGGTACTTGAATGAACAATCAATCATATAATTATATGATCCCCTAATTTTTTCAGCAGTATACAAGATGTTTGACCTATTTTTATCACCTGAAATATTTTTACTATAATTACAATTTTATAAAAATGTTTCTTCCAGAAATAGTTTTACTCCATTGGGAATTCTAACAGCTAACCATTTTCAAATTCACATTTACTGAAACATGTTCACTCATTTTCTCCTTACAATGTGCTCGCAATTTCTCGATTGGACTTTGGAGCCACCCTATATTTTCAACTCACTTTGTAATCGAAAATAACGCGAACTGGGGACGACATATAGCAGAAAAATGAGGCTGGTCCTCTGAATTCTGATAATGTCTTCAGATGAAAACTGAAAGTGTCGTGGCACTTTAGATAGGCTACGTAAAGATTGGTCTGAGCACTTTGATCGCCTCCCAGGGCGAACATTTTCGGGACACCTCGCGTATCGGCGAGCATAAATCAAACAAGCGATGCTCTCATGAAAATATCACAGAACGTTCGCGGACCGAGGAGCGGCAGTTGTTCGCGAACCATTGAAGCCCTGATGGGATCTTAAGTAGCATACTTCTGTAAAAGCCTCGTGATTTATTCGCTTGATAAACGTGCACGTTCCTACACGTTCCTATCAAATCGTCTTATCAAATTATGAATTCGCCGAAAAAAGAAACGAAATACCCGTGCGTGAGTTCTCCCAAAATGATCGTGGAAATGTAATAAACTGTTCATGCTATTGTTGTTATATGTATTTCGTTGCCCATTCGACGTCGCATTTCAGTCGATTTATTTGGATATGTTTGAAACCGTTAAAGATATCGAAAAACATTTCAGACAAAACTTGAATGGATTCCAGGGAGCTATAGTATGTTGTTAATAGTTTTTTTATTGGTGGAGGCTTAGCAGAGATATAAAGGTTATCTTCATTTTTTGTAATGGAACCGTGTATTTTTTAATTCACTGATCGATGCAGATTTTTATTCTCAATAGAAACGTATTAAGGTATTTGTGTTGAAAAACTGTCAGTTTAGAAGATATGTTGAGTTTAATGTTGCGAAGTAGTGATGGCGTTAGACGGATTAACATTCGAACCAGAACATCTACTAAACTAACAGCTTTTTGATACATGTAACCTAACACTTTGTTGTTCAGAATGAAGAGCTGCACCGATTAGTGCACTAAATTACGTTGCAAATATCTCGTAAAGTGTTGTGCTTTCTATGACCTTACATTATACCTTTATACGCAAAATAACACAAGGAATCGTTTCATGCAAAGAAAATCGTAGTGTTCCATTTAAAAAACAAGTGCAATTGTACTTTGCAACTGTAGCGATGTACTTATGTAAAAAAATCGCACTACACGATGATAGAGCTTATTAAACAATGCAAAATTTTCATCTGCTATTTTTTTCTATCTTCAATAGGAACAAAATTATATCCCGGCCCAGTTACTAGACTCACCCTGTATTACTTCACTCGGTACGTAAACCGCCGATGGACGTTCGAGAAACCTCCTTAATGAACGTCCGTACCAATTTTCCGCACGCGATGTACAGGAGAAAGGGGCCCGAGGAAGATGAAAGATGAGAAAATGGAGAATTCAGTGTCGATTTTCTACATCGATACTGTGGTCGCCCTCGAGATAACCCTGGCTTGTGGAGAGCTGTGGAACGTTCTTGGAGTGGTTTGGAAATTTGTCGAGCAAGGAACTTGCCCTTCTGGACGCATTGCCCCTTGTGCCATTCAGCGTGTTTCAGGGGCACGAAATTCACCGGCACAGCATACCTCGAATTCATCCTGATCGAGATAAGCCTACGATATTGTGTATCCCCCTCGAAACTACGCGTCACTGCGAGTATACAGGGTGCCCCAGTTATCGTCGGACAATCGACCAGGGGGTGATTTTACGTGAAAAAATAAGTCGAAAAAATAGAACAAAAGTTTTTCATATGAAGCTTTCTTTTCGAGAAACTTAAGTTTGAAAGTACGTCAGTAAGTGAGCACTCCTTACGTCCCGTGCGGGAAATCGACAAGCTTATTCATTGGGTACGATGTTTGAACACCCATGGGCGTTATCCGCACGGACAGCGGGGATATTACGAGAGTGTACTAGATTGTATTTATATTACATTTCACTTTTCCATTATCGGAGGCAGTTAGCTTCCAGCTAGATACAAAGACTGATGAACCACGACATAGTTAAGTACACGCGAAATCGGCGAATATTCAAAGTCGATTTTCTCGAAAACAATAAATGAACAAATTTTATTCTATATTTTCGATTTATTTTTTCACGTACAATTACTCCCTGTCCGGTTGTACCACGATGGCTGGGACACCCTGTATATACTACGGGTCAAAAGTGTTAGCCCACGCGACATTTTGGAATTTTAACTAATGTTACTGTGTGAAAACTCGTTCGTTGCCCTACAGGGTATCCCATTTTAGTCTCTCAATGCAGATATTTTCGAAGCTATTAATGATGTCGAATAATACTTCAGACAAAGGTTCAGTGATTCTAAGAGTGGTACAATGTCATGACAATAATTTTTTTTATTATCAGATATGTAGCGGAGACAACCCTTAAAAGCTATCATAACAAAAATCACGTGAACCTTAAAGGTTATCAGGAGTGAAATTTCACCCATGGTAGCCTTTAAGGGTTAAAGGTCATTTTTGTTTATTTAAATAAACCGTATATTTTTTATGCATCAATCGATGCAGGTTTTCGTTTTCATTAAAAAAGTATGAAGTTGTTTGTGACGAAAAACTGTTCATTTTAGTTAAATAGTAGACAGCAAATTGTATGCAGTGTAATTAATTAACAATTCATTACTCAAATATGCAATAATAAAATGGACAAACACACCCACTCATATTACAGTATCTATCAACGAATTTGTAGCTGCTGTAATTTACTCATCCCTGAACTATTCGTGACTCCGTGCATATACAAATATTTTTCAGTTTCCATTTCCTTCAGAATCACAAACATACAAACTTACGTCACCCATGACCGTAAGCACTGTGTCATGTATACACATCCAACGTCATTCTAGCCTCTGTGTCGTACCAAAATCCTGCCGTATCCTGTCGTTCCCTCACTTATTACCAAAACCCTTTAAAAATCCATTGCATTTTCTTCGTCGAAGCTATTACTAATCTAAAAACCTACAGTGTTATGAGTCAAAATCCAGACCAGCAGTAAACGTTGTTATATTCTAGATCTTAGTTTAATAAAACAGTTTGTCAATACGGTAGTTCGTTTTCTTCTTGTGTTCATTTCACGGCAAGTGAAATTGCAGTAGTGCTCCAGCTCTCTTATTCTCCAGATCTCAGTCCCTGTGACTCCTTTTCATTCCACAAGATTAAAAATCATCTTAAAGGTTGTCAGTTTTATACAATCGAAAACATTCTAAAGATTGTGAACGAACAAGTGAACGCTCTAAAGGATGAAGTCTTCGAACATTGCTTCAAGGAATCGGAAAAACGTCTCCTTCAGTGTAGAGCTTTAATTCTTAAAAATCTAACATAGACAATTTTTTAGAAACACAGTCTCATTACTTTTGGAACAAACCACTTATGCAGTCGACAGATAAGAGAACAAGAAACCGAATCAATTATATGTATATACACATATTTCGGTAACTATCCCCTTAACTCAGTGATGGCCACAGGAGCTGCGGCCTTCCCCCTTCAGTTCGCTCCTCGTTTTCCCTCGGTCCAGCGGCGTCACAGATCACAGCCTATATGAGGGGAATAGACCTAGAGTGGGGGAAGGCGGCAGCTCCAGTGGCTATCACTGCCTTAACTATAAGTGCAAAAGTTCTGTCAGTTTTAGGTAACAAAGGTAACGTCTAGGTTTAGGTAACGTCTGTTTTTAGTATTTTAATTTATTTTCTGTGTGTCCATATACGTATTGTCAAATTAATTCTACGACTTTATCCCAGCTTTTTCTCAATTGATTGGTACTCCTTGCTAAACATTCTTGATCTTTAGGGTCTATAGTTATCAGTAGCCCGGGTGACTTGCTCCTTATTCGTGAATGTTTGGCAATTTAACAAGTTTTGCAATAACCTAAATAAATGAAAATCTGTTGGGGTGATGACAGGAGAATATGAGGGGTGCGTGGAAGCACCTCCTATCGAAACGCCTTAATTGCTTGTTGTGTACGCATTGCAGTATGATGCTTACAAGTTGTTAGCGTTATCACGATGAAACAATAAAATGATGAAAAAATCGTATTTTGAGTTTAACGTTGGGAATAGTAATAGCTTTAGACGGAGTAATATTCAAACCAGAACATCTCCTCAACTAACAGCTTTTTGATGCAAGTAACCTAGTATATTCTTTGTTGTTCAGAATGAAGAGCTGCATTGATTAGTGCACGAAAAAATATACTTTTTCGTTTAAAAGACCACAATGACTTTTATATCACTATTGCACATCCTCGCACAAAAAAAGCTATTGGCTCCCAATGTATTCTCTCGTAACCATTAAACAAAAAATGATGAAAAAATCATAACGAAGTTCCTTTCCTATTCACTAAACTGGGTCGTTTAATTTAAAGTAGGACATCTGTAATTAATATGTAGAACCATTGCAAATTTCTGTGTATGTCAATAAATTTAATAAAATAAAGCTAGTAGTAGGGAGTCATGTCAACACGAAAGATGGGTCTGTCTGACTTCGCAAATTCTTAAGTAAGTACACTCCCGTTCATAAGTCACCGGACACTTATGTCAGTAAAGTTAGGCGGTGGACGATTTTACTGTATGAAATGACCTACATTATGAAAGAAAGTTAGCACTTATTCATTGTTTATAATGTAGAGAACAAGTTGCTCAAATCATATGTTAAAGATCTTACCAAAAATAAGAAATGTTCTTATATGTTCTTTTCATCATATTCGCCTTGTGTGGATATGAACGCTCGAACTAATAGCAGCATTCTTTCAATTAAAGATTTTATTATTTTGAAATTAATTTCTTTCCAACCTTCTGCAAAATTTCTTCCGTAAGTCTTTCTTTGACTTTGGCCACAACTTCCAAAGCAAACGAAGAGTGTGTACAAACTATCGTCTGATCCAGTTGGAGATGTATTAGAAACATACCTGCATGGTCTTGATTTTTAAATATTTATTTCAATTATACGTGCATACTATTATCATATTCAAGTATTATATTGACATAAAAATCGTAGAATTGATTAATGCAACAACATAAAATAATAAAATCAAGTTAAAAAAATATTATCCATGTTCTTATAATCATTTTGCTCAAAATGTGTACGTGTTCGGTGACTTATGGACGGGGGTGTATATAGTGTCTTAGGGAAAGGAATGGGACATCGATGACTAGCCTTGACGAACTCTACCCTTGATGATAAAGGGTAGAGGTTGTTAGTAAAAGGCGTTCGATTTGGAAAATCTCGCGAAAACAGGCTAACTCAGTCTATACGCTGAGTTGGACATAGAAATTAATAAAGGTGGTTGGTCATCCAACACGATTATCGCGATCAAGCATGTAAACCGGACACACTGGACCCTTGTGTGCCCAACCCTATACAGGAAGTACGCTTGCATTATGTGTGGTCAAGATCCAGTCGCATGATCGCTCACCTATAAATAGGGAAGATAATTAAGCCAACGGGATTTTTTGCGAGCCAGCAAAACCACCGGATCACGATTAAATCTTTAATGGAAGTAAATGAAACCATCGAGTTGTCGTCAGACTGTTTCGTGTTACAGACATTGTCCCAAATTTGTACAGCCGTTTAAAATTGTATATGGAGCGCAGCACATATTTCAAACATAAAAATGATTGAAAGGCACCAATATAAAAATTACGATAATTTTTAAATGCAAATTGGTACATGTCTAATACCCAAACGAATAAGGAAATTAAATTAATATCAGTAAGAGCAGAAATAACATGAAATAGCAGACGATATCACAAAAGACTAGACTCTTACACAAACAATTTTTTTCATCTACCATTCGGATTGAGTAAATATGACATAATTTAATCAAAATAATGCCTTCATTACGTTCTGACACTCTATTAGGCGTAGTTCACATTCACTAACAATTAACACAAATACAATATCGTGCTTAAAGCTACATCTACCAACGACTAACACGTTTACTGCCACGCCCAGTGGAACAAATGCCATATTTACCTGGACAGAATTAATTTCTCAGAAATTATTATAGGTAAGGACAACATTTTTTTTGTGCACGTTATGGTTCGATGAGGCCTTCTTTATGACACATCGTGTACTCCTTCAGGCACCGGAGGTTGCAAGGGGTGTGCACTCCCTATTTTTTTAACGACATAATATAGAAAGTATTATAACATTCAATAGCTTTACTAGAAAGAAATAAACTTTGTCTTAAACACTTTTTCACATTTTGTATAATTAAGAAAATATTCAAGACTTACTTACGTTTCTTAAGAGGGCCTCCTGTTAGTACATACTACATTCCGCGGTAACTTACGGTGCTTTGATTCAATACACTGCACAATAATGTGTTACCTTTTTTTCAACAATGGAATGTTAAGTCGAAGGTATATGATTTCCATTAGTAATAAACACATCTTTTTAACACCATGACTAAGTAATTGATAGGAAAGCTGCCTTAAAATATTAATTCTGTTTTTCTATCGATAAGTTTTCGTAGACAAATTTTTCACTATTGCGGCAGCTTACGGTCCTTGGCTTTTTAGTGTCTATTAACAAAGTATACTTCTGTAGTTGTTTGAAAGAATTAAAACAAATCCGATCGAATCTCAAAATCGGCGATCTAAAAAAGAAATCATTTTTATTTCAAGAAAAGCCCCTCGAAATACTTTTTATTGCAACGGAAATAACAGAATTACCCCTGCGAAAGTTGTTTACCTCGTTAATTGTTGGGTCTAGGTTCTAATAAAAACATAACATGTTTCCATTTTTTGTCTATGATTAATATACATGTACATAAAATAAGGTTGCGCGCGAAATGGGTCAAATTAACACGCGTCTTACTAATACAAGTTTGAAAACCAGTATCTTTGGTTACATTTATGAATTAAATATTTGCATTCCCTTTCTTTATCTATTACTAGTTTACATCTTTATTCCTCAAAAATGATAAAATTCTCAGTTCAAACGTTTAAAAGGTTTTGTCCGCCTAGATAGGCCATTTGTCCCGTTGCGACACGGTCAGAGCGGAAAAGTGTTGTTTTTTGCATTTTTGCCTTCATTTGTTCATGTGGCTATACTATAAAAAATGACTGTTGTCACATATGTGTGACATCGAGCTCTCAGAAGAGAATCGGTCGGTCACAGATATGTGACGATGGTAGCGAACGTGTTAACGTGCACCTATTTTATGGAGGCAATTTGTATGACAGGTTTCAGAAAACATAAGTAATTCAAAGAAACAATGTTTATTTATATTTTTCTTTAGCTTTATTCAGCGTCAATTCGTATCATAGTAAAATTACAAACCAGTCATTTTGACTGCCTTGGCAGTTGTAGTGGTAATATCTGCTTTTTAACAAATTACATAATAATGTGACCAAAAATAAAAAAATAAATGAAACGACTTTTACTAGTTTTTGACACTTTTACTGACGCAAATATTCAGTAAAGACCTGGTTGCCTTGGCCATTTTTGCAACGCTTTGATTAACAATTTTGCCACGGCACGCCGTGAGAGAAAATTGCTTGGAGAGTGAATTTTGCTTTACTGTTAAGGAAAGAACGTCGAAAGTGCTTGTAATCTTCTGTCATTACACAACACGAAACAGTATGTCCAACACTGTGTCAGTTGAATAAATAAAGTGGTATACTGATCTAAATTTCCTGGCCGTGTACAGAATGTCCTACAGGCTTCTGTACAAACTTTGCCTGTGTGTTCTACAGCTAAAAATGAGACTGAAATGTCATGTACCAAAAAGTCTGTAAATGCTTTATTAAAGTTATAACAAAAATATGGAACGTTACGTAAACGTTTGCATTTCAGCGTGTACAAGCCTGATGTATCGACGTAATACTGAATTTATTGTAAACCAAATGTTGCTATTTCGTCCAATTTCATTAATACGTTGACTGCCGCGGGATTACCGGTAACCGACGCAACAAATTTTATTTGATTAAATAATTACTGATTTTATTAAAATTTTAAATAGAATTGTATGTATGAGTTGATGAACAGTACAAGTCCAAAATTAGCCATTTTCAAATAATCTGAAAAGTAAATGTAAAATCCATAGAACTATATGTTGGGACCAAAGACAGTGCAAAAAAGGTACCCTATATTCGCGTTCCAGCAATCCCTTCAGTTTAATGAGTGTAGAAACAGTATCTGTCAGGGATTTGTACTGTTTCAACAAGCTATGTAACAATCACTTTTCGTTAAATAATTTCTACCTCAGTTATGTTTAAAGCAAGTTAATAAATGTTCTTTTACTACTATGTTATTTTTTAAATTTCCTAACTAAAAAGTGGCTTGCGTTGAAAAACAGTACAAGTCCAATGGTTTTATTTTCATTATTGAAAATTAATGAAGAAAGTTTAACCATAGTTAGGCATACATGTATGAACGTTCATCTGGGTTAGCATAATCGTGTTTAAATTGGAACAGCACTATTAAATTAATGGCTTTAATGATATACGAAAACTGATGCTATTTTTTCAAATATCTCAAAATGTGGTTTTTTGGACTTGTACCATTATTCAACTCACCGATTCAATTAACACGTTCGCTACCAGCGTTACATACATATATGTGACGAACCGATTGTCTTCTGAAGGCCCAACGTCACACATATGTGACAGCAATAATTTTCCATATTATAACCATATGAAAAAATGAAATCTGCTCTGAAAATCTGCAGTGTATATAGTGTAACTGCATCAGTAGTTAACAGTGTACCGATAGTGACACTTTCATGTTCACTCACGAAAAATAAGCTTTCTACTAAAAACAATGTTTTTGAATAGTGCGCTGTTGACAGGTTATTCACTCTAGGGTGAAAATTTATAACTACTTTCATTACAATAATCTTTTGTAGCTATTAAACGCAAACATGCATATGTTCATTCCTGTCAACTACTAGTTTTTTATATTGATGTGTCAACTACTGGTGCAGTTTGGAGGGTTCAATTTTTTTTTAATAAAACTTTATTATAGTATTATTTGCCAACACTAATGAGTTTAATTCATTTAAAAATAGCTGAGAATCAAGTCATCCACCTACAAAATTGCTTACTAAAAATACAAAAAACTTTGATAATAATTACTAGACTGCAGATGTGTATGCAATTTAACATACCTAAATATTTGAAAACGGCACATTTAAAACCGGGAGGAAATAAAAAGTATATTTATTAAACATTTGCAGAACGAAATACAGTTTTGTCAGAGTTTCATTTTTATAACGCTCTGAACATAAATAGTATTGAACTTTAAAAATGTATAATTGGATTAACATCCGCAGTCTAATAAGTACAATGGGAAATGAGTCTTATAATGTCAACTACTGGTACGTTTACCCTATTGTGCAAAAATGCAACAAAGAAAGCATGGTCTATGGCGGACGTTCTTCACGCATGGGCCGTGGTAGCGAACATGTTAATATTTTAAATAAAATAGAAGATCAAGACTATGCAATTGAATAGTTACATATTTTTTTCATCCTTTTTTCAACGCATTAAGGGTTAAAGTACTGTAAAATTTTCGATTTTCTGAAAATTTTTTTTTCGCTCAAATGATAGTTTGAAGTCTGTAGAATGAATTGCAAAAGGTTTAAAATATAAGTGTAGCTTAGTTTCAGAGCTACAGAGCTGAACGCACACTCGTATGACGTAGAAATAATACGTTTCTTTAACTTTAAACGCGATTTTCTCAGAACCACACTTTTCAAAACGGTGTACAGGATTTATCAATTTGTATCGATGCGATTACGATAAAATTTAGCAGACATCTTTGTTATTACATCCTTTAAGCATTATCTTACGGTTTTTGGACAATTTTGTCTTTTGTGGCATTTATACACAAATTAGTCACAAATTTCTCGCGAAAATCGGCATTTTCTCTTCAACACTTTGATATTTAGTGGATTTTCAAGCAATTAAAAAACGGCTACGATAATGCTTAGGCATTACAATATAGTTAATGGAAAAATTTCGTTTTTGTGTTTCAAATAATCCAAAATTGAGTTAGGAGGTACACCGTTTCACCCTCCGCAAAAAAGGACCTTCAGCTCGGAGCCGTCTTATGACGCATACATATATTTTTTTTGAACTTGCATAATTGTTTTTAACACTTCATAATATGCCAAAATAAAATGCCAAACGGCAATTTGATAGGAAGTTTCGTTTTTTTATAATTTGCGTCGGAAGATCACCTACTATTTCGGGCCGTCACAGTAGTCTAACCCCTTAAGGGGGGGATTTTTTGATCAAAAGTATTAATTTTTTTTACAATTTATAAAATTACCAAAATTATAGACTGCCGAAGCACATGTATATTTCGCAGGTCATTGAGCCTTAGCTCGGGCTTCGCAGCCGATCGAGCGATCGATACCC
Organism: Macropis europaea; assembly: GCA_916610135.2. Lineage (NCBI taxonomy): Eukaryota > Metazoa > Arthropoda > Insecta > Hymenoptera > Melittidae > Macropis > Macropis europaea. The sequence continues at coordinate 51,983,429 of OU744343.1, read as the reverse complement.
CTAGAACTTTGAGGATTTCCTTGTGAATCCAGGCCATGGGTATCGGATTATTGCTTTTTTATCAGTTTTCAATGCAATATCTTAATTTGTTATAGAGGGTAAAGTACAAGTGAATTTTTGTGAAATTAGTTGCGTCACGAGAGGGCCGCGCGGATTAAAATTCCTCCTTAAGGTTGTAAATCTCGAGTTCACCTATCTGGTACACAGTCTTCGCGACGCGTTGCCCGAAAAATTAATTTTGAACAACTGTTTCAATATATGAGCGCTGAATGGACTGGATCTGAATTTAGTTCCGAATGATGAATCTGATTCGATTGACTGATTCGTTGAATGGCTACCGAACGATATGTGAACTGACTGATGCTGCCTCTTGCGACGGTTGAAGACAGACTGTCATCAAGTGCAGTGTAAATGTTGTTTTCCGTATGTACATAAATTTGTGCCCTTTGATCAACAATACATCATACGAAATAAATAGAAGAATTATTTTAGTTCTGAGAATGTTGGGAGTTGGAACGTTGCTTAAAGAATTGAAACTGCACAGAAACATGGTGTGTTATCATATTGTCGCAGAGCGTAGATTATAATCGTGAACGAAGGAAATTTCGAAATCGATCGAAATTCCGCGGATTTCGACTTCGAGACCAGAGACTATCGATCACGAGGCAACTCGGCCGTCGATACGTGACATTGATTTCGTGACAAACGATCTGTCAATTATATCGTCGATCGAGATTCATGGCCGGCATAATCTCCAGAGTAAAATTTGTTAATCCTTCGTGGAAATAGAGTGTACAGCCCAGCTCGCGGACATTCGAATATATTCTGTAAATGTCCGCTATGAATTTTCAGAGAATTCCTTTTTTTGTCTAACTATTTACAACGCGTTTGATTTACAACGCGTGCCTCAATAGTCTCGCAAAAAGTTTTCTATTGATACAGCCGTGATCGTATATCTTTTATTTTTCGAATGATGTATACAGGGTGCCCTGAGATATGGGCACATTGATATGGCGTTTAAATACTGATTTTTTCGAATAATATTACTTACATACATTCTTGATGTACATTCTAACGATAGAGAATGGCATTTTTATCTGTTTTTTAACTTGTTAGCTGTGTAGCCCTATTTTAGAAGTGTGTACCTACGTTGTGTCGCAAAAATGAAGAGATGACGAGTATACTCGTCCAATACAGAGTATATGCAGCTGTTGTAAAATTGAATTAGATTATAACGAAATGGCAGTTGGGTTTTTTTGAAAAATGAATAATTTATTGCTCAAATTCATTGATATTATTGACGAAACTTAAATATTCGTTATTAAAAAAAGACAAGGAAATCAAATACATGGGACCAAATTTTTGTTTTTTTTTTCTTATTTCGTTCTTGTCTCAGAATATTCTAAAATGTCTGAACTTTACGAATATGTTTTAGTTTTCACTCAAATTTTAATTTAAATACCAAATGGTAATTACTTTTTTCGCGTGACGTGTATACTCGTCATACCACACAAAATTGCCATTTCTTCATGACGAATATATTCGTCAAACGCAGCTAACAGGTTGAAGGTTGTTGCAAGGGAAACATTCTTTGATAGTACTTTGTTAAATAAAAATATACATATATTCGACGAGCTGGGTTATTGGAGGTCAAACGATTCAACTTTATTTAACAGCTTTAAAATTCAATTGTTTAACTACCATACAGCGCTAGGTAACACTATAGAGGGACGTTGAATAGGTATTTTTTCCTATCTAACGAGATACGAATAAAAAACTATCATTACATTGAAGAGAAAGGCAAACCAGCTTTAAAAATCAATGTTAAAAATTGAATTTTTCTACCATCAAACTATAGGTCACAAATAAAACATGTCCTCTACTATTATTCGAAAAAATGAATAGTTTAGGCGCTATAATAAATGGCACTTTTCTCGAGCTACCCTCGAAAATTTCAGAGGCTTATTACTTGACATTCAGTTATATCAAGGTCACATAATAGGAAGTCACAGAATTTTATTTAACAAGGTATTGACAAAAAAATGTACCACCATTGCATTCAAAAAGAATAAGTTGACTTTGGAACGCCGAGTAAGAAATAGTTTGAAAATTTTCATTATTCTTCCGTCAGATTCTACGTTGAAAACCAAAATAATGCATCTTCTACTATTATTACAAATATCAATAGTTTTGGCATTATATAACAGGACGCTTATTTCAGGCAAACGTCAGTCAACAGTTGAGTAAATTTAAATACTTCTACAATTGACAGGTATTTTGACGTTCGAGAAACTATATTCCAGGAACATTTAGTAGAATTTAAAAATGGGTTCACGTTTATTCGATTGTTTTTCGTTTTATTACAGACCAAAACTATAACCTTATTTCTCGCCTACCATACTGGTGCACTGGTAGGTCGACTTAAAATGCAATCTAAAAATAGACTGCGGGTTTTCTGGTTCACCAAATCTTCTTATTATAATAAAGAGAGAGTGTTTACTTGTATGTTCGTAAAAATCTGAAAAACTACTAAACCGATTGTTATAAAATTTTCACAATAGCTTCTTTACATTTTCCAGAGTGTCGTAAGCTGTATCTTATTGCAAAATAAATAATGTATCGAGATAAAAAACATGAGACTATTTTTTGTCGACGTACCGGCGAGTTGTCCACGACGGCATAGTTTACGAACAGCCGCTAGATGGCAAAACTGGGCGCCCGTGCGCTCGAAAGAGAATTATCCCGACTACAAGGTATAAGCAAAAGAAAACGTATCTTGAATTCTATACACAGAAAAAATCGCGGGCGATGCTTGGTAGTTTTGCTAGTTTTTATATAAATTGAGTTAAATGAATGGTTCCTTTTTATCTGTGTCTATTTATAACAGTATGACTGTACTATTTTATATTATACTTTGTACAGTATACCTACAGGGTAGACAATCTAAAAATACAGGGAATCAAATACACTATTATTATTATTATTATTATTATTATTATATTATTCTGCACAAAAGTTATTTAACAATAACGTATGAAACATAACAAGAAAAAACTGAACATTAAAATTTCGAAGTACTTATTTTTATTATGGCATAAAGATCATTCTCAAACATAGATCCTTAGCCGGGTCCTTTAAGTGCTAAGGAGCGCGAAGGCGAAAAATGCCAAGCTCTATCGCGCTTCCGTTTTTCTTATGACACTCCTTTTCTACAAACATTCTCATTAACGAGCAATCGATGACAGATTTAAAATTTAAACGATTTCTTCATTTATTTTATATGCATCTCACAAGATAAGCGTTGATATTATGTGATAGTTACATAGCAGACTCCTGAAAATTCTAGTGAAAACTAGTCTAAATACCGCTGGGTATACAAGTTTGTGTAGCACTTTTGGTACATGTTTTCGTGGATCCCCGTGGCACTCAAACGGTTAAGAATAAAAATGTTGACCCGTTCGACGATACGTTGTTATATCCTTCAAACCGCCATTCTTCAAAACTGTCTAAAAAAGGTACAATCCGTCATAAATGTCTTGCTTCAGTTCTCCCGAGAAGAATAAGTTCATTGATGTGAGGTCCGGTGAGCGAGGTGATATCGTCCCGTTTATATCAGAGGCATGAATGTGCAAATTTTCATTTTTTGGCTTGAGGTGTGTATTATATGCCTCTTTTTACTCCTGATTTTCTGTTAAAATGATAAATGTATATATTGCGTAACAACGATGTTATACTCTAACAAGTAGCTTGTTGTAAGCTTGATTCACGAATGTGCGTTACGTTGCTGTTTGGCTACGCCAGAACCACGAATGTGGCACATACATGAGTTTGGTATACAGAAAAATCACTTGTTAGTGAATGTGGTCGAGTGAGAAGCGTCAACGTTTCTATAGATTTCGACAATGCAATTGCATTGCACATTGATTTGTTCTCCTTTATTTTTGGGTACAAATTATTGCCATGGTATAAGTAAGTCTATAACACACGCTAAAGTGAGTCATATTCGATTATTATAGAATATCGGTTTGTACCAGTATGTATAAAGTATTCTGTGATTGCCGCTCGATCAAGAGAAAAATGTTACGTATCGGGCGTACACTAGAATTTTCTAGATCACGCAATGTGAAAGTTTCTAAATTACAAAAGTTGAAAGATTTACACAAAATGTGTGAAAATCAAATTATTCCAAAGGCACATCACCCATTTGACAAAGGATTGAAAAGTAATGAACATGTACGGGACGCATTTCCAGAGCCCGACATTGACGAAGACTTTGATAATTATGATAATTAATTTCTCACCTTTTTAAATAAATTTCTTATTTTTTTAAATACGAAATTTTGTTTATAATAATGTATTTCTTGGTATCAATTTCCCACAATATGCATATACATGTCAGAAATAAAAGTCATTTTCCTTAATCTATTTACCAAAGTGTCATTTACTTCTATTGTCATTATACTAGGAACTATAAATGTGATTTATAATTCAAAATGAGGACAGGAAAATCAAAATTTATTTCACAGTTACCCTTAAATATGATATAAAAACTGATGTCTGAAAGAAAATTTCAAAAACATTGATATCCAAAATTATTTCATTACTTTTCATATTCAGTTTTGGTTTCCCACAATTGGCCGAAACGCACATTCATGCCTCTGGCATAAAGGGGACGATATGCTACAGTTACAGTACGTCCAATGCAGCGATTTCGATGGAAATTAATTTCATGTTTAATTTTACTTTTGGTTGTCCAATTACTTCAAAGTAATGTCATTATACATCTTTAAACGCATTTCAGTGCGTTGTCAGCTACAATCTGCAAGAGAAAACAATACTCACTTACATGCAAAGAATATCGATGATCTTGAAAACTTCGAAAAAGGTGGTCTTAAAACAAAAATATTCTTTGCCACGTATTTGTTCTTCGATACCATCTAAATAGCATATAAAATATTTTTTGTATCATTTTAATTTAACATATTAATGGCCGCGGATGTTTTACAAATTGTGGACGTTTTTGTAAGAGTTATTAAGTAACTAAACATTTACATTATTGTCTTTGCATTGAATATTTTACAATTTCCTTTGTATGAGCACTTGAAATATTTATTATATTATTTGAAATATTTATTTGTTTTACATGGCTGTTATTCGAATGTGTAAAATCATGTATACGTGACAGTGTCCGTAAAAGTGTTACAGTGATATCTAGGTGGCTATATTTAGGTGGGGCACCCTGTATATCCTAATCTGGTGTTCCTCTCATGTTCCTTGAGTTGTGTGCTCACGCTCTTCCAGTTGTAGCGATGTAGACTTTTCTACATGTACATATTTTGTAGACACTCGATGTTGAAAGATGCGGATGAGGGTTCCTGGAGGAGGTGAGGATTTGACAAATTTTGGTGTGTGTCTTGGAAACTGTTTTAATATTCTTTTAATACGGTCAACTACTTACCAGTTTATCGATAGCCTAACATTAACACTAAACCTACTGACAATTTATATACGTATACCTATTTGTACCGAACGGGTCAAATGTCCGGTCTATAAATAAAAGTTATAGTTTTTGCAATTGCGTGCAGTTAATAGTCAATTTAGTACGGGCAATAATAAACAAAATAACTTTTTGACAAAAAGAAAAAATAATGTATTTTTTTCCATTTGAATTATCAACAAGAACAGAACATGAAAAATAAATAACAGCCGTACGGCTTCTTTCGCTTAGAAATAAATAGTCAATATCTCATTCTTGTCCACCACATTTTTTACAGATTATAGGTTTCTCGATTGTACGTTTTCCATAAACATATTTCTTACACTTGGAACAGATTTTGGTGGTTTTATTGTCGTTACAATATCTTAGTTCACACGTTTTTCGTACATATGAAATTGTACTTGTATCTGTCGATGTTCCCTGTATATCCTTTTTTTTTATTGTTCTTGCATTTTTTGATATTTCGTGGCAAGTTCTTTTGCTAGTCGAAACAAAAATTCCTGCCGTGATATTTGCTCTCCTGTTGTCTCTTTATATAAAGCCCATGCATTTTTCTGACTAAATCAAGAATGTTGAAAAGAAATCTGGAGAGGTCGTCTACGAGATTTAAATTTTACGCTATACTTTCTTGCCATTTGATCAGCGATATTGCAGCGACGTTGCATCTTACACAATCTGTGTATCTGCGTAATAAACAATTATAGCTGTATAGTTTTAGAATTGAGACTTCATAGCAGACAACGTGAGAAAAGGACATAAATTTTTCAGCCGGTCAGATGACCGGTCGCGGTAAATGAGGGTAGGCTACATATGTTTTCCAGAAGAAACGGAACAAGACGAGAGCTAGATATTGAAAAATTGATTATATGTATATTATAATAAAAGTCGTGAAGTCAAGTGACGAAAGCGATAACAATGAATGCAGAATTTTTAATCAAAACTGTAACAAGTAAGTGGATTATTGGTGTCGTAGCGGCCCTGGCCAACTTCAAACTAATAATTGTTTAACATGTGTTGATATAATTGTTTGAAGATTTATGTAATCCTGTATAATCTTATTATGCTTCTAATGATGTAAGGAAAATTCATTTCTATTTTGTCTACTCTGTAAAACTTAAACAATTACTAGTTTGAAGTTGCACAGGGTCGCTACGGCCCCAATAACCCACTTAAGGGTTAAAAACGGTCACTCCACCGGCCGTGGTAGCTTTAGTGACAAACTGACCAAAGAAGAACAGCCACTCAATTCTTGCCAACGTAAAGTTGGTCCGGGCTATTGGAAGGACATCATCCTGATTCGTCCGGTCTCATCCGCGTTTTCTGTTTCCGTGCAGACAACGGGTTCCGGCAGTATCGCAACGATCTTTATCTCGGCGATGATCCAATTTCCTCGAAGACACCGTCCGAGGAGAAAGCGGCGAGGGAGCGGCTGAAAGCTCGCAAGCGTCTCGGCGAGCTGAAGAAACGTCGCCGGGCGAAGGAGAGGAAGACGAAGCAGAAGCAAATCGCCGAGAAGTCTTTGCCGTTGGCTGCTGCTGGCCCCGTGTCACCGGTCGCCGCCTTGAATGAAACAATAATGTCGAGGTTGGATCTAAGCTGCTTCATGAAAGCTCGCAGGAAGGGATTCACGAAAGCTCCTCGGCTGGAGAACGCGTATCCCGCCAAGTATGCCAGGTTCGTAACCCCTCTGACTCCACGCCGTTCTATCCATAAAACAGAAACGAAATGATCCTTTCAAATACCCCCGGTGTGGTTCCCTGAAATCTTCAATCAAATTAACCACTTGCGCTGGAATGAGGCGTGTCGAGGCGCGTCGATTGTCATCTGTTTCTAATAGGGAATTTTTTTTTATAATTTTGTTTATTTCTTATAAATATTCATTTATATTAACCTGTTAGCTGTGTATGATGCGTATACTTGTCAGAAAGAAATGGCAATTTTTTGTGTTATGCTGAATATACTCGTTATGCGAAAAAAGTCATTACCATTTGCTATTTAAATTAAAATTTTAGTGAAAACTAAAACATATTCGTAAATTTCAGACATTTTAGATTATTTTGAGACTAGAACGAAATAAGAAAGAAACAAAAAATCTTTTTATTCCATGTATTTGATTTTCCGTGTTTTTTTTTAATAATGAATGTTTAAGTTTTGTCAATGATATCAATGAATTTGAGGAATAAATTATTTATTTTTTTAAAAATCCAACTGTCATTGCATTATAATTTAATTCAATTTTACAGCAGCTGCATATACTCTGCGTTTGTCGAGTATACTCGTCAGCTCTTCATTTTTGCGACACAACGTAGGTAAACACTTTTAAAATAGTGCTACACAGCTAACAGGTTAAAATAGAAGCCTAATCCTATTTCTTGTAAATTGTTTTATTAGCGTTTTGAGGCAATTTCTATTGGAAGAGTCCCCGCTGTTTGGAAAATTGCTTTTTTGTGGTTTTGTTGAAGATGCTTCTGATGAATCCTCTCTAATGCGGGAATTTACTGTTTGAAATAAATGCGTAGTGCAGTCAACAAGCAATACTCTACTGTGTCGTATGTATACTGTTAGTGTGCTTATTGCAAAATATTATCAATTTTATATACTCGTGCATTGCACTATAAACCAAGTCAAATTAAATAATAATATAATAAATTTATTAGTTTTTTAGTTGGCATTATTCTTATCCAGATTCTAACGTGGTCTTGTTGCATTGCACATTTCACATTGTTTTTATATAACGTCAGTCTTATCTAGACAGTTTAAACAGTGTGATTCTGGGACTGCGGATATTTATGCATTTGCATATATTTATACATTTTTGGAGTTCAATATTTTTTAGATTAATGCAGATACGGTAACGAAATATTGACTATACTATATTTTGTTTTGTGAATGTTTGAAAAATGGACTTTTGTTTTTTTCACGGCTTTAAATGTGTATTTTTTAGATACCTGGGTATGTTAAATTGCATAAAATATCCACAGTCTATAGATTATATGCATTTATTACACGAAACATGTTTAACCCTTAGAGTACTGCAGGCGAATATTCAGCAAAAATTGTCGCTGTGGCTTAAATGCGAATTTATCCGCTCAATGTAAGTTAATTCTAATTTCTGTTTCAATATAGAAGTTTATACGATCAAAAAACGTCCCGTGCGGAAAGTAGATAACACGCTTAATAAGTACAACAGCTGAACGCCCGTAGGCATTTTCCGCACGGGACACAGTTTGTCAGAATGATACGTTTGTTCTGGTTTAACATTGAGATATACCATTCAAAAAAAGAATTTTAATTTGACTAAATATTCCATTAGACATTGAATTTGGACAACTTTTTCTTTATTTACGAAATAATGAACTTTTGCAATTAAATCATACCATGAGTTTTAGAGAGCTTTTGCCACAGCGCTTGTAATTTTTAACTCCTGAGCGGCCGACCATGTAGCAGTGACGCGGTAGGCCGATGCCGGGAAATTTATGGCCCATGCTATTTGTAACATTTTCGTAATATGTGCCCTTGAACTAGTTTCCCTATCAAAATTGTACCTTATTACACCACGAACGAATTTTTTAAGTGATACAACGACAAAATACTTGGAAAAAAGTAAAATAAAGGATATAGCCTAATAAGATGGTCAGAAGTGTCTTTAAACCAAATTCCAAAAAAGACCAATTGCTGCCAAGTTTCAACTTTGTATCTCGACTTGGGGGATAGTAAAGGGCAAATATTGAAAATCAGGTTTTTGTCCAATTTCTCCTAAACTGTTGCACGAAAAATTTTGAAAAATTTCCGTAATATGTGCCTGGATATCTAAAATGTCTCTGATTTTTTGCAAAATTTTTCATACAGGAGTATAGGAGAAATCGGGCACAAACGTGATTTTCAATGTTTGCCCTTTACTACCCCCAAAGTCGAAATACAAAGTTGAAACTTGGCATAAATTGGTCTTCATTAATAAGCTATCGAATGGCCCAGCACAAATCGAATTTGTTTTAAGAGCACTTTTGACCATTTTATTCGGCTATACCATTTACATAGAATAAATAATGTTTCTTTATTCACTATGTGTACAATTTACACAAAAACAGGATGCATTAGAGCCGGGAAAATAGAGACATAAGACTCTATTCGAGTTCGGATGAATGCAAAGTTATATAGAATCGAATATCTGACTGTATGTATGCATGCATAATAGATGGGTAAAAAATGACCCGGCATCGGCCTAAAGAGGGTTAAATAAGCATCGCCCACATAGAGTGCTTAATTGTGTCCCGCACCGTACTCTAAGGGTTAAAATTTTTATAGAAGTAATTTCAAAGCAATTTCCTGCGCGAGTGGTTAATCGTTCTATTGCAGGCTCGCAGACACCAGGCGCCTCAAGGTCACGCCCTCCTCCTACACGGAGTTTATGATGTACTATTGAAATTGGTTCCTTTACACTATGAATGTTTATTTAGATTTCACATGAAATTGTTATTCTTATGGGGTACACAGGGTGAGTCGCGTAGATTGTTTCATGTCAGTATCTATTGGGGTGTATTCTCCTTTTTCGGCCCATTTTCAGAGTATACTTTGTGATTTTTTTTTGTAAAAACTGAACAACGTATCTTTACGAAACTTTAAACACTTATTCATGTATATTCGTACTAGTTTTACGAATTTTTTTACATTGCTTTCATGTAAACTATAGTAATTATTCAGAGGGGAAGTAGACAGGCTGAGAAAATTGTTTCGCATCATAACTGCCGCTGGAGTTAACTGAAATAAAAAATTCGAAAATCGGTTAATTAATATAAGCGTGCCTGACGATTAAACTACGGAAAACGAAAGAACTTTAAAAATCGTAAATATTAATATACATATTTAGATTTCCGCTGTACAGACGCCAGCAGCATGCATCGATGTTCAAGGTCATAAGTTCGAACACTTCAACTAATAAATTTGTAAATTACTGAAGTGTTCGACCTGTTCAATGAACTAAATTATTTTTCATTGTAGTTAACTTTCAATGAGCTTGAATGATCATTAATTATAGCTCATTGCACGCAACTTAAAACACTCTGTCAGAAGATAAATAAAAATACACATAACTCCATTTAAAAAAAAAAACATTGACTTTCGTATGTCCTTCATGGCTTCACTTAGAAAAACCTACTAACATCAGATTATGATTTCCTTGAAGTCAAACAACATTAGTCAGAAGCATTTTTTTCTAACACCAAAAGAATAATAGATGAGTTATTCAGGTCACTTGACTTAAATACCTCACCCTGTATATACTCTTCGAAATTATATTTATAAGAATAATTGCAATACAATAATCCCAGCATACGATGTCCATTAACACTTTGATTACCATGTCACACATATGTGGGTGAAAGATTCAATAATTATTTACTTGATCATGTATAGTATTAACCCTTTGACGGATAATTTAATACAGATTATTTTGGCATATGAATGCGCTTTAAATTTCTTGTACCTGTCGATACAAATAGTGATTAAGTGTAAAACAGGTTTGAGTTTTAAAATTAAATATTTTAATAAAATGAAAAATATGTTTTGGCACGTAGTTCTGGCTTGCTTACAATTAGTACAAAACAGTACGGGAGATTCAAATTCATTAGGTTGCTATATCGAGACAGACTCGTCATTTGAGTCCAAGGGGTTAATAAGTATATCTAATGAGATCTAATAGAACCAGTAAAACAAATTATTTAAGTAATTAGCACTTTTGATTAAAAAGTTATAATTTGAAGTCATTCATTTTGTAGAAAACCCTAAAAGAGCGTGGCAGTCAAAATATTAATTGTTAACTTTCATTGTAAATTTCAAAGCTGAACTTTACATGTATCCTGTTTCAGCGTGCCTGTGTAAATGAGAAACGATCTTGAAGTGCCTGTCCCTGGAGTCCGTAGTACACTAATTATCCCCTGAATTTCATTTGACTTTCGAGCTGCCACATGCTCCGCTGCACATTACTCTTTTTCCTTTCTTTTGTAGGAGGAAAAACGTACTTCCACCGTACAATCGATACCTCGTTGCGGTTTACGAGTGCTCAGAGGGATACGTTTTCGAGGATTCGATGGCGGATCGACTTTTCTGCAGCGATGGCACTTGGTTAGGCGGTGTTCCACGTTGCATAAAGAAGGGAGGTAATAGAAGCAGTCATACTCGTGGAAATATTTTCCCGATAGAATCGTATAACGCCATGTTTAAAACTCTCCCTCTGGTAACGTCGTCTGAAATTGGATTTTTCGAATAATTTTTTAAATCGACCCCGTTCTCTTCGATAGAATAAAACGTCCACAATTCTGGTTGAGAGTTGCAGAGTTCATTTGTAGCAAGGCCTCGATAATCTGAACTATAATTATTCCTTGTTCTGTAAACGTGACTCAATTTTGTCCGGGTTAATTCCAAAGGTATACGTGTCTTTCTTCGCATATTTAAGAAAATTATTTTTCAAATCTATTATTATAATCTTTATTTAGGACGTTTAAAGAAGCTATATCAATTTTCTCAGATTTTTTAAAGATTTTTATCCATTAAAGGATACGTCGGACATAATGACCCACGTTTACGATTTAACAGTTTGAACTCCTTTGTCAAGTGTGACTTGACATTGATTTTATTCACAGGCATTTCGAGTCACATTTGACATGTTGAAATTGCCAGTGTAAATATGTATTATATTCTTATTTCCTTATTTTCCAGTAAAAAATATTTCAAAATTCCACAAATATCAGATCTTAGCAAAGTCCCATGATATTTTCAATATAATTAGAAAAAAGTTGCTTAAATTGGTTCATATCAGCCAACTGTCTTTTGAATTGCATTTCAAATAAAACATTTAAAATAATCGGGAGTTATTGAAACGAAAATTAAAAAAAAATTGGGAGTTCAAAGGTACCCAAAATACGTTTAGGACAGTGATGGCCACGAGAGCTCCAGCGTTCCCCCACTCTAGGTCCATTCTCCTCATACAGGCTGTGGTTTAGGACGAGTAGGAAACTGGAGGGTACTGAAACGAGGGGAATGGACCTAGAATTGGGGAAGGCCGGAGCTCCCGTGGCCATTATTGGTTTAGGGAGTAAGGGTTAATAATATCCTATATCTGTACATTTTTCGACACATGTATTTTTGTCATGTATTAGTTTGATTAGAAAACACCGGCGTGTTGTCCTGTCGAAAATATTTATTTACTTTTTATTATTTTGTCGAAAAATGTGAACAAGTTATCTAACACGTGAGAGGTTGTCATAGAGAACCATGAATAATTAGAGATTAAGAGACAACTTAAGTAATATAGTTTCTGACGAGATACCCTCAATTTTCATTATTACACAGGATGCTTCACAATTGGTAACACAACTGATAAAAAAACGTAATTTAATTAGATTGATCAGAAAATACTGTCGTGTTTTTCTGTCGAAAATGTCCAGTTATTTTTTATTATTTTTTCGGAGGTGTGAAGAAGCAATCTGACGTGGAAGATTGTCATAGGGAACAGTTGGAGACTAGAAAGTAACCGTCATCCCTCCCTCATTTTTCTAATTTAATTTATTGCTTGGTGTCAAATTGACAGAATGGTAAAGAATAATAATGAAATGATAAATAGTAAAATTTGCAAACTCTTTTATTGAAAATAAAAAAAAATGTACATTTAATCGTAAAAATATATACTCTATGTTAAAAAAATTAAAGTCACGGAGTCACAGGTAAATTTACCCACATACGACAGAATAATATTTTTTGTAAGAAAACCGTGTCAAATTGACAAATTGATTTTAGTAATAACAAATATACCGTTTCCTAAAGTATCCGATAGAAATTTCCGGTTAACCTAATAGAATTTAATTTCTTATCAGCCATATCACAGTTACATACAATTGTATATAACTTTTATCAGTTTTATCACCAGTTATCAAACATCCTGTATGACAACGAATATAAAGGAATCTCCACACAAACTCCTTTTTGCGTATCTAAAAATCAAATAATTTTATCACTAACGTTTATTAGAATTTTTTCCTTCACTTTTCTTCTGTAGAATACATTTACAAATTTTGCCATGGAGTTTTATAAATAAATTATAAATTGAGATATACGCAGTGGCTTGTAACTTACAGGACGACTGATCTTTTGGAAAACAGCCAGTGTGCGGATTAACGGGGCTCCATTCTGTCCCTTTTTTCTCTACTAAAAAGAATGATTTGGACTTTGTTTCAGATTCGAAAGAGGATGACGTGAAACGTTGCAATCAGGACAAGGGCGGATGCGAACACGTGTGTGAAGACACTCAAACCGGTGTTAAGTGTTCCTGTTTCGATGGATTTCGCATCGAAGGATCGTCCTGCATAGGTGATTCATGTTTTATTTCGAGTGGCTTAATTACCAGCATTGTTTCATGGTTCTAATACTTGCCGATCGAACATGGTGCTCACTCCCATGTACAAGCATATTCCATAATTGAATCGTTCATTATCGAAAGGGTGCGTGTTCAGTTTTGAGAATTTTACACCAGGCAGTAAAGACTTCCTAATTTTCTTCGAACTAATGTTTATTTGGCTTTTTCAATCGGAATAGATAGGTGATATCAAGAGATATTTTCTATGTTTTTTGGGATAGAAAGACAAATGACTTAATGTTCCCCCAAATATGAACATACGCCCTTTCAATAATAAACGATTCAATTAATGTCGTTTTTTTATTTTTACCTATGATACACGTTAAACAAACACAAATGCATTAAGTTGTCCCATAGTATATAGCCGATTTTTATGTGGAACTTTGAATTACGTTCATTCAGTCCAAATTATGAATGGTTGGATTAACGCTTTGGCTACTGTATCATCCACATACAGGTGACACTTAGATTCAGTAATTATTTGATTCTGTATAGTACTAAAAAATATTGTATCTGATAGTGTCTAATAGAAACACGAAAAAACAGTGAAAGTTATTTATGTTATTGATTCAAAAGGATAGAACTTTAGATTACCTTAATTTGTTGTAAAAAATTTAAAAAGTGTCGTTATCAGCAGTTGTATTTTTAATGGACTTTTGCCATCAATGTATGAGTTTTTTTGTTTCAGTTTGAAAAAAATTTACCAGAAAAACACTATGATAATGTTTAAGTAACGTACTCACCACATTCTCTGAATAAGAAATAAATATATAATTAAATGATTTCATGAAATTAGCTTGAATCATGAAGCTTTTTTAAAAATGGGCTATTCGAGTGGAGGAAGATATTACAAATAATGGTCAGTACCGTGATAATTAAAAGTAACTGTGATTGTCAATTGCCTTATCCTTGAAATTCCCTTTAAAATTAACATTACTTATGGAGACAAAAGATTCAATTTCTGTCATGTTATTCTTAAGAACAATTGGCACCTATGACATTCTTGGATTGCTAGTAAATCGTTGGGTTTCTTAAATTTCAGAGATCTGAAACTTGCAATTAGATAGAGCAGGTACCTGCAAAATAATATCAAAAAAATATGGCTACATCTTGCTGTGTCGAGAAATTGTTTTCTTTTGTGGTATTATCCTTGGATTTCTTAAACCCCAGCGATCTGAAATTTAGATACAGCGGATAACTGTAATTGTCAATTATCTTACGCCTGAAATTATCTTTAAAAACGATATTACTCATGGAATCACCTAACATAACGGGAAGAGATAAAATTTCTGTCATTCGATTCGTTAGAGAAATGGCTACGTTTTATTTCGTCGAGAAATTGTTTGCCTTTGTGGTATTATCCTTGGATTTCTTAAACCCCAGGGATCTGAAATTTAGATAGAGCAGATAACTGTAATTGTCAGTTGTCTTACGCTTGAAATTATCTCTATAAATCACATTACTTATGAAATGACCTAAATAAGGGTAAATATAGCATATCTGTCATTCGATATTTTAGAAATACTGTTACATCCTATTCAGTGGACAAATTTGTTTTCTGTGCTTGTTTTCTTGTGTTGCCAGTAAATCGTTGGATTTCTTAAATCCCAGAGATCTGGAATTTAGATACAGCAGGGTTTTATGCCTCTCGCGTGCGAGGATAAGGTCACAAGGGAGGCCTACAATTTTATATCCTAAAATCCACGCTCCCCATACTACTTTCTTCCCACCCCGTCGAAAAGCCGAATGGAACCGGGTCTAAAGTCATAGGAGCGTGTAATTCAACGTGCGAAACAATGGATAGCCTTTAAATCCCGAAATCTCGCATTCGGCTGTTTCTTCAAGGTATACCACTGCCAGGAACACAGTTTGTCTTTGGAGAAGTTTCGCGGGATGTCCGTGTGTTCATCTCGAAGGGTGAATTTATTACTTTCCGTCGATAAGGAGGGAGAAATGTCTTAGGACTAACCAGGACAGCTCCCGAAGTGGTCGTTTCAGATTTTAATGAGCATCGAGCACGAAATAAATTTCTTTATTATACCTTATATTCTTTTATTATACCACGGTCATCCAATAAGTAAAGAGACAAACGGCGGTTGTTATAATACGGTTTATTCAATGAGTCTAACAATTTCCCTTCTTGTCCACATAAACCCCTACTACAATTGTACAGTTGTCCCATCGCTCTACTATTTTTTTATGCCTGTTCGAGCCAATTATGGAAATTGTTTTTACATCTTCGTTGCTGTGGCACTTGACTCCACGCAATGACTGTTTAACCTTCATAGGACTGTGCTCGGAAAGTTACGTTCACACGTTGACTGCCACAGTGGAAACGGGCAAAGAGTATGTGTGTAAATTTATTAAAAGAAACAGACAATTTAAAATACTGAAAAGCAAATTTTATTCATTAAATTTATTACAAATAATTTTGTTTTAAGTGTTTTAAAAAATATGTTGTGGGGTACACCTGTACCCCGCACTGTCCTATGAGTAGTTTACTAGAATAGATAAACCCCGTCGGATCTTTAATATTAAATATCTTTTGAATTATTGTCCATCTACGCCAAAAATCGTAAATAGGAAGGTATGTAATAACGCGATTTATCAACATGCAAGAACTCGTTAAAATTTGAGACGACTACTTCAGGCGTTGCACTTGTATGGATGAGAAATTCCACGACTCACGTGCGGGGTCACAGATCTCGAATATGTTAACCCTTATCCGTCCCTCGTGCCAATTTGACATATTTTTCTCACAAAACTACGATAAACGTGAAAAATCAATAAGCCTTGCACATCGCTTTATAATTTGTGAACGCTGCGGATAATCGTATGCCTGGATGTATTGATTGTACAGAAATTTCGTTTCCTTTATTTTCAATGAAACAATTTGCAAATGTAACTATTTATCTTTTCATTATATTAATTTTTGACTGCTGTGTGAATTTGACGCCAAGGGGCAAATTAGTTCGGGAAAATGAGGGACGGATGAGGGTTAAGAAGAAATATCGAAGAACTTCACTTCACCAAAAATAAAATTTTCTGAACGAATGAGCAGATACATTCACGACGTGATGCGCCATTCGAAACCATTTAATTTTGCCTAATGAAACTTTGTTCTATCTTCTATCGTTCTAAAGTTATAGCTTGGCCCAGTTGCGTGGAGCACCCTGTACGGAGATTCGTAATAACATGATCTGTCAACATGCAACAGCTCATTAAAATCTGAGACGACCACTTCAGGAGCTGCCCTAGTAAACGGTGATCGGTGCAACAGCTCGACATGATCAGCTGTCGTGTTTCGATGCACACATTCCACAGATCACGTGCCACTTTCGCGTCGATTGTTCCACTGTGCAACAATCTGGCCATTGTATGCTAATCGGCACATGAAGTCGAAGCAGGGTGTTTCAAGTGCAGCCGTTGTCGCCTCTGGTCCCCGTGGTTGCCCTATTGGAAACCGTGTCGCGACACCAATCTAAACCGTGTAATCTACAGCCGATCCGTGCTCGCGGGAAAGCTTATCGTGGAAAAGCCGCGAAACGATCTCCCCTCGCACACTTATCTCACGTTCACGCGATGAAAATTCTATGGCGAAAGTCGCGGCGCCTGGACAATCATTTCTTCGGATAACAGTTTTATCGGTGATTCCTTGCAGACGTGGACGAGTGCGCCGATGGGACGGCCGGCTGCGTGGAAATTTGTCTCAACGATCCTGGATCCTTTCGCTGCCAGTGTCCCCCTGGTTATCAGCTGGCCGCTGATAGCAAATCCTGTGATGGTGAGTCGGAAAATTGTTGCGTGCAACAGAAATTATCTGCGTACCTACATGAGGCCTGTTAACCTGTTAACTGGCTGATTTTTTGACTAGGAGCAACTATTGTTCTTAGGCCAAATTAACAAAAATAAGATAGGTTGTCTTGACTAGAATCGTCTTTTTCGATCAACAGGCCCATATATGTCAAGAAACATGTTTAAGCTGGGCTGGATTAACCATTAACACTTTGAATACAGCGTCACCCATGTGAGTGTCACATAGATTCAATCATTCTTTGTTTGACCATGTAAGATATTAAAAATATACCTAATCAGCTCTAATAGGAGCAGTAAAAAAATGACGAAAGTTACTGATATTATTGAATAAAAAAGGTAGAATTCATGGTTACATTCATTTTGTATAAAAATTGAGGAAGTTTGCCATTTTCAGCTAACAGAGCGTGGCACTCCATGTGTTAACTAAACTAAGCACGTGCTTAGGGCATCAAGGGAAGGGGGGCACCATTGAATGCCAAAGATAAATTTCGCATTACCACCTTTTACACAATTGTTGAGAAACTTGGAACTGAGATGGGAAGAAGTTGTCAAAAGTTGATTGATGCTTACCCACAGGACTTGAGTACTAATTTCTCAGCTGAGTTTCAGCAGTTTCACTTATTTGTGCGTCATAAGTTAAGTGTAACAGAAAATGTAAACACAAGATTCAGTCATGCTGAACTTTATAAAACAATTGTAGAAGACAATATTGAGTGTGTCTTTCCAAATGTAGACATTTGCTTTCGTATATTTGCAACATTAATGGTCACAAATTGCACAGCTGAGCGTTCATTTTCTCAGTTGAAGTGTATTAAAAATTCCAACAGAACAACTATGCAACAAGGCAGACTGGATGCCTTATTTCTACTGATTGTAAGTATAGAAACAGATGTGCTACGTAAGATTAGTTTCGAGGATCTGATCAAAGACTTTGCAATTAGGAAAAGTAGGAGAAAACTTTTCAAATATAAATAAAGTAGAATTATACAGAAATAAATATTATTTTCCATTTTACTGTAAGTTTTGTTTAATTTCGAAAAATAAAATTTTATTTTAAGGTTTATTATTGCTTATATTTTGAATTAGATATACACATGTTGGGACACCAAAATCTTTTAACTGCTTAGGGCCTCCAAAGACCTTAATCCTGTCCTGACGTGAAGAACGATTAACCGGTGTCAGATACTGTGTATTTTGTAAGGAAATGTATTCATTGTGGAGCAGATTGGCAGAAAGTGCATTTCAACACTAGCTTATTTGCACTTACAATTAGTAAAGTTACTGGATGACAAAAACGACTGTAACTCGGAGACAAGATCAGATAGGACAGACGTTTATATGAATTTTTTTTATTATTTATGTTTGCTGAATCCACCACTGAAGGTATAACCACATATTATAGTACACCCTATATAATAAAGTCGAAAAGTAAATCGTGCATCAAGTTGAAATATTGTCTGTAAGTACCTTGCAAGCATTTTGCTTATGACGAAGTAATTTTCATAGGACGAGTGAATTCGTCTTGCCCGGTTAACAGGTTAATAGGCCTTTCGCCAGCAGCGAAATTGATCAGAAATTGATAAACTTTGCATTTCACCGTCGATGACTCGTTCCTTTCTATTCTGATTGAAATACCTTAGTAGCTATTCAAATGAGTAATATCAGTGATTCTGGTAATCAAGTTAACGAGAAACGGCGTGAATCTCTATTTCAAAGTCGTAGCAGCCCATCAGTGCCGGAATGAATCGGTCGACGACGTGTTAGCAAACAGAAAGTGAATGAAACGAGCGAGATCACATGGTCTAAATATACAGGTTGAGGCATTTAAGATAGGCCATTTGAATGAATCTTCTATTTTCAAAGGTGTAAGAAAATGTTCTAAGCAAGAGTTTGCTTTCGAGGTGGAGACCGAGTGGCATCATTTCAGTTATTCCAGGTTGGAGCGTCAAACACATTTGAAGGTCATCGACTTTTTTTTTACAATGGACTGATATGTTTTTTTTATTTATGTACGAGTATAATGAGTTATGGTTCATGGTTATTCAAGATCATCGATAGTCAGCAAGGAAAAATTAATTTTTTATTTCATAACATTATAGGTACATTCAGTTGACCTTGGACTCAGACATTCGAGATGGAGTCATAGAAAGTTTTATCTGTAAAATTGGCTGGAGTTGTTTGATGATGAGAATATGAAGGAAGGTATTACGAATTGTAAGGCAACTGTTTTAATAATTGTATCGCAGTTCAGGAACACCATTTCATACATATAATTTAATCCAAATACAGTAATTTTACCCGTAAAAATTTCTGTTATTTAATCTCAAATATCGGAGTTCAAGGTCATTTGAGGATTATGATATAGGTTGTTGAATTCGTCTTGATGCTTATTATACTGCTATTAAATAAAAAAAAATATTTCTTCATTCAAAAAATATCGATGACCTTTACTTGACCCACACGGTGACATTGAGAAAGAATTTTTATACACCGTCGCATTTATCAGTTTGAACAGTATAATTTTTCTCTTTGCCATTTTTGTACCTCCAAATCTAACGAAGATATTCAGGTGTTCTGTTTCTGGTGACGCACCTGTAAGTTTCATACGTATACAATGTGGTGCATAAGCTTCCAGACAGTAAATTTAGCAGCCTCACTCTGAAAACGGGCAATTGAAACGAATTTTAACCGACATCGGATTAAAAAATGAGAAAAGCACAAGAATGAATTTATTACCATGCACGGGAAAACCCCTTTTGTACAGAAATTTTAACAATACCATCTTATGAAAGAACACACTTTCTTTTACACTATACAGGTCATAGTATTAGTATCCGATATACGTATAGAAGTTCTGAATTTATTTAACTATAATGAGAAGAAGTCAATTTGGTTATTAAATTTGTTGGCTACGTTGCAGATTCTAGTTATGGTATCAGTGTAGCCGTATCTGGGTATGTAGGAGGGTGGATAGAATAGGCTGCGATGTTTGGTTGTATGGGGGAGTACGTGGAATTTTATTAGCTCTAAGAGGATAGGCCAATTTATTGAACTACTAATAATTTTAAACAGAAAAGTAACCTTAGCAAATTAAATTGTAATGTATAATCCTTCCCCTTATTTTTAATGATTTCATTTAATCTCTACTTATTATAAATTCTGTAAAAAATAATTATAAAGGGAAGTGTCTAGAAACTTTTCCACGCCGCTGTACAGTATCTTTATTGTTCTAAATACAACACAGAAAAATAACAGCACAATTAGTAGGCTACCTCTAAGAAACAAAGAACAACAAATAAGTCATAATAAATAATAGAGAACATTCAGGTTAATAATAATAATACAGAACTATAAATAGAGAACATTGAATCAAATCAGAGTAAGTAGAAGATAATAAATACAATAGGTAAAGAGATACGGTAACACGACTGACAAGTGAAATGAAACAACATAATATTTCTGCGATTATAAGGTCCGCTGGAAAATAATTGCGAGTAGTTAGACGTTCGAAAATGGCAAGGATGCCGGGAAGACAAAGGGGAGAGCGGATTGAAGTGCTCGCGAGCTTTGTTCGTTCCGGTTCGAGAGAAATTCATAAAGTCGCTTCTCGTTGTTCTCGTTCAGACGTTAACGAGTGCCTTCTGAATAATGGCCACGGACCTTGCCAAGGCGGTTGCGTGAACCTCGAAGGCAGCTACCAGTGTACCTGCGCGGATATACCGGGTCACAAATTAGCTCCTGATAATCACACCTGCGAGGATATCGACGAGTGCGCCTCCAGCAACGGTGGATGTTCACACGTCTGCTTGAATACACCTGGAAGCGCCTTTTGCCTCTGCCCCGACGGCTTTTACCTGACTGAAGACTGGAAAACGTGCCAAGGTACCGTCCGACTGCACTACAATTCATTTTCTCGACAAACGAACACCTGCACACGCTATTCTTCAGCTTGAAATGAAAAGCAAAATATTCGTCGACCGCTTACGTGTAGGCGGCAGCCACTTATCACATGACACATCGTTTACGTGTGCAAATTTTCATAAAAGTTCAACGTTCTACCAAAGGGAAGATCATGGTAGGAATTTGTCAATTCTGCACCGCGCTGCCAACGAAAATTTTTTGCAGGATATGTTTCTACATGTTTAAAGGAGTCCACATTATTTATCTAGAAACTGACGGGAAAGTTATAAAAAATATGTGTAACCTTCAGAATGTCGCCGTCAGTAAAACTCATCTGATTAACCCTCGAAGGACGGACCGCCAGAAGCCGACGGCTGGGTCAGGCGTGATCCACGCTAAGACTAAAAATGTCAATTTGTGTTAAATAAATAGTATTAATACATGGGGCATGAAAATAAGGATAACAAGTAGACTGCGTATGTTTATGCAAATGTACATTTTTAGACTTCTATACTTCCTATGTTAATGCAGTGAAAGAAATGACACTTCAAAAAGACTGCATGTGCTCTTTGAAATGTTAAAAATACGTAATTTTTATTGTGCTAATTTAATAAATGTCTATCATATACCAATTTGAATATATTAAATTGCATAAACATACGCAGTCTAATAATAATTATGCAAAGTAAATTTATGATAAACAAATTTATTAATCAGTTATAAATAAATAGTATTAATAGTATTTATTATTGTTCCTCACACTTAGTGCATAAAATTGTAAAATTTCATACGGAATGCTTATTGCAAACATGTTTTTTACAATTATTGCATACGATACTGTAGTTGTTGTCGTTGCCAATACAAACGTACCATGTTCGATAGTAAGAAATATTAACAGTGGGAGGATTATCGCTCTGAATTGCCGGGTCTCCGGTGACCCGACCATCGGTATACGAGGGTTAATGTATTTCGTTGTTATCTTCTTTGGATGATGATCCATCAGTGAAATACTCATTGAGCAAATCGTCAGATAAGTTTGTCCGAGATTTCTGTCGAGCATATCTGACAAATCATAAAATTGTTGTTACTGGGAACAACAACCGACAACTCGTTCACCAACTTTACATCTGCACGTACACACATGTATGTATGTGTGTCTAATAATTGCCTCTGGTCCACTTTTATTTTTATCCAGCAACAGATACACAAAATATTTTTTACAATATTTAAAACTAAATATTAACCCCTTAACATACAAATAAAATAGGACTCGATATGTGCTAAAAATACCATTTAATATAGCTCAACTTAAAGTTATGTAAGCTGTACAAGAAACAGAATATTTACGTTGCTAAATATCATAAAACAATGTTAATAGACAATATTAATGAACAATAATTAAGTAACAAATTAATAAATAACTTAATAGTACTGTAAAGTATGGAACTTTTCAAAACAATCAGCGAATAATTCTTGGCGTCTCGGAGACGTCAATGTCTAAAATGTCATACGAAACAAATAACGTCTCCCTTACGTCTTTGTATGTCAAAGGGTTAATAAAAATAATAATTGTAAATATTAATATTTTCTTATTTAACTCTCAGCAATATTCGAAGAAAATGTCACTGATACTTTTAGAAACATAAAATATTACTCGTATTTCAAATGAAATACCGCACTCGCTGAATACAATAATTGATTCTTCGTGTCGAATCTAGGCGAAGTTGTTAAAAAAAGATCATTCTTTGTTTATCACTACACTGATTCAAACGTATTATATTAATCCCTTACCGCATGATTTTTTTATGAAAAAATTTATTAAGTGAAAAAAGGTACATTTTTTATGGGAAAAATATTGAAAACATTTTTTGTCAATAATAAATCGGTTATTTATTACAAAAACCGGTCTGTGCACAAAATTATATTAGCAATTTATACTAAAACTAATGAATGGAAATTCAAACAAACCTTTTTTATGTAATTTTCAGACATTGTAAATTACTCTAATAATTTTTATTTGGCTTTTTAATCCGCAAGAATTTAACTTTTCCGAACAGAAATGGCAGATTATTATTGAAAATGATAGATATAGTTATACACCATAGTGTATTAAGTATGGTAGAACAGGCAATAGGGTTATGATGCATGTTTTACATAAAAAATTAATGATAATTTGATTTGTACCATATATGGCACACAATGCGGTAAGGGGTTAAGTTATTTTATAGACAGATACATCAAACCAAAGAAAACGAACGAATCGAATGCCATTTTATAATAACAAATACTAGATTCTGGGGTAAATAAGAAACGTGAGACGTAACTCAAACCTTGAAGCTGATATACTTGGTCATCACGACATATTACACAATTAAATATTGACCATCTTTGGATATTCTAAAATTCAAACGTAGATCCCCTGTAAGAATATTACTTTTTCGTCAAACAATTAAATCAAATCTTGCCTTCTATTGTTAATACAACGTTGGTGAATGGGTTGTTGGTTGTTGCTCCCACGTAACGATTATTTCACTGGTGGATCATCATCCGAGAAAGATACCGTCGAAATACATTAATTAGGTGAGTTTTCCTGACAGCGAAATTCTGAAGGTTACGCGTATTTTTTATTATTTTATTAACTCCTTAAAACTTGTACAAGCACATCCTGTAAAAATATTTTGTTGGCTGCGGAGTCCAAAATTGGCCAATTTCGACCATTGTCCTGTGCAATAATGTGTTATTTTGTAGTATATTTTTTTTACAAATGAATTTTTTGGAAATCTGTTTACACAGGCGAATTTGTCCTTTAAAAATACATAAGTCATATATTTAAACTTTTTCTCTAAACCTAATACTTTCGGAACTATTCGACAAAATGTGGTTTGCAATCTTTAAGGGCTTTTTTCACTCCTTCAGAGTAGATTGCCGATAAGAAGAAACATGTGTCGAATATTTTTTCGAGTACTAGATTATACTAAAATTGCATAAAAGTTGGCACGTATCACTTGCGTACAGTTGTTAGCTTATCAGTGTCCTGCGTGTACTAAGAGGAAATTGGTACCGGATTAGGTTGAGTTAATGTAAAAGCATCCGCCCGTAAAAGCGGAAGCACCAAGGTTCGATTCACGCTCTAGTTCATCCGAATTTCTTCTTCTTTACTGTCCAGAAGTGGAATTCGCCCTCGTGTTATTTATTTTTTGAGTTCTGTGAATTTTTAATTTATGTTTGCCCGAGCCATAGGCGGCTGCTGTCTAATGTCCTGCGTTTAGGGAGAGGAAAGCAGCAGCGAGTTCGATGGCTTAATGAAAAAGCGCCCGAATAAGTTGATTTTATTGTTTGCTCCTGTCAGACGTGAACGAGTGCGAAAACGCGTCAAAAATTTGCACGAATAACACCGACTGCGAGAACACCATAGGCTCGTACAGATGTGTCAGCAGGCCTCAGAAGATGACGAAAGTCCTCCAGGACGAGGATTACGACGCTGAGGACGACGAGGATGACGAGTACGACGAGGAGACTGCTACGGAAATTCCAGAATTCGGGAAATGCGAAGAAGGCTTCAAGAAGAATAAAAACGACGAGTGCGTTGGTTCGTAGATTTTTAATAAGCCTCAGGGTGAACGATTTCAATTTTTCGGAAACGTGTCCGGGCCTGTTCCACACCGTTCATTTCAGATATCGACGAATGCGTGGAAGGGGACGAAGGTGAGGCTCACGGTTGCCAGCATGAGTGCATAAACGAGCCTGGGGGATATTATTGCCTCTGTCGGCCCGGGTACGAGCTCCAGGAGGACGGTGTCTCCTGTAACGACGTGAACGAGTGCGAGAAAACGCCTCCGCCATGCTCTCACGGCTGTAACAACCTCGAAGGCTCCTACGTGTGCTCGTGTCCCTCGGGATTCACCCTGCAACAGGATAACGTCACCTGCGTTCAAGCAAGAACATGCGACTCCTTGATAACACCTTGCTCGCACGAGTGTCAGAATACAAATAACGGGCCCGTTTGCGTTTGTCCTGCAGGATACAAGCTCCACGACGATGGAGTCAGCTGTTTGGATGTGAACGAATGTATCCTGAACTTGTGCTCCCATTCCTGCGTCAATTTACAGGGCAGCTTTGTGTGCGTCTGCCCCTTAGGCCTGGAAACCCTAGAGCATGATAAACTCAATTGCACAGACATAGACGAATGCGCTAGAAACCTTCATGATTGCGAGCAGGAGTGCAAGAATGTTCATGGGAACTACAGTTGCTCCTGTCGACCTGGATTCACGCTGAACGATGATGAAAAAACTTGTTCTGACGTTGATGAGTGTTTGAACAACCCACACTGCTCTCAAGTCTGCTCCAACACTCCTGGAAGCTACCATTGTTCCTGTCACAAAGGATACGAGCTTCTGGAAGATAATTCCACCTGCAAGGACGTGGACGAGTGTCTTAAGCATGATCACGGATGTTCTCATGAATGCATTAATGAGGAAGGAGGATACAAATGCGCCTGTCCTTCAGGTT
Organism: Macropis europaea; assembly: GCA_916610135.2. Taxonomy (NCBI): domain Eukaryota; kingdom Metazoa; phylum Arthropoda; class Insecta; order Hymenoptera; family Melittidae; genus Macropis; species Macropis europaea. The sequence goes on along the minus strand of OU744343.1, from coordinate 51,957,300 downwards.
TCATCTTGGCAAACGATTCTACGGTCTGTTGGGATGAGAACGAGTGCCTCGAAGGAACTCATCAATGCTCCCACGAGTGCGTGAACCTACAAGGATCCTACGAATGCAAGTGTCCTGCTGGGATGTCCATAGCTGAAGACAAAAGACTTTGTATCGTCATCGATGTCTGCACTCTCTCAAATTGCTCCCACATTTGCGAAAATGATCATGGCACGTACAGGTGCAGTTGTCCTAAGGGTTACGTCCTGGAGGACGATCAGAGGACCTGCAAGGACTTCGACGAGTGTCTCGAAGACGAGCACGACTGTTCTCATGATTGCCTTAATACGCTGGGAAGCTACAAATGCGCCTGTCCAGAGGGCCTGAAACTCTTGACAGATAGACTGACGTGTGACGATTCCCTGTGCCCTGAAGGACTTCGACAGGACGACCAGGGTCAGTGCCAGGACATTGACGAGTGTCTAGAAGAAGATCACGACTGTTCACATGTTTGCATCAACGAGTACGGGTCCTATCGTTGCTCCTGTCCTTCAGGTTGGACCTTGACAGACGAAGTCACCTGCACCATCACTGATCCTTGTTCTAATTCATCCTGTCCACATTTCTGCGTAGCTGTAGACAGCTCCCGGTACAGATGCGAGTGTCCCTCGGGATACAGGATCTCCAAGGACTCTTCAACGTGCGAAGACATCGACGAGTGTCAAGAAAACTCCAACAATTGCAGCTTCTCCTGCCAGAACACCGAAGGTTCGTACATCTGCGTCTGCTCGATAGGCTACGCGCTGGCGAACGATAATAAAACTTGCATCGACGTCGACGAGTGCGCCGAGCAGAGTCACGGTTGTCCTCAGGGATGCATAAACCTCGAAGGAAGCTACGATTGCACTTGTCCCACGGGACACGTTTTCTCGAATGAGGAACGCGCTTGCAAGGACATCGACGAGTGCCAAAGCAAACACAACTGCTCTCACGACTGCGTGAACCTCGTAGGTGGCTACAACTGCAGATGTCCTCAGGGTTGGAAGCTCGCCGAGGATTTAAAGAACTGTCGAGTCTCTGATCTCAATTGTTCTCACACGATCGAGCAGAATGAGGACGAAATTCGTTGCGGGTGTCCCGAAGGATTTGAGTTGGGAGACGACGACAAAACGTGCGTGGACGTCGATGAATGCATCGAGGCTCTTTACCCCTGTACTCACGCTTGTGTGAATACGAATGGTTCTTATTATTGCGAGTGTCCCTCAGGCTTTCGATTGGTAGATGATAAGAGGTCCTGTCAAGACATCGATGAATGTATCGATACTGATAGCTCTGGGTGTTCACAAGATTGTGTGAACACGCAGGGAAGCTTCCATTGCACCTGTCCAGGAGGCTACGAGTTGATGGACGACGAAAGGACTTGTCAGGACATCGACGAGTGTTCCAAGGACCTCCATGAGTGTTCCGATCTATGCGAAAATTTTGAAGGAGGCTATGAATGTTCTTGTCCAGAGAATCTGATCCTTGCAGAGGATAACAAAACCTGCATCGATGCAGACCACTGCAGTGGGTTGCACAACTGCAGCCACACGTGCGTGAGCGGCCTGGAGGGTTATAAGTGCGAGTGTCCTGATGGTTTCAAATTAGGACTCGACAATCGTACGTGCGAGGAAATTGATTTCTGCACCGGCCACGATTGCTCCCACGAGTGTGTCAACGAGTCGACTAGCTTTCGATGCGGCTGTCCAACAGGATATGTTTTGTCGAAAGACAACAGGACCTGCCAGGATCGGAACGAGTGCGAAGTGGCGAACGAGGTAAACAAGGCTTGCTCTCATTCTTGTGTCAACACGAATGGAAGCTTCGTGTGCGAGTGTCCAAATGGCTATCGACTCGGGGAGGATCGAAGGACCTGCGAGGACATCAACGAGTGCATCCAGGACAACGGCGGTTGCTCTCATCTTTGTGCCAACACGGAAGGAGGCGTCGAATGCGCCTGTCCTGAAAACTATAAATTATTAGAGGATGACGGCAAAACGTGCGTAGAGATCGACGAATGTCTGATAGATAACGGCGGCTGCTCCCACCTGTGTCATTACGAAAATGGCACCGTGTCCTGCTTCTGCCCGCTAGGAATGATCCTTCAGGAAGATAACACTTGCGTGGAGGAAAATAAGTGTTACGTGGAGAACGGCGGCTGCTCTCATTTCTGCAGCTACGACGATGAAACAGTTTCTTGCTCCTGTCCCCCTGAAATGATCCTTTCCGAAAATGGAACCATCTGCCTGGAAAGAGACAACTGTCTCCTGAACAATGGCGGCTGCTCTCATTTCTGCAGCTACGGCGATGGAACAGTTTCTTGCTCCTGTCCCCCTGAAATGTTCCTTTCCGAAAATGGAACCGTCTGCCTGGAAAGAGACAACTGTCTCGTGAACAATGGCGGTTGCTCCCATGATTGTCATTATAAAGAGGGCGTGACCTCCTGCTCGTGTCCCACTAGAATGGTCCTCTCGGATGATGAACTTCTCTGTGTGTACGAGAACAGGTGTCTGGTCGATAACGGACGCTGTTCCGACATCTGCGCCTTCAAGAACGGTTCCATCAGCTGCGAGTGTCCGTCAGGATTCAGGTTATCCGCCCAGGACAACGCCACGTGTCTCGATATCGACGAGTGTCTAGAACTAACCGACAATTGCACGCACAAGTGCCTAAACACAGAGGGAGGCTTCGACTGCAGCTGCAACGAAGGCTTCAAGCTGAACCTTGAAGAACCCTCTTTCTGCGACGACGTGGACGAATGCGAAGAGAACAATGGAGGATGTTCCCACACTTGTTCAAATCTCGTAGGATCGTTTCGTTGCTCCTGTGCTTCAGGGTATGTTCTTGAAAACGACAGAACTTGCAGGCTGATAGACGGCTGCAAGGAGAACAATGGAAATTGTTCACATCACTGTCACCATGAAGAGGGCACCGAGAAAACCCACTGCTCCTGTCCTCTGGGCTACAGACTGAAGCAAGATGAAAAGACTTGCGAGGATATCAACGAATGCGACGAGTTTCAAGATAACGAGGACGAAGGTTGCTCTCACGGCTGCGTGAACACAGAAGGAGGACACTACTGCGATTGTCCTCGAGGTTACATCCTGTCACCGGAGGACAAAAGGAACTGTATAGACGTGAACGAGTGTCTCAACAGTCAGCACAATTGCAGCCATGATTGCCTGAACCTCCTAGGAAGCTACGTGTGCACCTGTTATGAGGGACACTATCTTCATTCGGACAAATCGACGTGCCTGGACATCGACGAATGTCTAGAGAGAAACGGAGACTGCTCTGATCGCTGCACGAATACCATAGGGGGTCACTTCTGTTCCTGTCCAGCGGGATACGAACTGTCCGAAGACGAGAGGACCTGCACCGACGTGGACGAGTGCTCATCGGGGGTTCACGAGTGCGTTCACGAGTGCGTCAATACTCTCGGCTCGTGGAGATGCACGTGTCCCGAGGGTCACGTGCTGGCGAACGACTCCAGGAGCTGCATTGACGTCGACGAGTGCCAGCTGAACAACGGAGGCTGCTCCCACGCTTGCTTCAACATCCTCGGGGGCGTCAGCTGCGGTTGTCCCGTGGGATTGCGTTTAGACGAGCCTGGAAAGACGTGCCTAGACGTCGACGAGTGTCTGAAAGAGAATGCCGGCTGCTCGGATACTTGTGTTAATTTAGTCGGCAGCTTCGTCTGTCGGTGCGCCAGCGGTTTACACCTGGACGCTGACAAGAAAACCTGCCTGGACGTTGATGAATGCGAAAAGGAGAATGGCGGTTGCTCTGACATCTGCGTGAACCTTCAGGGTTCGTATCGCTGCGAATGTCCAACAGGTTTCCGGTTGGAGGACCCGAAGACCTGTACGGACGTGGACGAGTGCGAGGATAACGGAGGTTGTTCTCACGCGTGTATCAACGAGCTGGGCTCTTACCGGTGCGATTGTCCGGAGGGTTATCAGCTGAGGAACAAATCTTGCCTACCAGTAGATCTCTGTGCGATCAACAATGGGGGTTGCCAGCAGATTTGCACCGCAGACAATGGAATAGCCGTCTGCACGTGCAAAGAAGGATTTTCGAACGATGAAGCGGATCTTTCAGTTTGTAAGGATGTAGACGAGTGTGCGGGGCAACACGGCTGCGATCAGATCTGCGTCAACACAGTTGGGTCGTTCCTGTGTGAATGCAAGCTGGGATTTCAGATGAACGGTTCCACTTGCATCGGTGAGAAATATTTGATGAGTATTTTGAATGTATTAATCTTTGAATGTTGCATATGGATCACTGGAACAGCTTCCGTTTCAGACGTCGACGAGTGCTCGAACGGGCCGTGCAAGGAAAACAGGTGCGTCAATATTTACGGGAGCTACCGATGCGAGTGCGACGAGGGGTATCGATTGGACGGCGACAATTGTGTAGGTTCGTGCAAAATATTTTCTCGAACGATAATATTCGCTGCTAGCCCATTAAGATTGCCGCTTGCACACAGACATAGACGAGTGTGCGGAGACCGTGGCCTGCAAGGAGAGATGCATCAACACGCCAGGCTCTTATCGATGCACTTGTTCGCCGGGATTTAGACCACAGGGAAACGATTGCACAGGCAAGTACAGTATCGAACAGAAATAAGTAAAAGTGTTGTAACGTACAGGTTGTCCCAAGATAAGTACCGTTTCAGATAGCTGCAAAACTAATGATTAGACTGCGGATGCACATGCAATTTAACGTACCTAGGTATCTGAAAAACGCAAATTTAAAAAAGTGGAAAAAGTACACTTTTTACACATTTACAGAACAACATACAATTTTGACAAAGTTTAATTTCTGTAACTGCATTTACATCAAACATATTGATCCCTAAACATGTATATTTGCATAAACATCCGCACTCTAGTAATGATATAGTCAAATAATCATAGACAGTACAGTTTTTCTCTTTTTGACATAGAATTAGATTCTTGAGAAATTATATATTGTTCAAATTGCTCTTTAAGGATTGTTTCAATTTTTTTTTTAGTAAGGTCGTGTATTTATATTAATTTGTAGTTTAATGATAAAAGGGCACATTTAATTACCTCATGTTAGGTAACCTTCAGGTGACTGAAAGTCAAATAATTGAACTTTGAATATTGCGAGTTATTCGAATGATGGTAGAAAACATGTTTCTTCTGTATTTGATACACAACCGAATGGTTAAAGAATTAAATTTTTTAGATTCCTTATTAAGTCTTATTTCAAGGTTAACTTGTCTTTTTTTAATGGAATGATGTATTTTTGGTTAATGTATAATTAGATAAAAAATATGGTGAATTCAATGACTCCTTGGTATGTGTCATCAAGGTAACTGGAGCTCGCGCTATTAATCTAAGAATATCATTACTCACTATGCAGAAATTTTCTTATCTTTGTTGTCTCGAGTACTTATAACAACATTTCTAGAAGTGTTAAGGAATTAACGTAATGTTTATGTAATAGCAAAGTGACTTGAGCCATTAGAAATTCATAAGGAAATCATGAAACATAAGTATAAATAATTAATGTAACATATTTAATATTCAATATCATTCATCATTGTCAGAAATGGGAGTTATGTAATCCACGGATATCTCAGGTTCTTCCAAAGGAGGATGTAAAAAATGGACATTTTTGGCATCGCCTGGAAATGAAAAATTCATGCAGGACCTTTAAGAGTGTCTCCCAAGGAACAAAAAATGTCCTTAATACTTTTCCGTAAAACGATGGGAAAGGCGTTAAAAATGAATCCAACATGTGAATATGATAGTGATCGAACTCACCTAAGCGTTATATTTCATCCTTTTTTTCGGATATTGAACCATTTTCAAAATACTTAATGAAAAAATCAGCTGATAAATCAACTGAAGTCTGGAATCAAACAAAACCAAAGTACCATAAAGTCATTGTTGCATGTAAACAGCAACCAGTATTCGGTTTAAAAATAGGAATGATATAAAATACGTACTTGTATACATACGTATATTTTACTTTGAAGTCCAAATTGCAACATTAGCAGATTCCATTGATTATCAGAAATATCAAATTGATGTGGAATCAAATAATAGCATTTCACTGAAAGCGAAATTACATTCTCGACATTCCAATAGTTTAAAATAGTTTGTATACGTATTGATAGATAAAAGTAAAATCGGATTGGAAGCCATTCTTGCACACACATGTGGATGCAAAGTCGGTGTTCGCGTTGTTGGTTGCTGTTCGCCTGTAGCAATGATATTATGGTATTTTGGTTTTGCTCGATTCCAATCTTCAATTGGTTTACTTGCTGATTTCCTCAGTAACTACGTTCAAGACGGTTCAATATCTGAAGAAGAAGATGAAATATAATGCTTAGGTGAGTTCGATCACTATCATATTCACATGTTTGGATTCATTTTTAACAACTTTCCCATCGTTCTTTGGGACAGTGATAAGGGTATTTTTTTGTCCCTTGGGAGACAGTCTTAAAGACCCTGCATGAATTTTTCATTTCCAGGCAATGCCAAAAATGGCTATTTTCTAACAACCCTCTTTGTCATATAACTGCTTTTCTAATTTTAACGCTATTAAATTCCCTGCATTACTCATAGATCTGACGCGTTTTATCAAATGAAAATCAAATTATTGCAAAATCAATTTACGCCACATTCAAAATGAACGCACTTGCAATTCCGGTTCATACTACTTAAACTTATAGTAACTCAACAGCAGGAACTCCCAGAGGTATTGACAATAAATTAATTTCTAAATTAGCCCTTAATTTCTGATACTCCGTTTTTGGGCACTAATACGAACACATGGGCAATGATATTATACGTACTTATAATATACGGGGTATAGCACGTAACTATCGCTACGATTTTCCAGGCACTTCCGATAATCGGACAAAAAAATGTTTCCAGCAAAAGTTAATCAGGTTTCAGCCGGCTACAAACTGCAACATAAGAAATTTCCAACATTTTTTTTTCGATGAAAAATCAAAGTCACCTTGCCCTTTTTAAATGGCACTACGTATTCTTGACTTCATACTGTTATGGCTGATGTCAAGATGAGTTCAACAACCTATTATACTATAACCTTCAAATGACCTTGAATTTAGAAATGTGGGGTCAATCAAGGGAAACGTCTAGAATACGTAATGCCATTTAAAAACCTCAATGACACCTTGACTTTTTATCGAGAAAAGGAATGTTTTAGAAATTATTTATATTGCAATTTGTAACCGACTCAAAAATGATTAACTTTTCTTGGAAACATTTATCTGTCAGATTATTGGAAATGCCTGAAAAATCGCAGCGGCAGTTACGGGGCTACACCCTGTACACTTTTTAAATTTTGTTTACAAGCTATAATAAAATGGTATTTGGCATACAGGGTGTTAAAAAAAAGGGGTTCGATACTTAACCGGTGTCCGGGTCTTTTTTGACTCGCCGCACGCGACAGATGACTCTTTGGAATCGGTTCTCATCGCTGCAATACTTTCAGTCACGCTGTAACTTTGTTTCAAAGCATGCACTGTCCTTGCTACGGCAAAGGAGACGCATCATTTCTAGTGTTACAGCGATAAGAACCGATTTCAGAGCAGTCATATATCGCGTGCGGTGGGTTAAAATAAAAGTATATCCGCCAGGCGAGGGTTAAAGGGCTCGTGGTACTCACCAAGAAGAGTAAAAAAATCTCTAATATAGGTCCTAAAAGCAATCCTTTCTTTGTAAAATCAACTTTTATTATTTATTAGCGTTCGATATCATAACCGAGTCTCTTCGCAATACATTGAATTTACACACTTCATAGATGCAATTGTAGTATAAATTTTCGTAATTGTAGATGTTCGATACGTCTTCCATCCATTACTACACAAACCACACATCTGGGGATGATAGATCGACGCACATTTTCAAATATCCCTTCCGTACCACGTATTGTACGACACGCATTTTCTATTCGATGTCCTAAGTCCAGCACATTATTTATTGGCGACGAGTAGAACAAAGTTTTTAAGTGTCCTCGCAAAACAAATCCAGAGGTTTCAAGCAGGTGATTGATGAGACCATTCTACTGGACCTCCTCCTCCTATCCACCTCTCTCCGAAGGTTTGATTTACGTGTTACCTCACGTTAATTGAGTAATGTGGTGCAGCCCCATCATGCTGAAACTACATGTATGTACAATCTCTCCTGATACGGCACGTCATCTACTTCAACTAAGTTATTCATTAAAAAGTTCCAATAACTTTCGAATGTTTCCATGCTTGACTGAATCCGCGATAACGCTATTTCGCTTCCATCGGCTATACAAACATTGTGTTGTGAATAGACTCCCTCATGGTCCCGAACGCTAATAAATAATAAAAGCTGATTTTACACCGAAAGGACTGCTTTTAGGACCTATACTGATTAGACATTTTTTACTCCTCTCGATGAGTACTATAAGTCGTTTAAGTATCAGACCCTTTTTTAGCGCCCTGTATATTGTGGCAGCCAGAGGTCCTGTCCCATAAGAACCGGTTAACACGTTTGCAGCTGGCGGTTCTGACGTGAGAGCCTTAGCTGGATACCGCGTACAATTTCCAAAAATTGATGGCTGAATTCCGTAAGATTTGGGCATTAAAATGAGAGTGAAAATAAAAATATTGCTTTATAATATCATGCTTATAATCACTTGTTGTTTAAAATCGAAGCAAATAATAACATGTACATAACTTGCTGTAAATATAAAATGACACCAGCAGTAATCAGCTATAGGCTTTAAAATAACGTAGAACTACGTTGGCGGCAACCAGGTACAGATTTTAAACTGACGCAGAACTACGTCAGCGGCGGCTAATGTGTTATGAGGTACTCTACTGTATGCACAGATGTGAAATATAGCCAGGAGCATATCATGACTTTCGCCGAAGCTCACGCGAACAAAGATAAGGGGCTCAATTTGGTTCATTCATTTTTATTGATCATTTCTCTGCGATCAGATATAAACGAGTGCGAGTGGAACAATGGCAGGTGCGAGCAGGATTGCGTCAACACGGTAGGCTCCTTCTTGTGTTCATGCCGCAGCGGCTTCGTCACGAACGAGAGGTGAGGAAATTAGTCGAAATCAGTCAGAATTAGTCCACAGTGAAATCTTCTTTGGTTGGTACCAACGGAAAATAAACGGAACGCTTGTCGGCAGATGTATGAAGACGTTCGCGTCTTCAGGGCTTCCCTTGGATGAATCCGAGCTTTTGTTTGCAGGAACAGGAGTCAGTGCCAGGACATAAACGAGTGCTTGAACCGTAACGGAGGTTGCCACGGTGAATGCGTCAACACAGCCGGAAGTTACTACTGTACCTGCAATGGCGACCTGGTGCTGGCTTCCGACGAGAGAACTTGCGTTTCAACGGAACTTAGGTGTCGCGCCATGGACCCTCCTCTTCACGCTGAAGTGCGTCATGATTTATTCCCTAAAGAACAGTCTGTTACCGCACTTCCACAAATTCTTCATGGATGAAGGATGTCTGGTTGTCCTTCATCATTGCGCGCCAGAGTTCTTTATTTTATTCTGAATTGAACCTTCTATCCCATCTGTAACGCAGTCGTGTCTGCTCGCGTAATTTTGCTCGCTTGAGCTACTCGTCAGCTTGTTGGTTTCTGATTATCGATTATTACGTTTTAACGCGTTTGTTGAATTCTCTGTAGGAGGAAATTGATATGCGATGGTACACCGATTATCAAATGTGTTATGATGTCTGACTAAAATTAATCGTTTCGATGAAAAATTACATAAGTTTGTTTTCACATTTGTGACAGATGTTCGATATGTCTTCCTTTCATTTCAATACAAAACTCACACCTATAAATCATAGATCGACGTACATTTTCAAATATTTCTTCGTATCTCGTATTGTACGACATGGATTTTGTATTTGTTGTCGTAAGTCTACCACGTTATTTATTCTTTTTAGACTCACGATATCGAACGCTCGTAAATATAAAAGTTCAATTCACATCGAGCGGATTACTATACTATAAGCCCCTAAAGTCTTCGACCTTTCTTTGTATCACCCTGTATGTGACGTGTACAGTCCATGATAGTTCAGATAGTGATTTTTGTAAACAAATGCAGTCAGTTATGTTAAGGACGTCAAACGAGCAAGACGTGTAAGGCAAAGGATTAATTTTTTATTAAAAAATTGTGATTTTTGTTGTGTTCTATAAATTTGACAAAAATTAGTATCATAATATATGTATGCTATCTCATAGCACTTTACTCCTACATCTCGGTTCTTGTCGTTCGGTTAAATTCGCTTCCTGGTTCTTTGAGTGTTAGTCTGTGTTTGAAGGACTATTGTATAGACTCAAAGGTAGCCCCTTTAAGGGCAATTAATTTTGTCAAATGCTTACCAGTTTGTGTCCAACCTTTTTCAAATTTTTATTCTGAGTTTCATAATGATGAGATTTTCAAGGAACAATGTCACATGTATTATATTTTAGAGTAAATAAGTAGACGTGATGTGACCTTGAAGCCCTAACTTACTGTGCCAGGACTATAGTTATTTAAAATCGAAACAACTACATTTGACAGTTATTATATTTGTCAACGACAGTATCGAATTATTTATATATTATTATGCATCATTATGAAGTTTGAAAAGTTTTGTAACTATGAGGAAGGTTAGAAGCCGATGAACTTTTTTTTCGTTATTAATATTATTATAATGGGGAGAATCAAGGTTAAGTTAATTTCCATAGACTGAGAATTTTCGGAAGTAGAAGATCATTTAGGTAGCTGTTAAATTTGATTTACAACTGTCATAACTAGGTAGGTCATTTTTTTTAAACTCATTCCGTGACACAGTGAATAATTCAGTACCTGGTCAGACACATTAAAATAGATTTTTATGAAGCACAAACTTAAACTCGCAGATGTTTCATTATTTCATGAAATACTTCCTGTGGCATACTATTATAGTGACATTAATTTTATTATAAACAAATGAGGTTTAGAAGTTATTTTATTTATTTAAATTTATTGCCTGGAGCGTGTACGACTCACGCGGCACGGAACGTGTTAAGAAGTACCTGGGGCCTATTCTAATACGCGCGATAACTACTTGGTCATTTCTTCAAAAACTAGTAATTACGCTATTGCTACAATATAACTGATTAATATCCAATAAGTGTGGTGGAGCAGAGATTTTCCATTTGTAGCGCAGTCGTGTAGACTCGAGCAATTTCGGTCGCTTAGATTATGAATTTGCTAGTGTGTTGGTTACTGATGCTCAATTATACTCGGTTTAACCTGATTCGTCACGTGGCACGTTTTAACACGTTCAATTACGTTCTCGAAGCAATTCTCGCTTCTTGAACTTCGATTAAATTTCTTCTGGCCCTTTGAGCGTCGATGAACTTCTGCTCTCTATTCCTTGAGTTGTAAATGTTTGTTAATATATAGTTAAATAACAAAAGGGCACACACATTCGATGACTTTGAGGGTCGATGAACTTTTGGCCCTGGTTCCTTGAGTTGTATTTTTTTGTTAATGTACAGTTAAACAATAAAAGGTCATATTCGATGACCTCCTGTTAGTAACCTTCAGGTGACTGGAGGTCAACCAATTAAACTTTGAATATTGCGATTACAGCATGAAGAAACGCCCTGTTTCATATAGTTTCCACGCTGTTGAGTTTTTCGAACGATGATAGAAAAGTAAATTCAGTTTTGATTTATCGAGTGTCGACGAACTTCTATTCTTGATCCTTTAAGTTTCGGTGAACTGTATACGCCTCTTGCTGGGGGACATGTCGTGGCATCAAGGGTATGGTCAAAGGGCGTGGAATGTCCTGTTTCAGCTAATAGTGCTGCGGAAAATTACGGTACCTTTGATTAGTCCAAATTCCTCCTGCATTATCCTGTCTGAGTGAAAGTGGTGCTGTTGTTTTATGGATAGTTTCCTTATGCTGACAATGGGATAAAACCTTCCCTAAGCTACTTGTGTCCTTTCGAGAACTCGTGGGCTTATTGCCAAAGAAGTAATCAATTTAACACGTTGAACGTCACAGTGAAGACAGCCATACCTAATCAGGCACGATATAATTTACTATTTTTTTATGTAAATCGTAAAGAAAAAACAGATTTGTGTACTCAGTGGTATTGTTCCGTTCTTAAATTATTGTGTTAGTATGAAGTTTGCTCAGAATTATGCGACAGTCAATAATCATTTAATTAAATTAAATTTGAGGTGTCGGTCGCCGGTGATCGCCACAGCGTTCAATGTGTTAAGTCCTGTTCAGAGCCACCGAACGGAAATTGTCAGTTGTAATTCTTGCAAAGTCTATTGCAAACCTTTGAGACTTTCCAGGACTTTGGTACGTAACACACAAGTGTTGCGTCGCAACGTAATTCAGTGTCCTTTCGTTTGGTGACACCCTATGTAGAATTGAGGTCCTATGATAATATTTGCAGGCCCATTCTGTCGGGCGATACTAAGAAACAAAGTCTAATTGACGTAGAAAATCGAGTATACGCAAGCAAACTTGATCAAAGACATTAGAATATACATATTCGATGCTTATGTTTGATGCTTCTGTTATATACAGGGTGAGTCACTATAAAAACAAACTACTTGACGAATTCCTGGAGCTACTTGTACGAGAGTCAATCAATAAATAAAGAGGCAAACAACCGTAGTTAAAAAATGTCTAAATAAGAAGTACGATACTTTCAAAATCATAAGTTAGTGTTCCTGTCACCAACTTAAAACAGCTGGTTAACAACTATTAAAAGAAATTATAAAGAAGCATCAAAGTACTTAAAAATAATCAGGCTTCTTTTTGTTTGGTCTACTCAAAACAAATGTTCAAAACTGGCTTAGACTCGAAGACATACAATTGTTTGCTGCTGACAAAAAAAAAACTGGTAATTATATCGATCAGGGCACACTACACCGATTTCAATGATTTTGAAATATGTTGTCAGGGTCATGATTCTAAGTAATTTCACTTATACATATAACCGCCGCTCGGCTTTAGTTTTCGATCATACATGAGAAACCTAGTCTAAACCTAACTCACACGAAAGTAAAAAGTATCTAAAATATTTTTATGAATATCTCGAAAACTAAAGCCGAGCAGTGGCTATGAATATGTACAAGTGAAATTGCTCAGAATGTTGACCTTGACCACATATTTGAAAATCATTGAAATCGATGAGGCGTACCCTCTGATCGATATAATTATAAAAAAACTAGTAGAGCGATGGGACAAGTATATAATTATAGCAGGGGATTACATCGAAAAGTAGGTTGTTAGATTCATTGAACAAATTACATTACAACAACAGCCGTTTGTCTCTTTACTTAATGAATGACCCTCGTACGCAGAGTCTACATTGTAGACGCAGTACTCTCTCTAAACAAATACAAAAAATAATGTAATTTGTATTTGTTCACACCAATTCACAGGTACACAGAAGAATTCCTGAAGTCATGCATGACTATGAATAATTAGAATCAAAGTCATCTCAAGTCGTTGGATTTATTTATACAAAAATATAATATGAAGCCTTCAAAAATATGAAATTTGCGAGCAATTAGTTTCATTTACTCGATGTATCACATTAAACAGAACATATTAATATTGCCTGCGATATTTCTTCGCAACATCGAGGCTGAAGCATTCGTCGAAATTACAGTGACTCACCCTGTACAAAGCGGAACGAAATGCCTAAAAATTTTTATGGTCGCGAGTATATTGCATTTTCAATACAATTTTTATCGCAGATCAGATGCCCAGGTCATTCTTCCGGAGCGACGGATTATCCGGTTGGAGCCAGATGTCATATACGATGTCGGAGAGGTTTCAGGATAGAAGGACCTCACACGAGGTATTGCATGGCTGGCGACCGATGGAACGGGAAAGAACCGACTTGCATTCAAGAATCGATCGTGACCGACTCTCGTTACCATTCCGGTGAGCTTCCGACAGACGATAATCTCTTACAGCTGCGTATCACGACGGGTCACTTAAGGGGATAGACCACCTTGTAGGTCTACAAAAATGGATAAATTTGAAATTTTGTTTGTCTAGGTAATTATTGAGTAAAATATTGGGGTTTTTGTAAGGGCTGTTAGACAGCATTTGAATTTTATTTTCGTACATATTTATTATTTAAAATTACAAAATGGCAGAGTTATACAACATTGTGTACCGTCATGTCTGGCAGGACCATGTCAGTTAGCAACCAACATCGAAAGAGACTGAAATATAAGGAATATAAAATTCTTGGGCCAACTTAAACACAAATAGAATCTGTTCGATGTAGCGTGCGATTTTTTAATAATTTTAAAAAACAAGGAAATGACGACTTTTCAAAGAAACAATTTGTTTTTTCGCCGAAAATCATCAACTTTGAACATTTATAAAAATTCAACAAATTAGGATATCTGAAAAATCATTCGCTGCACTGTAGATAATTATATTAGGAATAATGTTTCAAAATTTGAAGTTAATCGGATGAATAGTTTCGGAGATCTGCTAGGTGCCATGTCAGAAATCATGGTTTCGAGAAAAGCGTATTTAAAGTTTAACGCGTTCATTTAACCTGATCTGACATGTAGACTTTTCAACGCTATAACTTCGCCAATTATTTAAATTTCAAAAATTCTTGTACCATAACTTTCTACGCATATGAAGCTTTAAAAAAGGTTGTCGACCTTTTCAAACTGACAAGGTGGTCGACCCCTTTATGTTATTGGGTCACTTAAAAAGTCTGCGTATTTTTCTACGAGATCTCCTTACGTCGATTTGTTTTTGTTATATGGAAATCGATTGGAAAATTTTTAAATATAGAGGCAATTTGTACATGTAGAGACATGAGAAAAAATTGGGTGTCCACACAAGCGTTAAATGACGAAATACACTTGCACCTGACGAATTTAATTTCTGGCCAATTTCTTCGCACGTTTGATGTGGGCCAGCTTCATCCACAGCCTTCAAACTTTCATCATCAATGGTTGATGGACGCCCGGAGCGCTCCTCGTCTTCAAGATTCAAATTTCTATCAAGGAATTTTAAAAACCGATATTGACAGTTTCTCAGTTTCACTATACCGGGCCCGTGCAGTTAATTAATATTGTCAGTGGCTCGAGTTGCATTTTCGGCTTTTGTTGTACTCAGAAAGCGTGCAACGCCTTACGTGTATTTTGTCTACGTTCACCGTTTCGGACTAAGAATGTTGACTTTCTCTCTGAATGCAATTAAAAGACTATCTATATTGTATCTATGGACAAAGGAAGAGAAGTTTACTCAAAGGGGCATAAACTAACGTAAACACACTTGGAATGCGTCACAAAGGACTGCTAAGCAATACACAAAGACTTTTGAAATGGCCTGATACATTTATTTCTATTTGTCGAAATTACTGTTGCGATTAAAAGTCTGATCAACATCCTACCATATTTCAGGTTACATTTTTTTAAAGCTCTGTCGAAATTTCAGAAATATATATTTACGCCATTCGATGGAGAATCTTACAAGTTGTAAGATAGATATGTTATAATAATATTTAATATTATAATATTTAAAGTAATGATGGCCTCAGGAGCTCCAAACTTCCCCCACTCTAGGTCCACTCCCCCCGTTTCAGTTCTTTTCTCGACCCCCCTCGGTCCATCGTAGTCATAGATCACAGCTTATATGAGGGGAGTGGACTTAGAGTGGGGGAAGGTTGGAGCTCCTGAGGCCATCACCGATTTAAGGGTTTTAAAATGCGTACAGTGACCTTGGAGTAGGCGTTCGAAGCGGTTTTGCATGCTCTATATCTCCATTCTATGTCCCTTGGTTGTTGGGATGTACATTACCGCCCATAAGTATCCGGACATCTAAGAAAAACAGATGAATAGCGTATCAACGTTATAATAATACTACTATTTTTTAGTAAAATTGATGTTAGTTGAATATTATTTGTTAATAAATATTGCTTGTGTTGTTCAATAATTGCATAATATTTCTAAAATAACATAATAAATCAATAAAAGACTATATTATTAACATTTTTCAGTGAGATCGCAAACATGTACATAAGTGTCGGGATACTTTTGGACAGTAGTGTATGTATATACAGTTGCAATCAAAAGATTGCGAACGTTAACCTGATTACCATTTAATTGCAGTTATAAAGCTCTGTTACAGTTTCAGGCAGAAGTAATTACCTCATTCAATGGACAATTTTAGAAGCTACGAGCTAGCTTCAAGATAAATTTTTTAAAGCGTTTTGAAATGCATACAATGACCTTGGAGCAGGTACTCGAAGCGCTGAATCATGCTCTAAATTACCAAATTATGTTGTATGTTGCACTTTGTATTTAATTTGAATTTTTTTGTAGAGATACCTTTTCGCGTAGGTTGTTCCATATTTCTTTTTGGTTGTTGGGATGTATAAAGAGCGAGGTATTTAAAGCAAGCCAGTCAAACAACTTTTCTAATTTTTGTGATTGAAAAGAATGTTTCAGATGAAAGTTGTTTGGTTTCAAGGAAGAAATTGAACCAATATATCAATAAATTACAAACTGCTTATCACTTATATGGGCAACACTTCGATTCAGTTATTATTTATTTGATCTTGAGCAGTATTAAAGAAGGTATCTAGTGAAATCTAATGGAACCAGTAAAAGAATTGTGAGAGTTATTAATATTGTTGATTGAAAAATGTATAATTTGAGGTTATACTCATTTTGTGTGACAGTGTAGAAAGTTTGTCAATACAGTGTGGCAGTCAAAATATTAAATGTTGTAAAATATTAAACTGTAAAGTAAAATGTCATTTGGAACTATGGAAAATTCTTTGTCTATTGTGTGACCTTGAAGTGACCCTGACTGGTGAAATTTTCTACATATGTATTGTCCAATGTTATCAGGGTTACAATAATTTTTCAAAATAATTTTTATCGACTTCTAGTTTAGGAAAGAAAAGTAGTATTCTACTTAAATAACCAAGGTGACCTTGAAATCTGAGAAGCGACTCCACCTAAAAAGATTTCAAATGCCATAAAACTGTTTTCCGATATCTTGGTTCATGTAATAGATATTGACTTGTAGCCGTTTAGGTGACTCACTGTATATACACATATACAGAGTGAGTTATTTAAGACAGATCATCAAGATAACTTTTTTAACTTTCGTAATAGAAAAAAATATTTCAGATGAAAGTTGGTCCGTTTCGAGGGTGAAATTATTCAGTTTAATTATTTTCGTTATATGTTTGAAGGTTAATGTCACTTCAAGGCGTTTTTTAAATGGAATATTACATATTCTTATCTACATTATAAAAGAGTGTCTTAATGCCACACAAGGTAAGTTAAGCCCGACCTATACTAGCAAACAACTTGCGACATTTATTACGAAAGTTGATGTCAGCGCCGCACAGTGAAACGAATGGCACATTTAGCTAGACAAAATTAATAACTCAAAAGCTATTACAGATATCGACACGATTCTTTCTGCGCACTTTATGGTTCGATGATGCCCTCTTTATGGCACATTGTGCACCCTTTCAAGCACTCGGGGGGTGGTAGGGGATGCGCACCCCCAATTTTTTAACCATGTACTATAGAAAGTTTGGTGGCGTTGAATAGCTTGAATAAAAAGAAATAAACATTGTCCGAAACATTTTTGCATATTTTGCATAATTAAAGAAATATTGAAGATTTACGTTTCTTAGGAGGATTCCTTGAAGGAAAACAGAATTGATATTTTACGGCAACTTTCCTATTAATTATTTAGTCATGGTGTTGAAATGATGTGTTTATTCCTACTGGAAATCACTTACCTACTACTTAACATTCCATTCGTAAAAAGAAGGGCACCTGTAATTGTGAAGAGTATTGAATCGAAGGATCGAACGTTGCCACGAAATGTAGCACGCGCTAACAAGGAATCCTCCTAAGAAACGTAAATCTTCAATATTTTTTTAATTATGGAAAATATGCAAAAATGTCTCGGACAATGTTTATTTCTTTTTATTCAAGCTATTCAACGCCACCAAACATTCTATAGTATATCGTTAAAAAAATTGGGGTTGCACACCCCTACCACCCCTCGAGTGCCTGAAAGGGTGCACAATGTGCCATAAAAAGGGCATCATCGAACCATAAAGTGCGCAGAAAGAATGGTGTCGATATCTGTAATAGCTTTTGAGTTATTAATTTTGTCTAGCTAAATGTGCCATTCGTTCCACTGTGCGTCGTGTGGACACGCCCGATAGTGAACCCGGCAAGTTCAGTTTGCTTGCATCAGTTGATCTCAGCAAATTAAAACTCTCGTAATGAAAATGCCCGGCAATCCTCTAAGAATTTAGCTTTATTTCCAAACGTACTAGAACTCTCACAACTACTTACAGGCAATAATTTGCGCAAAAAATTGCCGTAGTATAGATACCTATGCAAGTTTATTGCGCAATAAATGTCGCAAATTGTTTGCTAGTGTAAACGGGGCTTCGCAAAGGAAACCGTATAATATGATTGCGACTATTCAGGGTAGCAGCTGAGACCAGGTTTTTGGCGCAGATATAACTTCTCCAACAGAAAAAAAAGTAACGAGAGCTCAGCAAGGAGAATGATCAGGCTTGGAGAAGGATAGAAATAGAGGACTAAAAATTTCATAGCTCAACAGAACAGCTCAGTTTTAAAAAAATAGTACAGGTACACGTTGCAAATGCATCGATGGTCCTGCAAAAAGTCACGTTACAAGAAGACAGACCTCATTAAACTGTGCAAATTTCCCTCCTCCATTTCTGTCTGCCTTTGCTTTGAACAGAACTATGGTCTGTCCAGTTACTAGACTCACTCTGTATTTAACTTGTTAAGTGGGTCATTCTTTGTCTGGGAGCACCTATTGTCTTATCCATCGCAGACACATGTTCAAATGACATGTTCAGTCGCCTTCTACGATTAACACGTTTTAATATTCGCCAGGAAATACTGTGACAGCAATTAACAAATGCCCTGCTTATGGCGGAGTAATTTTTACAGGACCAGTTACCCAAGGGGCACTGTTACCTTGGAGGTTCGAAACAATCGATTTTTTTGTGATTAAATTAGAGTCTTGAGCATATGGTTTTTTTGGCCAAAAGAGAAATTCCAAAAATTACTGAAGTTATAGGTAAAGACAGGGCAGTAATACAAATTTCAAGCGGTGAAAGGCATAACTTTCGCAGTATGAAATCGATTCACTTGATATTTTGGTAAAATGTTCTCGAATACGTTTACCAGGAAAGTACCTGTGGATTTTGCGATAACTTAGATAGTTTTTTTTTAATCCATGCTTTTATCCTGCATTTTAAGGCCAAAAATGATGTTTTCCTTCGCGTAACCACTATTTTCCTTCGTGTTCCACTATTATTAAAAGGGGATTAAATTTTTAAAAAATTTTAAATATCTCTTGAAATATTGATTTTTTTCGCATTATACCCTAGTACTCTTTTATGCAGAATATTCCGAAGATTTATCGACTTAACAAAAAATATACATTTCCATTTAAAAAAACAATGTATCTACATTTTTTAGGCGCATTGTTGCACATATAAAGAAACTGAGCTTATAGAAAAATAGACATTCTTATACCATTCAACTTTTTCCTCCACAACTTTCTTTTTATCTAGAACCATACTCGAGTTATAAATCGTTCCAATTACGTAACTCGCCCTGTAGAGCGCGTTAACTCGTAACTACTACTATCTAAAATTTGTAATAGAAGTACTACCAGCGGGTCCCCAGGACCTCCTCCTGAAATTTGTAATAAAAGTCACATTTTGTATAAACAAAAATGTATTTTTCCTTACTGAAACCAACTGACCAGAGAATACTCCGAAGCACGATTTTCCCCCACCAAAATTTACATGGTATTTTTAACCTTATAACCGGGAATAACGAGTTAACTCATCATTGAAAAATGCTTCTGCAGCGCGCATGAGAAGTTAACTCGTCTCGAAACTTTATAGATTACGCACATGTACTAAAAGTCAACTTATCATTAATTTTTTATTATCACTGAATTTGTACGATGTTTTAGCACTTTTTTATCGGCGAAACAAAAAAATAAAAAAAATAAATAAATTAATTTGTCAGTTTGTAATTTGTTTCCGCACTTCTTCTTCTCCGTGCATACAAAGAATATTTTTCACTGAAATTATTCGTTTATCCGTTGACGAGCGTCTGTTTTTGAGTTTCTTATGGTTATAATTGTACCAGACACACGTTATGACATGTCGCATTTACTACGAGCATGACGAATTAACTCGTCTTTATAAGTTTGTCACGGCGCGTACAGAGTGCGCTATTGGAAAACGAGCTCCTCGGTTAAAAGGTTAAGAATTTTTGAAGCGCCGGGTCCGTGGAATCTGATAGTAGTAGATATTACGTGTTAAAGTTGCCTATCATTTTGATGCCTCCAGGGTGACGTTAACCCCTTAACACGTTAAGTGAAAAATTAGGCAGTCACGCCTTTCCTCGACAGACTGTGTCATCGCCGGCAGGCTGGACACGTCAGCTTCTCCATTATCGCCAGCGAGTGTTGCTGTTTCAGAAGATGAAATTACGGCTGAAAGGATTCCACCGTGGAGCTTCGAGGATCCAGTAGCAATCGGCCAGGTGGTCCTGCAGACGATCGGGAAGAAAGATCGCCGCCAGCCGCGATTATTTACCAACGAAAATCCTCCGCATATAATTAGTCACGCGGTCGTTCTAAACAGCTTTTAATAATAGGAAGTTCAGCGTGCAGGCCGTTTGCTAACGACGCCATACGTTAACGTCACGCCTTAACGAGCTCGCAGGGCTGCGTTTTGCTTTTCTTCCATTTCTTTTTACGTCTCATTCCCGCCTCTGCCTTTTACTGTCTTCACCTGCATCGCCCCTTTTGTCTATCCGCTCCCTATTCCTCTTTTCAGTTGTTTCAACCGACGGGACCCTGACTTTCTCGCCTATTCCCGCTTGCATCTTTGAACAGGGAATATCCTGGTTAACGCTTTATAGGACAGTAACATACTTTATTTAAAAAATATTTCTGACATGGTTCTTGAAATAATATTTTATCACTAAGTTCGTGTCTGCCACTATATTTGACGCATGATGAGGTCAAAGATTTCATATTTTCCTGTAGTGCATGAAAAGTCGAAGAACATGCCAATTGTTTGTACTGTCTGCCCTATAGGGCGTTAAGTTGATCAATGGTTCTGCACTTGTTACGTTCCAGGCATTATATTGAATTTAATCAAATAACTAGTTACCTTTATGTTATTGGGTTAAGTCATAAATAACTTACGATTTGTCTTGATAAATTTATTAGTTGATTTATTAAAAGACCATTTTTTGCTGCTTCTGCAGCATATCTGAGTTTCAGGGATAATTATATTTTATTATGAAAGTGAACTAATAGTCTATCTAGGTGAAGCATTTGATTTTTTAGGAAAAATAATATTTATCATGTATCATAAGTTATTTATGACTCGGTCCAATATTTTCAGTAACATTCATGCTGTGGAATAGTCGAGAACAAAAACAGTATTATTTGGCTGAGTAAATAAGAACTGCCATCTGAAATAACTTGGCATTAATTGATTTTATGAAAAAGTGTTTCATTCCAAATACATTCTATTCGATGGGGCTCATCAAATGGGTGCATATTTATTTTTGTATGTCCTCAATTTTCTGAGATATCAAGGTGACTTTGATAAAAGTATGTAGTACGTTTACTCTCAATACATTTTTATCTTGTTTTCGGGTTCAAGGTCAACTCAAGGTCGCTTTGTTACAAGTTATTGAATTCGTTTCATCGGCTACAACGTCACAATAAAAAAGATACGTGATCCCATTTAAAAAACGCAAGGTCGCATTGACATCTCACAATCAGAAAATTAAGGACACAAAAACATCAATATAGATCCATTCGATGAGCCCCGTCGTGTAGAACGTATTTTGAATGAAACATTTTTTGATAAAGTCGATAAATAACGAGTTATTTCAGATGGCAGTTCTTATTGACTCACCCTATATACAGGGTGAACAATTTTAACACTTTGATGGTTATCAAATAACATAAACTAGCTATAAGTGATAACAAATAAATATCCACGTACGGAGTTAAATAAAATTGTAAAATAATCAATATAAAAATAATAATGTAGAATATTTTGGTACTTGCAATAATATCTGCGGTCGTCAAAGTGTTAGGTCGTATGTAAATTTATTTCTACTGTTTGAAATAGTTATGAAAAAATGTTGCTTGTAAAAGTTGTATGGTTCGATGGGAGAAATATTCTTATTATAATGGCATTAATGTGGATGGAGACGTAGAGAATATTTCAAGGTCAATCCAACTTATTCAAACGAAATCATATATTTTATTTACGTAATGCTGATTCTTATTATTTTTTTGTTTAGAAAAGCGTGAAGGTAAAATGCTTTAAAAACAAATACTTTTCGAGATATTTTGACTGAAATAATTGAAGTTGGAAATAATAAAGTACCGCAAATAAATAAACATGTCGATTCAAAATTGTTGAATTTTTTAATTCGACCCTCGAAGTCATTTCTATCTTCATCAGCAAATGCTTATCCAAGGTGATGAAATAGTAACGAGGAAGTCAAAATATCTCGGAAGCTACACATTTTTCAAACACTTTACCTGAATACCTTTACACACAAAATACTGATGAGTAGACTGCAGATATTTATGTAAATACATATTTTTATTTATTTCAATGCAAGTAAAAAAAGCAGATCTCGAGATCAATTTTTTCCCCTATAAATTTTTTGTTTATTTAATTTCCTAAAATGAATCTGATTTAGCCTCTTCAGGGACAAATTTGTTGAAGCTAGGAAAAGTAATATTTACTTAATATAAATTCATATTTACAAAATAAGGAATAAAGAATTAACAAAATTTGAAGATCTGTAAGAAAAATAGTATACACACATATGGCCATTAGATGTCGTATTTTTGTCTATAATCGTTGAACTAAAGAAACAAACTAAACGTACACATACGTGTCAGTACCCTTGAAGAGGTTAATACTTGGATATACTAAAATGCATAAACATGCACAGTCTACTGATCAGAACTATCAATTAAAAAAGCTTAAAATAGAATACAGCCATCAGCCTGTAGAGAAAAAATTGTAGAGTTATGTACACGTAAATGAAGTTGACCTTGGAATCTCCTAGATGCGTCCACCTATAAACTAGTCTGGACCAGAATATTTGTTATGTGAACAGTTTTTCATGTCTCTCTTAATTTAGGGTATAATTCAATCTGTATGTTAGAACGTAGGAGATCTGTCCCTGGCCAGCCCTCTCATTCTGTCTGCAATATCCGGTAAGAGAACAGTTTCAGCGAGGTCGACGCAGTGATCGATCCCTGGGGCGATTTAGCGAGCAGTCGATAATTTGATTACGATCACACGGGAGACAGTTCGCCGTGGAACGTGATAATTTGAACTCGACGTTAAGAATATGTCTGGTCCATGTTACGCCATGTCCCTTCTCGTCTAGCTCCGTTCCGCAGCTGCAATTCCGTTGGACGTTTCAGGGGAAACCGCGTGTTTAATAACAGGCTTTGTTGCTTCAGACACGCCACGACCGTTCGTCAGGTGTCCCAGAGACATGGACGTCGAGCTACCCGCAAGGCAAAGCACCATAAGGGTCTCATTTCCACAGCCCAAATCGAACATGAACTGGTGGAGGTATTTATCGCAACACGCAGTTATTATTCAATCGAAATGTCTCATTACTCAATCTAAACGTTGGAGTCTATGTGTACGTTGGATTGTCCAGAATGATGTGATGGAGCCAGCCGTCCATTTTCGAGCATGTAAGAGCGTGTGTGTGTTCCAACACTGAGACCCAGCTATACAAAGTAACTGGCGACAGTGTTCGAGTGCGCGTAAGGGTTGTTTGGCTGTATATATGTACAACTATGTTGTCCAAGATTATGTGATTGAGTCAGCCATCTGTATTCGAGTGGGTAAGAGCGTGTGTTTGAGTGTGCAGAAGCTCATGTGTATCCCAACACTGCGACCTCGCAATGCCCAACAACTGGTTACAGTGTTTGGGTATGGATAAGCGCTGTATGTTCGACTGCTCTGCGTGTCTGTAACTTTTTCTTGTATTTGTGTCATCTCCTTATTTTATGTAACGCAGCATCACTGCTATGGTCATTTAGCCGGGGTCCTATTGTTTTTGGTGGGTTTCGAACCACTATGTTGTCAACAGTGCCACAGAAGCACCATATATGCCCATCGTAGCTTACCTTTGGTGGTTAGACGAGAATGTTTGTCTTCTGTGGTCTGTTTCCTTGAGCCTCCTCAAATATGAAATGTATATTAACCCTTTGAATTTGGTGGACGCATATATGCGTTCTAAAAAATCGTTCACCGTGTGCTACGAGTCACCGTACTGGTCCAGGCACAGCCGTTCATTGTGTGTTACAAACCTATGTCTTCGGATAAATTATCATCTCAGCTTATATCATTAAAATGTACATGTTTCATTACATATTTCGCAGTTTTCGAGCGTTACAACAATTGAATAATCGATATTAACTATATTATTATAACGAAATGTTCTGTTTAACACATGTTCTACCGTGGAAAACTTCAGCGCATAGTGCACGCATTGTCGCGAAATTTTCAGCCCTTAAATGGTTAAATATAAAATAATGAGGTTTGCAAATATGAAAAAGTCAGCTCTGTTTCCAGCAAACAATTCTTCCGTATTAAAATTGCAGTAGAACCTAAATTATCCGAGCACCGGCCATCCTATGTGAGTTACAAGCTAAAATAATCATCTCCAAATTTCATACCACAGTGTATTTTACATTCTAAAACGAAATTACCATTTTTATGCGAAACAGTTGTGTAAATTAATTCGATGCTTTTATATTTACTTGTTCTTAAAATGAAGGGTAAGGGGAACAAACAAGGAATGTTACAAAACAGATTTATTAGGAAAATCAATTTTTAATATTTTAGTCCACCAGTAAAGAGGCAAGGTTCAAGTAATTGAACTGTATTGTTTATAACATGAAGTTATACTCTAATTAAGCAGCAGGAGAAAAATAAGCATAGAAATAATTGTTTCACATTATTTTAATTTTTTTTCAAGTTGAACGGTGTAGAATAAAAATGGACGTTCTCTTTTTTTTTCTCCTTACTCTTTTAATTATATTACCCACTTATATTCTAAACTAGCATGCCCTGGACGCGGCCTCGCCCACGATTTTTCTGCCTACAGAATTCAGAATATTATGTTTTTTTTCCTTGTATCTTGTAGCTGCACGACTTCTCTTTCGAGCGCGTAGGAGCCGAGGTTTGCCACCTAGCGGCTGTGCGTTAACTATGCCTCCGTAGACGGCTCGCCGACAAAAAGTAGTCCCATATCTTTTTATCTCAATATATTATTTATTTCGCGATAAAGTATAGCCTATGACAATCCGGAAAATGTAAAGAAGCTATTATGAAAATTTCATAACAATTGATTTAGTAGTTCTGAGATTGACAAACAAACTCTGTCTCTTTATTATAATAGTAAGATTTAAATGCTGCTGCGCTATATCATGGGTTTGAAGGGGCATCATTTATGTTTACGAAACACAATATGACTTTTAGCTGCATAGTCGATACAATTTCAAAAATCAGTTGTGTCTACAGTCTACGATGGCTGCTGACACGACACATATCAGGAATTCTCTTCCATATTGCACAAATTACAAAAGAACTGTACAATCTGGTCTGAGAAGTTTCGCCACAGGCGGCCTATTCACCAGACATGGCCCCAACAGATTTTCATTTGTATCGGTCTTTCCAGCATCACCTCTGTGACATGCACTTCAAAAGAGTCGAAGTCGTTAGAAAATGCATCGACGAATTTATCGATCGAAACCGCCATATTTTTTCCGTGATGGATTCCGTCAGGTGCCGCAAAAATGGACCAAAGTTGTACAGAACAATGACGACAATATTGATTAATACTTGATTGGCAAACAAAGATTGAATTTCATTAAAAAAGACACGGAATTAATTTACGCACACAATACAATGCAAGTCATCTTATTATTAATTACAGCTCGGATAATCGAGGTCCCATGGTATTACTAACATCCAATTCATGCTTGAAGTTGCCTTGAAAAATGACATTAATTATGGAAGGATCCAATAAACAAATATTCCCAATAGACGATTCATTTTAGCACGAACAAATCTGTAGTGACTCGCAGAACGTATAAACCGACAATTATTACAGGGACATATAGATCAGGCACTTCAAGTTCACTTTCCGAGTCCCCTTATTAATTACAGCTGGAATGATTAATCGAGAGCCTGCAGTAATTAAGAGATCAACGCGTTCGCTGAGCTGTAGGCGACGCAGAAAATTTCTCAGAGCGTCGAAGCAACGAGATTAATTTCTTTTCGTGAATCTCCGCCGTGCAGTATGTTCCTACAATGAAATGGTTTATCTTCTGTCGCAACTGCCGGCAAGCTCTGTGGCGAGACACAATGGGAATTCCAAACGAGCTTAGAGGGTTCCTTCCAAGGAGCCTTGCCTTTGCCACTCTATCCGCGTTTTCGTGTCCCTATTTACTCAATCTACCGCCTGTCGCACGTTGATTCCACGTAAAAATCAATCGTGTCGCCGTGTCGATCATTATGATATCGTAAGTCGACAAGGATTCATATGTTAATGATTCTAGATGATACCAACGATAACAGATCGCATCTAAACGCGATCACTGACTCGTCTTTTCTTTTCATAGGTACGTGGACGCCTCTCCATCCTGGGCTAAGCAGCTACAAGCGGATTTACCGGCAGGTACCACGGTTGTCACCTTCACGGCTTGGTCACCGGTGTCGAACTACACCAGCACGTGTAGAATCGTCATACGAGTTCGGGGTGAGTGTTAGGATCGATGCGCATGATGGTCGATCGTGATGGTTGTTGAAGTCCCTAGATAGCCAGCTCAGCCGACTCTGATTCCTATAAAATGATTCTGCCCCTGATTCTACCTTTTCCGTAGGGTCTCCGTGAAAGATTGAATTGTAAAAAGCGATAAGAACACGAAAGGACGATAACGAAGATGGTAATGGAGTTTGAAAGTCTATTCAAGAGGTTCAGTCCAAGCTCCAGTTACGTTTGTAGATCATGCACGTCAGCTAGGGGTCATTTTTATTAAGAATTTTCTTCCGCTGCTAGAATCGTACCACGGTCTCTCAAGCCTCATATTTAAGGTTTGCGCAATGATTTGACAATCTGCAAACCATTAGCTGCGAACTATTCATCGTCGATGCAAATACGTTCCAGAGATCTCGAGTTATGACACACGACGGAGCAATCGCCCCAGGGAACATTTTGAAATTCACGTTTGCCAGGCGAATTTAATAGCAAGCTGTCAGGAATTCCGTCATTCGAATAATATTTCGCGTGTCAGTAATCAGCTAATTAATATTGTCCCTTCGACTCGAATTCATGCAATTTTCTCGCGGCCTTCACGCGATGGTCGGGCTGATCTTAATGGCACGAAATTTGCAAATTCCATTTTGCCATTACGTTGGAATGTTTAGACATTACAAAGTGTATATTAGCTGAACTACCAGGCCTGGCACGCCTAACAGAACTCTGGATAACTTTGATATAAGAAATAGTGTTCTCTGTCGTCATGAGCAGTTTTATTGCTTACTGTATGTAATGGCATTCGAAGAAATATCTAATGTATAATTTTCAGAGTTGAAAAAGTATATGAGCCGTTTACTTTGAAAGTGGAAGATATGAGAGTTTCATCTAGAAACAATTTATTGTGAGTGCCGCTGAAAATCCTTGCTATTGAGTCAGTAGAAGTTTAAATATTAACTTGAATTACAAATATATTTCTGTGAAATGTGCAGGTTAGCAACGTTGAAAGTAGAGAAAGTAAGTATCTGAAAAATTTTAAATAAATTGAGATGTCTAAAGATTAATTAACTCCTATTTCTGGTAATGGTGAATAACCTCATATATTAAATATGTAAATACATATGATATAAATATTCAGTTCTTCTAAAATATTAATTTTGATAATGGCTTAAGTCACTGTACTAGTGTAAAGAAAGTTTGATTCGTGAACATGCGTAGAAAAACAATTATAAGTACACGAGGTAGCAAATATAAAATAAATGTCTCTATAATGAGCAATAATATTTTTAGAAATATTAAATCGTGAAACCTTAAATACCTAAAAATAGGAGAAAAATAACTTGTGCGACTCTCAAAATAAAGGGCTGATATGAAAATGGAAGCTATGACAAAACTATAAGATAGTTCATTTTAGTCAACCAATGAGGACGTTCAAAATTTACTAATTGCAAGTTTTTGTTACATTCAGGACAATTTTTGTCAATGATATTAATCTCAAGGTTTCTATAATACCATTTGATTCGAATCATGAATTGAAAAAAATTGCTACGCCGTCAAATTAAAATAATTAATAATTTAGAGGACAAACAATTTTGGACATTTCACAGATAATTAGAGGAAGTCAGTGTGTTATTTGTAATTACCAGAGGAGTAATCATCGGTGGCTGGTGGTCCTGAGCAATTGCACTGATGTAAAAATGACAAATGACCCGATTGTGTTTCCTACCATGTACCAAATTGTCACCAAAAATAGTGATTAAAGTCATTAAGAATGACTGACGAATAAAATTAATTATTTAAAATGCTTACTTATAAAATTCAATAATCTAAGAGAAAAGTGTCCTACATTTCAATATGAAAGCTGCTACAACCGAGACATAAGAAGTTGTGAGAAACTGATATTCTTGAATATCATAAGTGCCTTGCAGTATTATCTTAAAGGGACAAATCGTACAATTTTCTCAGTTGTGAAATTGAAAAACAAGATCCTGATATACAGGGTGAACCGCCTAAAGTGACCATCTTAAATTACTTTGTTGCTCCTGGACCCATTGAAATTTTGTTTTTTAATAACATGGTTCAGAGAGGCCTTCAGGATTATTACATTTCTTTTATTGTTAGTCACCTTTTTCTGAAGTTTTCAAGGTCACCTTCAGGTTTTTATAGATAAGCCTATAGTTTTTTACGTCCATCTTCTAGCTGATAGTGAGACGAGTTTGACAAGCCCCATGAAATATTGTTTCATATTTCTGTATTTTTAAGAAATGTTTACAAACACTATGCGAAAGGTTACATATCAGTCAAATGCCAATAATGACTAATAGTAATCTATATGCTGCGGATGTTTATGCAAATATATATTTTTAGAGTTCCATATTTCCTATGTTAATGCAGTTAACTAAATGAAACTTCAACAAGTCTGCATTTGCTTCTTGAAATGTTTAAAATGTGTAATTGTTATTTTGCTAAGTTATTAAATGTCCATTAATCGCCAATTAGGATATATTAACATGCATAAGCATCCGCAGTCTACTACCACGTTGAACGCCGTGGCGGTCACCGGTGACCGACACTTTCAATTTAATTAAATTAAATAATTATTGAGTGTCACAATATTCTGAGCAAACTTCATACTGAAACAATAAGTAGGAACGGAAGAACACGATTCAGTATTAAAATCTTTCCTTTTTTTATGATTTATATAAAAAATACTAAATTATATCGCGTCTGATTAGATATGGCTGTTTTCACTGTGGCGGTCAACCTGCTAATCTAGCAGCAACGCTGGAAAGGGTACGGTAGCGTAGCATGCGAGACATCCTACGTTAATAAAATCATACTCTTTTTTCCTGGTTACTTAGTTCGAACGGAAAAGAATATATTATGATGCTTGCCGAACTCGTTTCAATATCAGCTAAAAGATGGCGTGAAAAAAATTATAGGTTTATTTATAAAAAAAACTGAAGGCAGCTTTGAAAACTTCGAAAAAAGGCGACTAATAATAAAAAACGATATACTACAACCCCTGGCAAAAAGTTTTCGATTAAAGGCAGGGGTTAAAACGGTTCCGAAAATAAGTGTTTCAAACTGTTATATATCGGTTCTGACTGAAACAGTTATGAGAACCGAAAGAATCTTATAACTGTTATGGTTATAACGGTTCACCCTCATATCGGTTTCGGTTTCTGTTCTTCAGAACCGATATTATATCGGTTCCATAACTGTTATTTTTCGGTTCTAGGTATATCGGTTCCAAAACGGTTCTGAAATAGATACTCATATCGATTTTGCAGTTACTGAAAAACCTTAGATATTTATTATAACGGTTTTCAGTTCGAGACTTCCAAACCAAATAAAATCGTTCCCTAAGTTTTGTCCGGTGCGGACGTATTTATATTATGTATTATATTGCCACGTTAAATATATTACTTATATATTATAGTAAGATAAGTTTTGCTTTAATTTTTGGTTACACGAAATAGAAAATAGATTACTTTAAATTAGAAAAAAATAAATATTAGAATATTGTGAAATGTAAACTTTGTAAAATTCTAAAATTGTAGAATTGTAAAGTTACAAGCTTGTACATAATCTGCAATAGTAATATCTAAAGTTTTCAGTAACTGCAAAGTCGATATGAGTATCGATTCCAGAACCGTTTTGGAACCGATATAGAACCGAAAAATAACAGTTATGTAACTGATATGGAACCGATATAATATCGGTTCTGAAGAACCGAAACCGAAACCGATATAGGCCAGAACCGTTATATCCATAAAAGTTATAACATTATTTCGGTTCTCATAGCAGTTTCAAGAACCGAACCCGACGTCATAACTGTTTTCAATGCCTGATTAAAGGCAGTAATACGGACGTAACTGGAAACATTACAGTCTTTGACATACAAAATACTATTATACATATATATTTAAAACACATGGTAAGGTAAGATTAGTCTGATAGGAAGTAAATAATATAAAATTTCGTTTGCTATCAAAGAAAAGGGAGTGAGAAAACAATCTTATAGCATCAATGTCACAACGAATAAAAGCAGTTATCCGACGCGGAAACATTGCAAAATATTAGGTAAAATATTATTTATCTCTTTGTAAATTTATGTTAACGATCGATCACTTGTTTTGCAAGACTGCTGCCGACCAAACACTTTTTCACATGTAACATTTTGTTTTCTCACTCTCTCCTCTATGATAATAAAGGAAAATTTTCATTTCTTTTATTATTTACTTCATATCAGGCTAATCTTATTTTCTACCATGTGTTTCAAATAAATACAGTAGTATTTTATACCTCAAAGAACTGCATGTTTTCACTTACTTCCGTATCAGTGCGTTTGATCGAAAACTTTTTGCCAGGGGTAGTAGGTTGTCAACTAAATTTACGATATTTCAAAATTCCCGCAACTCTACTATCACAGAGTCAAAAAATTACCAGAACTATAACGAAAGAACACTCGAAATTAAAATGTAAATAACTTTAATAAAAAGTTACTCCAACAATCTGAATAAACGTTTTCGTACCAAAACGTTTCAGAGTAACGAATTTAGTTGCCAACCCAATAATAGAACCATCTTGTAGACCTCTCTGAACCGTGTTATTCTAGGAAAAACAATTTCATTCGGTGCTGTAACAACAGAATAATTTAATGCGGTTTACCCTGTATTCGACGGATCGTCTAAAACCGTGACGCTGTCACGCGTCCAGCAATTGTAATTTCGTTGAAAATCGAAGACAGTCCCTCGTTCTCCGAGCGCAAGCTCATTTCGAATTCAGTTTCGAATCCATTCGAAGCGGTTGAATGGCGAAACGAATGTTGCCGCGTTCATCGAAAGGTCATTGTTTCATTATTGGTTTCCGCAAGCGCGTAATAACAACCGACAGGAAACTGTTCTCCGGAGAACAGGGGGACGGTTTCCGTTTGCAGCGTCACATAAATACAACATGTGCACCAGATTGCCTCCGATCCTCTATTTTTCTCGTCGCTTCCATCCTGGTGGCGAGGCCATCGAGATATCGAGAAAAAAGTTTTTCGCGGTGTGGAAACATTATTTCATCGGTCTCCATTCCCAACCCCCATTTTTTCTTTTCACCCGTCTCGTATACCAGGTTTATTTCGGTGTCGAGTGCCGTTGCATTCCTCCCTTGTCTTCGACAGACCTTATTCCATTTTTTCGACCCCTCTTCGATCTTGAAATCTATGCGAATGCCAGCGTGTTCTCGAACTTGACGAGCTCCAGGAATCGAATAAATTCGGGACGTGCTTGCTCGAGCGAAGCTGCAGTTTTTGAATTTGAAGAATTTTTTTACATTATTACTTTCTTTATTTATTGAAACAACTGCAGCGTGCCATGTATGACACATCATGCAGTGACGGTATCTTTTACTACAGACAATTCCTTATGATTAGACTGCGAGTGTTTATGCAACTCAACCATTTGAACTCCTAATTTTTTTTTAATTTTCTTTTCAATAACTCCTTATTATTTTAAGTGTTTTATTTAAAATGTACTTCAAAAGACAGTTGGTGGATAGGAACCAGTTAGGTGCAAACAATCATGTACCTGAACACTTCAAGGACTTTTTTGTTACAAAAAAGGGTCATATACAGTGGCGGCCGAAAGTATTCGTACAGTGAGGATTTGTAAATGAATAACTTTCTTTCAATGAATTTTCTACAACATTTAAAGTAATATTCAACATAAAGATATATAAAAAATAAAGTTTATATTCCGTAATTTACTAATTTTAACAAGTTACAATTATCTCTTTTATAATTTCCACACGGTACGAATGCTTTTGTCCGCCACTGTACATGTAATATTGTTTATCTAGGTATAAAAAAATATTGCAAAATATTTATACCACATTTAAACGGGCAATTTAAAAATATCGAGTGTGACTTGACATAGGAGTACTTGTAAATAAACTGGATGTCAAGACACATTCGACGAAGGAGTTCAAATGGTTAACGCGCCCTGGTCTATAAAATATACTATCTCAAACGAATCATAGAAGTAAAATGTGTAAATCTGGTATCTGTTCAAGACAAGGAGAATTATTTTTGAAGTCCCATTTATTTATCTGTTTTGGAATGTAGAAAACAGTCTACTTATGATATATAGAACACTTTGTAACAATTTCTGTCCCTATTTAGGCAAAGTGTAACTGCACATTTTTCGCATGCCATAAATGTCTCTTGTTTGCAACCTGGGAGTTTGCATCGTTTTAGAGATAAGTCTTGAAGGAGGTTCATAAAAGTGTGCCGGGTCCATATCTGTTATCATCAGTAGTTAAATAAATGGTAAAACTGACGTTTAGGGGAGGCAGCCCTGATGACCTTGACCTTGACATATTTTATCAAGGACACCTTCTTCAGTAACACTCAAGAGGTTTTAGCCGTCGCTCGTTATTGTTTACGAAGTTATTAATTACTAAATATAGAACACGAAAGGAGATCCATTTTGCAACAAAGTTGATACATGTTGCAAGACTTGATCATTACTGAATGAAAAACCCGCTCAAAACTTCAACACATGGCCCTGTACCCCCACCCAAAAAAAGGTCCAACCCAACCTAACTCATTCTTGAATTAGATTCAGGATAGGATAGCTCGGAGCCCTCCCTAACATGCCAGAGGATTGGTCACCGTGGAGGTTTTAGCGGATAAGAATCTCACACTACCCAGGACCCCCCCCCCCCCCCCCCCCCCCGCGGGGTGCCTTTTGAAGGTTTCATCTACGTATAAAAACAAGGATAGAAGAGTTTGATTTATCCCAAGGACACATTAGGTTGGGTTAGGTTAGATTATTTCGGGTGGAGGTGGTGGCTGGCGGATGGGAGCGCAGGGGGAGGGGCTCCCGTCCCGTGATTTTTCATGGCTTCGACGCTGTCGTTAGCAAAAATACCAAGACGCACTGAGGCTTTGTTTGAAATAATTAGTTCTATGTATCCATTAGATCGTTTAAATACTGAGTAAAATTCTAATTTCGCATACTCGTCGACTATTTCTTCTATCATACTCCTCTGTCCATTAATAATTTCCTGCTTCAAATGACTTTTCTTTGTTTACACATGTACTATTTCCACATACATATTAGTCGTTTATGCCTTTCAATACTCAAAATAACTGCTACATTTTGCAAACTTTTTTTGTTAATAACTTTTTAATAAAAAACGAGCAACGGCTAAAACCTTCTGAAAGTTACTCAAGAGGATGACCTTGATAACATATGTCAAGGTCAAGGTCATCGGGACTGCCTCCCCTAAACGTCAGTTTTACCAAATAAATAATTATTTCATTATATGACTGTGTATGCATCTAAAATAATTCTTGTTTCATTATGATTATAACGAAATTTAGATATACAGGGTGAACAACGTGAAGTAATGAGCGTGTAGGGTTTAGATAATAAATAATCCCACACAGTGTTCAATATTAGAGAGTGTTATTGCTCACGAGATAATGTACAATGTGGCTCTGACGAAATGTTGATGGAGAATCTCATCACGGAGCTTTTCGAAGTTCCAGAAAAGCTCCGCGAGAAATGCTTTTCTCCAATTGGCTAACCCTGCGCGTTGGTGTTAGCCAATCAAGCTTTTCTAATTACCCAAATCGCGCCATCTATTCCTTGCGCCCTTGGCGCGCTTTTTCGGAAGACGGCTGCGATTTGGTGGGGGAGAACGTCTTGGCAGAAATTTGGCAACACAGCGGAATTTCCTCCAGGCCCGGAACTCGTGACGCGGTCGGTTGCAAGGCCACCTAGCCCCGCGTCGTGGGCCCTTCGGAAAGGTCGGTTTTATGACACCCGCATATGCTATTGAGGCCGTCTACGAAAGTTCGAATCAGAACGTCATTGTTACCGTCTTAAGTAATAAACATATGTAAAAACGGCTTTCTCAAAAATAGCTTCGCAGGCGCGCGTATCATAAAACGGTTCAACCTTCTGCACGTCAAATGTTTTAATTTGCACGCACAGCAGGCCGCTACAAACGTAACTTGTTCACCTTGAATATCTCACTTGTTTTTGATGACAGGAAGAGAATGTTAAAGGAAAACCTGATTTGTTTGAAGGGTCATATATTATGGTAAGCGAAAAGTTTTTCTCAAGGCCACTTTGTTCGAGATTTCAAGGTTATCGATGTTCTTTTAAATAGAAGTGCATATTTGTATGATCATGACATGATAACTGCGGTCATGACCAATTCAGTGACTTGTAATACCATGACCATCGTGTGACCTTAAATATGAAAAATTCAGGGATGAATGGGAATAGACGTAAATAATGAAATAACTATGACATACAGTGACTCTTGTTAATATTCGGACACTATAGTACTGTATCCATTATTGCTTTGTATATTTAACCATAATTAAATTAACACATTTTTTGTTTTTTGTTACATTAAAGCATGTATTCCACTTAACAAAAATGCAAATTTTATTTATTTAAACTATTCAATTTGTAGTATAACGAACAATATATTGAAAAATGTATTGTTCCTACGTCGCAAACATATTCGGACACTTAACAATCTATAATGTTCGTACATAACAAATGCATGTGTGTTAGATGAAATTATTAACATTCTGTTAAAATTATGTTAATATTCTGTCGGATAACCCTTTTGTTTAATTACGTGTCGCAGTCGATTGGACATGTTAGTAACAATTTTTTGTAAATAATTTTTCGTGATACGCTTCCATTCTTCGATTAATCGTTTTAACTCTTCCTTTGATGTGATTGGTGTTGTTCAAATCTTCCAGTCTAAATAATCCCATAAATTTTCTATCGGATTTAAATCCGCCGATTGTGGTGGTGGATGTAACACTTGGGGGCAATTATATAGTAGGAATTCTTGAACTATCCTGGCTTTATGTTTGGGGTCATTGTCTTGATAATATTTGAATGTGTTTTCAATGTCCATTGCAGTTACACTTTTTTTAGATTTTGTTTTAAAATATCTAAATACCTATTTTTATCCAAAATTCCATCTATAAAAGCCAACTCTCCAACTCCTTTCGACGAAATACAACCCGAAACCATGATACTTCCACCACCGTGCTTTATCGTTGGATTTAAATTTCTAAAATTGAGCTCTTCATTCCGCTTACGCCACGCTATTTTTCGCCCATCAGTTCCAAATAGGTTGAATTTACTTTCATCGGCGAAAACAACATCATTCCACCAGGTTTGTTCTTTATGAACAAATTGTTTGGCGAAAATTAATCTTTTCTTGCGATTTGCCTCATTTATATATGGTTTCTTACGTGCCCCTCTACCGTTATATGCATGTTCCTTCAACACCCGACGTATTGTATCTGGATGAACTTTCTTTCCTGACTCTTGAAATAATTCAGAAGTTAACTTAGGAGCACTTAAACCAGGATCCTTTTTTATTTTCCTCATAATATTACGTTTATCTCGGTTGTCAAGTATCTTTGGCCATCCCTTTGGAGGAATTGACTCTATCCGATCCTCACGATTGTATCGTCTTACAATATCCGCCACGGTACTCTTACTTAAATTTAAAATGTTGCCGATTTCCCGATAAGATTTTCCTTTTTCGCGGTGAAAAATGACTAATTGTCGTACATCAAACGAGGTATTTCTGCTTTTCCGTCACATATTCGAAACTTTTGACTGAACACAACGATTTTCGAACAGTAACTGATATTCCGAGGTATGCTCTACACCTTGCTCATCATTCTGTTTGCAAACAGTATTAATAGCCGACTAAGCTGAAGAGTTATAATTAAGAAACGTGGAAGTATATTAAGTGTCCGAATATTTTTGCGACGTAAGAATAATACATTTTTCAATATATTAATCGTTATACTACAAATTACATAGTTTAAACAAATAAAATTTGCATTATTGTTAAGTAGAATACATGCTTTAACATAACAAAAAACAAAAAATATGTTAATTTAATTATGGTCAAATATACAGAGCAATAATGGATAAAGTACTATAGTGTCCGAATATTAATAAGGGTCACTGTACATAACTCCTGCATTGACATAGATAAATACGACGCCATTATGCAATTAAATTGATATGATCTTTCGCATAATGTTTATGAACATTGAAATGTTTCGCATTCATTACTGAGAGTTGTAGAAGACGTAATTCAGTACATCTGCGATTTTTCGAAAAGGTATTTGTAATCATGAATCGTTATAGTAATGAAGAAAAAATTAAAATGCTTCTAATTTACGGTGAGGGTAAATGTAATGCTGTAATGGTACAGCAGTTAGGCGCTGAACGGTTTCCAAATAAACGTCATCCATCACGTCACATGTTAAGCAGGAGTTATGTATGTCTCAGTTCCTTCATTATTCCCAGCTTTTCTCAAATATTTCTGAATTTTTCATACTTTATCACATAAAGGTCATGGTATTATAGGTCACTGAATTGGTCTTGGCCTCAGCTATCACGCCATGATCATATAAATATGCACTTCCTGTTAAAAAAACATTGATAACCTTGAAATCTCGCACAACAGGATCTTGAGAACAATTTTTTGCTTTCCATAACATTTGCCCCTTCAAACAAATCACGTTTTCCTTTAACATCTTTATCCTATCACCAAAAAGAAATGAGATATTCAAGGTGATCAGGTTACGTTGCTCACCCTGTATAGGAGGTGGACCAGTAGAAACTTGTACCTCAAATAGTTTCCAAACTGTAGGAGCTAGAGAAAAAGTTATTAACTAAAAGTTGCACGGTATAAAGGGGACTATCATGTGGCGTTAACAATTTTTCTGCTGGTGGAGTCGCTTCGGACTTCTGAAGGTCATGTTTGTTTTTCAAATGGAATGATTTGTTTTTGTACTTACTTTCTAATAGAGCGTTTTAAGGTGCGTACAATGACCAATGGTTGAAGGTCATCCACTGTGACAAGGGGGGTAACGCACTGACTGATAGTGGAAGTCAAGCGACTCCCAGCGGAGAAGTTCGTCATCCCTGTGCTAATTATCTGAATTTGCTAGGTGTCCGGATACTTATGGACAGTAGTGTATATGATACGCCATGCTGTAAGGTGTAACAGTAGAAACTCGATAGATGCAGTCTCGATATGTGCACGCGAACCTCATGTGTTGCATTTTATCAATTAATAGGAATCGTATGATAAATTGAAATCAACAAACATTTGCAAGGGAAAGCAATGGACCCAAATATATTGGAGATAGATTGCGTGTAAGACTTCTCATGCATTTCTGTAGTTACCTCGATAGTTACACGAATTCTCAACTCCATTTTCCTACAACCAGTTTGAGTACTGCGTTCATTTTATCTTGTAAACCGTTCAATAGCTTTCTACGGTTTAATAATTAAAACGTATCTGTTTTTCTTAGTTCTGCATTTCTTGCGTTCCAGTACAACAGTAATAATAATAGGTCTTTATTGCGATAAGCTTGTGTACAGTTAACAAACCAAAGGAGTAGAGAGAAACAAAAGAGATTGGTTGATAAGCAGATGAAATCAGTGCAAGGGGCGAGATAAAAGAGGTTGCTGTTAGCAAGCTACCCTTAGGCTAAAGAAAATAATGAAAGAAACATAAAGAAGGAAAAACAGAAGAGAGAAGTATGTACAGAGTGTCCCAGGATTTTTCTACCAAACTATGTCAGTATATTTTGCAAGAAGATAGTGTTGTTGTTGCAGCAAATGAGCGATACGCTTCATTAACGATTCACGGTCATTTCTCGGCTTAGGTGGATTAGGTTCGGGTTTTATCGATTTACACTCCCTCCATAAGTCATGGGACATCTTACCATTTTTTAATAAATCTAGATTACGATACAGATTAGGTTACTTATTTCAATATGAACGGTTCTTTTAACGACATTTATGTTTACGCAATATATTTTTAATGATACGGTTAGTATTTTGTTTATAATTAATATAAAAAAATCTAAACTAATGATAATATGGTTCAGGAACAGTTTTTTAATACATTAAATTCAGACGACTTTTACCTTAACTTTCTAATCTGTGAAACACTAAAGAAAATCACCGTAAGACTCCCAAAGTTAGTTCGAGCTATCATCGCGAAACGGGGAGCGTATATTGATGAGAAAAATTTAAAAGTTTCAATATATTGTAACATTTATACATTGTATTCAGTGTAAATAATCAGCAAGTAATCGATCGATTTAATTTAGTGGGTATTTATTAGTTCTAATTTAAATGTAAAGCAGAAATTAGTAAAAGTCCCATGACTTATGGACGGGAGTGTATATGTACAGTCGCGTCGGTAAGTAAGTTAACGCAGTGCGTAGAGTTATTAATCATGTGAAAAATAATGAAAGCCACCTATTGGTTATATTAATAATGGCAGCATTGAACAATACCATTGATCGTGATCTGTTATTATCGGTGGCATATGTTTACAACAAAAAATTCTCAAAGTTGTAAAGTCGACAATTCAGAAGGAACGCATTTTATCGTCGGAAAGTAAGTTAACGATCGCATAATTCTTGGTTTTTTGTAAATAACCGTGGCAATATTTATTGTTACACTTTTTTTACAGACATTGAAACACTTACGGTACTTTTATTGGCATCTATAAACTACTCTGAAATAATAACGACTAATATTTTGTTAAGCATTATAAGAAATGGGGAACGGTCTGCTGAAGAGAGATTGAGAATCTTGGAACGCAGGAAACAAGGATATTCCTTACCTTCAATTGCAAAAGAATATAAATTATCAAACGTAGGAGTTAAAAAAATATGTAATCGTATCGAAAAGAGAGGTTTCGCGGAATCACTGCCAAGAACAGGAAGAAAACGTAAGACGACGCGGCGTTACGATAATCGTATTGTTGGCGAAGTAAAGCGTAACCTTTTAATTACGACTCACAAAATAAAAGAAAATTTAGATCTGCCAATAGGTTTAACATAGACTAAAAAACGCTTATCGGAAGTGGGTTTTCATGGCCGTGTGTGTCGCAGAAAACCATTATTTTCTTAGAATAATGCACTGAAACGCTTGAAAGTCGCCACCAAACATTTACAAAAGCCAATTGAATTTTGGGAATTTGTTATTTGGAATGACGAGTCGAAACTTGAAATTTTTAATAATAATAAACGGCAGTATGTTTGGAAGAAGAGCGGCGAAAGTTTTAAAAGAGGACAGGTAAAAACAGTCATTAAACACGGAGGTGGCTCCGTTATGACGTGAGGGTGGTTTAGTACACACGGTGCTGGAAACCTGGTCATCATTGACGGCAAATTGACGGCAGTGAAATATGTAGAAATATTGCAAAAGTATGTTTCCTTCTGCACAAAAAATGGGAATACAAAATAATTATGACTTCTAACACAGCAATGATCCTAAATTTACAACGAAGGTAACGCTGAAATATATTGAAGACAAGAATATAAACATATTAAAATAGCCCCCACAAAATCCGGACTTGAATCCCATCGAGCATTTGTGGGACCATTTAAAAAGAAATGAGACTGTAAACGACAGAAAATGTAAAACAACTTTTATTAACGCTTTGTACAATGAATAGAACAATATTAGTCTAGATGTAATTAAAAAAATAATCCACAGTATACCAAACCGTCTACAAGCCGTTGTAGCCGCAAAAGGTTATCATACAAAAAATTAAAATATAACTTACTGTAAAATATTAGAAAAAATAGGGTGCGTTAACTTACTTTCCGACGCTATCATTGTAGTCATATTGCAAATTTAATTTATCGTTACTTTACCTGTGAAAATTTATGTTATTTTTGTGTACTCATTTGTTCATTGTCTCACTCTACTAAATATATATATATAAAAGAATTAACCTATTAAAACATATTATCCCACTTATTTATTCAATTTTTGTGCGCGCTATTGGTCGTTAACTTACTTACCGACGCGACTGTATATGCGTGAATCCTACTTCAGTATGGTTTAGGGCCTAAACTTTAGGCTATTACCAATTTCCGTTCGTAATATTTTTTACTTTATAAAACGTGTTTTATACCTTTTTTGAGGATAAACATGTAATGAAAACAGTATAAAAAAAAAGTTCAGGTTCTCAAGGTTGAAATGTTTCGAAAACCACTCAAAACCAGGTGTATACATTAAAGGAGTGTGAATTCGGCTTGAAAAGCACTATCAAATGATCTGAACGAAAATAATTAGTTCCATTCAGAAAAACGAACTTGATCTTCATATCTCTTAAAATAATAATGTAAAAAAAAATTCGGCATCGCCAAAAGATGTGCCTCATCGTACCATGCAACCTTCATATAAAATATTTTTTCTATCTTTAATAAGTTAGGAAATATGTGCTTGTAACAGATAAGCTGGGACACCCTATATATCTAAATTTGGATATAAACATAACGAAACAAGAATTATTTTAGATGAACACTTAGTTATATCATGAAATAATTATTTATGTAACTACTAATGATAACAGATACCGACCAGGCACAGTTTTATGAACCTCCTTCACGACTTATCTCCAAAACGATGCAAATTCCCAGGTTGCGAAGAAGAGACATTTATGGCATGTGAAAAATGTGCAGTTACACTTTGCCTAAATAGGGACAGAAATTGTTACAAAGTGTTCCATATATCATAAGCAAACTGCTTTTTACATTCTACAGGGTGCGATGAAAGTTTGGCAACTTTTTACGCAACTCTTGTAACAAAATTTTTATTAACAAAAATGGCAACTTTTTAGGCAACTCTTCTAACAAAATTTTTATTAACGAAAACTAAAAACCAATAACAACATTAGAAAAGGCATACAATTTTATTTAGACAACGTCGTTTTCGAAAAAACCGGCATTTGCTTTAATACAGGCTCTGAGACGAGTTTAGAATTGGTTGACCGTTGCGCGCAGCGTATTTTCATCTATTTCGTTCCACGCTTTCACCAAATGTTGTTTTAACGACTCCACAGACTCGTGAGGTTCAGCTCAGGCCTTTTTCCTTGAAACGTTTAATAACTTTTAAAACTACAGATTTTTGGACATTGAGCAAACGAACTATATCAATCGGACGTTTCCTTCGTATGTGCAAGGAAATTATAGAGGCACGAATTTCCACACGTTTGTTCGACATCTTGAAATAAAATAAATGCACAACGTCTGTACACCATTAAATAGACAATTGAATAGCGAATCCAACGATAATAAATACTTTTAGAAAACATTTATTTATATGAGAAATATTTTATTACACAAAGGTTG
This sequence comes from Macropis europaea, assembly GCA_916610135.2. Classification (NCBI taxonomy): domain Eukaryota; kingdom Metazoa; phylum Arthropoda; class Insecta; order Hymenoptera; family Melittidae; genus Macropis; species Macropis europaea. The sequence continues at coordinate 51,915,134 of OU744343.1, read as the reverse complement.
CCAAACTTTCATCGCACCCTGTAAAACATGTAAACAAATGGGGCTTCAAAAATAATTGTTTTTCTCTTGAACACATACCAGACTTACACATTTTACTCCTGTGATTCGTTTGAGACAGTATATTTTATAGACTTGGATGTGTTAAATTGCATAAACATCCGCAGTCTATTCATCAGAACTCAGTGGTAAATGCCATAAAATAAATTCCTCACTCAACGTGAATGCAAAGGTTGTTTCTTTTCTTCGTGCGTTCCTCAGAAGTAGATCCAGAAACGCTTGTCGTGAATTGTTTCGTAAAAGTAAAACGGCGAATTCTATTGCACGCAGGTCAGGGAAGTTTCGATTGGAAGGAGACGCATTCCAGAGTCGGTTGGCGCAGCATAGTGGTGTAACGGGCGAGAGAATGAATGGCGGTGGCCGCAGACAGGCCGAATGGAAACGTTATTTTGCGGTATTATTTGATCTCCCTTATGCGTGATTTACGATCACGTGGCGGTTAACCCGCCAGATAATAGCGTCGTTGGTTAAAAGCGTTTTACGTAGAAAGAACCGCGAAACACACGATCACATATCATCTCGGGAACGGCCTTTGTTTTTCCATTTTTCGCCGGTGAACGTTCCGCACGGTCCCAGGGTGCAAGAATCGTGTCTCATAATTCTTCACCCTGTGATCGTTCAATATAACGTCTCTATTATTAATGTCAGCTTTCTAGCTGCGCCCTGGGCTACGTAGTTCGCTCATACCTGCTGATATTATCAATTTAGTCGGTCATGTACTGTTTTCACCGAGATATCACAGGATATATTGCAGATTCTGCGTACAGGGTGTTACAGAAAGCGTTTCAATACTTCGAGAGTATGTAATATTTGGAAATAGAAAGAAAACAGCTTGTTCAAGAGGGGTGATAAAATGAACCTTGTGTCACGTGCGGATGATCAATGAACGTACTTAATGAGTACGATAATTGAACGCCCATGTGCGTTTTCCGCACAGACCATAGTCAAGTATGGAATGCTTATAACTGCACATAATTTTAGCTATGGCTAATCTAAACGTAATTCACAGCTCTGTCACAGAACACAAAGTTAAATAGTAATGTATATAATATAAATATTCACTGGACGATTTAAAAAAATTAAAGAAACTGCTGGTTACGAGTCACTATAATGGCGTGTCGTTGGGGAGTCAATGTAGCTAAAGGGTTGAAGGACTAATCCTTCGATCTATATTGATTAGATCGTTTTCCTCTTTACAAGTATAACATGCTCCCAAAATCTTGAACCTAGGTTTAAGTTTAGGATTAGGTTCATTCCTTGGAGTCACTCCAAAGGATAGCGTGTCAAGAAGTCCTTTTCCTAAATTGTCCAACGAAGTATAGTCCTTTTAATCTTGAACCTTTTTAACATCCTGTATGTAGAGTGTTTTTTAACTGATGATACAACCGAGTAGGGGGTGATTCTATTGTACATGAAAAAATAAAACCAAAGTAAACAATAAAAGTTTATCATACGATGCCTTGTTTTCGGGACAAATAATTCTGAAAATTCAGTAGGTACACGTGCATCTAATTACGTCCAGACTTAACGGGTATCATTGCACATAATCTCTGTTTACGTTTGTAAGTCATGTTAAATTCATTATACTGAGTGCTCTAAAAAGTTAGGGTTAAACTTCAGGGATATGTAGTATTCATAAAAATAAAGAAAACAATCTTAATGAACATGGATCCAAGTGTCATTAGTTTTGAAGTTACAGTTTTATTGCAGTTTCTTGTCACTCTGAAACCAATGATAGAATAGATGTACCACTTGTGGCTGCTGTGCCATTTGTGACCACTGTCTTATTTATTCCGATATTGACAATTACTGCTGTTTTTGTGCAGCAAGTATTGTATTATTTCTTCAGCAATAAGCATTTGTAATTAATTGAAAGCTATAATTCTTACTGTGGGCCTTTCATATTACCAAGTATACAAGTAGTCACGAATGTAAAGCCGGCTGGCCAGAAATGGTACTCTTGTGGCCACAAATGGTACAAAAATATCTTGCATAATAATATAATGAAGTTTTAAATAATTATAGTTAAAACATTTTTCAACTTATAACGTTTTGATTTTCCGTATATTTTGGACTCACTGATAGATTCTTCACTTTTATGTACGTATTTTTTCTTAACTTACATTCCCGTCCATAAGGAACCGAACACTTACAATTAGTAAAATTAGGAGATGAACGATTTTTCAGCATGAAATGACCTACATTATGAAATAAAATTAGCACGTATTAATTATTTGTAATATAGAGAATATGTAATTTGAATCATATGTTAAAGATCTTACCAAAGATAAGTAATTAATCTTATGTAACCCCTTGAACTAATAGCGGCATTCTTTCGATCAAAGGTTTTAATATTTCGGAACTAATTTCTTTCCAACATTCTTCTAATTTCTTCCATAAGTGTTTCTTTGACTTTGGGCAAAACTTCCAAAGCAAATGAAAAATGTGTAAAGACTACCGTCTAACTGAGTTAGAGATGCGTTAGAAACACACGCGTACAGTCTTGTTTTTTCAAATACAGTGGATTTCGCTTATTTGAGCCACCGATTAATCGAGATAGCCGTTTACTTGGGACAAAGCTCAAAGAACAGAATCTAATCGAAAAGCCCTAGTTTTCTCTACTTACTTGGGACAGCGTGCCGCTTATTTGGAACATATGACTGCAGTAGTCTATGAGAAGATAGCAAGTGTTAATGTGGACTTATTTTTCCTAATATGTTGTGCATTTTGCTTTAATTGCAGTTTTTAGGAAGACTTTAAGGACAACGTGCGTATCCACGGACAGTCTATCAATGATATTGATGGTTATTGACAAAGAATGAAAATAGAAAGTTCTGCATGAAGAATATCTGTATACTATTAGATATTTGGCTCTGATTTATTCTAAAAATATTTAAATACACACTTCAGCGCTCGTTTAAACTATAGTTTGTTTGTTTTATATCATTTTAACTACTGTATTTACCTATGTGGTACTTTGCATAATTGGGACAAACGTTTAATCGGGTCAGAGGACGCTAATCCCGATGGGTCCAAAATAACCGGAATCCATTGTATTTATTTAAATTATACGTGCATATTATTAATATCATATTCAGGTATTATATTAACGTAAGATAGATAAAAATATATAAACATAAAATAATAAAATCAAGCCAAAATACTGTATCCACATTCTAATAATCATTTTGCTGAAAATGAGCAAGTGTCCGGTGCCTTATGGACGGAGGTGTATGTATCAGTGAATGGTACGAAAATCTTTCAGTTGGCCACAAATGGTACAACTACATTATTTGTTCTCATGTTCATTAAGACTTCTTTCTTTGTTTTCATGAGTATTACATACCCCTGAAGATTGACCCCAACTTTTTTTAACATCTTGTATGGATTATGACGATGCTAGCGGTAGGTATATGCGAAATGAACAAAAAATGTAGTGTAGCGTTGGAAAGACTGTAAACGCAGAACAAATTAGAAAGTCTTCGTAGATATTTAATACGAAGATCATAAGTGTGCATGCAACAAAATGACCAACAATTCTAACAACTTTAAGGATCACAAATTTCCTGAAAAGTAAACATTTATTCTACAACCTCAACATTCAGTCTCTAAATTATGAATAAACAGCGGATGTTTATGCAAATATTCATTACTAAACTTCAAATGTTCCAAATATATCAGTTTTATTTTGACAAGGTATTAAATGTTCATCGTCCACCAATTTGGATATATTAAATTGTATAAACATCCGCAATCTAATTATCAATATTCATAAATGAGAACAGAAATTGCCTACAATGAAATCTGGACAAAATCAAGTGTACCTAGTGAATTTTCAAAATAATTTTTTTCGACAAAAAATGCATTTTCGATGTATGTTATCGCAGAAGTTCTTTTCATAATTTGCATGCTCGGAAAATTACATCGACCAATATTTTGTCAGTAAGTCAAAGAAAGTTTGGAAAAATGACATCATGAGGCTTCTGGAGAGATGGAGGAAGATGAAAGAATAGAATGTATCAGAAATAATACAGTAATATTGTACCGTTCATGAGATTTTATACACTTAATACAAGAATTCCTCTTCCCGGTTAATTACAAATTAAAATTATCACCAATGACACTGTGTACTTAATTTTATTCCACCGTGTACTTTGATGTTCTAAATCAAAATTATCATTCTTATGCGAAACATACTTGTAATGCGAGTCATCTTGTTACCGATTATCCGACAGTTCGGATAATCGAAGTTCTACTGCATTTAGTAGGAAGACGAAACGAACTCTTGGGACAACCTAATATTTGTCGGTTGTACCACCAGTTACGGGACACCCTGTATAAAAAACTTCTCGATACGATATTGGAGAACCTCGATTACTTTTAAATGAACTTTTGTTCCTTCGTGCAGAATCTTTCCTCCATTTCTATGTACAGGGGGTAATAAAGTAATGATCATAACTTTCTGGAGCGAATCTCAGCGTGAAATAATTTGTTTACAGAGTTTGCGCCGTCTTCGGGGTGATTTCCGGTGTAAGACCGAGATCGCAGTCGATCATTTCGCATTTTCGCGTGTACAGAAGGACGTTTAATTCGCAGTGGAAAGCGTTGACGGTAAATTCCGAGCGCTTTGCGATACCACAAAGGTCGATTGTTCCATTGTCAACGGGGCTTTCTGCTCGCCCTCTCTCTATCTCTTCTTTTCTCTCTCGCCATTTCTCCGTCTCCCTCTTTCGGTTCATTTCTTCGCGATATTTGAGTCGTCGATAACGGAGCCAGAATCTCTGGACCGACTGTCACCTGCAAACTTCCGTTTGTCGTTCGCCATACAGAACGAATCATCGTTTTCCGGAAAAGCCATCCCCCCGTCTCGAGGAAATATCGACCAGGGAACAATCCCAGGAATACTTAAATCGTTCATGGAAGATTCAAGGAGGCGGCTATAAATACTCAAAATAAATTGAGACTCTGTCAGGATATACTTTTCTTTTAACGGAACTTCCAGTGTAAAGTACTCAAAGATAGGTTATTTATAGGCATTAACACGTACGCTACCAGCGTCACATATATGTGACGCGTCGATACTGTTTTGAGAGCTCGACGTCACACATGTGTGACAGAGATAATTGATAAAATTGAAGTGTGGTCTGTGGTGGACGTTTTTCTGGAATCGACCATGGTAGCGAACGTGTGAATGAGAGTTTTGACATGTTATTGATATATTATAGTATGTCTGACCAGGTATGGGAATTTCCACTGTGGTAGTCAATGTGTTAAAGGAAAAGAACTACGACAGATAATTTAATGAGTTTTTATATTTTATTCAGGATGTCTTAAGCTATAGAAATTTATGTATGTTTTTTTAATTCAACATTGTTGAATTTTAATTAAAAATTCTCCAAAACGGTAGGATGTCTAGCTCCTACACTGTTGGCCTGGTGTAAAAAACAATGCCGGTTTATTAAAAGGCACACAGTTTATGAAGGAGCTATCCTTTAAGAATTATAAGAAAAAAAATTTTTTGACAATTATGGCGAAACTTCAAGATTAAAATCATTTTTACCCTATTTTTTTCTTTCATTTCAACGCCTTCAAAAAATATAAATTTTCGAAAATTTCAAAATGTTAGTGATTAGTCCTCTAGTAAAATGTGTATTATTTAAAATAAAAAAGCCGCAATTGAATCGATTAATAACTTTTCGAGATATTTGTCCCACCAGTTTGAAAGACACCGATTAAAAAAGAAACCTGTTTAAAGTTTTACGTGGCCGATTTTATTGAAATGCCTATAACTTCGGGAATTTTTCGAATTTCAATAAATCCATTTAAACACATAATCTTAAAGGGTTGAAAATTCGAACAATGAACCAAAAAAGTCGATTTTTTGGAATATTTAGACCAAAACCTTCCCTTAACACGTTCCGTGGCGCAATGAAAAATTCCGTGGCTAGTCAGACACGCGAAAATAAGTTTTCATACATACATAACGATAAAAATACAAACATTGAATTCTCTTATGAATTACTGTTTATTTTGCACTGTCATTGTGGCGTTAATTTTTATTGAAATATAAAGAATATTGGCATTTGATTAGAATAACCGAATTTGATTTGTGGGCCTGATACGATAAATTCAATAATACTATAACAAGCTTAATATCTACGTGTGCAACACTAATCATGAGACATTTCGTTTTTATATTTTTCCCGTTTTTTTTAATTATATTTCTGTTTATCAAATTGCACATTCCCTATCTATTCTGTTACGATAGTTTGTTCCGAAATTTTGTTAACTCGACGACGCAACAGTCAGGCAGAATGACTCGAAATTTTCCAGGAACGGGAACCATGTGTTACAATAATTAATTTTTTTCTCATTTTTTTACACATCGATGTATAAAGGTCACCTTCAGTTTTTTTTAAATAGAACACACTATATTTGTTTAGGGAGAAATGGACTAAACGTGTTGGATCTATAATGGCTTGTTATCGAGATATTTACAAAAGAATATCCTGTTTATGACATTAATTTATGGTGTATAATCAACGCATGTTCAATAAGTACCAATACAGTTTATGCGAACACTGGTCAATCGAAAATTAATCATCATGTATGAGGTAGAAGCTAACTTCATCATTAGTGACACTATGTATCTAACGTTACACCACTATATATTTTATATTCTAAAATAACATTATAATTATTATGCATAACAGTTACAATATGAGTCATTCTTTTATCAATTATAATTCGGATAATCGAGGTTCCTCTGTACTAACAAAAAATAGACATTATTGCTCACAGATTCCGTACAGAGAGTTTCTAAATACCTTTGCACTATTTAAATTATCAATAAACTGCAAACGACTTCGATTGTCCCTGAAATAAACAATTTCTTTAACATTCGGGGCCGATCATCTCGAGATCGAGACCTCATGACTTCCAATTTTGTCCTTCGTTCTTGAGTTATTGGATTGAGTCGTAAGTAACTTCCGACACACAACAGATTTTGTTCTTTAACCTTTTGATTGCGGGCTACTTGAAAACGAGGCGAACGCTCCGCGCGGCGGGTTGCAGTAATACACAGTGAGCCGTTGCACCGACCGCCTATGGGCGTCGCCAGTACATGGTAAGGGGCTTTGTCAAGCGCTTGTTAATGCTGATAGTAATCAAGGGTTATAAAAATATAAATAGTTTATCTGGGCTACTGACGTTTGCTTCATATTTAAGGGGGTGTTCTGGTCTAGAATGCCATTTATTAGGTCATATATAGGATTTTTTTTGAAATTATTTTTTTTAAGTAAAAATAATAAAAATTACATGAGTTGTATATGGTTTTATGGAGTCCTTTTACAAAAAAGTATTTTACTGGGTGACACGATTCCGGCCGTTCTGTTAATCTGAAACGAAAAAATGAAGAAGCATCTTGATCAGTATAAATGTGGCTATAGTGTGAACCAAAATAATATAAAAATTTTGATTATTAAAAAAATGGCCGCACTTCGAATCCGGAGTTTAGATTTTTGCAATATTTTTTCGTCTTTTGCATGCTAAAAAAATAAGAAAATACAACGGATTTTAAAAGTTTTGGTTCATGCGATAACAGCGCATGTGCCGAAGATTCCATCAAAATTTTAAGTCAATCGGTCAACTAGAACTTTAGATATCGTGTCAGCGATTTCAAAAAATGAGGTTACAAGAAAAACACGTTTAAAGATTTACTGGATATTTCTCCTGGATACTTGTTTCGGCTTAGCTCGACGATCGAAACTAAACTAAACCCGCTGAATGCTTAAAAATATACCTTGAGAGGTAAAAGGGATCTACAAGGGATCTACCCCCTCCCTAAACCAGGACACTTCGACTATGAATGACAATCGAGGGGGATAAATCAGTGGTTGAAACGGTTCCGAAAATAACTGTTTCAAACTGTTATGTATCGGTTCTGACTGAAACAGTTATGAGAACCGAAACAGTGTTATAACTGTTATGGATGTAACGGTACTCGCTCATATCGGTTTCGGTTTCGGTTCTTCAGAACCGATATTATATTGGTTCCATAACTGTTATTTTTCGGTTCTAGGTATATCGGTTCCAAAACGGTTCTGAAATAGATACTCATATCGATTTTGCAGTTGCTGAAAATCTTAGATATTTATTAAAACGGTTTTCAGTTCGAGACTTCTAAACCAAATAAAATCGGTCCCTAAGTTTTGTCCGGTGCGGACGTATTCATATTATGTATTATATTGCCACGTCAAATATATTACTTATGTATTGTAGTAAAATAAGTTTTTCTTTAATTTTTGGTTAAACGAAATAAAAAACAGATTACTTTAAATTAGAAAAAAATGAACATTAGAATATTGTAAAATGTAAACTTTGTAGAATTCTAAAATTTCAAAATTGTAAAATTGTAAAATTGTAAAATTGAGAAGTTACAAGCTTGTACATAATCTGCAACAGTAATATCTAAGGTTTTCAGCAACTGCAAAATCGATACGAGTATCGATTCCAGAACCGTTTTGAAACCGATATGGAACCGATAAAATATCGGTTCTGAAGAACCGAAACCGATATAGGCCAGAACCGTTATATCCATAACAGTTATAACATTATTTCGGTTCTCATAACAGTTTTAAGAACCGAAACCAATGTCAAAACTGTTTTCATTCAAACATCTGTAACTGAGTTAATTTTACGAATTCAAACAAATCTTTTTCCGGACATGTTTTCGAACACATACACTTTAAGAAAACACACACAAGAAATTGATTTTTTGAAAGTTCTAGACCAGACGACGCCCTTAAAGATAGGAATCCCTAAAATATAGACATGCTGCAGAAGCAACTGTAATAATCCTTTAGTACAGTATTAACACTTTGTATGCAGGCGTCGTAATATTACGTGTTTACTTTTATAACGCTTATCTGCGGCTAACGGAAAATTCTATTTTTACCTCGTCTGTGCGTTTTCTGGCAGTGAGGACAATTTCATGCACTTAAGTTGATTTAAAACTATTTTTTGTGTGATGATGCCAATAAATTGAAATTGCTGCTAATGATGAGTATAGATATAAAAGCTTCATTAAATTCCAACAAAAACTTCAAATGTTATGTGACTTTTAGTCATGTCTAGGTAAAGTCTTCACGAAGTTGCCAAAAATAGCCCGTGGCACGTAGGTTAAGATGTGCAAAATACCCCGCATATAAGGTGTTAATAAATTTCAGGAAACAAATAGAAAGTTATTTATGACTCAACCCAATGTTTTTCAACGACGAACTCTTTGCGAAGCAGAAGACATTCCGCGCGGTCCCTGAAGGAGTTTCTCCCGAAACATCCGATTGTCGTGGCTTTCGGAAGCTGCCCGGGCTATCGGTTAAGTCCCTGGCGTGCTTGCAGATACGTGAAACGTTTGCCCAAAGACAAACGAAACCGTTTAGCAGTTCGATCGAAGGGCGTTCACGAACAAACCGGACGAGTTACGAAACCGCGGTACCATCTCGTAGCCCTGAAGAAACAGGGCAAACTAGCAAACAGAGGACAGGGACAAGAGGGAGGAAGGAAGGGCGCCAGAAGCTTCACCGATAGATTCCTTAATATACAGGGTGACCAGTTTTAATCTATATTGTAGGAATTATTTTAATTAAATTCACCGTGTCGCCGGTGAGGGTTGATATACAGTTTATTTAACAAAAGTTCGACTACATACACTCGCAGAAAAAGAGAAATACACAATACTCGCTCGACAAAAATCCATGAAAGATTGATCCCTCGCATCCCAAAAACACTCTTTAGTTCGGATAATCGACGTTTTACTGTAGTTGATTTATACTCTTTTTATCTTTCATCTGTTTCCATGTTCCATCGTCTATATAAAGTTAAAGTTGGTAAGCGGTGAGTTAAAAATTTGTGGTTTCTTACTTTATGAATTGAAACTTGGCAATACAGCAGCAAATTCAGTAAAACGCATTTGTAGTGTTTGTAAGGAAGGTTCTGTTAGTGAAATGGTAGAGCTTTTGGGGTAGGAGAACAAGAATTCTGGTTTGCTAGAAAATTAATGAGTGAGGGTAAAAGTGTCCCTGGTCTGCGTCTCTGGTCAGAGGGTGTCGCAGGGATGCAGAAAATATAACGGATACTCGGTGAAAGTTAATCCCGATGTTCTCGAGAAAGTCACGTAGCGAAACCATGCTTGGACGTAAGTAACACGTTTCGATGCATAAAAAATATTCTTCACCTTCGTAGGTGACGATTTCGTACAAAATTGACACTTTCTGCAGTTGTCATTGGCTGGAGGCACATGGTAATATTCGAACGATACACAGGACCCCAAGAAGGGGGCATCGCGATGCTACCCCTGCGATGTCTCCTGGACGAACATTCTTGTGGCACGAGAGGGTGTCCTTCGTTGTCGCAGGACTGTCCAATTTCTTGTTAGCCTAAACTACTTGAAGATTAGTGGCATGTTCACCAGATGTACAACAAAGTCACTCCCTGTTGAGTTTGGCGGTGGTAAACATTATGATAATAAGGTGTAATACATATACTGTGAAATAAGAGTCTTTATTGATTTCATTATGGATTCATACTGAAGTACTTAAGTTCGTGCGAATTTCATGTAAAATCGCAGATATTTTCGCCAAGATATTCCGAAATAGTAGTCTGCACTTATTTAGCTGACAATTCATACTAATATACTCCAGATCATGCGTCCTTGAAGCATAGCCTCGGATATTTATAAAGAAATTACTCGTAATTGGAGTTTTCACCGGTTTAATTGTTGATTCATGCTGAAGTATGCAAGTTCATGCGGATTTCATGCAAAATCGCAGATATTTGCACCAAAGTATTCCGAAGGCGGAGTCTTCATTTATTTAGCTGCCAATTCATGCTAATATATGCAACATCATGCGCATTTCATGCATTGTTGCTGATATTTACAACGAAATTACAGTTTTCACCTATTTAATTGCCGATTCATGCTGAATTACGCAAGTTCGTTCGTATTTCACGCAAAATCGCGGATATTTACACCAAGATATCCCGAAATAGGAGTCTGCATTTATTTAGCTGCCAATTCATGCTAATATGCGCTACATGGTGCGCATTTCGAGCATTGTCGCTGTCATTTGCAATGAAATGCCTCGAAATTGGAGTTTTCGGCGATTTAATTGTCGATTCATGCTGAATTACGCAAGTTCGTTCGTATTTCATGCAAACCCGCCGATATATATGCACGAAGATATCTGGAAACAGGAGTCTTCATTTATTTATCTGTCGGTCGATGCAGAAATACGACAATTCATGAGTATTTCAAGCAAAGTCCCTACATCTGCCACGAAATACCTGAAAATAGGCGTTTTCACCGATTCAGTTGTCGACTAGCATAGACGTCGCTTATGCCAGCGACAACATTAGGCGTTCCAGCCTGTAAGCCCATGTGTAGATTAAAGTGGACCATCCTGTATGTGAAACATTTTAAAAGCTCATAGAGGTGGATGGGTGGATGCAGAGCTGTTGGTTTCGTTGCATTCGAATCGAAGGCTCGATACCAGAGAAACTTTCGTTTCCTCGATAAAGTGCACTTAGCCCCCGCTTAATTACTCATTCCGAAAGTTCGCGAAACTCTGCCCTTTAAGGAAGTTTCGTCCGCGGAAAAGGAGTGCTGCGATGCCAGATGGACTCGATACACGGCCCTCCGAAGTGGATTCGATGTTGATTCGAGGCAGGGAAAGAGCAAAGCCAGGATGGTAATCCTTAATTGCTCGAGAACGTTTTAGCCTGTCCACGGAGTTCCCAGCTGGACCAATTACGACGATTAAAGTGTCGACCGCGGCTGCAAGCCTGTTTATCGATGGGAAGTGTGATCGATTTGGCGAGAAAAATCTCGGGAAACGCGGAGACTTGAGAATACTGTTGGATTCCAAGTTGTGGAATCGAGTACGACACTTAAAATTGAAGAAGAGGTTTATTCTGGTATACGTTGTGGCGTTGTACAAGAATTTGACTGAATTCGCTAATTCTTAGGCATATACAGTGTGTCCGCGCTAAAGTGATACAGGCCCGTAATTTCTTAAGTATTCAAAATACAAGAAACTTGTTTGTATGCTGAATTTTTTTTTACGTTATTATTTTCAGAGATATGAAGGTCAGGTTCGTTTTTTTTAAATGGAACTATGTACTTTTGTTCAGATCTTGTTCGCGCCTTAAGTTCCACGTGTTAGATATTGCCTCTTGAAACAGATACGAAGGGTCTGCACTAGGAATGGCAGACCCAAACTCTGGACAATAGTTTTCCATTGTAAAGTATCAAGGATACCTTTCTCGACACTGCAAATGCTACATCTGTGGAGGAAAACGGCTGTCCAGATTTGGGCCTGCTGTTCCTGATGCAGACTCTTCGTATCTGTTTCAAGAGGCAATGTCTAACACGCGGCACTTCAAGTGCGGACAAAATTACCACCGCTATTTCCTATTTGGCCTGATTTCTTCCGTTGAAAATCAGTAAATTTGTAAGCGCAATATCTCGGAAACCGCTAAAAATCAGACGTATACATTGAAGGTTGATAAATTCGACTTGAGAAGCAGTATCCAATGATCTGAAGAAAAACATATAGCTCCATTTAAAAAAACGAACTTGACCTTCATATCTCTGAAAATAATAACGTAAACAAAATTCGTCTTTTCCAAAACATAGGTCCGCTTGAACCATACAAGCTTCATATAAACAATTTTTTTTGTATTTTTAATACTTGAGAAATTACGGGCCTGCATCAGTTTAGCGCGTACACACTGTATATTAGGTAACGAAGAAAGTTAATGCCGTTTCCATCAGTAGAGATAAATGATACACAAAGTGAATTTAACAATATTTTATTAAAAAATGTAGTCACCGTCGGCTTCTATTACCTTTTTCCAACGATCTAATAACTACTCTATTCTGTTTCTATAAAAGTTGTCCTTTCTGGTGTCAAAAAAGTGCTTCACCTCTCATAAAAAAAGAAAAAAATTAAAAAAAAAGAAATTTCAAAAACCACTTCCAACAACAACGTTCGCTCACTGCATCATCTCCGAATACGGAGGACATTTTTCGGGAGGCCTCTGAACCCTGGTGCCTAATTTGAATTCATAAAGCAAACAAGCCCGAATAATTCAGTTTTTCAAAACTTTAAATGATTAAATATCTTAAGTCACGTACATAGTAAATTTTCAGTTAAATAACCTTTCGTTTAAGCAAACATGACCATTCTTTTAATTGATAAGGTGGGCAAAGGTACAGTTTGAAAATGATAACACCGATAAACGGCACGAACTTTTTTAGTTACCTGATATAATATTTTAGGGAAAGGGAAGAGGTATGAATGACTAGCCTTGATGAACTCGACCCTTGATGACTAAGGGTAGCGTTCGTTTGGAGACAGTGTTCGGTTTGGAAATTTTCGCGTAAACAAGTTGACTCAGTGTAGACGATGAGTTGGACATAGCCATAGATAAATGTGGTTGGTCATCCAACAATACCATTCTGAAGGGATGCTTTCACCCCCTGGTGAAATCCGTAGGACATTTTAGAAATCCTCAAATGATTTAACATGGAATACAAATGAAGTATAGAAAGGAGAAGATGCAATTGAGGGGTCCATAGCAAACACAACCTTTGTCAAAGATTACGATTACAACATAACTTCATGATATAATTGGATACAGTTCTGCTGCGATATAATTACAGATAACACCCACAGCAATTCTGTAATATTTTTTTTTATTGAAGCAATTTGAATCTCGATAAGGAGATTATTTTGCAATACAATGTACAATATACAGTACAAAATACACACAACGCAAGATGACTTGAAGATACACTATTTCCTTCTATTGTTAAGTTACACTTTTTCAGAAACGAATCGATGAGGTTACATGTCGCTAAAGTAAGTACGAAGGGTACTACGTTACATGACACCGAGAGAAAAAGATTTAGTTTCTGTATTTTTTTTATAAACATAGACCTCTGCTCTTCAAATATACAGGACATATATAGGACATTACCATAGAATCAATTTATGCAAAAAAAATCGTAGGGATCCATTTAAAAAATAAGTGCAATTGCACTTTGTAACTCCACCGATGCACTTCTGTAAAAAATCGCTCTACATGATGATAGAGCTTCTTAAACAATGCAAAATTTTGCATGGAATACAAATACAACGTACACAGAAGCAAGAAAATAAAATTTCAATAGTAAAATTACTAGATTGCCTGCTGTCAGCTTGTACCGTACGTTTATTAAACGAAGAAAACAGACAACAAATAGCTATAGATAATGATAATATTGGATTGAAATGAAATGTAGCTTCAAAAAAATATAGAGTTTATAAATATTCATCAAGAAAAATATGTCCCCTTGCTCGGAATGCAAATACAGAAAGAAACGGATAAAATTTCGCTTTGCCTGAATAAACAAGAGAACAGACAACAAATAATTATAGATAATGATAACAGTGGATTGAAATGAAGCTCCGGAATAACGAGCATTTCATAAATACTGGACCGAAAAAATATGTTTCCTTGCACGAAAATAAGTCAGTGGCGAATAACAGCCGCTTGACTGCGCTTTGCAAACTAATTTTTCAGTTTTATTCGCATCACGTTTCACAGTTTACGCGCACGCGTCTTATCTTTCAGCCAAAAACATTTTGCAACGAGACTGAAAGCTGCAGGCGTGCTTAATAATTAAATGTAATACATGAAGACACTTTTCTATTAAGAAATCCTTAATTTTCAAGAAAATGAGCTGCTTAGAAGCCAAACTAATCAACTCCACTTTTAGTAAATTTTTAAATTTCATTACCAGGATACACGAATGTTTGCAACACCATCGCTTTTCTCTGCTTTTCATTTTATGCAGTTGATCAGATTGGATTCTGCACGGCTCAAATACGTGTCACTATAGAGACATCTATATAGAATATTCGCTTCAAGGTCGTAAAAGCAGCCTGCAAAATGACTCGAAAGTTTCATCACAATTTTGAATTTTCATCCTAACGCGCTATAATTCAATAATTCTCCTCTTGCTCTCATATTTTTATTAGATCGTACGAAAAGTTTGTGTCGTTTCTAAAGAAAATTATTCAATTAACACGTTAACTGCCGCGGCCACCGGTGACCGACGCAACAAATTTTATTCAATTAAATAATTACTAATTTTAATACGAATTTGAATACAATCAATATTGTGATAGAAATAGAAGGTTGTGGGTGTGAAGTTCAATAGTAATATAATTCTTTCCTTCGTTACTTTCGTTTAAAATGGGTTATTATATTAGGCGCCGGAAAAAATTCGTGCGATTTTTCTGTCGTTGATAAACTCAAACAAAATGTCTTGTAGGAAGTCGAAAATGTAATGCACAGGATTGGTATCGATGAAAGGTTTTATCTATTTAGTTGGTACATACTCTTTCAATCGTCCATCTGTTTCCATATTCCATTGTCTGTATAAGATTAAAGATGGTGAGCGAGGAGTTAAAAATTTGTGCCTTCTTACTTTATGAATATAAATTTGGGAATACAGCAGTAAATGCAGCAAGACGCATTTGTAGTGTTTGCGGCGAAGGTTCTGTTAGTGGAAGAGCAGCACAAAAATTGTTCAGGCGCTTTAAGGAAGGCAATGAATTGCTGCAGGGTAAGCCACGTTCGGAGCGCCCATCTGTAATCGAAGATGAGTAATTGTGTGAATACATGTATAAAGCCTTATATATGTAAGTACAGATAAAACGTTCCAGTGATACAAACCCTGTGCATTAGATTTTCGAATTTTTACAAAAATTCGGATAGGGTTCATCGTTGACAGAAAAACCGTATAAACTTTTTCCGGTACCTAATGGCATGTCTGATCAGGTATGGGAGTTTTCACTGCGGCAGTTAGCATGGTCAATATTTTCTATTAACACCTTGAGCGCCACTTGTACCACCGGTGACCCATGTATCAATTTTTATTTTGTCAAATAACTGATTACCCTACCGAAATTTTGAGTTACATCTATGTTATAATGATAGTTCAAAATAAGAAGTATATTATCAAATAAATAAATATTTATATATTCAACGATACGTGTCAATAAAAGGGTATTTTCGCGTGTCTGACTAGTTGCAGGATTTTCTACTGCGGCGCTCAACGTGTTAATAGTAAAATCAATTTCATTGCTTTTTTAAACGTAGAGATATAATCGTCTTCTTTTATAGCAATTCCTTTTATTCTTCAGGTAATTTGATAACACAATTTTCATAAACGGGTTAACGTTTATTGTTAGAAAATTCTTCCGCATATTCTCAGGGAATGTCCATTTACCAATATTTTTTTCACCAATAATTTTGCAGCGATAGAGATAAATGATAATCTAATTGGACAATGTTTAGACAGTATGAAAAGTTATTTACCATAAGTACAATAAAATTATTACTTCTTCGAATCAACCAGTCCCATGACGGGACAAAGACGATTTTAAATAATAAACTGCAAATGTCTTATTCTGGTGGCATGTGCAAATTACATAAAAATAGGCCAAAATACTATAAACAGAAGACGAGTATGTCTGTTTTTAAAATCAGGGGATTAATACAAAATATGGAACTTCAGCTTATACCTAGCAGGACCTTTTTTGCGCTTGTATTGTACTAGAGATGAGGGCGTGACCTTGAACGGCCTAATTTTAGCCCACGATAATGTTAATATCTTCTCGTACTTGTTAGAAGTATTTAATTAATTACAAAACACTTTAATTGAACACAATATTAATATAGTACAAAACATGAGACATAAGTAATCTATGACATTTGTAGCGCACGAGTAATCGATGAAACAATAACCAAAGAATGTCCCAATCATTTAAATCGTAAAACATTAATAATTGAGGGGGTGAAAATTATTAAGATACTACCATGCACTGGAGACGGCATCGTCCACGATTTTTCTGCGTATAGAATTCAAAATGTTTTTTTTCCCTGTGTCTTATAGCTGGGCGAATTCTGTTTCGGGCGCACGAGCACCGAAGTTTGCCACCTAGCGGCTGTGCGTGAACTATGCCCCCGTGGACGACTCGCTGACAAAAAATAGTCCCATATCATTTTATCTCGATATATTATTTATTTCACGACAAAGTATAGCCTATGATACTCCGGGAAATGTAAAGAAGCTATTATGAACATACAAACAAACTTTGTCTCTTTATTATAATACAGTAGAATGTCGATTATTTGAACACCGGTTATCCTAAGAAGAGTCATCCTATTTCGGCTATAAACTAAAACTTTTATTAATGGCACTATGTACTTAATTTTATACTACTATGTGTCTTATATTTTAAAATAAAATGATTATTTTTATGCAAAATATATAGTTACAACGTGAGTCATTCTATTACTTAGTACACTTCGGATAATCGAGGTCATACTGTAGTAAGATACTGACTTACGTGCATAGATACAATATATACATGTCTATTCATTGAAAGAAAATGAATAGACCTTAAATATAATAAGGCCTCATCACAATGTTGAATGCGTTACGATGTGACCGTAGAATTTATTACAAGTCTAATAAAACTTCTTGTTTTACAAGATGAGGATTAGATGACTTACACCACTATAACTTTCACCACCTCAATTAAAGACGCGTTCTTATTGATAATTAAAAGGTTATGTTTTCAACAGCAGTCGATGTTGGAGAGAGCTCCGTGGATATCGAAGGTGTCGTCGTACTATCAAATCGAATCGCTGAAACTTTTAATTATATCAGGCCACCTCAGACCGGACGTTTCATGATGAAATTCTCCCGTCTTTGCAAAGTCGCACTTCCGGCTCGATTAAACTAGACTGGCTCGAATTGACGGGCAACGATTGATCTCTAATTGTAATTGAACTTGTTAGAAACCGATCCAGGATGAGTATAATTTGTTCTGAGTGCCGTGAGAACAGATACGGGTGGTTCTTGTCACCAGCCCCGTTAATTTCATTTATGTCTCGACATTTCCTTTTCTTCTGCCACATTTCAAAGTGTTCCTTTCCCGAATAATCCACCGCTTCGAATTTCTAGGTTCCATTTACTCTGCTAGACCGTTTATTTAACTCACAGACTAATGGAGGACGAGTTAACTCGCCTGGAAAATTTAATGATTCCGCTCGCACGGAAAAGCAAATATATATTTTTACTTTACCCTCTGACGTGCTTTCGCCTTCTTTCGTTAATAAATCCCGTATTGTTGCATTTATGTACTTTGCTTGACTATTTATTTAGCCCACAGTCCGGGGGAGGACAAGTTAACTCGCCAGGAGAATGTAATCATTGCGCTCGCACGGAAAGTCGAGCATGCACTATTTGCACTGTATCTTCTGACGTGTTTTCGCCTTTCTTCGTTCGTAACTTCCGCATTGATCTCTAATTATGATTGAACTTGTTAGAAACCGATCCAGGATGAGTATAATTCGTTCTGAGTGCCGTGAGAACAGATACAGGTGGTTCTTGTCACCAGCCCAGTTAATTTCATTTATGGTTCGACTTTTCCTTTTCTTCTGCCACATTTCAACGTCATCATTTGACAAATTATCCACCGCCTCGAATTTCTAGGTTCCATTTATTCTGCTAGATCAGCGATTTTTAATCTTTTTTATTTCACGGCACGCATAAACTAATTATTAAGATTCTAGAGCACACCAAAAAATATATTACATGTTTTCGCCTATCTGACAAAAAAGTATATATTTTGACTGATTTACAAAAAAAGATAGTGTTTGTTTTCCGTTTTTGCACCAAAGTGGCAATAAAATAACTATTTTTCCCACTATGCGTTAAATGACATTTAATGATATGCGAAGAGTAATCTGTCCAACTTCCTTTTGGAAAAATCTGTTTAAACCCTCATTTATTTATGACACATTGTAGTAAAAAAATAATACTACAAATTATTTAGAACAATAGTTATTTATTATTTTTCTCTAGTTTACACAGATTTAATTAGATATCTGACCTTTTGTGCGAGATCGAATTGTAGAAAGGCATACTCGCAAATCTTCTTCTATGGCAGTATTGGGCAAAATTTTATTCGGATAACAGATAATGGATAAAAGTAACGAATACAATTTTATTCGTCACTAACGAATAAAAATTTATCCGAATGAGAATTTATTCAAATAAGAACTTATTTGTACAAGAATTTATTCGGATATAAAATTTATTTATTTTTCCTTTTCTTTTTTGTTATGATACAGAAGGACATAGTCAAGGAGTAAACATAGATACAATATCATCAGCAAAAAAAGTGGAAACGATAACAGTCAATTATTTGTATTATTATTCGAATAATTTAGTAATCGTTATTCGAAGAAATTATTCGAATAATTTAGCAATCGTCATTCGAATAAATTTTTCGAATAATTTTGCAATCGTTATTCGAAGAAATTATTCGAATAAATAGAGGGAATAATTTTGCAATAGTTATTCGAAGAAATTATTCGAATAAATACAGAGACAATAAATAATTATTGTTTAGATAAAATATTCAACTAAAAATAATTTATTCGTATAATTGTTTGCGATAAATATTTATTCGAAACAATTCGAATAATGCCCAACTCTGTTCTAAGGTTTCAAGCTGCGACCTCTACTTGTTCTTTATATTATTCATTCTGCTAGACCACATTAACTTGTAGTAAAAAATCTTGAACACACATGTGGAACTCTCACGGCACACAGGTTGAAAATCGCTGTACCAGATCATTATAGACACCCGTATTATGCAAAATAAGTCGCCAGAACGACACCCTAATCCTTCAATGTACGCAGATGTTTATTGCACGTTATGAGCTCTGCATATGAACGAATTATTGCGTCAGGTTGTCTGATTAAAATCTATGGGTTTTGTTACGAATTTACCAGTTTAGCAACACTGAAATAACTTAAGAGTCGACATCATACGTATAAGAATAAAATAATCCAAAATTTGGTAGAAAAAAATGAAATTGAATCTATTAAATCCTAATAATTTTCGAGTATGTTATTTGTTTGTTTATTGGTAAGTAGTCTGTCTTTAATTTGATCATTATACTTACATCAGAAGTCGTATGACTGTATATGTACGTCTGCTGTGAGTTAGACGAGTTAACTGGTCCTCCTAATCAAATTATGCCGCTCTGTGAATTAAGTACTAAAATCTGAACTTACATTTGTTCTCATTTATTCATATTGCATCCCTTTCTACTATTTTAAATTATTAATGAAAATTCGATTTGAATTTTTTCCGAATTATTTATTTATTTATTAGTGAGGCCTCCTATTTTTAATTTGATGGTTATATTTGAACCAGAAACCATGTAAAGACTTATTTACATATCTGCTATGGACGAGACGAGTTAACTTGTCCTCCTAATTGAAACATGTGCCGGTCTGTAGGTTGACTCCTTGCATTATAAATATTAAGCTAAAAGACCTCATTCGGTCATCAAAGGATTATTAGAGGCATAATAGACGTTTTAATGTATATTCTTTATTTATCAAAGCACTGGGACACTTGAATAATAAACTAGAGCGCAGCTGGCTATTAATAAAATCGCAAAGCAGGGGGTAAAATTCTAAAATCTGGTCTCAAGAGCTTGAAAACGCATGCGACTATCAGGTCATTCCATAAGTAATCTCGCTCCCTATATTATAAAGCATATATTGAACAAATATAAATGTATTATTCGATTTTGCATGTGGTAGAACATGAGAGATCTACTGTTTTTTAGATTTCTTCTGTGAAAATTTGGATCATCGTAGCAAAGACCTCTTGCTAACAATTTTATAAATAAGAGTGGAAAAATGTCATGGTGATGTTTGTCGCGCTCAAAATGAATTGTACTTGCGAACTAGTACCTATTTTGTTAGCTCGACAGCTTTTTAGCTGACAAAGATTAATCAGAAATGGATAGTCTTAAAATTCGTGAAGTAGTTAAACAAGGACACTAAAACTAATATTTCGTATCTTGATAATTAAAAATAACGGCAGTTGGTAATTTGTATACGTTTGATGAAGTCATATTTCTGTACCTTGAGAGAAAAAGGGGCAATGTCCGAAACAATTGCATTTGAGTTTTATGCACATTCACGTAAAAATCATGAACGGTATCACAGAAAAAAGGGCCACTATCCTTTCACTCTTAAAAGGAAAGTTACATTAATGCAAGATACCTATTTTTTTTTATTTAGGGTTTAAAGTCGTATTATCTGCACTTGACTTTGCACTTTTTCCTGCTTTCACTGAAATGATTGCACTCAAAAAGGATATGATTCGTATTAAGGTTTTCGTTGCATATTGTGCATTTAGGTACAGTTTCTTTTAACAGCAAATTAATATACGCCAATCTGATACATTCTTGTTGAGGTTTTACTTTTATTGCTTATGAGAGTTAGATTGCAGAGTCAAACCAATGCAGCCTGTTCATATCAGTTGATTAAAGACCAAGTATAACGCACATGTATGTAATAATGAATACAATTATAGAACAAACAGGATTACAACTGAATCTTAAGGAATCTTGCTTCGCGATACAATTTTGAGAGTGATTAAAAGAACGGAAACGGAAAGAGATTGGGCGTTTATTTTGCCTTTGGGTTATTAAAAGGTGAGAAATACAAAATATGTGAAATCACGCATTACTCAACAATTCTGAAAAGGCCAATGTGTTACGTGTATTACAATAAAAAGGGTCAATATACACCTTCTCCCAAAAGATTGCAAACTGGACATTGGCCTTTTTTCTACCAAGGTACAGATTTAAAACCGACATTACTCATAGGATAACCGGATAAACTTAAGACCAGCCCCGTCCCTCGAAAAGAGAAGAGAAGAGACGACAATTTGTTTAGCATGCTCACAGCTTATGTAATCATTTCCAGACACCGAGAATCCGAAAGTGTCGACCTGCCCGAAGTCCTTTGAAGTGCGGTTAAGCCCAGGTGAACGAAATCGCTTAATATTCTGGCAGGAGCCAGCGTTCTCCGACAACGTCGCCATCAAATGGGTCTACAAAACGAGGGTGAGCAGACATCGAAATTCGAGTTTAATCCCTGCCCTCCTTTCACCAAAATCCTCGCGTTTGATCTTAAGAAAATGACGCCTCGATGTTGAAACAGCCCCTCCACCTTTCACGTCTCATCATCCACCCGTCCCTTTCTTTCTCACCCTCCCACACGTCCGACTTGTCTCTTTTCCACCCCTTTCACCGACAGAGGTTTATTAAAAGTTCCCCTCTAACGATCGAACTTGCCGATCTCGCGGTTATCTCTGACCAAGATACGGGCCATTAATTACCCTGCTGTGTCTCCAACTGAAAACTCGGGAACAAAGAAGACGGTCGTGGAGAACGGGCGAACGAACGAACTCCCTTCCACTCGTTTTTCCTCCTTTTCAACCGAAACCGTTCTCCGAGGGAAGCTCTGACTGCTGTACTACACCGGCCGTAATTGGCCACTTCAAGATCACTTCTGGTTTACTTAATCACACTGAGATGCACCACACGCGAAGTTGAGCGTTCAGAGTTCTGTCGTTTTGAAAATTGGAGTGTATGTGGAAAGTATGTAATAATTATTATTATTTTATACAAGATGTATCATAACATGTGAGACACACTTCAGGAGTGGACAGGAGACACAAAAACAATGAAAAAAGTTCATATAAACATGCGTCCTCTTTGACCTTGTTTTAAAGGTAGTTTTCATATTATAGCCATTTTTGTGTTTCAATAATTCGCAACTGCTTACCTTCATAGGTGCTAGAAATGGCAAAAAAAAATTACATTCAGCAAGGCCATATATCAAATGCATGTCTGCCATTTCTTGATTTGAATATTTATTCATTCTTATTTACTTAATTACACACTTCTAACATCTAACGCACAGCAAATTAGAGAATTATTGAGTGCTTCTAGCAAGAGAAGAAACTGAAATGAGTGAACTCAATCGACAGAACGTGTGAAATCAACAAGGTCAGAAAATATCCAGAAGATACAGAGCATTATTTATAAATACAGACCGAGGGTGGCCATTTCGAGCACCTTCTATAAAGGTAAGCAGTTGCGTATTATTGAAACACAAAAATGGCTATAACTTTGAAACAAGGTCAAATAGGACACATGTTCATATGAAGTTTTTTCATTGTTTTTGTGTCTCCTGTCCACGCCTGAAGTGGTCCCACATGTTACGGTACACCCTGTATAAAGGGAATAGTTTTTGACGAAGTCCAGAGGAGGGTGTGACCTTGAATCACTCTTAACAGTCTTGAACACTTCTCATTCGTCTAGTCACAAATATAAAGTGCCACTTTAAAATTCCTACCGTTTTGGAATAGACAAAGCTAAAGTGAATAGTATTTGACAAAATTCAGGGGAGGGTGTGACCTTGAATCTTGACGACCTCGGACACTCCTCATCCACCACTCACATTAAAATGTAGCAAATGTAAAGTGGTACATTAAAGTTTCTATCATTTTGGAGCAAATAGAGCTATCAGTCTGTCAAATTAAAATAAGTGAAATAAATACTCACTTAAACAAAAGTGAATAATAGTAAACGTCGTACGGTAGAATGTAAAATCGATAGTATTTGACAAAATTTAGAGGAGGGTGTGACCTTGAATCACTTGATGATGTTGGACACTCCCTATCCACCTACTCGTACCAAAATATAGCAAATGTGTCGTCGATCTTTGATATTTCGACTATCAATCTATTAAATTGAACTAAATGAAATAAATAATCACTCCAAATAAAGGTGAAGAGTAATGGACATCATGTGATAGGAAGCAAAGTTAATTGTATTTGAATAAACCAAAAGAGGGAAGTGGCCTTGAAGTGTCCATATTAAAGCTACCGTAAAGATGCACATGAAGCTCGCTTTTCATACACTTATTCACACTAAAATATAGAAAATGTGAAGACGATCTTTAAAGTTTCTATCGTTTTGAAACTCGAAATAGAAATGAAAAACAATAGACGTCGTACAGTAGGATGCAAAGTAAATAGCATTTGACAAAATCAAGAGCAGGAATTGACCTTGAAGTGTCTTTCTTATATCCTCATTACTTTGCATTTAGTTACGTCAAGGGATAACATGTCTTTGCACTAATCCTCAAATCTGATGAGGTGGGATTGTAAATTCAGTAAGTCTAACTCTGATGGAACCATTTTGAATATTTTCAAATCATCCGCGTATGATCATCATGGTAATTCATCATGGTAAAAACTTGCTGTCAATTAAAGCTCTAGATATATCATTAACCCTTTCAGCTCTGTATAGGGTTCGAAAAAATTGTGCCTCGTGTGCTACAGGCCACCATACTGACCCAAGCACACATGTTTATTGTACGTTACGAGGCTGTGTATTTGACTGTGTAAGTATTTAACAGTCTAGTAGCATTGAAATAACTTAATTATCAACGTCACGTGTGCTATACGAATAAAGTATTGAGTTGAACGCGTGTTTAAGCGTAGAAAAGTTCAGTACACAAAGACAGGTCTTTTCCAAATGTTTCAAGGCTGAAAGTGTTAATACACAGTAAAGATTGCAGGGAACCCAATCGTGAATCCCGTGGCACGTCAGATGTCACATTAATTGTCTTAGATCGAAACACCTTCTGTGCAGTCAGAAAGGTAGCTTCCTACTTTAGAATTGTGCCACGTGTTCCACTGTTTAGCAAGTTTCGATATAAGTAGTCAGAAGTGTTTATACTATAGTCTTCGTCCGAGGATTCTGACTAAAAGTTACAAAATAGTATGAAATCAAAAACAACTGATCTTCCTGTCACAAACTTATAACAGCCACCACAGGTTACCTTAGAGACAAAGACACAAAATTCACAAGCAAGTATGCTATCAAATAATCTGACTATCCCAATCTACACTGTGTCTGGTTGTGGCAGGAAACGTGTTAATTACCTTTCTTTTCCTCTGGACTGGCACGAAGCATTTTTCACCGGTCAGCTGACTCGACAGCTCGAAGATGAATTAGAACGATGACTGGAAATTTCGTGGTGCTGACATTCCAAGCGAAACTCTCCAGCACTTTCAATAATAATTCGTTGGAGAGGTTCCATCGAGTGTTCGCATTTCAATTTCAAAGGGGATTCAGTTCCAGGCTATCGAAAGTTAGCTCGCGTACACCCGACACGTGCACATACACCCACGTACATACATTTACAGGAACCTGGACAACGGATGTACCCTGGCGTTCACAACGTGCGCTACATCGCCTACGATGCAGCCGGAAATCGAGCCGAATGCCATTTCTCCATACACGTACGAGGTAAATTTATGCCCTGATAGCAAGGTCAACCTCTCCGTAGTCACTGGTCGATGATATCGAGACACTAACTCCACCGAACATTAACCCTTTTGGTACGAAACTGTGCAATGAAGTGGCGCTTTCTGCGGCCGGGAGAACAATATTGGGATAATTCATAAATAACTTCCGGTTTGTTTTATTAAATTTATTAGTTACTTTATTAAAAGATAATTTTCTGCTCCTTCTGCAGCATATTTAAGTTTCTGAGATGTCTAGCTCATAGTATGGATATAAGGTAATAGTCTAGCTGAACCATTTCATTCTTTAGAAACTATAATGTCTATTATGTATCGGAAGTTATTTATGACTGGACTGCAGATGTTTATGCAAATATACATTTTTAGTCTACAGTACTTTGTGTTTTAGTGTATTTAGTTGAAGAAATAGAACACTGTCGAAATTATATTTTGTCCTTTAAATATTGTGCAATGTACTTTTTATTTCGTCCGACTTACAAATTTGCATCCTTCAGGTATTTGAAACCTAATAGTACGTAGAATCTCGATTATCCAAACGTGTATCATACGAAAATTAGTTATTTTATACCAGTTACAAGCTAAAATTATCATTAGTGTAAGAAATGCAAAACTTATTTATTTGACACTCGTAAACTCGCAAACTTTACCGCAAAAACTCTGATAAACATAATGTTATAAGCACAAAATATCGATCCAAATAACAATCTCTCCCTTCTATTACATCGCTTTTATGAAATCGAAGATTTTGCTATTGTTCCAAAAAATTGTTTGCAGTCTCAAAATTACGGTGCAAAAGATTCCATGTGGATACTCAAAAGATTTACCGAGATATAGCGTCTAGAGTGGACTTATGTACATAGTCCTACGCATACTTAGGTAGCTAAAATTCAAACGCGTATTTCTCGAAACTATGTTTTTCAAAACGGTGTACAATCTACAATCGACGGATTGTCTTGAAATTTAAAATACGCATTCAGAAAAACAGCAGTCCTCTTTCGTCGAACGATTTTATCGATAACATTTTTGGTTTAGAAGTTATATCTGTACCTTGGTAGAAAAAGGGCCAATGAACAATTTGCAACTTTTTGGGGAAAGATGCACATTGGTACCTTTTTATTACAATACACATAACACATTGGTCTCTTCAGAATGTATGTAGCTTTGTTTGTAGTAGTGGAAAAGTAGTGGCCTTTTTCTACGACAACGTTCATGATTTTGATGTGAATGGTGTACAAAACTCAAATGCAATAATTTTAAACACTGACCCGTTTTCTATCACGATTAGATACAAAAGTACAATAGAAACGTTGAAGTAAAAATCGTGTAAAACTTCAAAAATTTGTTTTATCATCAATTTTCAAAGAAATAAAACAAACCTCCGTCAAAAAGCAGGGAGTGTAACAGAGTTTACAAAAAAAATTTGTTTGTTTGTTTTACGAAAACCAAAATGGCGAAATCGTGTACACTATCCAACCTTGCACGGAAAGACGCGTTTTACCAGAATTGCTTATCTTGTTCAAATATTTATATTTTTTAATACAATTTTAAATACAGAAAGTCTAATTGTACGATACCTTCCAATAAATTGCCAAATATCAAGAGAAACACATTTTTATTTTTTCAGTCTTTGATTTTGCTGTACTGGTAACGCGCATACAAGGAAAATATTTTTCTGTTAATCTAGATGCAATGTTCTCGTAATTTCTGTTACATACACCAACAGTGCTTAAACAGTTAATTCTTTTTGTTCCTACAGCTTTAGGTGGCTTCGGAGTCAGCGTACTGTTAAGTCATTTCGTAATAAAAGTCAGATTTTTATCGTAAATTTTGAGATATTTAATCGCTATAAAAACCACCATAATTAATACTCTTTTCCCAACGGTACATAAGTTTTCCTATTCTGATTTTAAAGCATTCTCTATT
The DNA here is from genome assembly GCA_916610135.2 of Macropis europaea. Taxonomy (NCBI): domain Eukaryota; kingdom Metazoa; phylum Arthropoda; class Insecta; order Hymenoptera; family Melittidae; genus Macropis; species Macropis europaea. The sequence continues at coordinate 51,887,817 of OU744343.1, read as the reverse complement.
ATCGGACAAATTTTTGACTAAGAAAATTGTCCGAATAGTTAAACAACATGGAATCTGTCTTTCGAGAAACATAGATTTTACGATTTTTTCTATATTTTCGTACATCTTGAGCATTCCAAAATGTATAATACACTTTAAAAATATATTCGAGTGAATCTAGTATATTATTCAGTAATCCAGATAATTCTACAAACTATCGATTCTTGTTCTTTATCCACCAAAAAGAAATTAAATACATTACTTTAGAAAATGGAGAACTGTTTCTAATACTTTCTGTATTTAAAATACACCCATTTTTTAAATTGTTATGGTAACGTCAACTAAAAGGTTCACTATGAAACGAGGATTCTGCAAAATATTCCTAGCTAGGGATTCTGCCCACTGAAAAGTCAGCTGAATCTTTCATCGACCCAGACGACTAATTACTTGAAACTTTAATGGATTCAACGATGACTGGTCTCGGGTAAAGTTTCTTGATAGACTGGCGTTCGATCGACGAATCGCGTCGATAAGAGAAAGAATTATATCCTGGTCGGTGGAATTCCGTCTCGATACCATCGATAGCAAGCTATTAATCGAACTTATCTGACCGTCCGTGCATTTTCAGAAGCGGAGCGTCGCCTGAATTCTGAGGTGAGCTGAAAGACAACTTGGTGGCTCTGAAACGTCCAAGTTCTGGCTCGGGTTCAAAGCGTGTCAAAACCCATCGCTGCTGCGTTCCCCTGTAAATTAATTCGCTGAAAGAAACGAAGGAAATTCCCGGTGGCTGGTCTAAATTCGCTGTAATTCATGCGGTTGTAGCATGATTGGACAGTGACGGATACAAGCGCATTTCCCGGAGATCCCTCGGGTTTCCCACTTTCCGTCCTCTTTCGTGTCTTGAGAAAAATTCCGCGGCTCACGGCCACGGCGCTCCAAGTACGAAAGTTTCTCGAGGAAATTTCAAAACGATCCCAGACACTCACTTAGTTTATCACGCGATTTTCCTGAGCCGTTCTACCGCTGATAGACAACTTTACAGCAGTTTTTCGCTTACGGAAGGACGTAGATTCTTGCGGAGGAGATAGTGGGATTTGCTGTCAGACAACTTTACATCTTTTCTGTTTCACAAAATAACATGATAGAATTTTGTTATGAAAATAGAGGTTTTCGCTGTCAGACAACTTTACAGCTTTTCCCTGTTTCGTAGGAAAAATACATAATAGAGTCTTGTAAAGAGAATAGAGGAGTTCACTGCCAGACAACTTTACAGTTTCTTGTCTATTTCTCGAAAACAACACAATAGAGTCTTTTAAAGGCAATAGAGGGTTTCGTAGATAAAAAACTTTACAACTTTTCTGTTACACAAAAACAACACGATAGAATTTTGTTAAGGAAACTGAGGTTTTCGTTATCAAAGAACTTTATAGCTTTTTTTCTATTATGCGGAAAAATATACAATGGAGTCTTGTAAAGAGAATAGAAGTGTTCACTGCCAAACAACTTTACAGTTTCTTGTCTATTTCACGAAAACAACACAATAGAGTCTTGTAAAGGCAGTAGAGGGATTCGCTGACAGACAACTTTACAGCTTTTCTGTTACACAAAATAACATGGTAGAATCTTGTTAAGGAAATAGAGGAGTTCACTGACAGACAACTTTATAGACCCTTTCCTTTTTCAGAAGAACAACACGATAAATACTTGTAAAGGAAATAGAGGGATTCAGTGATAGACAACTTTACAGCTTTTCTTTTCTACAACAAAACAACATGTTAGCTTCTTGTACATGAAATTCCTGTTCCGGGTTTAACAGGAAGACAACATTATAGTCAAGAAGACGATGTATTTTTCACCGTATTTCCTTTTTAAAGGGCTTATTTTCTATTCGAGATCGGTATTCAGGATGTTTCGTCTGCTGGAACATCAATGGAACAATGGTGATTTCCGTCTGAATTGCTCGACAACCGTGAGATCGTTTTATTAATGCAGCAGCTACCCCATTAATTGGAAATCAATTAACCCAGCTGACGATTATTCGAATACCTATTAATTAAACTTCCGATCATCTGCATGCATAATAAACGCGGCGTTATTGGCATAATTGGCGGATCGCCGATTTGAGAAATCGCGTTCATCCTTTCCACGTGGCCGACGTTAATCAACGTCCCGGACAATAGCTCGTTAGAATACTTATTCATAATTAGCGGCTGTGAAAAATGAAAGTGTTGGGTTGGTTGCACACGAAATGTCCGACTCTTATCAATCTTCAGCTTTGGTAAAAACTATTCAACTATATTATAATATCAGTTGAATATCGATATAGTATACGAGACTTTCGTACTATATCAGTTAAAAATCAGTATGCTATAAAATGCTTTCCTATTATATCAGTTAAATATCAGTACACTGTTAGAAGCTTTCCTAATATATCACTTGATTATCTGTACAGTATAAGAAGCTTTCCTATCATATCAGTTGAATAGCAGTACAGTATAAGAACCTTTTCTATTATATTAGCTAAATAGCATTACACTATAAGAAGCATTCTTATGAACGTAACATTCTACTTAGAGATTTTTGTTCAGAAATTTTTTTTTAATTTGTAAACCTTTTAAAGCCTTTTGATATTTATAACCATTTCTTGTGACAACGATTATTCTTTAGTGATTACTAAGAATTACGCAATTCACTTTTAATAATCCTCTAAAAGTCAAAGCTGTTGCAGTGTCAAATTTGATAAAATTGTATACAAGAGGGACTCGTCTGTATAACATATGGATCACACACTGTGTCACGAATATGACTCGTTATTGGATTGGATTGGCTACTAACTTCACAATCGTTGAAAGTTTTTGTATGAAAACGTTTATAAAATTCTCGGAATAATGTTTAATTAAAGTTATTTACATTTAAATTTGCAATGTTCGTTCGTCATAGTTCTGACAATTTTTTGACTACGTAGTAGTAGGGTTGCGTAGAATTACGGGAATTTCGAAGTAATGAAATTCGAAAGATCGCGAATTTAATTTCCAACCTAATGAAACAAGTGGTTAAATCGAAGAATTAAATACAAATAGATGATACCAGATTTCGCGTCGTTTTCACTGATTACAAATCAAATGATCTCAGTCATGAAATTTGCCAAATCAGCTTTATTCAACAAATTTATTGCCTATAAATTATTATGATTGTTTTAAACCGAAAGATCTTACAAACTAAGCAAGTGAAAACAGCCTTACGATAGTAAAAAATAAGTGTAATATCAATTAGGTCAATATTTCTATATTTAATCATATACATATTAATAAAAAACTATTTTCACGTGTCCAAATATAGTACAGGCATCATAAATAACTACTTCAAGGACATTCCTCATCTAATAATTTATACTCCAAAATATAGCAAGTGTGAAGTGTCACTTTGAAATTTACAACATTTTAAAAACTTGCAATAATAGTGCAGAGCATTTAACAAAATTAAGAGATGAAATGATCTTGAAGTGCTTAGTCTCAGAATATCTAGAATAGTATAGCGATACTGGTGATGAAAACCAACAAATGTAGTGAACACATTCTCTGAAAGTGTCGCGTACTATTGTTGTACTAATCATTTATTTATTAATTTCTTAAACGGGCAGGCCCCTTTGGATACAAATATAATATATTTACAGTGTAGATGTGCTTGATTATGAATGAAAATGAAGTCTTCGCATTCTATAGCGTAATTTAGCTCGGAGTGATGGCAGTGAGTTGCAAAAGTCATCCTGATCGCAATGTAAATTAGCAAAGTTGGACAAGCTAGTTAACAGTTTACCTACCAGTTCATTCTAGTGCGGATGGGTTGCTACATCTTTTAAATAATAATACGATGTTTCTTATTAACTATGTCACTGCTATAGCTGTTTAAATAATTGCTGAGCTATTTCTATGAGAATAGAAACGAACGAATTGTTCACAGCGAAACATAAAATTGATCGATTTCTAATTAATGAGCACTAAAACCGAGAAGCCTATCAATAGCCTTCTGATAGATAAAGTGTTAATAGGATCCAAATTGGCGTGTTTAGAATATAAATAGATTGTGGTTTGAATAGAGGAAACTTTCTGAATCTTCTTGTAGCAGACGTGGCAGAGGACTACTCTTAATGTCGCTTTTAAACACCCTTTGCACAAAAAGCAATTTATATATGTGTTAAAGTTTACAGAAATAAGCGAACGTTTTAAATTTTCCATCTTTTCTTCTCTCACTCTGTCTTACGAAACTTCTACATTCGTTTTTCGTTAAGAAAAAAATTGCATTTTAATTCTGCCAACGCTTCACTGTCATTTGTATAGAATTTTGAATAATAACGATGCAAGACGTTTCTTCTGTGTTTGCTGCAAAATCGAATCAAGTGAAGCTTCTTTTGATTAACCCTTTTAGTACCTTACGAATTTTCATGTACCGCCCAGAAATACCTTGTAAAATTATTATTTTTCAGGACATTTATTAAAATTAACACAGTTTTCTTAAAAATAAAGATAACATCACGCTTTTTTTATATTTTATTGTAAAATGTATGTACTTTTACAATAAAGAAAAAAAATTATTTTCCATAAATTAAAGCTTGTAATCAATGGTGAAAAAACAATTGAAAAAAATGAAAAACCGATATATCGGCTCTGGGGTATTAGGAGAGTTAAAGAATTCCTTCCGCAAAATATGACCGTTTAATCTTCGCCATAAGAGTCGGATATTTCATGTGCAATAACCTAATAATGACATAATACTTTCACGCTAAAACGGTTTCACTCGAACCAGCCAAACGAACGATTTCGAAAATCCTATCGAGATAGGGTACTTACAATTGTTTCGCCATTTAGCCTCGGTACTACAGAAGAAGGATGCTGATGTGTCCCGGTAGACCACCGGAACCGATACCATCCACCGCTTACGGGGTAAGTGAACGAAACAAATTTTCCCCTAGTCCTGTGGAAATGGCGAAAAGCTCGACCGTTTTGTCCTAATTCGATTTTCAGTGGCAGATACCGAGCGGATGCTACCTCAGGTACATGAGGATCTTCTCCGGGGCGTACGACGTTCAGAATTATCGGGGACAGAGGCAGAACGGTTATCAGGACGCGAGGGCGGCTTATCACCAAGTTCATCCCATCCATGGCAGCCAAGGTCATCTTCAACTACCCACCTCCTATCCCCCTGGAGACTGTAAGTGTTACACATTCCCTACTATGCTTGATTTTGCTCCTTGCTTTGCCATTAACCCTTACAGCCCTGAAAATTTCTGGAAATTTCAATTCCATTTGCTGAAGACTTTCAGGATAGAATACGCATTAGACTGACTGGCTCATCACCACGTAAATGAGATCCCCTAAATATCTCCCTTATTTTTCATTGTATGAGAAACGTCTTCAGGTCAAAGTTACACTATTTCAAGAGTCACATGTAATAGTGGGAAGAATTTTTTTCAAGGTCATTTGTTTAAGAGAATTCAAAGTTATCGGTATTTTTTCAAATGGAACTCGATATTTTTTTTCTATATCCTTATAGGGCATGAAAAAACAAATTCAACGACCTCATTAATCCTACCATTCCGATCATATAATCTCAGGATATTTGCATCTCACAATGATTAATCCTTTTATAAGTACTATTTATTTGTTTTCCACGATGGGTAGCCTTATTTATTAGTTTCCTGTGAGTACTTTTTAAATTAATTAAATGACATTTATGTCACAGTATTAACAAGGTGACCTTCGTATGACCCTAAGCGAGAATACACGTACAAATTAATTTGAACATCTTGTTGTATTTAATATCTTGTGGAAAACTTTTCAATTAATTTGAGCACATATTCTCGCTATAGGTCATTCGAAGATCACCCTCTCATAAATCATTGAATATGTTCTGATGACGCCGAATTAAGAAAAATATACGTCGACATTTAAAAAATCATCGATGACCTAAAAATGTTGAAAAATATTACCTTGAGAAAAATTTTATCTCACTCACAATGTTTACGTGTCTGAATCAAGCGGCAGAGTCCTCAGACATTTTTCTGTCTTCAAAATCAAAGAAGACATCTTCTAGGTTAGTCAAATTAAATGGAACACACTGTATAATATTATATTTCGGTCGAACACCGCAAAGAAACTTTTCAAATTAACGATATTCGCTCGAGACTCTGCACTTAAATTAATGAACTGCAACTAATGTGCGTAGGATTGTGTAGGGCACAATAAAATCACAACTTTCTTAATAAAATCGTTGGTATCCTTTATTTATAACTCTTGACAGTTTGACGTCTCTAACATGACTGATTACATTTGTTCATTAAGAATCATCATCTGAAACGTTATACTGTCGCATACCGATTTCCTCGGATAATGATACATGAAAACAAGAGAGAATAGAATTTCAACAAAATTAACAGGCTGTACGGAGTTAAATATTTTGAGTACACGATACTAATAGTCGAAATTAAGGGGGGATTCTCGTGTAACAAGTTCAAAAAATCAATTTTTTTTTTCTTACATAAATCAAAAGTACAACTTTTCAAAAATATGATCTCGAAAGTTTGATGTCGAATTCGCAAAAATAACGAAGTTACAGCCCATTTAGTGGGATGCGTCAGTCTGCGACACGGCAAACGGTCGGCGATAAGTATAACTTATTAATTATAGTAAGTATATATATATCAAAGGAGGTCCTGCAGCCCATAAAACGGAAAAAATCACCGGTTTTCGAGGACTGAAAAGACTTCCTTTATAGTCCCTGAACAGCAGATTGAATCTTTAGATCAATTCTTTAACTGAAAATACCCTGAGACTTCATTAAAAACATTACACGCGTTTTCCTCGGAACTACGTTTTTCAAACTGGCGTGCGGGATAACTTAAACACTAATCGACCGATCAATTTCGAACAAAGCTCATTCAATTCGTTACAAATTTCTCCAGGGATTATACCTAAAATTTTAATATTATTTTTGATTTGTAATATTTTTTTCAACGATATAAAGTCCACTTTATCTGTCGAAAAAGGTTACTTTTCTTCCAAACGCTAGAACTTTTTCAATTTTTTATGTTTTTTCTTAGAAGTTGGTATAATCCCAGTGGAAACAATCTAGCTCTGAAAAAATTTTCCGTTTTTTGCTTTTGGATAACTATGACAGGTGCTACACTGCACACCAACAACGGCTACATCGCCGAAAGGTTTACAAAATTGTATAATACCTCAATAAATAATAGAAAAACTTAAAAGAAAAAAAGGTAAAACTGACGTTTAGGGGAGGCAGCCCCGATGACCTTGACCTTGACATATGTTATCAAGGACACCTTTTCAGTAACGCTCAAGAGGTTTTAGCCGTCGCTCGTTATTGTTTACAAGGTTATTAATTATTAAATATATAACACGGAAGGAAATCCATTTTGCAACAAAGTTGACACATGTTGCAACACTTGGTCATTACTGAATGAAAAACCCGCTCAAAACTTCAACACATGGTCCTGCACTTCCATCCCAAAAAAAATCCAACCCAACCCAATTCATTCTTGAATTAAATTCAGGATAGGATAGTTTGTGCTCCTTAGTGTCCTTATGGGGTTCTCGGAGCCCTCCCTAACACGCCAGAGGATTGGTCACCGTGGAGGTTTTAGTGGATAAGAATTTCGCACTACCCAGCCCCCGCCACCCGTCCAGGGTGCCTTTTGAAGGTTTCCTCCACGTAAAAAAAAAGGATAGATGAGTGTGATTTATCCTAAGAACACATTAGGTTAGGTTAGGTTAGATTATGGGGGGGGGGGGGGGGGGGGGGTAATAAGAGCGCTGGGAGAGGCTCCCTAATCTGTCCTTAGAATAAATGAAATTATCCTATCCTGAAATTAATTCAAGAATGAGTTAGGTTGGGCTAGATTTTTTTTGGGAGGGGGTGCAGCGGGAAGGGCTCCCGTCCCGTGATTTTTCATGGTTTCGACGCCGTGTTAGCAGAAATACCAAGACGCACTGAGGCTTTGTTAGAAATAATGAGTTCTATGTATCCATTAGATCGTTTAAATATTGAGTAAAATTCTAATTTCCTATACTCGTCGACTATTTCTTATATCATAATCCTCTGTCCATTAATAATTTCCAGCTTCAAATGACTTTTCTTTGTTCATACATGTACTATTTCCACTTACATATTAGTCGTTTATACCTTTCAATACTCAAAATAACTGCTACATTTTGCAAACTTTTTTTGTTAATAACTTTTTAATAAAAAACGAGCGACGGCTAAAACCTTCTGAAAGTTACTCAGGAGGATGACCTTAATAACATATGTCAAGGTCAAGGTCATCGAAGCTGCCTCCCCTAAACGTTAGTTTTACCGAAAAAATTTGTTTTTATAATTTCAGAATGTCTGCTCATATCCCAAGATAGTTGATTCGCGTATTATCAATAGTGTCGTCAAAAATTCCCCCTTAAGACGAAGCGTTCCTTTAAATACGAAATGAATAGAATGAAGCGTGAACTTCATTAACAAATCAGAGTGGACAAAACTTGCAGCCATGAGTCGCGCCCATTTACAATTTGAAAGTTCGTGGTGGGTGACCTCAGTCTAATGGTCTAGTGTTTATGAGTCTAGATGATTTGGCCGCAGATTTGAATGGATGACATGGGTCTATGACAGATTTTAGTTGTTTCAATGAGTTTATTGGCGGTGAAAGGTATAATCGGATTATTGAATGAGTGATTGCCATAGCAATTAGGTGGATACAGATGTGTCATAAGCCCAAGTCGTTCACGGATTTGGAAATATTGTTTGGGAGCTGAACACGTATTCTGCTGGACCACTCTGTATAATGTATTACAATACAATTGGTGCGTGGATTATTAATATGATTTGGAAACTTGATAACAGTCACATAGAGTGTAGTCATTACTCGATGAACCGAATGTTACCCTAGCAATTCGATCTCGCCAAATTGCAATCGATTGGACAAACTGAAACCGCGAGAAAATTAACGCCGACGGCCAATCTAATCACATTGAAACAGAAAACTGCTGCACGTTCCTCCGTTTACAATCGCCCCTGAAATTTTTAATCAACTCCCCTCGAATCCGTAATAATATCCAACAGAATAGCTCGCGGTACAATAAAACTGCGGGGTCAGGAAATTGTAGAAAAGCTTTCGAGTAAGATTAAATAAAATAGTGTCACCGTTTCAGTCACCGACGTGCAAATTTTTCTAATATTCTCTCGCTCGAATATCTGGGAACGTAGTACAAATTTCGCCGCGGAACAATTTTAGAAAATCTGCGGAAGGTGCGGTTGATTGAATCGTAGCAAAGAAAGGGGGTGGGTCGATAAGAAGGGGAGGTACACTGCCGTTCACAAGTATTAGGACACTTATAAAATTTGAGGTCTTATGAAGTCGAATATACACTGTTCTCTTCTATATTTTAGGCCACCAGCGTCATTACTGCATCATAGTATTCACCATGGAAATTACATACAATTAAAAAGCATATCATAACACTGTTACGTCCCGCACACCGCAATTCAATGTAGAATTTCGCGGGGTCGTAAATCCCGCTTACGCTCGATCACGACGATGTTGTTGGGTCGTTGGCTGATATAAAATTAATTATAATCAGCCTAGATCAGGATAAAATACATAGGTGAACACTCGATGTAAACTTAAACTGTATACTCAAACTTAACAAGAAGTGCTCGATGATGCAATGTTACAATGTGTATGGTCGCGTGTAAGATGTGAGATTCTCGATGTGTGTGTAATGTCGCGGCTTAGTTGAAAATCTGATTTTTCGTGTCTGTGCTCGCCGTTTATGTTTGGCTGTGATTGGCTGTGTATGAAGTGTACGTGGTGAATGCTGATGTTTTTCTATTGGTTAGTGTGAGTTGTAGGTATGACTGCGAGTTTACAGAGTGGGAATTTAATTTAGACATTCCCCGGTATTGTCTTTGACTTCCGTCGTCGAAGACGGTGTTTTCGTGGAAAACACGGTTTTTCCCTGCACCTGGCCTGGCGCATGTAGCGTCCTGATGTCCAGGTCTTGAGACCAGGACGGTCATAAATTAATTTGTCCCGCCGCGCCGGTAGTTATATGGCGTCTAATATAAGTTTAATGAAATTCGGTCTTTGGGATCGAACAATATCTTTGTTGATACACCCCTCTCGGTCTCTGATTACTGCTTTCACAAATTTTGGCATTCTGACTATTAGTGTTTCTACGGAGTGGGCCACATAAAGTGTTACAAGCTCTTTTCTCCGAAACCACAGCAGATATCGGTTTTATTTTTTTGTCTACATTAAATGGGGCATAGGGGCTGATCGTTTGGTGTGCAACAAATTATTTTGGGCCAATTGCTAAGGGATTAAAGAGGAACCTCCTCACTGTTTCAAATAGAATGGCATATTAATTTTCTATTATTCGGGTACCTCTTATCGAACTGAACAACATTTACTGCATTCCTTTTTATTCTGCATAGCTAAAGAGGTATAGCAAAAAATACTCTCCTCAAGATAATCATTGGGGAGGCGTTAGAAAAATGAATGTAAACATATTCTGAATTAAGAATTATTTTATAATTCTCTATCCTTCTTTTAGATCATTTTGTGTAATGAATTATTCAAATTAAGTGTGTGCTTAATCTGATATAAAACAGCAGAAGTATAAAAATCAGGTAAAATGTCACATGTTCGGCAAATTTTGCAAGTGTCCTTATACTTGTGGACGACAGTGTAGATCGTAAAGGATAGATGATTTTCGAGGATCCAGTATCGATCGGTTGCCATGCAAAATAACATGGTCTCACGAGCTCGTCCCAAGAGCCGGAGGTTCTGTCTGCATTTTTCAACCCCGAACTAGGCCAAGGTGGTGGCAAAGGGGAGAAAATAGGAAGAGAGAAAATCACGGAGTCTCTGCGCGAATTCCATAAGGGAAAAATGCAGGAAAATCATTTCCCTTGGAGTGGAACGATTTTCAGAGCCTGCTCTTTGACGTTTCTATGTGGTATCGAATATTCTGCTTCGAGTTAAACAAATAGAGATTTACCGATCCGTAATATTGTAACTATTACATATGTATTATTATCCATATTTACGATTAAAAGCCATTTGTAAAGGGGCATAATGAGCGACGAAATACGTTCCACAGTGCTGTGTTTCGTCTACTCGTGCGTGCAGAAGCTTATCAATAATAAATTTACAGTTCATCAGATATTTTCCTTATTACGCGGGTAAGTAATTTATGTAGAAACGGTGCAATGAGACAAATGATTCAATTCAACCTGTTACCAGAGTCAGTTTTTTAGACGAACCACATTCCGTGCACGAAGTTAGAAATGAATAAAGATAATTAGAGTAGTGAAATGTTTCGTCCAAAAAGCGTACAAAAATTCAATACACGATGACTGTTTTTTCCAGAAAGTTTCAGGGCTAATTGTATTAATATTCTATTCTATCTTGGAAACATTTTATCATATTACAGAATATACAGTAACTTTGAAATTCTGAAACCTACAAGTAATGGGAAAAAATTTAACAGTGTATTAGAAGAGTAACAGTGTATATACCAGCAATTTGAACATAATTATTTATGAAATAGTAATATATCACTTAAAATAAAATGGTATAGCGTTGGAAATAATTACTCTATTTAACTGATATTTGGAATAAAACTTTATTAGTACATATTTTATAAAATAAAACTAAAATTTTATAGCTCATACTTTTCTAAGGTGTGGTAACATTCAAAACAATCGCGAATATGCATTGCAAATTTGTTAGAACAAGTATCGCAGTAATAATTTGTTTGTCGTCTTTCACCTGGAGTTTTTCTATTCGAACACACAATACAATCATGTTTGTTTCTTTTCGCATGAATAATGTGTAATTTACCGTTCAGCCTATTGTCTGAATAAGATGTAGAAGGACGTCCACGCAGCTGTTGGAAATCACCTCTTAATTGATTGATCAAAAGCTTTATAAATTTTAAATGGGAAACAGGTTTTTCATTTTTTTGTGTTTTAACACTCGGTATAGTATATAGGAGTTAATTACACATGCTTCCAATGCACAAAAAAAATAATTTCCTCTAACATTTGAAAGACTTTCGTAAAAAACAATAAGTTGACGTATATTGATCAGAGCGATCCATACCGCCCATATTTGTAGTATAATTTCGTACCATTTCGGCTTTTTTAATAGATATAACATTTCCATCACGTAATATCCTCGAGGAAAATTTCTTTGTTTTTGCTTGCAATGGAAAGGGAATGTCTCGCGACAAACAAACATTCGAACATATTTTGCGTTTGCATAAGTTTTTCTCAATAATTTCCTGTAATCATTTCGTATCCCCTTAGATGGGACATTTGAGTTATTTGCTACATTTACGATGACCCCTTAGAGGGGACAATCGAGTGCAAAGGATTAAATATGATAATGTTCAGCGCGATTTTAAGGAGTCGTTCCAGTGTGACGATCGAATAATTGAGCATTTGTCAATGATTTTTTTATCCGCCAATATAAAATGTAATAATATAAATATTTTCTGATTTATAAAGATACCTGGAAAGAGCATAAAACAATATTAAAAGTATTAAAATTAATATTTTTCAATACTCTTTTAGTGTCGCAAAAGTGGCACGTTCCGGAAAAGATGTCCCGCCGGCGCAGGTGATTTGAGCTCGTAGCCTTATCTGAAACAAAATATTCAAAAATATTCTTAATTACTATGAATGTCGCTATCGCAGGTATCAAAAAAAACAATATGCGTTTAATGTAATTTAATAATCCTAATGAATATTACGTTGTTATACAACAGTAATTTTGAAGGGAAGAATAATATAAAAATTAATTTAAATATAATTTTTATTTAATGTTTCAAGGAAAGAAGTTAATTACTAGAAATTAATTACAGAAGTTAATTACTAGAAATTAATTACAGAAGTTAATTACTAGAAATTAATTATAGAAGTTAATTATTAGAAGTTAATTACAGATTTAGAAAATTCACCATTTCCAGCTAACAGAACGAGGCTGTCGAAGTGCTGAACAGGGTATGACAATGAACATAGTAATCTAACGACTATCGTAAACCGTAGACAGAAAACTGGCTAGATAGACCAGAGTATTTCGCGTGTTGGCTGACGGACAGGTTCGTCTAAGGGCAGCGATAAGATGATACATCGGATATTCGCGTGCACATATCCCAGCATGTGTCTCGGTTGCCCTAAAGGCGGGCCGCATTGGTGTTAATCTCGCAATTTCATTAAACGTGAACCCGCCGAACGAACGAACGACCGCCGTCGCTGCATAAACTGCCACGAAATAGGTCCGTAACGAGGTTAAGGATTATCCAGTCGACGTACCCTGCGTTTCTCCCGTTTATTTTCCCAGCTTCTTGCGGAAGATTGTGCGTGAGCGGCCACGGAGAAACATATACGACCGGACAGAAGTGTTGCGACGCTTCTGTTTTTACCATACACTCTTCTGATTATTTATAACAATGGGGAACTGTATGCAGAGTGTTTCTGAAGAGGTCAAACTTCCAAAGCATCCTACACACAATGAAACATGTTGCGATACACGCATCGACTCCTAGGTTTCATGAAAATGCAATCAGTCTCAACTCGTCTCCATATTGCAGGTTCTTGATATCTTGTCATCTGATGCTAACGTTAACCCTCTATAATGCCATAAGACTTGGAAGTTACATATCTATATTTCTGTATTTTTTAAGCCTCATTTTGTTTATTTATCGCTGTGTACAATTATATTCTCCGACTATACTGCACATTAAGAAGTCTGTTCGTTTATTATTATATCTATTTATGTTATCATTTATCTTTATCATTTACCTGGTGTATCATTTTCGTTATATGCCAAAAATTCCGTTTATAGAGGGTTAAAACAAATTCTTAAGAATGTCTGACCATTTTTCAACACCAGTGTCATTATCAATAATGGGGAGTACATTAATTATAAAAAATAAAATATGGAAGATCAAAAGGATATAAGCAAAAAGATGATCTTAATTGACAGAAACAAGTTTTCCAATTCTGCGTTACTAAAAGAATTAGAAACAAAAGAACCGAGTGATTATAAAAATTATTTACGTATGAGCGAGTATTCTTTACCTTTGTCTGAACACATTTTACTTTTATTATTTCATGAACATTGGTTTATTCTATAAATATTAACCCTTTCCACTCCTAAAGCTAACTGTACTGCCCAGGCACTTAGAAGCGTTCTGCATCTACGGCTAGTGTTACTGCCCACATTTTATCTTTAATTTAATTATTAGTTTATGTATGATTATGTTTGGTTAATAAAACTTTAAAGTTTTAAAATAAGTCGTATAATCTAACAAATTGTCAAGATTTTTGCGTGGTCATATTGTGTAACTCAGAAATCTGAGAAACAACTTCTTGGAGTTAACTGCCAACGTATAGCCTAATTGCTTGGAGAGCAAAGGGTTAATAACTCCCTCCCAAAAATCTTTAACCACTTCCATTTTCAACACAAGTAGCAGAAACGGACTGCAGTCGGTATTTCAGTGTAATTTGTACTATGATCTTATGTCACGTGCGGGATGTCGTTCCTTTCGTTAAACAAGTACACTTCCCGAACACCCATTGGCGTTTTCCGCGCGGACAGTAGAAAACCTTAAAGTGCTCATAACATTTAAAGGATTAATTTTAAAACCTACGTTCATTAAATATTTTCTGTTCCTGTTTCAAGGTCCTATACGCTCCTAAAGTTGACTTTTAATTTAAGTTTCAATGGCCCCGAAAGATAGATCATGAGTCTATTAATGTTTATATGTATTAACTTATACCATAGGATGATTCCTCGTGCAAAAGTGAATCGAAAATATAGTGCTAAACTTTTGTATATAAGGCTTCACTTTCGAGAACTTCGATTTTGAAATGAATTTCGTGCGGGTGCGTTTGCGTTTCTGCATAGTCAGCTATCTCCACTCGACCCCAGATACAATTGAACATTTTCAAATAATAAAAGATTCGCGAGTTGATCAGTTGGCAAAGATTTGCAGGAATTTCTGCTCTCGTGGAAGAATTAATGAATAAATGAAGCATCCTTTTTCTCGTTCCAATTATGCCATGTTATTAAAATCCAGAACGTTACAATCCTGGAAACAAGGGGCACCAATCCATGCACTTTCTCGAAATTTTTCGAAGACAAAGCATCGTACAAAGAAACTTCGTTTTATACTTTCGATTCACTTTCGCACGAGGAGCCAGCCAAGTGGCCGAATTATCTCGCAGCGCACCGTACGGTTGCGAATTTCTGAAACGGGCTGCGTTAATTCGCGAGGCGAAATAATTGGCGGGGGATTTTCTGGTTCGCAGGGTTACTTGCCGAATTGTTGCTGAAATCCTGTGTTCGACAAAAGCACCGCAGGCTAATTTAACGACACGTCGCGCGTTAATTCGTAATTACTGGCCGAATTACAGGGTAACTAACGGCGCAGACACCGCAATCCAAGCGCGGCGACACCAGATAAGATCGACGCTCAACGGCCATTTGCATATCGCCGTCTCCCGTTTTTACCGAATTTTATTTCTTCCTCGATCCGAGGTGCTTCCAGCTCGATCGTCTCGATTGTATATTCATACGTCGCTACCTTAAAACGCCCACGGCGACGTGTGAATGTACGTCGCCGCGACGATAACGAGAAACTTGGTATCGAGGAAGGTTTATCAGTACGGGGTGTCCCATTTCGATCGATCTACACGAATATCTTCGAAATATTACAAAACTTTTCGGACAAAAGTTGAATGATTCTTAGGGGAATATAATGTAGTGTTAATATTTTTTTTATACAGGATGTCCCAGCTTATCTGTTACAAGCACATATTTCCTAACTTATTGAAGATAGAGGAAATGTTTTACATGGTACTTGCATGGTATGAGGGGGCACATCTTTTGACGAAGGTGAATTCTTTTTACATTATCATTTTAAGAGAACTATGTATTTTGGTTGAGATCATTTGATAGTGCTTTTCAAGGCGAATTCATTGACCTTTAATGTATACCTACACGTTTCTTAGTGGTTTTCGAGATATTGCATTTAGAAATTTACTGATTTTCAACGGAAGAAATTCGACCATCATACCCTTAAAACAATAATGTAAAAAAAATTCACATTCGCCAAAAGATGTACCCCCGCATACCATGCAACTTCCATATAAAACATTTTCTCTATCTTCAATAAGTTAGGAAATATGAGCTTGTAACAGATGAGATCGGACACTTAGTATGTACAACCATAGCGACGATTTGAAAATCACCTTTGTTTTTTTTAAATGGAAGCAATATTTTTTAATGCACTTAACGGCTTCTCATTCTGAATGAAAAACTATTATTTTAGAAAATGCTTAAATTTTAATGTCGTAAAGTAGTGATGACTTTGGACTACGTTCAAATGAAAATATCTCCTAATATTTACGATAAATTTTGTGAATGTTACTAATCTTACAGTATTATCAATATGATTTGGTCGAGTTAAGAAATTAAACAAAATGCTTCTGTTAGGAGATGTTTTGATTTGAACAATACTCCGTCTAAAACTATCACTACTTCGCGACATTAAAATTAAAATATCTTCTAAACTAATAATTTCTCGGCAGAAATACGTTAATACTTTTTTATTCAGAATGAAATGCTACATCGAACAGTACATTAAAAATATGTGGTTTCATTCAAAAAATGAAGGTAACCTTCACATTTCCACTATGCTTCAACGCATAAAAATACTATTATCATCACATTGTGTTCCCTTCAGAATCATTCAATTTTCATCTGAAATATTTTTCGATAACAGTAATAGTTTCGAAAATATTCCCGTGGAAATATTAAGATAGGATATCTGCTCCGTATATGCGAGCAGCCACTATAATGCCCTTGAGAACGATACAATACATTACAATTAATTACGAATAATTACGATAATATTTATTCTTAAGTAAATATTAAATAATTTGTGTATTGAATCAAAGAAAGAAAACATAACAATGCAAATGAACAAAGGAAATTAATCATCGGTGCTGCAGCGATTATAGTGACGCACATACCGGACGGTTTTCGCTGGAAGTGTGCCACAGTTAAGGGGTTAATATGCTTAGGAACTCTGTTAACGCGTTAACTGCCATAGTGAAGAATACAGTGACTGGTGCACTGCACATTACAATACCCTGTCTTTCTACATAAATTCTCTATATTAAATTGTTTATACTGTTCTGTAACACAAACATTTACGCAGAATTTCAGAATTTTCAACAAACTGAGGGTGATTTCAATAAGTTAAAATTGCCAACCATATGTAACTAAAAGCAGCAATCAACGTGTTAACACTACAGCTATCACGGTCGGCCAAATGACTGTTTCTAAACTTTTAATTAAAAATTCTGCATTCGTTGTTATCGCTTTCATCGCTTGATTTCACGACTTTTTCTATAATACACATATAATCAATTTTTGCCCGTACTAAATTGACTATTGCCTGCACTCAATTGCAGAAAATATAACTTTCATTTAAAGGCCGGTTATTTGTCCGGTTCGGTAGAAATAGGTATATACAGTAAGAGTCAAAAGTGGTATACACCTTGAAGGCACGAAATTTATTCAAAAACACATGTTGTATAAATTGAAAATTGATTGAAAATGTATAAAGTACGTAGGAATACAAATTAATAGTAAAAAAAACGAGTCAAAGGTGAGTATACATGAGTAATTAAGAATGATTTATCATTACTAATTAATAAAATTATGTATATTTAATATTTTGTCGGTCCACCTTCAGCTTTAATTACAGCAGCCAACCGCCTTGGCATTGATGCAACCAAGTTACGTGTTGTTTGAACAGAAATATCATTCCATGCTTTTATTAATTCCGTTTTAACATTCTCCTTACTCGTAATTTTTATTTTTCGTAATTTCGAGTCTAATATTTCCCACAAATTTTCTATTACGTTAAGATCTGGAGACTGTGGTGAAGGGTTTAATTGATTTGGAGTGTTCTGTAGCAACCAATCTTTAACCACCTTCGCGGTATGCTTTGGGTCTCGATCTTGTTGAAAGACCCATGAATCCAGCAATTGAACCTTTGCAACACTTGCGCTTAGATTTTAAAATATCTAAATACGTATTATACGAGCCTCATTTTTGTAAGGTGTATGACTTTTGACTCTGACTGTATAAATTGTCGATAGGTTTAATGTTACCTGTTGAATATTTATTAAAAAATTTGTGTGACTTATTTTTAGTCAATTTTCGCTACCAAACATATGCACTTACGATTCTGTAATTTGTATTGTAGCTTCAATAAACGAGATTCCATTTGTATTGTTCTATATTTGTTTTCGAATTCAAAAAGTCTAAAAAACAAAGTCGTATGGAATATGACAACAAAATTCAGCCCACACAAAGCGTTTAATTTCAGCAGTTAAATGTCTATTAGGTTGGCGCGTATGAAATGTCAGATTCATTCTGTAATGATTTGACCGCGGTGTTTTCGAGAAAAAATTATTTATTAATCAAAATAAGCTCCGCTCATCTCGTATATGTTACCATTTATAAAAATGCAACTATTACCACCACTTTATGTCGCACCTGAAATCGTTTCACTTTTGTTGAATTTTTGTTTCGATGTCACTGACACAAGGTGTGACAATTTAATTCCCGGAACAGCCGCGTAGTATCACCTGTGTAGTGATCTAGTTGTAATCACGCTTGTAATCGTGTTTGCACATGTTTTAGCTAGCACGTGCGTAAACCTCAAATCTATAGAATCATTTGTTAGTCAGATATTGTGAAAACAACAAAGATCTGCCTGTGAACTGAAGCGTAAAGATGAGTGATCAAAGTTTAAAGCTGCGTATTAACATTAAATTTTCTTTAATTAAAATTCCATTACCCAATTAGATAATCCTGCCAGTTCGCCCGACATAGCTCCCTGTCATTCCTGGCTTTTTCCAACATTAAAGAATGCACTAAAAGGATGAAGATTGTTTAATAGCACTGACATCCAACATAATATGACAAAGGAACTTAACAGTATTCCAGAAAACGATTTTCAGAACTGTTTCCAGAGATGAAAACACCGTCTAACACACTGTGTAGATGCACAAGGGAACTACTTCAAAGGCGACAATAGTCATAATGTACATACAATTCCGAAAATGAGTGCATTTATGTGTGCATTCCGGGTATTAAATTGTCATACCTCGTAGTTTCGAACACATGCACGTGGAAAGATGAAAATGGGGCACCCCATATAATCATTATTTTGTCGGTTTAACCCAGTGATGGTCAGCGGAGCTGCGGTCTTCCCCTACTCTAGGTCCATTCCCCTTATATGGGCTGTAATCTGGGACGATGATTGACGGAGGAGAATGAGGAGGGAACTGAAACGAGGGAAATAGACCTAGAGTGGGGGAACGCTGCAGCTCCGGTGGCTATTACTGGCTTTTACCAATTTTTAAATTTTGATGTACAAGTAATCGATTTCTTATTCGTGTTCGATACGTTTCACTGTCCGAATGGGTTCATAGATTTCTACTTTATGCGTTTCAATTACTAGATTTATTCTGATTTTATTGTAGTTTTTGTTACTCTCTGTGTATTCACGAAACTATTATTGTTTTATGTTACATTTTTGTTGTCGCTGCGCGTTATGAAATTCGTGGTTGCTTTAGGCTGACTTTAACCGCCCACTGCATCTCCATTTACATAATACCAATCTAGTAATCATTTTTTATAGAATTGTCAGTTAACGTTATAATTGTATTGCAAGGTCGCGGGGCTATATCAATTTTAGGCTGCATAAACGTTATCGGGGATTCAAACTTCATTACTCGAATGGCTTGGTAATATCGGTGTAATCAGCCGTGGAAAGTTTATAGATTCTGCGCTTAACTGTCCGTGCCGGCCATTTCGCAAAGTTCTTCAGAAAGCAATTTCGCTGTAAAGCGAAGCTCGTACTTCTGCACCAACGACATACCGAAGCAATATTTTTTTTTTATTTGCCCGCCTGCCTCGTTATGGAGCTGGTGATTGTCATGACAAATTGCAATTTTCAAGATTCATCTCTCCCTTCGGCTTCGAGACTTATGCCAAGAAAATACACCGTATGCTGAATTTTTCTACGCTATTTCGTTGTCGTAATGTTTATAATATCAATAGTTAAGTTACTTCAGTGCTGTGAATTTGAAAAATACTTGACAAAATACACCTAATAGACACAATTACTGATATTATTGTTTGCCCCATTATAATAGTTCGATTTCATTTCAGGAAGTACATCTAGTTCTCCACTTACACGGTAAATTAGTTCTAGAAAAGACCGTGCAAAATAGAATACAGTGCATATAAAAAATAGAAGAATGGTTCCAAATGTGAAAACCCGATACGAACAATGTTATTTTTAAACAAAACATATGAAAATCATTGAATAAACTTCTGTATAACTTTAATAGAATATGTTTTATTTTAAATACTTATTCAAAATATATACATACGTATCTTTCTTAAAGAAAATAGTGTGTCACTAATAAAACTGAAACTCGAAAAGGCCCAACTACACTATATATTATTCGTCGTCACTTTCTGACAGTACCCTCATTCTTTTGCGTGAGACTGGTATTAAATCACTTTGGCCGTCCTGTTCATACTGCAACGACAAAACGTTTTCTTTAGCAATAATTTCCAATAATTCTGAAGGTTAATTTTTTTTACCACGAACTCTGTAATTAATCGTGGAGATCCTGTTTTCTCTAGGTCTTTCTATAATTCTTCATATCGCATCATACGTGACTTCAGTTCACGTTTAAACTGTTCAGCTCGTTCAGTATTTGGATCATGTGTAAGCAAATGACTTTGCAATTTACTAGCCATTTGAAGCCCTCTAATTAATCCTGCAGTGAGTGGAATTTCTTTCCCTCGGCCTTGTCGCTTTTCGGCTTAGGCCCTTACAGTATAAGATAAAAAGACGGAACCCAGACAAAGGGTTAAAACATCGAGGGGGTTCTCCAATATTCAAGTTTACGTATACATGTTCCGTTCTAAGAAATGATAATTATAATGGAAATATCCATTTTAACAGAACTGAATTCAAACAGAAATTTTAAAAATGAGCGCCATCTGAACCGCGTTAAATCAAAATATAACGCGTAAAAATAGAATTGCTTTTGTTTTCTAAACCGTGTTATGTATTTCGAAATCGTGTAAAAAAAGGCGTGTAAAAGGAGATATTAAATGTATATTGATTTTGATCAGATATCTTGACGTAATAATTCGTCCAGATACACAGATTTGCAGCGTACAATAAACACCAGCCCTCAAGTCAGTATTATGGGCAATAGCACACAGTGCACGATTTTGGGAACATATACAAGGTGTTCATCGTAACGGTTGCCACAATTTTTTAGACACCCAATAATCTGAGAAAAAGGTGTTATGAACAAAAATTAGTCAGCATTCGATAGGTAAGAAATTGCAATATTAAAAATTGTCAGAACACGTTTTCTTCGATAGAAAATCAGGATCTTCTCTACTTTTTTAAATGGCACCTGTTACGAGCAGCGACCGTGAATTTATGAGATTTTTGTTCCCGTGAACTTTTAGTGATATTGCGTCGTGGGTTGGATGTCCCTATTTTTGAGTCAGTCCATTTAAGAAATTTACCCTGGGATGAAATTGTGACAAGTCTGTTTACTATTTACATTCAATTACAAAGTATCACTGAATTAGGTTAATGTTTGACTTACACATTAATACAAAACTTTATTACTAGACTGCGAATCTTTATGCAATTTAACATATTTAAATATATCAAAGATGGACATTCTATACAGTAAGTAAAATGAAAAATAAATTTTGTAACATCTACAGCGGAAAATATTGTTTTATTATAGTTGCACTCCGGCAACAACATTAAAATAAATGATATACAAGTGTTAATACATATGAATATTTCCATAAACATCAGCAGTCTACTTATTACATTTAAGAATGATTTTTTAAGCAAGTTATTGAAGAAAAGCAACTTTATCTGATGTTGCTGAATTTGTCAGCTACAATATCAGGTAGAAGAAATTATATAGCGCCATTTAAAACAGTGATGGGGACCCTGATTTTTATTGAAGAGAAAGTGTTTGAACAGTTTTTAATACTGCCAATTCTTGCAGCTCGAATGCTGATTAATTTTTGATCGTAACATTTTTTTGTCAGATTAGCGGAGGTGTCTAAGAAATACGATGAACACCTTGTATGTATGAAATATCGTGAATGTGTGAAATATCGAGGAGTGAATCTTCCCCAGTCAGTTTCGAGATGTCGATGTTGCGGTCGAAAGACAAACGAAGGAAAAAAGAGACAAACGGAATCGAGGACGTCGGCGACCTGTCGATAATGGAAGACGTTTCCGAGGACAGTGTGCTGGCCATGAAAAACAACGATCGATCGAAGCTCCAGGCAGTGATCGAAGTTCGAACATGAGGTGGGTGATGGTGCGAACCGGAAATCGACCTGGTTCAGAAAAGAGGAAACGGTATGCTGAACGTCGTGGCGCCAGGAAAGCTGGTTCTAACCTTCCAATCGATCCCACCCTTCGCCGTCGAAAGCATTTTTGCTCTGACCTTGGCCCTGGTGCTAGCCGTACCTCTGATTCTTCACATTCAACACTTTTTAGTAGGTGTCTTCTTCAAATTAACAGAGATTGGATAGAGTCACCAAATTCAATTAAGTACAACCTACAGATATTGCGCAATCACACTTTGCAAGTGTAGAACGACGTATATAATGTTAAACTTAGCCACAAAGAATATTAAATAAATGTGGCTCTTAAGATTAGCATAGATAGAAAGCTTGGGGTTAAAAGATAGTCATCTAGTGCTACCTACAAATCTGATACTTCATAATCAATACTTTTTAGTAGGTATTTTCACTAAATTAAAAAAGACTCTGTAGAACCTGCAAGTGTTGCAAAATGACACGTTACAAGTGTACAATGACATAAATAATTTTAAACTTAGCCACAAACAATATTAAATAAATGTGGCTCTTAAGATTAGCATAGATATAAAGCTTGGGGTTAAAAGATTGTCATCTGGTGCTATCTACGAATCTGATACTTCATACTCAACACTTTTTAGTAGGTGTCTTCATTAAATTAATAGAACCTGCAGATGTTGTAAAATTACATTTTGCAAGAGCAGAATGACGTTAATAATTTTACACTCAAACAGACTGAATATTACACAATACTTAGCACAGATTCCTATAAAAATCATAAAGGTAAAGATTCAAACATTGTTCTCCGACTCTATCGAATCTGTCTCAGTTCGCTCATACGTTCGCAATTCAAATGTCCTCCGCTAGGACGATCCCCAGAAATGCACCGGAAGTGGCTCGAAAGTTGGAACCGGCAGCGATCGTGCTGTGGTCACGCATTATCCTGCGTCAATGTTCGTCGACACCGCCTCGAGTTCCAGCGCGGAGCTGCAGTTAGGATCAGCTCGAAAAACGATCTCCACGCCGATCCTACAAGCCAGCGGCGACAATGTGCGTCCTCGTCGAGAGTCTAAGGTCGGAAAAAGCACCCTTGAAGACTGTGCGAATATCGATTCGACGAAAAACGAGCTGCCCCTAAAACATTCGTCCTCGTTCGTGGCGACCAACTCCGAGCTACCCATCGTCGACATATCCGCCTTCGACTACGACGCTTACAGGCACAAGCTGATAGAAGCTGCCCTCAGGAAACAGTACAATGACTATCAGCCACCCGGCGATGTTGTCTTCAACTCCATCCACCTGAATGACAACGACTCCACCGTGGCCGTCAAGCTGAACAATCGATACCACCACAGTTTCTTCGATTTCATCGAAGAATACTACGACGCTACCAAAGGGATGAGCAAAAAGGAGGCAGAGTACCTACATCCGTTGGATCATTTCCTCGTGAAGGGAACCCAGCGACCAGAGACTGTGGAAAGGGAGACGGAAACCAGGCGAGTGGACCTGGTCTCTGAGGCTGCTGGTCAGGATGATAAGTCGGTCAGAATTTCATTTCGCGATGACACCAACAACGTGTTGCAGAGGAGGCAACGAGGCAAGGATTTAGGTATTACCAAGTTTTCAATAAGCAGCGGCTGCTACGACTTTTCAAAATTCCTTCAAACATTATTACAGACTCGATGATGAAGAAAACTTCTAGAAGCCCAAAGCCCAGAGCGTCGAGCGCCGGAGCTGAGTCAACAGCCTCGAAGAGACCCACGTTGCCGCGCCCTTCAGGCAAGAAGAGCATCCCATCGAGGACCACTTCGAGCACGGATTCGATCGCCTCGAAGCGGGACACTTTGTCAAGTACCCAAAAACTAGACGACCGACGAGAGGCCGTGTCCTCGATCGATGGAGGCGAAAGGGAGTCGATGAACTGCACCACTGCGAGTTCCATCGACTCGGGAAGCGTCCGCAGCGAATCTAGCAAGCTTCGAGATGATCGTTCCTGTCATTCTCGCGATTCCTCCGTCGCCTCGAAGAGAGACACTCCGGACAAACCTCGAGTTCAGCGCTGGATAACGGGAAGCCCGCGAATGTCGTTCGATAAAAAATACGGAAGCAAGAGAAGCTCCGCTGTGAAGATGTCTGGAGTTTCCAACCAGCTACCCAACAAGTCCAGCTTGGAGAAGAATGGAAAATTAAAAGTAATACGAAGCGAAACGGAGGAGAACGTCAAATCTGACGTGTCGTTTCCACTGAACCTGTCCAAGTTGAATGCTGTCTCCGAGGTAGCGGGACAATCGCAGACCTTGAAGTTGACGAACGTTCGTTCAACCAGGCTCGAAGATTCGGGCGAGTTTTCAGCGAAACAGGGCCGATCGGAGAAATTCGCGAAACTTTCACGCGAGAGGAGACAGAGATCGAGGACCTTCAGCCCTGTACAGGCTAAGAGCCACGCGCCGAGCCCGAGAGCGGAGCTTTCAATGGAAACGTCCGCTCGCAAAGCCGAGCTTCGTGAAAACGCTCCAAATTCGACGCTGAGTGACGAAACAGTGAAGGATCCGGCGAACGAGAACGCTAAAACGTTCAAAGAGAACGGACGATCGAGGGTGGACGCGAATTTCAAGGCGAGTTCTCGTGAAAGAAAAACTTCCGATCTGGTTAGGGGCAGGGACGAAGAAAAGGCTAACGTTGCGAAACTGCCGGGCGATTTCGACCAGAGAAAAACTGCTGGAGGAGTGATGAACTTAGGAGCTGCTAAGGGGAGCTTTTCAACGAATAGCAAACTGTCTTCGAAGACCCTACAGAGGACAACCGGTTCTAAAGCTAACTCCTCTTTGAATGATAGTCTAATGAGCGCTAGGTCAGTTCAGATAAGACCCGGCAAGTCTCCGAGTAGCCAGAGATCAATTCTGAGGAGTTCAAAGGTAGAGAAGACTGACACGAATCTGACGAAAATAAAACAGAATGACTCTGACAGTCTGAAGCTTCCGCGTCGAGGTTCGAAAGCTGGAATTGCTATGCAGGCTGGCTTGAAAAAATACATAAAAAATGTGAAACGCGTGCTGTCCAACCGAGATAACTCGGATCTGGGTGAGTTGGCCTCTCTGAGCTTGACGGACGCCATTTTGCCAGACCTGACGTCGACCTTGTCCTCCGTGGAAGTCCAGCAGGTGCAAAATTTACTGAACATGGCGGAGCAGAAGACCGAGCTGATGCGAAAGGATTTGCCCGTCTTCGTGGGTAACACGGCTTAATTTTTTTCTGCAGAATTCAAAGTAATTTACAGAGACGCCATGGTGTCAGTTGTTCGCACTGTTCGTCACGGTGAACGTTCAGAATTGGGAGAATCAAGCTGGTGAACTCGCAGTAAGGAATAAACATAGACGGGGAATGGCTGAACGGATCTCGCACCTGTTACCATTTTAATTAAGTCACTCAGACACGGCGGGGTTATTTATGGCAATAATTCCATCGCGTATTGTCCGTTCCTTGTGAAATATTACGTCATCAATCCCGAGCTGTGTAATACCAGTTTTGTAGAGGAATATTAATATATTTACTTGTCTGTTAAACAATCGAGGATACATCTTACTTGAGAATAGCAAAGTATTAGGTTGATCGGAAAATATTGTCGGATTTTTCTGTCGAGAGTCATTACTTATCTTTTTCGTCTTTTCGAAAGGTTTAAATAGGCTGCTTGGTAGATGGAAAACAGCCATAAAAAGCTATAAAAAATACACAAGAGATATATGAAATGCATTAGCTTTAATAATTGCAGATGAAGGGCAAGGAGAAAAAACAGGGAACGTCCATTTTTATTCTACAGTGTTCAACTTGAAAAAAAATTAAAATAATGTAAAACAATTATTTCTATGCTTATTTTTATCCTGCTGCTTAATTAGAGTATAACCTCATGTTACAAACAAAACAGTTCAATTTCTTGAACCTTGTCTCTTTACTGGTAGACTAAAATATTAAAAATTGATTTTCTCAATAAATCCATTTTGTAACATTCCTTGTTTGTTCCCCTTAGCCTTCAAATGACCTTAGTATTGCAAAATCCGACAAAAGTTTCCGATTAACCTAATATTTTATGGGTACAGCTCAATTTAGAATGTCTGAGCAGCCACTGGATTTTCTACTGAGCCAATTTTTTGTATAATTTAATTATGTTAAATTATCCCAGAAGTAATATCGTTTCTAAAGCTAACCTTGAACATGAATCTATAATTACAGTCATTTCATTTTAATGAAATATCTTCAGTGATCTTATTGTTATATTTGATCCTGTTATCAAAAAGCTTCCTCCTTTGTGAGCCTAACATTTATTTCAAATTGCGTTTGATTATCATCAGTATTGTGGGATTTTATTGTCAATTACATTAGGTTGAGTCATAATTAACTTCCAGTTTGTCCTGTTCAATTTATTAAATAATTTAAAGAATAATTCGTGTTACTTCTGCAGCATGTCTAACTTTCAGGGCTTTTCGCTTTCTGACATGAAACTAAGATCAGTTGCATAGATAAATTATTTAAATTTGTAAAAATAAAAAATCGATTGCGTGTTGGTAGTTGTTTATAACTCAACTCAATAAAATATCCGAGATATCTGAATAAATAATTATCTGGTCAGTGCACTAAGATTCTGAGTACATATGCACTGGCCATGATTTGTCCAATAAAGCTGCATCGTTATTGACAAAATTGTTACCTGTAGACTTTTTTTATGCATACTTCGATTTTCATTGATAAATTCGTAATGATGTTTTTTTTTTGTCTCATGAGTAGATCGCCGATTTTTTTGCAACGCAAATACACATTTTTATATCTCATCACTTTCTCTATTAATACAGTCCAAGAACTACATCTCTAACAACAAAATTATATTTCGTCCTTTAACAATTATAATTAAAAAATATACTTTTTACTATTTGTATCACTTTAACCCTTAAGTGGATTATTGGGGCCGTAGCGGCGTGCACGTTCAGACTAATAATTGTTTAACATAAGTTGATATAATTGTTTGAAGATTTATGTAATCCGCTATTACCTCATTATGCTTCTAATGCTGGAAGGAAGATTGATTTCTATTTTGTTTGTTCGGTAAAAATTACACAATTATTAGTTTGAAGTTGCACACGGCCGCACCGTCCCAATAATCCACTTAAGAGTTGAATATATTGCTTCACGTATTCCCATACGTAAAATTGTATAAACATCCGCAGTCGACATGTGCATAAACAAATATTTATTGCAACGAAATTTATTTATTTATTTGCAGTTTATACGGGTATAAATTCAATAAAAATACACAAGTAAGAATTCAAAACAAGATAGCAAAAGAAATAAAAAAACAATCGCAGCAACATAATATAAAGTAAAACAGTCAAAATAAAATCTAAACATAAATGCGATCGCAAAGAATTTATAGTTAAATATTATCTAAACAGTGCGTAAATTAAATAATGTATTTATATTTATTTAACGTTTATATGTTTGACGGATATTATATACGATAAAAACGATATTGTTTATTTATGAGATTACCTGATAGTACGAGTATCAAAAGTAGACACTTGAAGGTCAGTTGTCGTTTACAGAGCATGCAGAGTTTAAAAAGTTTGGCTGGTAATGAAATGCTAGAACATTGTAGCACATTTAAGGAAAATATGACATTTAAGTGCCTAATCTCTGTACTCTACAACAATAAGGAAGATCATAGCAAAGGCGTCACCGATTTCAATGAAAATTTATTCTAATAGAGCTAGAAGAAACATTTGTGAATATGTGTTCAAGGGTTTTCGCCAACGTGCATTATTTGAAAAGATATTTAACATTACCAATTTAGTATAAGTTGGTTCTCTATTGAGCCTATAAAATACGTTTAATTTTACTGGTTTTGAATAATTAAAAATATTTAAACAGTTATTAGCTAGGTAACAAATTTATGAGAAAGGATATATGGTCGAATCTGCTAACAAATAAATTATGCCTAAAAGGGTGAAAATACCTGACTTTTCATGATGATACATTTACATCAACTTGTTCGAAAATTTCTAGACACTTTATTGTTCAAAAATTTAACTCAAAAATGCTATGCAAAATACTTACTTCCTCCATCCTAATTATTCTTACAATTAGCCGGCTTGGAATTTGTTAAATTTATTTAGAATTTATACCAGATATATTTCATCGTGTATCTGCTAATAATTCAATATTAAATATCTCTGCAAAGAGGAAGTATTCGTAAAAATTCTGAAAAACGTATTCAGTGATTTTCCTTCTAGATCAGTGTTTCCCAATGTGGGGCGTATGCCCCACAGGGAGGCAATTTTAAATACTTTGAGGGCAATTAGAAAATTATGTTGCATTCGTCACCTTCATCACCGATATAGTAAAAAAATCACCATTGTTTTTTATGGTAGCAGGCGATTTTTTTTAATTTGACGTACCTATTTATATTATACCTTTTCAGAACTTGGTTGACTATTATGCTAGGGGGGGGATCAAAATCTTTGAAGTGGTCAGGTGGGGCACGATCCGAAAAAGGTTGGAAAACACTGTTCTAGATCAATCAGAAGAATAATTCGCTGAAATCGGTAGTGTTCGCTCGTAAGAAACGTCCATCGTCGAGTTTTTCCGTGGACCGTCGACGAACTCCGATTCTTCATCAATTAAGAGTACGAGAACTCGCTGAGCTCGCCCGACGATTCTTCAGTGATTTATGCGATTCCCGTTGACAGCAGGGCAATTAATAATGCAATGAACGGGAAGAAAGGAGGACAACGTCGATGACAGCACAGCGAACTGCCGTCGCGATTATTCCGCGCACTATAGCGTAGCTTTTTCGAGATGACGACACCCACTTGGTCCCAGCACCGTCCTATCTCCACGCAGCCTGCAATTCTCGCTCGAGCTTTACGATACGGTTGTTAACAGCCTGCTTTACGATTCTCCGTACTTCCCACGGATTTCGAAGTCTTTCTCTTATTCGGAAAACTTCGGGATCTTCTTTTCAATGGACTCCGAGAAACTCGGATAAATTCTTAATTTATTCCATCTTCAAAGTTTTTCGTTTACTCGCGGAACGGAAGGGCCCCTATACTGGGTGGTCCGGGCAACTGAAAACAAGTCATACCTCTTTTCTGAGTGCAACTAGAAGGAAATGTTAGAGGAAAAAGATGATTGGTTCAAAGAGGGCTACATTTTCAGGACTATATTTTTTTCGCAAAAGTAGCGATGTGTATGGATTTTACAGTTGCACCATTTTTTTAAATGAAAATGTATATTTTTCTTTACGTAAATTAAATTTTCTTGTCATTCTGTGTATAAAAGTATTAGGGTAATGCGGTCGGAAAATTATTATTTCGTAAGATATTTTAAATGAATGTCTTCGTTAAAGAAAATGCGTAAGCGGTCCATGGAAACGTAAACATTTTATTTTTGTTACACAACAATAGCGAGAAATCACCTCGGTATGGTAATGAAAACAATGAAAGAATGATGTATGAAATGTTTAACGTCCAATAGTGAAACGTTTGAGCATCTTCTTTAATGAAAATATTTATTTAAAATATCATTACCTTAATAATTTTTTACATAAAATGACTAGAGGATTTGAATTATGTGAAAAAATATATTTTTCGTTTTAAAAAATGATAGAACTGTACAATGCATATGTTTCCTTACATTTGTGAAAAAAAATATGGTCCAGAAAATGTAGTCTTTTTTTATACCAATCACCTTTTTCCTCTACCATTTTCTTCTAATTGCAATTAGAAAAGTGGTATGACTTGTTCTAGTTGCGTGGATCATCCTTATAAAGTGTGACCCAGTAATCGTGGTACAACCGAAAAGGAGGTAATTCCTCATAGAAAAATAAATCGAAAATATAAAATAGAATCTACTCATATAAGGCTTCGTTTTTTTCAAAAACCATTATCAAATATTCTGCTGGTACACCCCCGCCCATAAGTCACCGAACGCTTGCTTATATGGAACAAAATTATTATTAGAACGTGGATACAACTTTTTGGCTTGATCTTATTATTTTATATTGCTATATTTATCCATTTTACGTAAACATACAGAGTGGTTCTGGCAATTGGGCCAGCCTGTAGCTCTATTTCAAGTGAAGTTAGAAAAAAATTGTAGAAGAAAATTTTGCACTGCTTAACAAACTCTATAATCCAACTGTATGACTTTTTTCACTAGTGCACCGGTGCACTTGCACTATTTTAATCGGAACACTACGATTTTTTTGCATAAATTGATTTCTGGTGTCACCCTGCGTATAAAAGGTATTTTAATGAATTAGTTCAAACCGTCATGTCCGTACGAGGCGGACACATCGATGAGAAGAAAATATAAGATTAATTACTTACAATATTTTTTCTAAGATCTTTAATGTATGATTTGAATTACATATTCTCTACATTATTAACAATTAACAAGTGTGAATTGTATTTCATAATGTAGGTCATTTCATACTGTAAAATCGTCCGTCTCTTAGTTTTATTTAACGTAAGTTGTAAGTGGCCAGTGACTTATGGACGAGAGTGTATGTCTGCGCTTAATTAAAAACAAAATGATGTTTGTGCGCGATGGTCGAACATAATTCTAAATAATACCTATGTTAAGTTTTTATATGAAGTTTCTTTTGTTCAGTTATAAATTATTGTATATATCGATCCCGTCATTGACAAATTTTTACTTAACGAAGCAAAGAAGAGTTCTAGCACTGCTAATAAAGTGTTCCTAATCTCTTCTTCCGTCCACACATATCGCCAAACATCGTCCCACGTGATTTTTAGGGTCGCATTGAAGTGGTAACTTATGCTAAAAATAATTAAAACAATGTCTACTCAAGAATGAATATCGTACACGAACTTAATATTAGGTTGTCCGGAAATAAATTGCGGTTTTTAGGCACGATGTTTAAACTTGTGTAACTTTGCTTAAAACAAACTTATTTAATCAAAACAAAATCCATTACAATTTATACACTTTTCGCAACGAGATACAAGCTTTTTTATCCGATTATTATAAAAATCGGATGTCCTATAATTGATAAATTCCTTAAAGGCGTTTTTAGCGTTGTTCGTGTTCTGAAAGATTTTTCGTTGTAAGTTGTCCAAATGTTTAAAAAAATGGTAGTTTGTTGGCGAGAGGTCAAGTGACTAAGGAGGGTGAGGCAGTGTCTCATATCCCAATTCGTTGAGCTTCCGAATTGTTAACTGTGATACGTGTAGGTGGGCGTTATCGTGTAACAGTATTGGACCTTTTTGATTCACTAAAGTTGGTTGTTTGCACGTAATTTTTGGTGCATTTCTTCCAGTTCGAGGCAATACGATACGCGACATCTATGCTGTAAAATGGTATACCCTACAATAAACATGATTTCAAAACTTGTGGTATGTGAAGCCAAATGTTTGACTACTGAAAACCGCAATTTATTTCCAGACAACCTAATATAATATAAAAACTCAACTTATTGTTAATTAAGTGCGTTCGTACTCAATAATATTCATAGTCAATTGCTCAAAAACAAAACATAATACCCAGAAGTTCAATTCTGTCATTCTGATTTATTTTTGCACGAGGATTCACCTCCCTTTCCGTTGTAGCACGATTACTGGGACTCCCTGTGTACAGGGTCAGCCAGCAAAGATTAGAACATACACAGTGCCTTTGCTAGTTTTAATGCTACCAGAGAGTGTGTAAGGAAGAATTTAATTTGAAAAAGGGCATTATATTAGGAAAAACTTTCAGGGTCATATTTCTACAAATATTAAGGGGGAACACCACTGTGATGGCAAGAAAAATGAACCTTCTTTAAGAATTTTTTTCAAGAAAATTTACAGTTTTCATATAAAATTTTCATTACCTACTCATAGTATAATATCTTAAGAGAATATATAAAAAATATGAACAGGAAAACATGCATAAATTTCAATAGACGATTAGCCCTCTAAACCCCTTACAAAAAAACATAGGTCGCTAGCGGGATGTCTAACTTTTGAATGGCAGCTCTGAAATCATATTTAAAAAAATTTTTATAATCTATACGAATGTAGATTCCGTTGTACGTACGGATTTTTTAAAAAAATTATGTTTGTAAAAATGGCGCGGATTCGAAAAAGATTTTCGAAAATCCGCAAAAAACGAGCAGTTTTTTGAGTATATTTAAAAAAATTGTCTTTCTCGGTATTAGTTTCGCATGTTAACCCCTTACCTTATAATAACGAGTCACACTCGTGGTGCAGATTATGGTCTATACGTTATAAATATAAGTTTAACTGGAATATGAGTTCTTAAGAATTTTTTAATACGGTACCCTTAACATTCAAAGTCAACTTATCAAATTGTACATGTTGATAAATATCCTCAGAGCACTTGAACAATAAACTTCAGTGAGATAGCTATTGAAAAAATTGTAAGGCAAGGGGTTAATTAGGGCGAACGAGTTAACTCGTCCTGTGAAAATTGCTTCGCCATAAGGAAGGAGCCCGTTAATTGCTCTCGCAGTATATCTTGACAAATATTTAAACTTGTTAATTGAAGAAGACGATTTAACATGACATTTTAAAATGCCTCTGCTATGAGCAAGACAACCAACCTTATTTGTAATCATTTTGAACTCAATACAAATAATAAGTGCTCCTAAACAAAGAGTGACCTAGTTAATAGATTAAATGACAAATGATAAGAGACAGATTCTGGGTTCAGTACTATAACTAGATAATTCGAATTTTGGTGGCAAAACTAGGTATTTCACAATTTAATTAATGATAACTGGTTAATAAGTTAAATTTTTATAAAACTGTTCTTAGAGATCCATTATGGTCTCTAAGTATGTAGATTTATCGAACAGGTGGGCTCTACAATACATTGCTGCTGCCAAATTAACCAATTAACGTGGTAATCTCAAAACAATAGACTTTCAATTACCTACACAGTTATAGTACTGTATCCGCGAAATGTAATTACAGTTTAATTCAGCATAAATTTTGTATTGGAAATTTCACTTTCGAATCTGTTCTTCGTAATGAGTAAATCGTAAATTGCTTTCTAGGGACCGATTCGAATACAATTTAGAACGACTGGTTCTCTTCTGGAGATTATTGGTGCTACTTCGGATAGAAAATGATCAAGTTTACAGCGTAATTAATAGGACGATTGAATGACGATTAGGCGAACGTTTCTGTCAACGGTACGTAGCGAGACGTTGATTAATATTCGCCTGTGCTGACGGAGCTTGAAGAAGAGTTGATTTATATTCTGCCGTTTCCGGATGCGGCACGCAATTTCGCTCGAGAGGCTTTCACGACGAAACCATTAACGATATTCCCGTCACGCGATTTCTTCTCGTCCCTCAAGCCATTTCGGAATACGGAGCTTTTTGTCGGTCGTAAATTCGCCGCGTGCAATCATCGAAATTATCAGCGACACTGGTGTCGGAGTTTCGAGACTGCAGGGGAGGCCCAGAAATTCCAGAAACTTCAAGCTGTCGAAAACTGAAGCCCGTTTCGTCGATTAAACGCTTGAGACAAGTTGTAATTCACGAATTTAATACATAGGGTGTTCCACGTAAAACAAGCCACCTAATTATCTTCTCTAGCTGTGACAGTTTGAAAAACGTTTCATAAGTAACTTAACACTAGATCTACCAACGATCAACGTGCACCTATTTAATCGGACCGATCAAAATGACACGTTTTAGAAGAAATGCGTACACTCCCGTCCATAAATCACTGAACACAGTAAATTTAGAAAGTAGACAATTTTACAGTATAAAATGACCTACATTATGAAATACAGTTAGCACTTAGTAACTGTTTATAATGTAGAGAAAATGTAATTTAAATCATACATTAAAGCTTTTACCAAAAATGAGTAATGCATCTTGTATTGTCTTTTCATTAATGTGTCCACTGCGTGTGGATATGACCGCTTCACTCAACTTGCGGCATCCTTTCAATTAAAAATTTTAATACTTCGGAACTAATTTCTATCCAACCTTCTTCTACTTTCTTTGACTTTGGACAGAACTTCCAAAGCAAACGAAAAGTGTGTACAGACTATTGCCTGATCGAGTTGGAGGTGTGTTAGAAACATCCTTACGGTCTTATTTTTTAAATATTCATTTAAATTATGCGGCCATATTATTAATATCATATTCAGCTATCATATTAAGGTAAAATAGATATATAACAATATAGAATATTAATATCAGGCCAAAAAATTGTATCCACGTTCTAATAATCATTTTGCTCAAAATGAGCAAGTGTCCGATGACTTATGGATGGGGGTGTGATTGGGGGAAACAAAGTTTATTTATATTTTTCTTTAGCTTTATTCAGCGTCAATTCAAAGTAAACATAATAATCGTAAAAAATAAAGGGTACATAGTAAAATTGTAAACCAGTCATTTTGACTGCCTCGGTAATTCTAGTGTTAAATTCATTATTAATGAATTTCATAGGTTTCAATGGGTAAGTAAGATAGAAGAAAAGCTTTCTTACTAATGCCTTTTTTTCCTGTCTTCTTTTTCAAAGTCAATCGTGTCAGTTGTTAGTTTAACTCAGAGATAGCCCTCCAAAGCGAGGTCAGGTTCCGGCCTACCCCCACTTTGCGTCCATTTTCCTCACGCAGGTGGTAGTTCTGTATACAGCGATTATACCTCTACTTTTCTATACATCATTTGTCATATACAAATTCAGCGAACACCATATTCACTCATTTATTCGGATCTGTTTGAGAATTAAAAAATGAATTACGATATTACTCATTTTTTAAAAGATCCGGAATGCACGACCCACTTGATAGATTAATTTTTCTTAATTAATTTTTTAATTCTCAAATAGATCCGAATATGTGAGTGTATATGATGCTCGCTGAATTTGTATATAACAAATGATGTGTAGCAGAGAAGACATATAATTTCTGGATAAAACTGATACCATATATAAAAAATAATTATTCTTATTACGTAAGTGTTTGTTGGGATATCGTATTTACCAACAACTATCGTCGTTTTCGACCTCGTGTCCAGACCACAATCTACGTGAGGGGAGTAGCCGCAGAGTGGGGGTAGGCTGAAGTCAGTCATCGCTCTGGATGACCACCTCTGGTTCAACTGATCCCGTTATGGGTAAAGAGAGGTATACTAATGGATTAATAGCAATTAAAAACAATTAACTGGATTTATCTGAACAGTAAGAAAAATGTAATTTTCGTACACGACATAAAAGAAACTGTACATTGCCAATTTTTACTGGTTTCGCATCCAATTAGATGGGTAAGAAGATCTCTGAATTTGGCAATTCACATGTATACAGGATGGTCCATACAGTTGTTACCAGTCATAGTGCTTTTCTCAGTGCAATTCGAATAAAATGTTAGAGGAAAAAGGTGAATGATTTAAAGAGTACTATATTTATAGGACTATATATTTTTTGCACGTGCAACGATGCGTGTGGATTTAACAATTAATTATTTCTTAAATGGAAATGTATATTTTTTCTGCATTGGCCGAATCCTCTCGTCATTCTGCGTAAAGAAGTATTGAAATAAAGTGGACGAAGAATGATTAGTTAACGAGATAGTTTAAATAAATAAAACAAGATTTTTTTTAAATTCTTTACAAAATCTAGAAGAGCAGATAAGACTACACTGTGCAACAATAACCAGAGATCGCCTTAATTCAGTAATGAAAACAATTAAAAAGCATTGTATGACATGTGTAAACTACAATGGAGAAGCGTTTGAGCATCATCTTTAATAAAGACACTTATTTTAAATATCTCTCGGATTAATCATTTTTCGACCACTTTAACTAGTACTTTTTTTTACGCAGAATGACGAGGGGATTTGATCCATGCAAAAAAATATACATTTCCGTTTAAAATAATAATTCAATTATTAAATGCATTCGCAT
Organism: Macropis europaea; assembly: GCA_916610135.2. NCBI lineage: Eukaryota > Metazoa > Arthropoda > Insecta > Hymenoptera > Melittidae > Macropis > Macropis europaea. Next base: position 51,851,365 of record OU744343.1, on the reverse strand, counting down.
CGTTGCACTTGCAAAAAATATATATGGTTCTTCAAACATAGTACTCTTAAAACATTCACCTTTTTCCTCTAACATTCTTTTCTAATTTCTCTGAGAAAAGAGCCATGACTTGTAAGAGTTGCGTGGACCACCCTTTATACATATATACGCACGTATTCAAAATTGGTATAATCCAACACGAACTACAAACTGTCAATATGAAACTATAGTACGGTCACGCTAACTGTAAGACACGATGCATAATTCTGTTATTAGAATGAGGTAAAAAAATGATACACATTCGTACTAGGACAATAGTGAAGAGCTTTGAACAAAATGAAGAAGAGTATGTGACCTTGTAAATAGTACAAAAATGCAGGTATAATATTGCATATTTTCGTGTTTACAAATGAACGGCAGAGCGCGTTTCGAATTAAAAGAATGGAACACGAAACGAGAGAGGATTGAAATACTCGTGTTCGTATCTCGCAAGAATAAATCAGTCCGAGTAGGATTTAGGTATCGCTTTGAATTACGGACGCCGATGGTTAATCGGATATCGATCGACGTTTAATGATATACGATCAGAAAAAAGCGAGTCATCGAACGTCGAGGCTGCCACCTGGACCGATTTCGCTGTTTGTTCCTCACGAAATCATCAAACATATTTTCCCTCCACGAGATTGTGCTCTACGCTTCTATAAATCACTACACTGTTGGATGACCAACCACTTTTATCAATTGCTATGTCCAACTCATCGTCTACACTCAGTCAGCTTGTTTTCGCGAAATTTTCCGAATAGAACGTTTTTCACAAACAAACTTCACCCTTAGCCGTCAAGGGCAAAGTTCATCGGGGCTAGTCATCGATATCCATTCCCTTTCCCTAAGGTAGTACAGGATTTCCCTAAAGTAATCATCTATCTTAGTGAAATAGGGAACAATCTAAATAATTGTTATATACAATCAGAGCCGCATTTACCACAATGTGCATTAGGCGCAAGCTGGGGCCTCACTCTCTATGGGCCACATTTTTAAACCTTACGCCTCACAAACAACAATATGAAAAACAGCTTAGTTATAGTTGTAAAAGAATATACTGTGACGAAGTTTCACAATCTAACGATGAGATTATATTACATAGGAATGAAAATGTCATTGTTAATACTTCTAATGTCAGTTGCGATAAGATAATTTTGGAAATGAATCAAAGAGCAAAAAGCTATTTAGACATATTAGATATGTTTGACATTTTTTTGAAGAAAGATATAGATGAAGACAAGTACAAGACTAATATTAACAAAATTTTACAAACTTATGGGACTGATATTGATTCTGAATAATTTATTGATGAAATTAAGCAACTTTTAATAATCATAGAGGAAGAAAATTCTTCAATTAAAACTATGTACAAATTCATAAACGATGGATTAAGGTCTACGTTTCCGAACGTCGAAACAATTTTAAAAATATTTTTGACGATACCTACTTTAAATGCAAGTGCTGAACGCTCATTTTCAGTGTTGAATCGAATACAAAATTATTTAAGGAGCAACTTGCACCAAAATAAAACAAATGACCTGTCGTTATTATGCATTGAATCACATGTAATGGACTTGATTAATTATTATGAAATTAGAGATATATTTGCTAAAACCAAAATCAGAAAAAAATCATTTAGTTATTCATCTTTTTTCATTTAAATTTGAACTGATTCATTTGTATAGTTTTTTTAATGCAAATATATGTACACCAATGTTGTGTTATTTTTACTTTATTAAAATGAATCATTATAGAAGTGTCGACTTTTATTAGCAATAAACTTAAAAAAAAAATGCGTATGAATTTGATTAACTGATATAGACTTGTTCTTTTGAGGCCTCATAATGATGTTGCGCGTAGGGCCTTCAAAAGTATAAATGCGGTCCTGCGTACAATACTCACATATTTTGAATTTTTAGTTTCGTCCTTATAATAAAGATTATTGTTAGTGTAACATATAACTATTAATTTTTATAGGAAAATAACGTTAAACGTAGAAATACTTAATTATATCACAATACACTTTTTATTTTATATTATTACTGTGGCAGAAATTTGATTTAACCCTACTACGGTCTTCTATTCACCTATACACTTGTTACGTACGGGATCTTCCGTCTTTGTTTACTCTGATTCCCCTAAAGGGTTCTGATATGCATACGTATGGATGCAGTGGGTGTTTCCGTGGCCACGTAACCCGCGAGACTTTTCCATAGAAACTAGGGAAGGTCATATGTAGCCACTTTATAGGCAAAATTTTTAGGTATAAAAATGGGTTGGTTTTTGTGCTCTGAGGCGCAGTTAGAGCTTAGACAGGACATAGTACACGTCTAGATAGTTCGTGTTGGAGATGGACATTAGCATGATCGGGTTCAAGTCTCTTTCGAACAACGCTTTAACCATTCAGTACGTATATCGTTGATAGGCAGTATTTTAAATTCTACTCCTTCTGAGCGCGACCCCTGCATTTCTTAGTGCGTGAAAACCTAGAGGGTAGGTACTTATTGTTAGCTACCGCGACAACACAAACCTTCAACAATTGTAATGACATCAATTTTAACTTCAATATATGTACCTTGATCTTTCGTATTACTGAGTACTTTCATTTTATAAGCTAATTCAATCTCCTAATTTCCAACTCCAGGCTAACCCACGGTAATACACTTCAGCCGCTCGAGGTGTATTACAATTAAAATATACAAGTTACGAGGCCAAATTACTAACTTTCCGGTGGTTCCCGATGATGAAATAAGCATCGGTTCGTCCACGCCATCCAACCTCCTAGTGGCTACCGGTGATGAAATAAGCATCAGTTCATCCACGATATCCAAAATCCTGCAGCTACCGGTGATGAAATAAGCGGACCGGGTCGTCCGCGACTAACAAATTGTAAATTAAGAAACCGATCCTCGGCTGCACAAACCGGACGCAGCCCTCAGCTCGTAACACACTTAAGGTCTTTGGGTAAAAAAATTACCCGAATATATGAAAATCGTATTTTTAATTTTACGGTCTAACTAAAGGATCAAGGAAATGTAGAAATATGTAAAAACCCAAAATTTTATGCCATACTGTGCAGGTTTAGAAGGCATATATGTAGTGGCGAAATGGACATTTATCCCTAAATTCTACTAGTTGTTCGTCCACAGTTACAAAATGATCTATATGATATGATTTGGGTAAAATTTCCACCCATTTGTCCCATAAATTTCTTGTAAGAGCAAATTTATCTATTTCCCGTCTCCGTAATTCTCGATCATCGAATCGAAGTACTCTAGAAATCGACTTGAATGTTTTCAAGGACATTGTAGCAGTTAAAATATTGCGACCTTAGTTACTTTATATTATTTATCTTTCCATTTGACTTTACTACCAGTCATGATTTCGAAATATTTCAGTTTGATGACTAATTTCCATAATTAGCCGAGTCAAGAAAAGACCCGAAGATCTTATATGTAACTATTTTTATTACTAACATACCATTTGACCAAGGACAATAGGGCATTAATATAATGTTAAGGAAACGGAAACTAGCATATTCGTAACAATTTCGATACATGTTTCTTGAGAACAGTAAAGTTCTTAAAGAAATAAGAACGCTTTGTGTCAAAAAAGACCCGAAGACCGTAGCGGGGTTAAGGACAGTTAACAGTTATTATACCAAATAAAGTTCCATGCATGCACCGCATACGACCGACGTGGCAGGAAACGTGTTAACACGTTAAATGCCGTGGGGGTCACCGGTGACCAGCACCTCATATTCAAAAAAGTAATTATTTATTGTCACAAAATTCTGAGAAAACGTCATACTGAACCAAATTTAGGAACAAAAGAATTCGATTGAGAACTCAAATCTTTTTTTTCTTTGAGATTTATATAGAAAATAGTAAATTATATTGTGTCTGATTAGGCATGGCTCTTGTCACTGTGACACTCAACGTGTTAATCTAGTTATTTCATACGATGCAACACAGTGACAGTAAAGAAATATTCTTCCATTATAAATTGATGAGAAAATTAAATTTATGTCCTAAAACTAGAATAAGCTTCTCATTCCATTCAGTTCAATGAGTGACAATAAAAAAGTATTCTTGCATTAAAAATTAACAGAAAACTATCAATGAAATTGTACTCTATGCCTTCAGAAATTATGACTCATTTTCTGGAACGATTACTGTTTCGATAATAGCACTTCTGTATTCCGGTAACTGTTAGCAGTGTTATCGGTGATCGTATAAGCGTGATGCTTACGGATTTTCGAAATTAATATTCTTCGAAAAAACGCGTAGATGCGACAGTTAACGATCATTCAGAATCCAGTTGTTTTTCAAGAACTCTCGACCGAGTTCCGGAAGCCGCTCGAAAATTATCGTTCGCTCGCTCGCTCGCATTCAAATTGATTGCATGATTGTGCGTCAGGGTGATTCAGTGTGCAACACAGCTTGACACAGATCGAAGCATCTGGGAAAGTGTTGCAGTTGCTTCAGCTTATGATGATAGACACGACATTCCGTTCTAGTTACTTGTAATCGCGTGCAACGAGCAGCATGCGCGGCCGATCCAATTGCCGGAGATGCGTCCTTGACAGAAACTGTCGATGAAGCCTGACGAGCCAATATCCACTTCCTATTCTGTCAATCGAGTCTTATTATCGCCCTCTCCGATCGATATTTCAAACCTTCATTTTCAAAGCGACATAAATCGATCGTCCGGACGAAATCGGTTCGAGCTGCTTTCGTGACAAATAGATAGTCAGTCACAAAAGTCTACGTACCCTGTTGTGGTCCAGATTTGAATCCAATCCTTGGTTAACAAAATATAATTTATTTAATTAACAGTTAGTACAAGGTTGGTGTTAGGTGTCTAGAGTTAACGGAAATATCAAGGGATAAGATGCAAACTCGGTCGAGTCCAAATGAATTCTGGTTTCGGCGAAGGAAAGCGCTTTCTCGTTTGTGTTTTAACAATTTCACTATTGGTCCGTTTAAAGGAAGAGTAGATCTCTTTTTCAGGAAATGAAATAGTTGCATTTACAAACTCTACCTTACAGAATAAGGCCCTGGCAATACTTTATGATGGGCAAGGCCCTTGAAGTCGCTCTGCGGTACGGTCTAAAGCAGATCTTATAATTGATTACTCAGGAGCAACATCGCACAGTAGAACGAATGGCACATTTAGCTGGACAAAATTAATTTCTCAAAAACTGTTATAGGTAAAGACAAAATTCTTGTTGTGGACGTTATGGTGCGGCGGTCCCTTCTTTACTACACATTGTGCACCCTTCCAGGCAGTCAGGGGGTTGCAAGGGGTGCGAAATAATATACAAATTTTAATGACATTGAATAGCTTTAATAAAAAGATGTCTGAAACATATTTTCATATATTGCATAATTAGAATATATTATAAATATTATAAAAATATGTAATCAGATTAATGACTGATATAATGGTAAACGGCTGATGGTGCCAAATTGGTGGATACAAATAATGTGTCATAAACCCAAGTCGTCAACTAATTTCTGAATACTGCTGGATACTGAACAGCTGGCACATAAAACTGCGAAATATACTGAACCGAAATGAACTGCGTCGCTATCTTTATAACTAACAATTTTATAACGCCTTCAGTTGTCCACATGTTTCGTGTTGGAACTTAAACCTATGATAACAGTAATGATACATGTAACAATATAAGGCTGAAAATATTGTCGTAAAAGTGTCTGCGATGAATGTCCGTTTGTTGTTCACTGCAATTTTTAAAGTAATTTTTGTCCACCTAACGGAACTCATTCGATCCACGCAACGTCAGTCTTAAATATTTTTTAATTATGCAAATTATGTGCAATGGTGTTCCGCATCTTCCTGCTACAGCTCGAACGAGTCAATCTTGAGCTTCATAGTGGGAGTATCCCGGCAGGAGAAGTGCGAGCCGCCATTGCTCGTAAGTAATCACTTATGCAGCTCTGGTCTAAAGTATCCGAGTGCTGTGTATCACCGTGAAGCTTTCCAGATGCGTTGGGATTTCCACAATACCCCTATCGAATTTCATATGGTTTATACATATTAGGTCATCCCATAAGACTACTGGATTCCGCAAGGTACTTGTAGGAGGAACATCAACATAGAGCAAGATTTTACTTTCCGATTTTATTGTATAAATGTGAACCGTAGAAATTCGCTGACTTTCTGACCTTGAATTTTGTGTGCTTTCGAAGAGTGCTGGATTTGAACTGTGGTGTATCTCAAATTTTCGGTTCAGGGAAAAGTGTAATACATTTCCATTAGTCGGTTACTCTATTCTGAGGATGATTATGTATTCCTTTTGTACTGAAGACAGTGTGAGGGAGGTCGACGAGGTGAAGTTCTGCTGGCCTGCGTTGGCCTTCGAGAGGCTACCCTGAGGTGGCACATTGATTCCCTTAGGCCTTAGGCTTTGCTAACTGCATTTTCTACTAACCTGCTCCCTTCTGGCCTATACATGCGCTGTAAGAACCGAACCTTTAACAATAATGCGTTATGTTCTGTACGAAATACAGAGTATCCGACAAGACTTATGGCATAAGTCAGTGATGGCCACGGGAGCTTCGGCCTTCCCCCACTCTAGAACCATTCCCCTCGCATAGGCAGTGATCTGGGACAACGATGGACCGAGGGGTAACGAGGAGCGAACTGAAGTGAACTGAAACGAGGGGAATGGACGTAGAGTAGGGGAAGGCCAGCTCCCGTGGCCATCACTGCGTTAGAGGAACAAGATGATTAGTTCAAAGGGGACTACATTATCACCAGCATATTTTTTTCGCAAGTGTAACGATGCATGTGCATTTTACAGTTCCACCATTTTTTCAAATGGAAACGTTTATTTTTTTTTAATAGACGAATTCCTCCCGTTATTCTACGTAAAAAAGTAGATGTTCCAAAAATTATTAGTTCGTGAGATATTTTAAAAAGAAAATGATAAGTAACGTTGTTCTTTTGGATACCTACAGGATGTTTCACCATACGCGCTACAAGCCAATATCTACGAACTTATTAATGATATCGGATTGATTTTTTGCAAACTTCGTCGTATGAAGGGCCTTTTGTACTATGTGAACAAAGAAAATTAAGACCCACCCCAAGTGTGGGAAACGGAAGATAACTTCAATTTTTGACATGGAATGTGACGTAAATTTTTATATTCTTATATAGTCCTGGTTAAAGTGAGTAATTATTGCTTGAAACTTTTTTCAAAATTTGGAACGTATCAAAAGTTACAATGATTTGAATTCTCTGCACTAGGATTCTAATTTTAGTACACAAATATTTGTACATATCACATTTATTGACTTTAGCCTATGTGTCAACATTCTTGATAATATTTTTAACTCTTGATTTGAATTTTTAGTAATCATACTAGTTTTATTTAGTTGAATAAATGCTCAAAATGAACTTCATTTACTTCCAAACATTTTTGAATGCGTTCAAAAAAAGAATACCGCACTGCTGTAAGCTTGCCAGGCGTTACAGCCAAACAAGCAATCCTAATTCGATCTTTCATATCTTCTCGAGTCATAAAACGCGTCGCTGTAACTTTTTCTTCTTTAACTTTCCTTTTCTTTTTCTTTTTTTAAAGACGGACTGATATTTCTTTGATAGCTACTTGAACGCTCTGACTGCGGGCGACTTGAAAACAAATTCACTTAAAGACAAATTCACCGATCTATAACATGAACAATAAGTTCTTTAAGGTCACCAAAGGACATATAAACAAAGTTTTCTGTCGAATGTTCTGTTTAATCTTCGATTCTTGAGAGTATCATAACCCTGGAAAAGTTTGTTGGAGGGAGAAAATTTAACTTCTTCTAGCATTAAGCGTGTACAAAAGTTCTACCCGTCTTTTTGTAAGGAAGAAAAACAAATTTATGGAATAAATGACATCTTTATTGTTTTACATAATTATCATTATTATTTATGATATGTTGCCATCTTTCTGGTAGTAATTGAATTGCTTGGTTGACATCTTCAGGAACCTGTAATGAACGTCGAGAACGTGGTTGATCTCTGCAGCTTTTGTCTCCTTTACGGAATTTCCGGAACCGACGACATGTGCTTTCTTCTATATTATCCTTGACATGCACTTATTATATCCTGCTAAGCTTGCTTTCATTATATTTAAAAAATCACAATAGAAGCCTTCAACGAAACTTACAATGAGACGATTTGACATAGCAGTGTACTATACAAGGTGCTCAAAAATGTTGGGGTCAAAATCAATCTTACAATGTACCTTCTGTTATGAGTAGACTACGGATGTTTATGCAAATATACTTTTTGGAGCTCGACAATTTTTATATTAATATATATAGTCGAAGAAAGTAAATCTTGATGCAACCATATTTTCTCCTTCATATGCTTTAAAAATGTACTTTTTAGTTATCGTACGTAATTAAATGTATGTACTCTAAGTATATGAATATGTTAAATTCCATAGACATCCGCAGTCTAGTTACAAGGCAAACTTTACATTAAACGAACTTGAAATATCTCTCGAAATATTAATTCTTTTAACATTGTACCCTAGTACTTTTTTATACAGAATGTTCCGAAGAATCGATCCACATAAAACCAAATATGTATTTCCATTTACAGAAACAACGCATTTGCATTTTTTAGGTACATCATTGCACTTACAAAACAAAACTGAGCTTATAGAAAAATAGACATTCTTATACCATTTAACCTATTCCTCTACAACTTTTTTTGTATCTCCAACCGAACTCGAGTTATAAACTGCTACAATCGCGTGACTCACCCTGTATACCATACCGTAATATTTCTGATTGCTGTTGAACGTGTTCGCAGATCGGCAAGGAAGGACAGATCGGCTGGCATCCCCGTCGGCTCATTATGGCTGGGGTCGTGTCGAGACCAGGATACTACCACGGCGTAAATGTTGCACATGAAGAATCAGTCAGAGGGTTAAGGAGCCGCAATAACCAAAAGTAATTTGAATTGTCGAAGAAAGGCCGGTCTCTGCGGCTCGCGCATAAATTATGTCAAGAGTTCCTCGGCGTCGGGAGGAGTAAAAGAGAAAAGGCGCTGGCAGCTTCGTTCGCTCGCTTTAATTAAGTCTAATTAAAGCGGATCGATTTCGTGCGCCGAACGGACCACCCCGACGATTCCTCAAACGGCCGATCGATAGCGATCTTCCGCCTCTAACCTTTATTCCTGATCGAAAATCTGCCGAGTTTTACTTGGAGCAGCATACGGCGGCTCCAGCGACTGATCGCGTGCCTTAAAAATTCAATTGCGTTTCTGGAACGGAACAACTCCAAAATTCATCAATCTGTTGAACATTAAATGTTTCTGTTTCAGCCTTTGATCGATCGTCTCCGATCAATTTACGTTTACACGGTGTCCCTGGTTATTTTTGCTAAATTGCAGAAATAAGCGAAAAATGTTATATAAACTTATTTCCGTAAATACTTTGCTAAAAAGAGAATGAAAATATTCGCAGAGTAAGAAACGTTCAATGATATTTATCGAATTTGTTTGAAAGGAGTGTTGTCTACACAAGATCGTTGAAAGTCTGAACAACGAGTTAATAATGCAATTTTTTGAATTTCAAGAAATCTCTTTAAGCACGTATTCTTAAAAGGTTCGAAATTCGAATAATAAAATAAATTGATTTTTTGAAAGTTCTGAACCGGAACCTTCCCTTAAGTAAAGTAAAACAGATATTATAGAGATGTTGGCCTCGTAGTGATACAAATTTTAGAATAAAATAGTAGGATTAAATTATTCGTGGAAGCTAAGTTGACTGCCTACTGCACATCAATGATTAAACATACTTTCATAAATAAACCAGATAAATATTAAATGGATATTCTCCTTTCTCGGCCTGTTCTGAGGGTATACTTTTAGATTTTTTTCCTTTTGAAAAAATTAAACAACATACCTTTATGAAACTTTGCAGATTGATTGACATACATCTATGCTACATTGATGAATTTCTGGACATTTTTATCATCTAAACTATAGTAATTCACCGGGGAGTGAACACGTTGAAATAAGCCTTCTCGGATGACTCGCACGATATTTGCCACTGAATTCAACTGAAATGAAAAACTCTAAAGAACTCTTAATTAGTATTAGCGTGACTATCGCCTGAACTTCAGAAAACGATAAAAAGTGATTTTCGACAACATGGCAGGGATCTTAAGAATGAACATATATTTTTTATTAATATTTTGACCTTTAAGCCTCTCTAAAAATCATAAAAATTAATGTATTTATTTTTCCGCAGTTCAGGGGCTAGTCACGTTTTTGCTAGTTATGAATTTTTTAAGTTTTTCATTTCAGATGACTTCAGCGAGAGTAATCATGCGGGCAATTTTTTCAACATTATACAAAAATTCATGAATGCAGTGTGAGTGTATATGAATAAATCTGCAAAATTTCATAAAAATATGTTGCGTAATTCTTCCAAAAAGAAAATTCTCAAACTATCCTTTTAAAAGAGGACCCAGAGAGGAGAATAGCCCTTTAATAAACTACCTATACATTGCACCATATTAACACGCTGCATGCTGTGTATACCACCGGTGGTGCACGCATCAATTTTAATTTCATCAAATAACCACTAACCCCTATGCAAATTTGAGTAACATTTACGTCATAATGATAATATTAAATAACAAGTGTAATATGCAACAGATAAATATTTTTATATGTAACTATACATATATAAATTAGCACATTCAGTGCCGATGTAAAAACAGTCATACCTAATCAGACGCGATGTAATTTATTATTTTTTATAATGTAAATCGTAAAGAAAAAACAGGTTTGAGTACTCAATCGTGTTCTTCTGTTCCTACATTATTGTTTCAGTATGAAGTTTGCTCTGAATTTTGTGACAATAAATAATTATTTAATTAAATTTGAGGTTCCGGTCACCGGTGACCCACACGGCATTCAACGTATTAATAAAACATTGTTTACACGTGTCTGATTAGTTATGGAATTGTTTACCGCGGCTCAGAACGTATTAATTTATGTTACACGTCATTAATCGTATGTTTATATAACATTTTTTACTTATTTCTGCTCGTTGAACACACCTACACAGTTTACCGAGAAAATCTCGAAACAGCCTGCGTAGTACCTGGAACTCGTAAATGTTTATCTCCTCCCATTTTCAAAGTTTCAATGATGCTGTTTCGGTCTACTTGAACTTCGAAACGCGTGTAACTTCATCGAGAAAATCTTCAGGCATTAATAGAGACTTCGTCCAGCTTCGTTTAATTTTCATCGGATAAAATTGATTTCCGTCGCCGGACGCGTCGAGCTCCAATTTCGCAAACTCGAGGGTTAATTCGCGAAGGTCACGAACAGCGGAATTACTATACGAAACCGTGCATGCAATGCTTCTAATTCTGTACACCGTGGAATTGTACACTGCCGTTGAAAACACTGCCTTCCTAACGACACCGAAAACGGGAGCACAGAAGAGGAACTCAGGTTTTCTGTAATATACATATATACATATACATGTATTTGATACATAAATTTTTTTACACATTTATTGTAATGTCGTACGATGGTAAACCGATCGTTATTTTGTAACAATGATATGCGAGTGGCGTGGAGGGGTATCAATAAATAACAAAGAAAACTTCGCTTATCGCTATGTCGGACTCTTATTTCTGTATCAATTACGCTCCTTAGAAGTTAAACTATCTATCGATTTTGTCATGTGTGATCAAGTTTCTTCCAGTGCCGTCGATCGCGAGCTTCGTTCGATCGAAATGAAACGAAAAATGCAACAACAGGATTCTGTTTCGATCACTGTTACCGTAGGATAGTGATGGCCACTGGAGCTACGGACTTCCCCCACTCTAGGTCTATTCTCCTCATGTAAGCTGTGATCAAGGACAATGATGGACCAAGGGGGAACGAGGAGGGAACTGGAACGAGGGGAATGGACCCAGAGTGGGGGAAGGCTGCAGGTCCGGTAGCCATCGCTGCTATAGGACAACGTTCGATGCATTCACCAATGATTCATCGATCGAACGTCAATGAGAGGCAAGGTCAGTTGATCGGACAGAAAAACATTGAACATTGAATAAACATTCTTTATCCCAATTTCAGGGACTAGAGAATTCTTTGACGAACGTTAAATAGAAATTTTATTTCGCAATTGTAAGAATTAGAAAATTCTTTGACGAACATTAAATAAAGATTTTGTATCCCTATTTTAGAGATTAGACAATTCTTTGTTTGGCACTTTGACTGCCATGTCATGCACATGTGGGTGGCAATTGAATTCAATCATTATTTATTACATCATGCAAAGTATTAAGAAATATACATAATAAAGTCTAATAGAACAAATACAAGAATTATGAAAGTTACTATTATTAACTGAAAACGCTATAATTGGAAGTTACATTTATTTTCAACAAGAACTTAGGAAGTTTGCCATTTTTAGTTAATTCAGTGTGGCGGTCAAAGTGTTAAACAAAAACTTTGTATCCGAATTTTAGAGATTAGACAATTCTTTAATGACCGTTAAATAAAAACTTTTTATCCCAATTTTAGAGGTTAGAGAATTCTTTGACGAACGTTAAATACAAATTTTGTATCCCAATTTTAAGGATTAGAGAATTATTTAACGAACATTAAATAAAAATTTTGTGTCCCAATTTTAGAGATTAGACAATTCTTTAATGAACGTTAAATAAGAATTTTGTATCCCAATTTTAGAAATTAGAGAACTCTGAGGAAAGTTAAATAAAAATTTTAGGGATCAGAAAACTCTTTGACGACGATGCTTCCAAAAGTTTGTGACATTTAGAAATTCGGTGGAAAAAAGTAATAGTTCGATTATTATAGTGTCTTCAAGATCGCTCAGCATGGATGGAGAAAATGACAGGGTATTCGGTATCCTTATTTCTCGCAAATTTACTGGGTTAATGGCCATATTCCTCGACAATAGACGCAGTATAATGCAGTCAATATCCGCCGGGTAATGACAGTCAATTATTCCATCAGCCATTCACGTTGGTATTCAATGGCTTCAACGAGAACTACACCCAACGTTGGAATTCGAGGATGGATGTCATCAAGAAACACCGTGACCACGTCATTACCGAAGTCACGTGAAATTTACGTGAAAATTCATTCGAAGGGAGATTGTAAGATGATTTAAGTGAAAAATATCGATTTCTTTACTTTTTGAATACTTTGACGGGGTTGACACGCACACGTGATTTTATTCATTTGAATAACAACCACGTGAGGTAATCCTTTGATTGCGACACACTTCGAATAAAACTTATTTGCTGTATGCGCAACAATAGCTGAACAAGTACAATCGATACCTTCTATCCATTTCTTTTATTATGCTCTGTTTCTTTGTCGTAATAAACACTCTGTTTAATATTTATTTGCATATTCACAAGTATTAGTTATTATTTATTTTTATTTTCTAACGCGACTCTGGCGTTTTTTGCATTATTCGGAACAGACAACTAGTTCTCGAGGCCGCTATAATAGCCACTCGCGCATAGGAAATTACTTTTCGAAGACGTATACGTATATACGTCATTTTCTCTCAAAGGGATAAATAAATAAGGATAACTGTGACCGATGGCAAATAAATATTCAAACACTAATAAAATAGAAACTGTGTAATATTCACTGTAAAGATAGTATCGTAAAATGTTTCGTTATTTAAAGATTTTTGCATAAATGACCAAAGACAATTATCATTTTATCTTCTTTCCTGATTATCGGAATTTTTTGTTTATAAATATAGAAGCATTTTTCTCACAAAATATGCATGCATGGTGAAAGAAATTTTTACCAAATTATCAGAGCACACTTTCTCATTGATTGACATTTTTTCATTTATATGTGTCAAAGTTGTATCTTAGTATAAATTGTTATACAAACACAAACGTATAAAAAATTGCAATTATTTACAATAATGATTGAAATTTTTTTTATGAATATTCTATGATAAAAAAATGTCAGTTCTAATAGTGTGTAAAATTTTAAATAAACACAGTATACTTATGTAGGGCTTGCAATCTCCCCTAAGCCAGTAGCTTTGACAATATTAATCTGCTTATTTCATACGGTTGAATACAGTGGCAATAAAGAAACATTTGCTCATTAAAAATTGATGAAGATAATGAATTTGTATCCTGAAACCAGAGCAATCTACTTGTTACATACAATTCAATATTTCAATACATTAAAAATTAATTTGTGTCCTTGTGAAAAAGCTGCTTATTCCACATAGTCCAATACATTAACAATAAAGAAATATTTTCACATTAAACATTGATGAGAAAGGAGAATTTATGACCTAGAACCAGGCAAAGTTACTTATTTCACACAGTTCAATACATTAAAAATTAATGAAAAACTGAATTCGTAACGTTCTCAAACCAGAGTAAACTGCTTATTCCATACAGTCCAGTAATTTAAAAATTGATAACAAAATTAATTTGTGTACTTCTGAAATCAAAATAAGCAGCGTATTCCATACAGTCCAGTACATTAAAAATTGATAAAAAAATGTATTTGTGTCCTTTTGCAACCAGAGTAAGCTGCTTATTCCATACAGTTCAACACATGACCATAAAGAAATATTCTTACATTAAAAATTCATCTCCAGCTGAAAGAAGAGATAGGTCTGACATTAACTATCTTCGATGGCACGTTCTCGTGACTCACTGTACTGGTTTGCGACTTTAATGGCCTATTGTTTAGCGACACGTTTATTAAGTGTTTAGCATGCTGCCGACGTCAGCCGAGAAACAAGGAATTTGGTGATGACAGAAGCATCGTCTCAAAGCTTCGAGCACACCGAACGTTTCTGACAAACTTGCGTACAGTTTCGAGAAGATTTCGTAATCGTCGGTACGTTTGACAATGGAACGGAGAACAGAACATTCCCGGTTGCCTTCTCCTCGCTTTCATCCCTAAAAATGACTTGAAACGCAGACAAACGCTTATCCATAGAATCGAAGGTATCACAAACTTCTGATTACCTCTAATTACGTTTGCCATATATTGTCCCTATACTTATTAAGTGGTTAATCGGTAATTTCGATAATTAGTTCACGTCCTGTGCTTCCATCCTTCTTCGACTTCCATCTAGTAGGTCGATTTAATCCGCAGAACGAAACGTCTCTTTTTTCTGGGCCCATGAAAAAGGAAAAAGATACTCTTATAATTCACAACGACTCGTAATTTATTTTTAATTAGGTATAATGGATATTACGTTCACCAGCTAATCCAGAATATACAGTGGGTAATTTCAACAAGAATTGTCAACAATTCTGTTTATTAAATGATTCGTACACATATCTCGTAAATAAATTTAATAAATGACACATGTACATACACATATCTCATAAATAAACTTAATAAATAACACATGTACACATATTTCTTAAATAAACTTAATAAATGACACATGTACACATATCTTATAAGTAAACGTCATACAAACGAAACTAAAATATTTGTACATTTTATGAAAATATTAGTAAAAATCATGTGATGTGGGAACTGTACAAATATTTGATTCGTTTATTACTGAAAGGGGGTATGTCCATTATTTGGAGAGAAATTAAGTTGTGCGTCTTTCTAACTGTAGATGCCTAGCCTTGTTTAGAGTTATGGAAACCAAAAAATATCAAAAGTATCTTTTGTTATCTCCTATCGATTCCGATTGAAAGAACCGAATAAACATTATTTCGAAGAAAAGCAGGAAGTTTTTATTGCCTGATGCAAAATTTTAAACCATGAATATACGCCCTTTCAATAATAAACTTTAATTCTAATTTTCTTTATACGAAGTTTATTCACGAGATATCTGCAAATATATACCAATCATTTGTCTGAATCATACAGAGAACTCTTCAATTGCAATACACGAACGGAAAGAAGACCAGATAAAAAAGCTAGTCGAAGTGAAAAATCGAATTAATTAATACGTGGTCCTGTTTTTCAAAAAAATCAATTTCCAGTATTTTTCAAATATGCGTGCAATGAATTAAAAATAAAATAGCGTGTGTGGCATACCGCAATCCAATATAATTGAAAGTACTCTATTAAGATTCGATGAATTTATACGTATACTTTGTTTGATGAAGATTCATTAATAAATGGAATTGTAAAGTGTGTCTCAGTAATTGTGGCAGAAAAAAAATAAGAGGACATTTCTCATGAGAAAACAAATCGGTAATGTAAAGTTAAATTAATTAATACGAGGCCTCGTTTTCTAAAGAAAATCAATTTCAAATATTTCTCAGATATGCATGCACCTTCTTAAAAATTAAAATGGCGTTTGTGTGATAGACCACGAACCGATATAATCAAAAATACTACACTAAGCTTCGGAATACTGTACGCATTATATTTATACATAATAGAATTAGAAAGTATATTTTGAAGCGTAGGAAACACAAAATATAGGTATGTCAAAATTCAGTTACTTCGACTATATTAACACTTTGACGATCACAAATATTTTACGCAAATTGGTTACCATTAGCCATTTTCACTATACATATAGGATTTAGTGGAGTGCCTACAAATTTTCTGTTATTCTATTTATGTCAATTTCTGTAAAATTTTAATTGCACGTATACTTAGATATTTGTTTTTTTTAATTCAACTAAATGAAGTCATTGAAAACTCATGTTTTATCTGTGCTTGTACATATACACCTCTGTCCATAAGTTATGGAACACTTGCTAATTTCAGCTTCACATTTAAATTAAAACTATTAAACACTCGCAGTATTAAACCAAACAATTATTTACTGATTACTTATACTGCATACAATTTTTAAACATTAAAATATATTGAAAATTATAATATGTACGTATAAAGTTTTAAATTTTTTAATCAATATATGCTCCCCGTATCGCGATGACAGTGACAGCTCAAACCGACTTTGGCAGTCTTGCGGTGATTTTTCTTAGTTTTTCTCTCAGGATTTCTGTCTAGAATCGCTGCAAATGTATTTACAGATCAGAAAATCCAAATAAAAGTCGCCTAAATTTGATGCATTGAAGAACTGGTCTAGTACTACATTACAATTATTTCAGGTTTTTCTATATTATGTATAATAATATACTAACCATATCTTTAACCCTTCGTGGTCAACATATTTTTCTGGTAGCACTACCAACTACTTGAAGCAAAACTGCATTTAAAGTTATTTTCAAATATAATGATATACAAATGGATATATAGATATTAAAAAAAGAACAAATTATTTTAAGACAAATATATCCTGTTGCATATTACTTACAGTTTATAAAAATAAAAAAATTTTGATTTTTGGAATATTTACAATACCTCTTGATGACAAATCATACATGTAGGTACTCACAGAATAGGATCATACCGTCATAGTGGCGATATCCGACATTGAAGGCTGTTAACACTAGATGTAACGACGATTAACGTGTGACGGAAGCAATGTTTATTTACGTTTTTCTTTAGCTTTCGTCAGTGTCAATTCAAAAGAAACATAATAGTCGTAAAAAATAAATCGTTCATAGTAAAATTGCAAACCAGTCATTTTGAGTGCCTTGGTAGTTCCAGTGATAAATGGCTAAATACCATTGTGGTGGCATCCGACTGCGAAAGGTTAAAAATATACTGTGCAAACATAAATATCTTTAAAAGGACCGTTCATATCAAAATAAGTAACCAAATCTATATCGCAATCCAAATTTATTAACAAGTGGTGAGGTGTCCCATGACTTACGGTTAACACAAACATAGTTGAACTTTGAAAATGTATATTTGCATAAATATTCGCAGTCTGTCGATTCGAATTCATTAACAAGCGGAATTAAATGAAACTCCTGTCGAAATTAGTCCCGGTAGGAATACTTTTCACGCTCAGTGCGCGCTCCGCGAAAAATCGAAGATTCGCGCGTTTCGCCTGTTAATCCTAGGCGGGCCGATCGAGCGTATAATTCGATCAGCTGGCCGGCGGGGCTTTGATGTTCAGGGACTTTGTAATTTCCATAAATCCGTCCCCCTTTCGAGTCGGGGGATAGGGAGACCGCCCTTTGCATGATCGCGGACAGGATTAAAACTATCGTTGTTCCTGCTGTCGGCTGCAACGCGCGCCACCCGAGCCATTCAATTTCAAGATTAATCGCGACCAGGCTTTCGTTAACCCGTCGAACAACCGGCGAAATTCGGATCGTTGAAAACCGAACTGCCCTCCCGTCCGCCTGAACCCGCGACTCCAATGTTTCCGACGCAAAAAAAAGAAAGCAATGCAAATTCCGACCGACATCGCATGCAAATGACACCTTCCTTTCGTTTCGACGAAACTCGTTCGCCGAACGACATCCCTGAATCCCCATCAAATTTGCCCGAAATTTCGAGCCAACTTTTTTCCGTGCGCAATATGCCTAGAAGCCAGTGAATTTAGGGGGATGTTCCGCAGATTTCCTGTCGATTTCACCTCTGCAGATCACGAAAAGCCTGTCGGTCCGCTGTTTTACGTGGACCGAACCTCTCGGACAAATAGGTGAGGCATTTAGCCTGTTAACCGAATTGTTCTCTGACTGGAGTACCTACTGTTTGTAGTTAAAAACGAATCAATATGAGGTAAATTGTCTTGTCCATCACAGAGACACTTCCAAATGACACGTTAAATCATCTTCTTTAGTGATGGGATTGATACAATACATATTGATGATACTTAAACAATTCGATACCTAAGTACTCAGTGGGAAGTATCGATAGGTATCGAAATCTCGAATACTCGGTAGCAATTTTCAATACTGATTTCTCTTGGAACGATACCTATCAATATCAATCCTATGACGACGAAGTAGGTATCGATACCACGAACAAAAGTTGGAATCTCAAAGCACTCTGTAAAAGTACGGAGTGGCACACATTACATTCTGCGAATATAAACATCAGTCTCGGAAAGAAGTATCAAATCGGTACCGATATTTTCGTAGAAGTATCAAACGGATACCGATATTTTCGTAGAAGTATCAAACGGATACCGATATTTTCGTAGAAGTATCAAACGGATACCGATATTTTCGTAGAAGTATCAAACGGATACCGATGCATTCGTATAAGTATCGAAGAGGTATTAATACTTTGTGATAGTTACGTATTTGATACTATTTCGATACCAGATCTAAATTCGTAGACTGGTATCGATAGTATCGATACGGTATCAGTCAACACTAGTCTTTTTCGATCAACTGGTTTAAATATTTGTCATCAAATCCTTTGAGAACATTTAACAGACGCCTTACTTATGGCGGAGCAATTTTTACAGGACGAGTTAACTCGTCTTCTACAGTTAACAGGCTAAGCGACTATAGGCGTTTGACAAAGCCACTCACCGTACTGTCGACGCCCATAGGCGTTCGGTGCAATGCCTCCCTCTGTACTACTGTAGCTCAGTCGCACACAGCGTTCGCCTCATTTTCACGTAGCCCACAGTCAAACGGTTGAGACAAGCCACCTGAATTACATTTACTTTTGGTGATAGAACAAAATGCATCAGACAAATATTGTTTGATTTCAAGGGGAATTTAGTCTAATGGCAATAGATTTTCTGTAGGTGAAGGCGGAAAGAGCATACGGAGTTTGACTTATTTTTCTAAATGAAATGATATGTTGATGATGAGTATTTTAAGATGCGTGCAATGACCTACAGTTGCAGGTCATCAAGGTCGTTGAAAGTTAATTACTCGAACGGATCGAACACTTGAGTAATTTAGAAATTTATTAGCTATTTTGCAAGTGTTCGAAACGGTGACCTTGAACGTCGATGCATACTCTAAACTGATTCCCTATTTTATTGATTTAACATCAAACAGCTACAAGTATGAATTATTATTAACGCAAATTTTACCAGAATTATCAGAAAATATCTCATTATACATAAGACAATCCTGTTGTAGCAACAAGACGGATGTCTTGAGTATTCTGCACGTATGTACAGTTGCAGAACTCCTTAACAGAAAATATGGAGATCGTTGGATTGGTTGCTTCGGAAACCAAATATGGGCTTCACCGAACTTAACCTCTTTATATGTTTACTTGTGGGGAAAACTAAAACCGCAGGCATACGGCGAGATCCCGAGGACTAGAGAAGATACGAAACAGCGTATAAGATGAGCTTGTTCTGCGATCAACCCAAACGAAATATTACGTGCAATGTCATCCACATTGAATCACTTTAGAGCAGTGATCGCCACCGGAGCTGCAGTCTTCCCCCACTCTAGATCTATCCCTTCGATTCACTTCCCTCCAGTTCACTCCTCGTTTCCCCTTGGTCCATCGTCGTCACAGATCACAGCCTATATGAGGGGAATGGACCTAGAGTGAGGGAAAGCCGCAGGTCTGGTGCCCATAACTGAGATAAGTGAAAAAACATACGTATAGCGTGATTCTTATATACTGACCAATTGAGTTTTCTCCAAAACTGAAAGAGATACGAAAAAATTGATTGGAGGAAAGATGTTCTGTTCAAGGGTAAAAATCTCTTGGTGTATACGATCGCGTTGTAGGTGGAGGCGTTAAGGAGATTTCAAGATCAACTCCATTTTTTTAAATAGAACCCTATATTTTCTTTTCTATATCCTGATAGAGCTCCTTAAGACAAGTTCAACGACCTATGACGCAAGGGCATCCAAAGTCATTTAAGAACACGCGAGGGGGAAAAATTAAACTACCATGTTTGGGGAAAGTAACGCTTTTATTAATCCTTTATCGCAACAGATACTTAAAGATTGAAAATTATGAAATTCTACTTCTCTGCAAAGGTTAATCCTAGTAGTAAGATTGTCCAGAGCCCCCATATTTAATTGTACTGGAATTGCACGAATTGCTGCGGTAATTCTTAGTATCATGCCATAGCGGGTTGTTGGTATCTGCGGATACACGACGTTCTTAATGTGTCCCCACAAGAAATAATCCAGCGGGTTAAGGTCCGGTGATCGAGCTGGCCATGAGACAGGCTATTATTGACCTTGGTGATAAATGGACCCCAAAAATTTGGGTATCTGTTGTGATAAAGCATTAATAAAAGAGCTACCTTCCCAAAACGTGGTAGTTTAATTTTTCCCCCGCGTGTCCTTGAGTGACCTTGGATGACCTTGTGTCATAGGTCATTGGCCTTGTCTTAACGAGCTCTATCAGGATTTAGAGAAGAAAATATAGAGTTCCACTTAAAAAACTGAACTTGACCTTCGTATGTCCTTTACGCCTGCACCTATAGACGAACTATTGACATCAGATTATGCCTCCCTTGAAAGCATACAACATTTGTCCGAAGCATTTTGTTCTATC
Organism: Macropis europaea; assembly: GCA_916610135.2. NCBI lineage: Eukaryota > Metazoa > Arthropoda > Insecta > Hymenoptera > Melittidae > Macropis > Macropis europaea. The sequence goes on along the minus strand of OU744343.1, from coordinate 51,829,987 downwards.
ACTAAAAGTAAATAGGACATGAATTATTCAGGTGGGCTGTCTTAAATGCATCACGCTGTACATTTCGCTGAAGGCTGTACAGGCGTCGATAACAGGGCAGGGGGCAAAGAACGGCGAGATGGAAAACTGGGAAAGCCTCGGATCGTTCAGAGCCGTGAAAAATCAGCCGTGAGAAGATCGACGAGCCACCTTACACGGATAATACGCATCGAGTACATTACCCGAGTACACACGGGCTTGTATGGTTGAGAGGAGCATAGAAAAATCGTCGTTTTTCCTTCGTGGGAAAAATATTTCTCGACGCAACAGGCCTGAGTTCAGTTATAAGTATTGTTATGTATATTTTACAAAAAGCAACAAGTATGAATGTTTAGTTCAGCAAATTATTCTGTACCAGTTCTGTAGCAGAAATATTTATTGCATCACTCGAATATTAAACACGTTATCACTACACCTGTCTTATTATTACTACTAGGAAACTATTATCATGTGATTGTTTACTGAGAATTTAGTGCCTATTATTGTAATAATATATAGGTCGAATTACCTAACTCGACCACCTAAAATTACTCGTAAACTGTTTGATATATGATACAAATTTTACAAACAAGAGTTGTATGATGTCAAAGGGGACATACAGTGTAGTAATTAGCGGAGTCAAATGGTACACATTCTATTTAGAAAACACAGGGTGATCTTTATATCTCGATAAAAAAACAAAATTACAAAAAAATAATCACTACACTGTATGTTCCCTTTGATATTATACAACTTTTGTTTGAAAACCTTTTTCATATAACAAACAGTTTACGAGTAATTTGAGGTGATCAAGTTAGGTGTATCATCCTGTATATGATAAATCAAATTATATATTATTCAAGAATTAATATTTTTCATGTCTGAAATCTGCAAGTCTGTGATAAAAGCCCGTGGAGAAAATACAAAATATTAATATTATTGGTTATTGATTGTAATAGTACATCATTGTGTCCTTTATGTCCTTGAATAAATACAATATGCCTTCTGAATTTATTATTCAACAATACAATATTTGAAAAATGTTAAACTTCATGGTTTAGTGTAACACTATTCTGAGTGCTTCGGTACACTTTGTTATACTTTTGTGTAAAAACATAGTTATACATATTTCCAAAAGGATTTGAATCGAATCAAATTCTGCATTTCTTTGGTATGACAGAAATCTTCCTCTTTTTAGCAGCATCACGAAATTTGACAAGCTGAATTGCAACGTTTATTCCTGTCTGGATACCTTTGGACGACATTTTTCCTGTCTACAGGGTGCCCTAAAAAGATACAACCGATCGTTAGGGGTATAAAGACGAAAATAAACGCAAGTCTGAAAATCATTGCTTTCAAAAGTTTTAGAGCCTCTACGCCTGCAACCATATGTGCATGTGTGCAGGATGAACAGGTATAGCGTTGTCTCATCCGCGTTTAACCTTCTGGATAAAGCGGAATCCATTACACGCGTTGAAGAGAAGACACGCGCCATTCCAGGGCATTTCCATTTATATTACCTTTTCGTTATTCTTCCACCCCGCTACCTTTGCCCCCTCTCCACCTTTACTTCGTATTTTCTCCGACCTGACCCTCTTCACTCTTACCTCTTCCCTCACCTGGAGTCGCGACTCATTCCTGGCGGAGGACCACGGTGAACACGCACTTGCTCGACCAACCAGCGTCGTCGCTGGCTTCATACTCTACTCTGTGCCCTCCGACGTCGAAACGCCTTCCTGGACTCTGAAACATCCAGAAGAAACGAGCTCGAACGATCGTGAAGACAAGATGGACTGCAAGAGAATCTGTTTGCAGTCAGCTTGATCAGGGTTCATCGGGAATCGCGATGCAACAGACGTTACCGCTTCATTCTTTTCCAATTTTTGATTGCCAGCACAATTTTTTGTGATCTGGGTAAAGATCGCCGATCAATATGCTGGCTTTTGATCTACTGCAAAATTGTGCCAACTCGCGTCGAATAATGGCGACCTAGATCAGCGGTTCTTAAACTTTATGAGTTCGAGGACCTTTTTCCTATACAGGGTGCGATGAAAGTTTGGCAACTTTTTAGGCAACCATCTTCTAACCAAATTTTTATTAACAAAAACTAAAAAACAATAACAACATTGGAAAAAGCATAAAATTTTATTTAGACAAGGTCCTTTTGGAAGAAAGCGCCATTTGCTTTGATATAGGCTCTGAAACGCTTTTGGAATTGGTTGACCGATGCGCACAACGTATTTTTATCTACTTCGTTCTACGTTTTCATCGAATCTTGCTTTAACGACTCCACAGACTCGTGAGGTTTAGCACAGGCCTTGTTCCTTGAAACGTTTAACAGCTTTTGAAACCACAGACTTTTCGACATTGAGCAATCGGACGTTTTCGTTGCATGTACAAAAAAATTGTAGAGACACGAATTTGTTCATGTTTGTTCGACATCTTGAAATAAAACAAATGCACGACATCTATGTGATCAATTTCGTGAGTCACTAAATTTATGATGTGTCAATTGCTATTAAGGCGTAAAGGAACGAGACACTAGAAGCACGGGTGGTCTGCGGGACCCCATAGTCCTTTACATCTAGACCATTTCTCAGGCGTCTAGCTCATGTCCTCAATGTTTAGGTTCAGACTCCACAGCTTAAGAATGTCCCTCAAAAGTTGATTTTACGTCAAAAGGGTTGATTTTAGGAGCTGTGTTGATTAGTAATTTTTTTACGACGCCCTGTGAGTACTGCTAGGTGTGCCGAAAGGTTCTGTCCGTTTTTTAAATAAAATAATATAATATACGAACCCAAGCTGTCGAATGTGATCTGACACTATTTGTCGGGCTACATTAAGCCTTTCCGCTATCTCTGATGTTGATAAGCATAGCCTATTACTAAATTAAATTATTAATTTATTAATAAAACAAATGTGCGCTAAACGGACAGAACTTTTCGGCAGACCTAATATGTATAACCCCTAAAGTTTTAGACCCTTTTCTGGTTACCCTGTATAGTTTAGGGAACATATATTTAATTATATCAAGAAACACAGAACTGATCAGTCTGACTGGCCAGGAAGGACAGCCGTTTTACCCATGTTGTTAATCAAAAGAGATATTTATATGACTATGGCAACGTTAGTGAGGAAGCCAATGGCAATGATGAATAAAATTAATATAATCAATAATTAATCGCTATAATAGGAAGAAGAAGGATGATTTTTTTGCGGACGGGTTGCCACGTGGCAAGGAGCTCCCGTCTCATCGCCAAGCTTATGTTTTATGTGCCTACTAGAAACCTAACACGTTCATTGAGGAACTTCAGAACCCATTTTCTCCCCCTAACAGCAGTTTTTGTATTATTGTATTTTTATACAATTTTTTTGTATGTTTTCAAGCAATGTATGGTAAATATTAATAAACGTTTATTTATTTTAAAAAATGTCAATCACGGGGTACATCTATCCGTTCTGGTAGTAGTAGTAGTAGACCAGTTATAGGTATGCGACACGCCATGTAGTATTGAGGTCTGAAGATCGATCCCTTAAACCAATGATGATCAGCGGAGCTATGGCCTCCCCCCACTCTAGGTCCATTCCCCTCGTTTCAGTTTTCTCCAGTTCGCTCCTCGTTCCCCCTCGGTCCATCGTTGTCACAGATCACAGCCTATATGAGAGGAATGGACCTACAGTGGGAGAAGGCCGCAACTCTGGTGGCCATCAGTGACAAGGGACATTACCCAAGTGTCAATCGCCGATCTTAATGAAATTTTTGAGGGTAGTAGATCTCAAAAAAATATCTATCAACATAGTGGACTTGTGGACTTGTGAGTTGCAGCTGCTGTTGTGACAGGAAGAAGCTCTCATCATTGTGGAATAGTTTAGTGACATCCCACCGTTTTTAATTTAATTCTACCTTCATTTCATATGCAGTTTTACATTTTTTTAAGGATCTTGCATCTGATTTTTGTAATAGTATGTACTACGTTTGCTGGGTTAGCAACTTAAAAATGAAAGTAAATACAATCAATATTATAAATATCCTGTTGGGTGCGTATGGTTATGAAAACGCCAAAAATGAAACAGCTATCAATGCCAAGGAAATTGAATTTGCTCAAGCTTTTATACATATAATTGATATAAACAGGCAAGACAACCAGACATAGAAGTGGGGCAAGAATTACTATGAACCGGTGTATAGAATTATTGATGTTGAAAATGAAGAAGGAATTGTAGAATTATGCAACTTATCATCATCACACATTTATACACACAAAAATGAATCAACATTTTGTAAAAAAAACGAGAAAAAAGTTAATATTTTTTAATATAACAATTTAAACAAATTAATATTTTAGGAATTCTTTTCACGTAATTAAATTTATCGTAAAAAAATACACAACTTTTATCTAAAACATTTTTGTATACACAGAATAGTTTTCGAGATATTGGAGAAAACATTTCTGTCACCCCAACTTTTTACATGCAATAATATCTCTTACGAGACTGAAATGGAAAATTCTGTTTTATCCGTGTTTTGGGGCAAGGTCCATAGTATAAGTATACAAAAATTCATGAAAATTAGTTAACATTTTATCAGAAGAATTTGAAAAAACATGTTAATTTTTAACATATTTTTTAAACAAATTACCCTTTCGGAAAACTAATTATACGGCTCAATTCAGCATTAAAAAATATACCGTGAAATATGTTCTTCGTCCCCAATTTCAAAGGCTCTTTTCACCCCCTAGATATGGACGATTGCCGATATGAAAAAAATATGCGTCAAATATTTTTTTGAGATCTACTACCCACAAAAATTTCATTGAGATCGGCGATTGACACTTGGGTAATGTCCCTTGTGAGTTTGGCAGTCGTCCGGCAATGAAGTCAAAGGGAGTAGACCTACCTGATCCGCATTGAACGTGTTAACCCTTTGCGGGCGATAGACGCATATATGCGTTCAAAAAGATCGTTCACCGTGTGCTACGAGTCACCGGACTGGCCTAGGCACATGCGTTTATTGTACGCTTTAAACCTATGTATATAGACGAATTATCATCTTTGCTAATTTCATTAAAATATATATGTCTCGTTACATATTTTGCAATTTTAAAGGACTAAAACAACTGAGCAGTCGACATTAAATATATAATTATAATTAATTATTAAATTTAACACGTGTTTCACCACGGAAAATTTCAGTACATGGTGCACGATTTTTCCCGAAGTGTTCAGGTCTCAAAGGGTTAACAGACTTTTAGCTAGCAATGCTAAAATTTTATGTTCCGTCTTGAATGATCCGTCATTTCTATTGTTACTGAAACGGTTCAGCAGTTCTTTAAAGAGCAATAGCAGTAATTCTAGATGACATAGTCAACGACAAACGTCGTATTTCTATTTCAAAGTTGTGGCAACCCGTCAGCAGCAGAATGAAGCGCTGGATAATTTGTTAAGTTACTACGGCCACGGTTACGGTTGAGATGGGTGACCGTTTTTTCAACCCATCTAAAATTGTAGGTCATCACCCACCTAAACTGGGTTACACAGACAGGAGAAGAATGTCGGCTTGCCAGAGGTCGGATAATTCTGATTATTCTAGGGACAGTGAATGAGAAGCTCAAGAATAGTTGACTATACTAAACACTAGAAACTCAAGAAAATTTTATTCTAGAGACAGTGAACGAGAAGCCCAACAATTCCTGACTGTACAGCTTTGACGAAATTGATGATATGCTCCTCGCCATGCTTCATATCTGTGCATACAGTAGAGTACCTCTTAACCCGTCCCTATGGGACAGGACCTCTGGCTGCCAAAATACACAGGATGTTAAAAAAAAATGGGTCGGATACTTATAATACCCATCGACAGCAGTAATAAATGGCTCATCAACATAGATCTTAAAAGCAATCCTTTCGGTGTAAAATCAACTTTTACTATTTATTAGCGTTCGATATCATGAATGAGTCTCTTCGCAACATCTAAATCAAACCTTCGCACAGAGGTGTAGTAGAATGGCCTCTTCGATCACCTCACTTGAATCCTCTGGATTTTTTTGTGGAGGCGCACTTAAAGATTTTGGTCTACTCACCGCCGATAAATAATGTGCTGGACTTACGACAACGAATAGAAAATGCGTGTGGTACTATACGTGGCACGGAAGGGATATTTGAAAATGTACGATCTATGATCCGCAGATGTGAGGTTTGTGTAACAATGGAAGAAAGACATATCGAACATTTACAATTATGAAGATTTGTACTACGATTGTGTCTATGAAGTGTGTAAATTCAATGTGTTGCGGAGAAACTCAGTTATGATATCGAACGCTAATAAATAATAAAAGTTGATTCTACACCGAAAAGATTGCTGTTAGGACCTATATTGTTTAGACATTTTTTACTCCTCTCCGTGAGTACTATAAGCTCTTTAAGTATCGGACCCTTTTTTTTAACACTCTGTATTGAATAATAGAAGGTCAAGTCAATTTTGATTATTCTAGGGACAGTGAATGAGAAGCTGAAGAATAATTGACTATAAATAATAGAAACTCAAAATAATTTTAATTACTCTAGGACAAGAATTTGAATGAGAAAAATGTCGGTTTGCTAGAGGTCGAATAATTTTGATTATTCTAGGCACAGTGGTTCGGGACCCAATGAACATGTTTCTTCTGCCTAACAGACAAATACATGACATTCTTCCGCCTTCATTTCCACCTAGTTCCACTTGTTTCAAAGAACTGGAGTTGCTGAGAAAAATGGCAGCAGATTTATCGTACGGTTCACGCAAGGGAGAAAAGATGCCTACTATTTATGGGACAGCTTCATATTCTCTTGGTACGGTGCCGCGAAACGACGGGGCTCTAGTATCACGAACTACTTTGTAAACAAAATTGTTGCACTACATTTGCATGGAAACATAGGTCGTTCCCTATGTAAACTTCACGTAGTTTAAATTCTCAGCAAACTTTCCGCAGTTTGCACGAGCAATTCGAACTGATACGCAGACCGAATCGACGTAAAGCAAACGATACTCTGATCTCGGACCAGGCTATAATCAAGAATCACGCGGTATGTTCGACGAAATGGCAGTACAAACAGTAAATGTTTGAGTTACAGAATTACTGCGATTCCGAAAAATGCATCTGCTGTATAAATATGTTTTCTCCTCGGAAAATTTCCATTTGGTTCCACTTAATTAAAAAAATACTGCGATGTATTTCCATTGTTTAAACTTCAGCCTCGCGGCTGGTTCTAAAAATCATAAGAAAAGAGAATCACAAAATTATTGTCCAACGGTTTTTCTCGTGAAAAATTTTCTGGCACTTTCACTGTACCTGCAGAGAATCACAGTGCTCCAGAGGAAGGAATTCGTCAGTACTAATTTTACTTGAAAAGAACATTTCCGAATGGGGTTTCCTGTTTGCACGACCGACTCGTACCCTACTTTTTCCTAACGTCTCTTCTTCGCTCGCGAATTCACTTTCTTATGCAAATCTCTTCAGCGAGCGATATTATGAAAGCAGAATTACGTTAGACAACGAACTGAAAAACTGAAATTGTACGTTCCGCTGAAAAACGACTGAAAATACGCTGAACGAATCAGAAAGGAAATTACAGAAGACATAATTCCGCTGTGATTATTGACAGATTTCAGAAATTGTAAAATTGCTGGCGGCTCATACAAGGCAATTGTTCACCCCGTTATCCGAAACGGCAAATACAAAATTAATAACCATACGTAACGTTCGCGTTGACCAGGATTCATGCGGTCATTAAGCACGGCTCACGGTTTACGTTACTACAAAATTAACCAGCACGAATTGATGAAACGTAGAAATTATCCGTTAATGCATTGTTAATGCACCAACCGCGAGCAAGGCTGTTTCAACATTTCTGCGATAAACAGCTATTACAGTTACTCAAAACAATTGTGCGAATAATTCGCAATACCTGCTTTCCGCTGGCGGATAGGTCTTATAATTAATACTGACCTCGTTGCTTCTGATTCGAGTCACTTTCACGTTGTCTGTGAAAATTGGCTCGGCCCATGTGATTGCTGTCCCATTTCTCCCGGTGACCTCTATGTCGTTCGGACAGTCCTTCACTTTTGGTGCTTCGCCACCTGAAATCCAACGTATGCCATATCAAAAGACAGAGATCCATCGGCGCGGATAAAAGTCTTTTGAACCTCGAAATTAAATGACACGTGCGAGCGGACCGTGTACCGGGTGTTCATGAAGCAGGTGGCTCTGTACGAGGCGACTCTTTTGACGTATCAAACGATCAGGTTACTTGACAGAGGTCTGAGGGCTACCTGCCTGGACGACATGAACAGAAAGTTATATATAAAAGGTTTTTCAATAAGGGCTTTAGGATGTTTTTTGTAATAGAACGCACTATAATTTAGAAAATTTTGGTTTCTTTATTTCAACGTACACTTTGATCGATTACAATTATACAGCATGTACAATAACTATGCGAGCAGCACATTCAGTGGTAGATTCAGCACAGATAAATAATACAAAAAGTTCGTATAAACGTTTGTCCTATCTGATCTTGTTTCTGACATAGAGTTATAGTCGTTTTTGTGTTGTCCAGGGTGTAAAAAAATTATTGGTCATGGCTTTCAGGGGTGAATCTACATCTCTGGATCGGTCGACATTTGTTAAAAAACCTTGCAGCAAAATTGTACCAGTTGTACATTCGTCTTCACAGACATTGCTTGAAGTGACCACCTTCAACTCGGCTACTACAAGCCTCTAGATGTCTTATCATTGACCTTTTAACCCGTTCAAAATTGCCAGGTGTTCGTCGAATTCGCTGACAACTCTCTTTAATATGCTGTCGGAGTATGTCAACGTTATCTACTGCTGTGTTGTAATCAAAGAATTCAGGTACCCACAGAAATAAAAATTCAGCGGATATAAGTCTGACGGTCCAGGTGGACACTTCATTCAGGCATTGCATTTAACAAGACTATACATTAAATGCATGTCTGCCATTTCTGCATTTGTGTAATCAGCAATTATCAATTCAAATGCAAACTATCACAGCACTGTATTAGACACTTTCTACACGTACTACTGTCATCAAACGAACGTACTGAACTGATTCAGAAACACTACAAGACAGTGTTTAGACAATAGCTCGCAAGTTCGTGCATGAGATATCAAGCGTTGCTTATAAATACAGTAGAACCTCGATTATCCGAACTCAGATCATCCTAGAATTCGCCACCTTGTGTTAATTACACATTAAAATGATCATTAATGGTACAGTGTCCTTAATTTTATACCACTATGTATTTTACACTCTCATATAAAATTAAAACTTCTATGTGAAATATATTTACAACGTGAGTCATATTTTGTTACTAATTACAGTTCGGATAATCGAGGTCCTACTGTAGTTGAATGAAGAGCTGAGTTTGTCAAAAAAATGTCTGAAAGACAGAAACGGCCGAATTTTTTTTATTATACAGGGTGACTCATTTAAATCAACCCACTCGAATATCTTCGAAACTGTTGATGATACTAAAAAATGTTTCAAACAAAAGTTAAATGGTTATGCGATGCTATTATTAAAAGTAATGCGGTGTAGCATATTAGAGACAATATCAGTCAAATGCCCACCGCGGTTACTTTTCGTTCTATTCCTCCGGCGTCAAATCGCACAATCTTGAGGGCAAATTTCATTTTCATTTTCTTTTGGGACATCGCTGTTTCGTGAGATAATTCTGCTTCTGAACTCCGATCGCAATAAATCAATTCTTTCGCCGGCTATATGACTGTGGCACTGTTTAGAGTGCAATTTCACGCTGTTGGCTTATTCCATTTGTACTAAATGAAAAGTAAGGTGTACACCACTAATCCGCAAACCATTCACGAGCTCGAAGACGAGATTCAACGCGTTATTCGTGAGATGGAACCGCAATTATACGTAGATGTAATGAGAAATTTTGAAGAACGGAATGACTTTCTGCCAGAAGAATAGTGATGACTATTCGATCAACATTATCTTTCATATATAATTGTAATCGATCAAAGTTTACGTTGAAATAAAGCAACCAGAAATTTTCTAAAATAAAGTGCGTTTTATTACAAAAAGCACCCTTAAGCCCTTATTGTAAAACCTTACACATTATTTCACACTTCCCGCTGCCTCAATGCCTGGAATATCTGAATTTTCGGTGTGCAATCCATCTCCCAATCAGAAAACACACACTTGAAAACCTTGGTCCTCAGACCCTCCAGGATATCCCTCACTACCCTTTCCTGGACACCTCCAGAGGGTAGAGTATCAAAACGTAAAGAACAAATGAATTTCGACTAATTAACGAATGCTCAATTGTCACGAAGTTTTCGAAATCGAGAAGAGAGAAATATCGAGAGTTTAAAAGATGCCACCGCGAGACTTTAAAGGAGAATTTTTGTCAGTTTTGTATCAGCATTCAGTCACTCTTATTCGGACACGTTTGACACCATCACTGTGACAGATTTTTTCTGTAATAAACATAGAGACAAGCAAATACAGTTCATACTTGTCATTGTTCATTTGTTTAACAGAATCGAGATTTATTTTAGCCAATTGGATTGGAATAATGTTTCTCACATGTGATAGCTACTTCGGGCTAAAAGTGAATTGCACGTGTCCCACTCGTGGTCCGATCTTTTCATTTTGATAACGGTTTTACGTATTAAATACTTAAATAGACGTCGTCGATTAAATTTCGATCCAAGTGATTAATTGCTAATCCATAATGAGTCATCAAGTCATTCACAATTTTTGTTGCAAGTTTTCCAGGACCCTTTCCACCAATATCTTTTATACTGTTTTGTTGCGTTTCGCAATCGTGTTCCCATTCGTTTGTCCACAATATCTACGCAATCCTTTTTTAACGATCACGTCACTATATGGTTATGCTTCTAATATCGATTTAAAAGTTTTACTATCAGCGCACAGAGGGACAAATGCCACATTTAGCTGGACAAAATTAATTTCTCAAAAACTATTATAGGTCAAAACAAAATTCTTTTTCTGCACATTATGGTTTAGTGAAGCCTTCTTTATGACACATTGTGTACTTCTTCAGGCACTCGGGGGTTGCAGGAGGGTTTGTACCCCCTACTTTTTTAACGAAATAATACAGAAAGTTTTATAACATTCAATAGATTTACTAAAAAGAAATATACTTTGTTTTAAACACTTTTCACATTTTGTATAATTAAGAAAATATTCAAGAGTTACGTTTCATGAGAGGACCTCCTTTTAGTATGTACATTCTACATGCCGCGGCAACTTCCGGTGCTTCGATTCAATACACTTCACAATCATATGTGGCACCGTCTTTCAACAATAGAATGTTAAGTCAAAGGTATATAAGTGATTTCCATTAGTAACAAACACATCTTTTTAACACCATGACGAAGTAATTGATAGGAAAGCTGCCTTAAAATATCAATTCTGTTTTTCTGTCGATAAGTTTTCGTAGACAAATTTTTTACTGTTGCGGCAGCTTGCGGCACTTGGATTTTTTAATGTCTACTACCAAAATATACTTCTGTAGTTTCTTTAGAGAATTAAAGCGAATCCGATCGAATCTCAAAATCGGCGCTCTAAAAAAGAAATCATTTTGATTTCAAGAAATGCCCTTCAAAATATGTTTAATCGCAACGGAAATAATAGAATTACCTCTGCGAAACTTGTTTCCCTGGTTAATTGTCACGTCTAAGATTCTATTAAAAACATAATATGTTTTCACTTTTTATCTTTGATTAATACACACATAAAAGAAAGTTGCGCGCGAAATGGATCGAACTAACACGCGTCTTACTAATACAAGTTTGAAGACTAATATCTGTGGTTACATTTATAAAATTAAATATTTGTATACCTTTTCTTTATCTATTACTACTTTACATCTTTATTCCCTAAAAATGATAAAATTCTGAGTTCATTCATTTAAAAGGTTTTGTCCACACAGATTGGCCATTTGTCCCACTGTGCAGCGTCGCGAATATATGCGACGCCATGTTACTTTTCGATCGGTACGCGCTCGGCTATAAACCTTCATAATTTCTAAGACTCTCGACTTTTTGCAAAAATTCCTTCACAAACTTATTCTGGAAGAATCATAATGTAACACATTGACTGCCATGGGGGTCACCGGTGACCGAAGCTTGAAATAATAATTAATTAAATAACCATAGATCTTGACAAAATTCTGAGCAAATTTAAAACTACGACAATAATCTAAGAACACAAATATGTGACTGGATATTTAAATATTTTTTCCCTTTTGATTCACATTCACACACTGGCAGCCGCAGACGTAGTTCTACGTCATCTTAAAATCTGTAGCTAGATGCTACCGACGTAGTTCTACGTCATTTTAAAGCCTATAACTGGTTACCGCGGCCCTAGTCTAACGTCATTTTATATCTTATGTGCAGTTCATTATTTGTTTCAATTTTAAGCAACAAGTGGTTACAAACATGATATTATAAAGCAATACTTTTTATTTTCATTCTCATTTTAGTGCCAGAATCATACAGCATTCAGCTATAAATGTTTGGAAATTGTACGCGGCATTCAGTTAAGGCTCTCACGTCAGAACCGCCGGCTGTCAAAGTGTTAAAAACATTAATTTATACCGCGTCTGATTATATATGGCTGTTTTCACTGTAGCAGTCAATGTGCTAGTATGTAATATGTAAAAAAATCGACTCTTTAACACGTTAAACGCGGAGCTAATTTTGTTTTACTTTCCATTTAGGCGGCGTGTAAATACAGAAAATGCGTCTGTAAAACCAATTAAAAAAATTTTGAAGAAAAATAGCTAGAAATTGTATCACGAAAGTCGTAGCTTCTTGTACTATTTGTAAAGGAAAAACTCATTTTTGTTTTAAAAAAAAGTATAAACATATTTTTTAATATTATATGAATTATAAAATAATACTGTTTAAATTTGATACTGTCAGTCCCCAGAGAACAACGCCACCTAAACGGAAAGTTTAGTGTCGGTCCCCAAGGACCGACATAGCGTTTAACGTGTTAACCTGGAACTTAGGAGTACCGTCTTAAGAAGTATCATCAGCAACATTTTCGAGAAAAAACGGAAAAAACCGAGTCGGGTGGAATTTCGTCGAAAAGGGGATTTAGGTGGTGGCCAGCAAGAATCAGTCAGGCATTCAGTGAGATTCATCGAATAATCTAATTTGCGGGGTGAACGCTGGCGATCCATGGATTATATAGCATTGTGGCGAGCCCTATCCCGGAAACGCATTTAATTAAAGCCTAGGGATCCCAGGGAGACCGGGAGGAACTTCTCTGAAACCGCATAACGAAATTTACATAAGACGACTGCACGTGCACAGAAACATATTTCGACTCGCATCCAGCCGCGGAGAAACGCACACCGACAGTGCTTCAAATGCCTTTTAATGGTTCTGCCTTTCCAGCCTTCGATGGGGATGCTAATGGCCACCTAAGGATGGAAAGAAACTCTCAGAACGCGTGGAAAAACATGATGACGCATTAAACGACGCGCGGAAAATCGATGAGAAAACACCGTTCACACGTCCGCTTGGAAACTTGTCGTTTGTCTCGTAACTTCACTTTTTGTTGCCTCGGCCATCGAGCAAAATACTAGATGAGTCAGCTAACTTGGTCACCTTAAATTATTCGTCCACTGTGCCATTGGAAATGTTTCGAAGAATTTTTTATTATCTTGTTTTTTCGAGATTGGAGGTCACGTTGAATTTTTATACGGAACGGTCTATATATTTCAATTTGAAGTTACAGGAGGTATCGAACGTTGAATAAAAAATTTATTAAGTTAATTAGGGTATATACGGTTAACAGGCATTATTTGCTTACAATTAGATATTCTTAAACTAATTTCTAATATACATAGATGAAGTTCGAACATAACCAAACTCAACCTAATCTAAGCCAACATTTTACTTTGGAGCTCGAAAGAGTACTGAACATCGAGTAAGAAAGTGTTACAGTATATGCATCAAAAGTTAGTATTTATTAATATAAATAATTTCTACTGTAAACGACACTAAACCTAATCTAAGCCATTATTTTACTTTGCAGTTCGAAAGAGTATTGAACTCCAAGTAAAATAGTATTAGGGTACCTGCAGTCAAAACTCAATATTTATTAAGATATTGTTCAAATAATTAACTGAAATAGGGTAGGGTAGGTTCGAACAAGCCTTACTTTATACATTATTTTAAGAATGCCTTAATAAATATTGACTTTTGACACTATATACCCTAACACTTTTTTACTCAGCGTTCGATACTCTTTCGAATTTCGTAGAAAAATATGGAGTATTCCGTTTAAAAAACACACGATGACCTTGATATCTCTATAAAACAGCAAGGTAGCCAAAAATTAATTACTGTAGTGTATGAACCCCTTGATGCTATACGACTTTTGTTTAAAATATTTTTTGTTATAAGAAACAGTTTACGAGTAATTTAACCCTTTATAGCCAACGAACTCATACACATTCCAAAAACGTGACTGTGTACTACAGGCCGTCGTATTGGTCCGACCTCAACTGTAGGTGTACGTTATACGCTCATGTATTCAGCCAAATTATTATACCAGTCTGACTTATTAAAATACATATCATTCATTAAACATTTTACATATTACAATAATAAAGTACCTAATGTTACACGTTTTCTACGGTAGAAAATTTCAGCACTTGATGTACGTTTTTTCTGAAATTTGCAAGGATTAAAGTGTTAATGTGGTCAAATTAGGTGTCCCACCCTGTGTATCAGAAATGTCATCAATTATTGTACACTCAGATTAGGTCGTTCAAGGTCAGTGATTGTGGTATATACAAAGTCTCCCTTTCATACTCTAACAATACGAATATAATAATGATTATCATGAGAATAATAAATAAGGCACAGGGCAATTGAGAAAACTAGAGGACCGAATCAAACCTGTGGTTACTGCGCACCACTATAGTGGCTCAAAAGCTTCTCATTGTCAGCTTGATTTAAAAGATTGTGGAATGCCCATTTACTATTTTATATTGTGTTAGATACAGGGCCGGATGAAGACCATTAGGGGCCCTAAACACTTGAATGTTTTGGTACCCCCATATACAAGTATATATATATAACATAAACAATAATAAACCGTAAAATAAAATTTTATTTTCCGAAATAAAACAAAACTTACAGTACGATGAAAAATAATGTTTATTTTTATATACTTCCACTTTATTTATATTTGAAAAGTTTTCTCCTACTTTTTCTAATTACAAAGTCTTTGATCAGATCCTCAGAACTAATCTTACGTAACACATCTGCTTCTATACTTACAATTAGTAGAGATAAGGCATCCAGCCTGCTCTGTTGCACAGTTATTCTGTTGGGATTTTGAATAGACTTCAACTGAGAAAATGAACGCTCAGCTCTGCAACTTGCGACCATTAATGTTCAAAATATATGAAAACAAATGTCTACATTTGGAAAGGCACACTCAATATTGTCTCCTAGAAATATTTCATAAACTTCAGCATGACTGAATCTTGTTTTTATTGTAGGAGCCTCTTTTTGTGAAACCTGGTTCAGCTGCACCATTTGCAGTTTTGCCCCATATGGTCCATTGTAAATTCGGCAATGGAAAATTTCTGTGGTGCCCCCCTTCCCATGATGCCCTAAGCAGGTGCTTATTTTGATCAACAGTTAATCCAGCGCAAGTTAGATGCATAAACTTTAGAATGTTTATAGTGTATTAGAACGGTACATCTAATTCGAAGTCAGTCGTAGCCGCAGGATTAAAAAATGGTCAGTTTGCAATACAGAATATGACCTTGAACTCTAATCTAAATGCCTCTGCTATAGACACCTTGTGACATCGCACGTTCAGGTTGAAGAGTTCGCATAAACTCCGAGCGACATCGAGCCGTATCCGCGTAGCTATAACTTTCGTTTCAAGGCTTCCCACAAGACGGAGCTCCGTTTAATTTGCTTGACGTACGGTGTAAGTTTCTGAATATATTCGTCGGAGTGTGTTTAGACGGGAGTGAAGGAAAGTTAATTAAGCGATAGCGGTGAAGCGGAGGAAACTTCAACTATAACGTGCGGGGAATATGAAAACCGTGAGACTTTTATTAACCTGTGATCGCGAGCAGTTCCGAGCTGGTGAAAATCGAAACAGAGGAAATTCGTTACAGCTGCTGAAGCCGAATCGTGTCAGGGGAGACAACAGACAGGACAGACGAGACTGGGAACGATTGAATTACTCAACAGCAAGAACAGTTTGCACGTTCCATTAGGCGGCCTTAGCGCCAGGAAATTAATTGTTCCCTATCCCGGGTCTCGATGGCCCGAACTCGACTACAGGATTGTCCGTTGATTAATAGCGCTGTTCGATAATCAATCCACCGATTATCATTGCGGAGTGTACATGTCACACACTGATTTCATGCACGTGCATTAATGAATCACCTTTCACGATGATACGCAACACGCAGCTGGCCTGCTTCTTCGATACCGGGTGCCTGGCGTAGAAAGTGATCTCGTGGACACCCGGTGTCAGGTTTGCCTCCAGCCTGGTCCCCCAGGAAGGCTTCGATCGAACGTATCGGAACCAATCGAGATCCGTCGACGGTTGATCGAACGTCACGAAAGCCTCGTCCTGACCAGCTGGCAGCTCCGCGATCACATCCTTTGGACACTCCAAACGCGGCTTACTGTACCCTGTAACAACGAAGCAAAGAAATGCTCGTGTACTCGGGTCCACCTACACGGTGAGCCACGCAACTTGGCTGGGTATAGAGTAACTCACGAAATTGATCAAATGAACACACTGTAGTCGACAGAATCGATGGTGAGAGCTTCATTTGAATGAAAACTGTCGCCATCGGTAATCTCGGGCCCAACCACTTGAACCCGCAAACAAAAGGGGCAATAAATTGTCTGGCTGCAGGTCTTACAAGGAAAGCTACCGAAGTGGTCTCAGATTTCAATGAGCTCTTGCGTATGGATAGATCATGTTATTACGAATCTCACATAGTTTTGGGCGTAGACGGATATGTAACAACCTAGCGCCTAAACAACTGTTTCACACTCTTCTACTTGAAAACATCTCTTACAGTATTATTGTATTTTTTCCAGTATTTTAAATGTCAAGATCATTATAACAATTATTGTCAGAATACCTTAAAGAAATATATGTTAGTGTTAAGTGTGAATGGAGGGCGGAGCTATGAAAGCCCCTGGAACATCTATAATCATATCATTGTAAATCTGTGTATGTGTACTGTTAAGGTTCAATAAACAATCATTATTATTATTATAAACCCTATCGGAACTGTAACATTCAATATCTTAAACTGCCTACGTTCAAGACCATGGGGAAATTTGCAATAACATGATCTCTCAACATGCAAAAGCTCGTTCAAATCTGAGAAGACCACGTCGGTAGGTTTCTTTGCTAGCTATGCAGTTACGCGTCGCCACGATATCGCGAGGTTTATACAAGCTTGAGGGAAAGTTTTCCCTTTCCCTCAGAATTTTATAGTTCCAGTTTACGGCTCCTTTTCGAGGACCTCCACGGCAACGCGTAAGAAGGCAGATGGTAACTTGCCTACGTAGCGAGCAGTTTATAGAACTTTGTCACCTCGCGATTCACCTAGTTTTCCTTTGTTGAATATTACGTTATTGTTAAGGGTTGTTATTTAATAAATTTGAGTTAATAAAAACTGTACTAAGTGATTTACACGCGTCCAGTTCCTAAAACACTATCTCAACTGTTTTTTATTTAACACTGATTTGAAAATATTGTTCTTTGAATCAAGTTTATAATATCAGTTAGAAAGTTCATTAAAAACAGGCTTAGAAAATGCTTAGTTACTTAACACTAAAGCTACCACGGCCGGTCAAGTGGCCGTACAACTTAAGCTGTACGACTATTATTTATTTCTCATTGTCTGTTCTCGTTTATAATTAAAGTGGAAAAGTTAAATTTTTTTTATTATTATCAAAAAGTTATTTTGTTTATTATTGCCCGTACTAAATTGATTATTACCTGCACTCAATTACAAAAAAATATAATTTTTATTTAAAGACCAGTCAAAGTAAAATAACTAAAGAAATATTAATTCACTGTCTCTCAAATAGTGTTACAAACAGAAAAAAATTGATTGGTATAGGAAGCTATACTTTTCTACGACTTCACTTTTTACATACATGCAACGATGTGCAAACAAAATGTGCAAATGTACCCTTTTTTGAAATGGAACTGCATATTTCTGTTTATGTGGATTGATTCTTCAGAGCATTCTGCGGGAAAAACTATTAGGATGCAATGTTAAAAAAGTCAATAGTTCGTGAGATATTTCAAATTTATGATGGGTCGTGTGCTTCATTAAAAATGTTTGACATTCCGCCTTTACATAGTAAGCATTTCACAAATCGTTTCTTTGTGTTTCTCGTAACAGAATTTAATATGGTCACTGTTTATATTTAAACAATGTAGTCGAATTCGTTCTTTTAAATCTTTAACAGAAACAAATAGGCGCGAGTATACTTTATCCATAAAAAGAATTTTAAATATCTTATAAATTCTTGATTTTTTGAATATTGTAGAACATGATGAAACAGTTATACACTAAAGCAGTGATGACCACCGGAGCTGTGGCCTTCCCCCACTCTAGGTCCATTCCCCTCGTTTCAGTTCCACCTCGGTCCATCGTCGTCCCAGATCACAGCCTATATGAGGGGAATGAATCTAAACTGGGGGAAGGCCGCAGCTCCGGTAGGCATCACTGCACTAAAGTATAATTGAATCAGTGAGTTGAATAACAGTACAAGTCCAAAAACCACATTTTGAGATATTTGGAAAAATAACATCAGTTTTCGTGTATCATGAAAGTCATTAATTTTATACTGCTGTTCCAATTTAAACACGGTTATGCTAACCCAGATGAACGTTCATACATGTCTATCAATGGTTAAACTTTGTTCATTGATGTTATTTAAAATAAAACCATTAGACTTGTACTGCTTTTTCAACTCAAGCCACTTTTCAGTCAGGAAATTTAAAAAATAACACAGTAGCATAAAAAACATTTATTAACTTGTTTTAAACATAACTGAAGTAGAAATTATTTAATGAAAAGTGATTGTTAAACAGCTTGTTGAAACAGTAAAAATCCATGACAGATACTGTTTTTACACTCATTAAACTGAAGGGGATTTTTGAAACGCGAATTTTTTGTTACTTTTAGGTACTTTTTTGCTCTGTTTTTGGTCCCAAAATGTAGTTCTATGCATTTTACATTTAATGTTCAGATTGTTTGAAGATTGCTAATTTTGGACTTGTACTATTCTGCAACTCATCGATTAAATTTTAATTACCATGGACAGGTGGCGTTAGAGGGAAAAACGATTGAAGGAGTGTGCGAGTGGAAGCATTGTAAATAGGAATAAGTAAGAGTGTTGAAATTAGTTCATTGTGTTACTGAAAGTAAATAAGTAAAGACGTAATATTTATTCTGGGAGACACAATTAATTATATTATTAGAAAGTCATAAAATATTGTAGCACGATACTTTTTTACACAAAATGATCCGGAGAAACGTTCTGCGTAAAAAAATATACAGTTCGCGGGGGGGGGGGGGGGGGGGTTGATTAACGTGGTCGAAAAATCGAAATTTTTTTTTCGATAGTTTATGAAAGCCACATCTCTTAGAAGTACTCTAACAAAAATTCGTTGCAAAGTTTGCAAAATTACAGAAGCCAGAGCTCGAAGACTAATGGTGGGCTCAATGCAGGTAAACGCGGTAAGGTAAACTTTAGACCGTTTTTCTCGAAGCCATGTTTTTCAAGATAGTGAACATCATACATCGAGAAACGATCGATATTTCCACAAGGTGGAACTCGCTCAATAGGACCTCAGAACTCCGAAGAATTTTATTAAACATTTCTTCAGATAATTATTACAGAAAAAATTTACAAAGTCGATACTTGTACGACTTCGCGAATTTTCATCAACATTTTTCAACAAAGTTTCATCTTGTAGATTTTGAGTCAGAGAATACTCATTCACAACCATTTTGCTTTCTGATAAGTCATTCAACTGGAATTGCGCTCAACCACTTGGAACTGCGCATTGTGCAGCACCCATTTTGGCGTTTTGTAGTTTACGTAATTTTTAATATTTTTGAGATCCTTTGGTTTTAAAATACGTGCTATATCCACAGTAAAAAGCTATAAAATATTCAATTGCTCTGAGATATTAGTCACTCTGCAATCCAGCCCAAAGGAACCATCGATTTTAGCCATCTAATACCCTTTTATCTTCTTAAAAAGAAAGCGCATTCGCATCTTTTAGATAGATCGTTGCACTTATGAAAAAAGTGAAGTCGTAAGAAAATAGACCTTCCTATACCATTCAACTTTTTTCTATCTGTAACCAAACTCGAGATATAACCCGGTCCAATTGTGTGGCCCACCTTGTACAAGTTCCGATCGGATCGTTTGATAGACACGACGCGAAAGTATGGCATGAAAGTATAATAAAAAATACTTCGTTGTTTCCACGGTCTAAACGTACTGAATTCAGTTCTCTGTCTTGCGTATACTTTAGAGACTCTAAAGGCGTTTATGTCCAAGCATTTTCCGTAAATGTGGCTGGTTTAATTAGAGCCAGAGAAGACAGTGCCAAACAATTTTGGACTGTATTTCCCCGAAAGTTTCAGACCATGCTGAGCCCACGCTAATACCGACGCTCTGTATAGTTACAAATGTTTTGCGTTGCCTCACCGTTCGTACTGGAAGGATATATTATTTATTCGCTTCGACCAAAACGGATTTTGCGGGAAGCAGCGCGTTGCAAATTCTCCGCTAAAAGTATCCTCTCACAAAATCAAGATCTATTTCTATTTTCAAACATTGAACGCATCAGACACCTAGAGTGACATACATGAAATATTCTATAATATAAAACCAGAGAAGCTATTACGCGATTGCACAGACGATCGCAAGGATAAGGACATTTATTGCTCAAAAATACTTTGACATTTATCTGGTGAAGACTTGTCCCGGATTGCATTATTATTAGAAGAGGAAAACTAGAAAAGAAGAAAATAAAACATTTTGCTGTACATCTTGTGCTCAAAAAGAAAAAAATATAAAAATTTGACTGCAATGTCACCCATGTATGGGTGAAACTTAAATGCAGTTGTTATCTATCTGGACACGAATATTATTAATAAAATATTTAAGAAGATCTAACAAATCTAGCAATGAATATAAATAATTACTAACATTCTTAGTTAAAAAGAATATAATTTCAGATTACTTTCATGTAGTATCGAAATCTAAAAAGTCATGTCGTTTTCAATCTGCATACTATGGCAGTTAACGTGCTAACAAGTTGTGTTAATTTTTCGATATCCATTGCTAAATTGCAGGTTTTCGTTAACGAGTATTTTAAGGATTGTGTCTGTACGGTTTGAAACATGTACTCACACAAGTTGCACATACGAAGACAAACAAGCACATACACCTGCGTCCATAAGTCATGGGACACCTTGCCATGTCTGAATAAATCTGGATTACGATATTGTAGACTTGGTTACTTATTTCGATGTGAACGGTTCTTTTAAAACCATTTATGTTTACACAGCAATTTTTAATGATATGGGTAGTATTCCGTTATAATTAATATAAAAAAAACACCTGAAATAATTATAGTACGGTTCAAGACCAGTTTTTCAATGCGTTCAATTTGGGCAATATTTGTTTCGATTTTGTGATCTATAGACACATTTGCAGCGATTGTGGACAGAAATCCAAGAAGAAACCCAAAAAAATCATGACCGCAAGATTGCCAAGGCTACTTCAAGTTATCATCTCGAAACGGGGAGCATACATTAGTGAGCAAATTTTAAACTTGATATATATATATATATATATATATATATATATATATATAATTTTCAATATATGTTAACATTTAGAAATCGCGTTCAATGTAAATAATCTGTAAATATTCGTTTGATACAATATAGTGGGTATTTAATCATTTTAATTTCAACGTAAAGCTGGAATTAGTAAGTGTCCCATGACTTATGGACGGGGGTGTACATGTACAAGCACAGACAAAACATGTTGTGTCTGTAGCTGTCCTTAAGAATTACTATTGCATTAAATTTAATATGAAAGCTCTCATAGATAATGTACTAAAGAATATTTGTTGTGTCAGCTACGTTCAATGTCTGCAGATATGAATGGACCTTTATTCTCAATTCTGACGGTAGTCTGAGGATTCACAGAAAGTGAAAGAGAAATTGTATAGAATGATTTTACTCACTGACACACTCGCCCTGTTTCGGACCATCCCAGTTGCCGTCCGATCGACAAGACAATTCGTATTCACCATGAAGCTGATACCCGTGGGGACACTTCAAGAAACACTTGGTGCCGGGTCGGTTGGTTACCTTTCTCTTGCCTCTCCACGGTTTCGGGCTGGCCAAACGAGAACACATTAAATACCCTCGACCCTCTGGGTTTAGCGGTGGACAGGACACGTTGTTTATATCTGAGAAAAGCAAAGAAAATGTGTCGATTTTTATGTTGACGGTCTTCTTACGGCATTGCCAACCGGTAGGGTAAATCTAATACTTTGTAGCATGTGGTTTTGTGCTCTTGACATAAACATACTACAATAAATTTTGATAACTTAAATCTGTTGACATATTTAGATAGACACAATGAGTTTCATTACCATATTTTATATTACTGATCATTAGCCAGCAGATTTTTATGCAAATATACATTGTCAGACTTCAATATTTTTTATTTCCATGTAGCTGATGAAATGCAGATATGGCAGAACTGCATTTTGGGGCTGAAATGTATAACATGTTGACTGCTACAGTGAAAACTCCCATACCCAATCATACTGTAATATCCCATTTCAAATACAAATTACGAAGAAAAAAATATGTAACTATTCAATTGGACAGTTTTGATTCTCTATTCCTATTACAATATTAACAAGTTAAACGGGGAGCTAATTTTGTTTTACTTTCCATTTAGGCAGCGCATAAATACAGAAAATGCGTCTGTAAAACCAATTAAAAAAAAATTTGAAAGAAAAATAGCTAGAAATTGTACCAAGAAAATCGCAACTTTTTGTAATACTTGTAAAGGAGAACTTCATTTCTGTTTAAAATGATTCAACAAAATCCATTGAAAAAGTGTAAACACATTTTTTAATATTATATGAATTATAGAATATTATTTTTTAAATTTAATACTGTCGGTCCCCAGGGACCGAAATAGCGTTTAACGTGTTAAGTCCATCCAAAATTTTAATAAAATCAATAATTATTTAATTATATAAAATTGAATGTGTCGGTCGCCGGAGACCGCCACAGCAGTCAACGTGTTAAAAATACATTCGTTGTTTTTCTTATTCTATAAAATGTGCATTACGAAGATCCGCACTCTAATGATCATCATACTGCAGAAGTTGTGGTTAAAACACAAGATGTCGAGCACCTAATCAAAGGCAAATCGTACGGTTGCCAATGTGGTAACATACTGTGGACGGATCACGAGAATTCTCGTGTTTTCATTGTCGTCATTAAAGAATAATTTAAATGTCTGATGCCTGGGTACAGGCAGCAATAGAACGACGGGACCACAATGTGTTAACATAGTCATTTCATGAGGAACTGTATTATAACAGTAGATTGTATTAGTCGTCCGGAATTCGGTAGAATTAAATAACGATTGATTTTCACTATATTCTGAGCAAATTTATCATTACAATACAAATATAGGTACGAATGTACAATACTGAATGTTTAAACAATTTTTCCTTTACGACTTACACAGAAAAGAGAAATTTATGCCGTGTCTGACTAGCAGTGACTGTTTTCACTAAGGGGTCACCGATGATCGGCGCATCAAATTATATTTAATTAAGTAATGACTAATTTTAATACGATATTAAATAAAATTAATGTTTTCGTAAGAATGGACTGCCAAGGCTGTGCAATTGAATAGTACATATTGTTTTCTTGCTGATTTGTGTTAGAATTGAAATGTCTGACCAGATATGGAAATTTTCACTGTGGCAGTCAACGTGTTAACCTCTTACCGCATGATGTGCCGTATACATTCTGCACAAACCAAATTTTCATTAATGTTTTATGTAAAACATGCATCATACCCCTGCTGCGTATTGTATTAAATTTAATAATACACTATGGTGCTATGATTTTCTGCCATTTGTGTTCGGAAAAGTGTAATTTTTGCGACTTCTTTACACTATTTTGTAGCTTATACATCCTAACTGCTTTATTTTCGATATTGTATAACGAATTCCGAGACTATATACGTTTTAAAAAGCCAAATAAAAATTTTTAGAGTAATTTACAGTGTCTGCAGATTACACAAAGAAGGTTAGTTTGAATTTTCATTCGTTAGTTTTATTATAAATTGCTAATATAGTTTTATGCACAAACCGGTTTTTGTAATAAATAAATGATTTAATATAGTTAAAAAATTTGTTGAATATTTTTCCCATAAAAGATGTACCTTCTGACACATAATATATTTTCCTCGTAACAAAAAGAAAACATGCGGTTAAGGTGTTAAGGGGAGGTTCCAGTTTAGAAATGTAACACGTTGAGTGCCACGTGTACCACGGGTAATCCACGTAGCAATTTTAATTTCGTCAAATAACTGATCACCACAACGAAATTTTCAGTTACATCTATGTTGCAATGGTAGTACAAAATAATAAGTATATTATCAAATAAATAAATGTTAGGTATTTATATAATACCTTATAATTGATGTCATGAAGTAGACTTTATGTTAACACGCTGAACGCCAAAGTGAAAAACGGCCATGCCTGACCAGACATTACATAATTTACTATTTTTTATATAAATCGTAAAGAAGAAAGAAGATTTGAGTACTTCGTCATGTTCTTCTGTTCCTACATTATTATTTCAGTATGAAATTTGCTTAGAATTTGGCGGCAATCGATAATTACTTAATTAAATTAAATTTGAGGTGTCAGTCAGCGGTGACCGCCACGGCGTTCAACATGTTAAAAAAAAAGAAACCTGCAAAATTTCCAACAGTTTGTGTTTTATTTCAATTTAAAGATATGTCACTGAATTTGGATAACCCTACATTTCGCAATAACGAAATATGCAGACGAACGAAATCTGATAATCTCTGTTACCGCACTGCACAAGAGTTTCAAAAGCAGAAAATCGACGGATCGCGTTGGAGCATTTCGCGATCTCTTTGCAAGATTAGACTAATCAAGGTTTGTTCAGCGAATGCGTCACGTCCACCGCGTATTGAGAATGACTTTCCACTTTCGCGCAGCAGAGACCAAATCAAAGAGCATCACATTGATTACCAATATCATACCGCGTGAATCCCTTAAACCGATTACACATGGTTAGGTTTTCGTTCGTCCGCATGCACACGCGTACTCGCGCAAGCTACGGAAATTTCTGTCACCATTAATCGGCTGCTATCGAAACGCGACAGCAACCTAAATAGCATAATCTGAAATCCGCGACGTCGACGAAGCATTATCGTCGACCGTCATGCTTATACGTATTATATACGACATCCGCATTATGCACATATGAATCACAGATACTACGGATTGTACCACGCACATCATCTTAAGGGGTCATTCCAACGTGACACTCAAAAATACCATTTTTTTTTTCATTGTTTTCGAAAGTGTATGTGTTCAAGAATGCACTGTTAAATTTTGGTAAATAAATTCCAAGTATTTCAGCTTTTACAGCTGCTTTTAGTGGGAAGCGTATAGCGTGCGAGACGAGACTTTTCTTCTCTCCCTGGTGTTTTCATTAATATGTAAATATAGTAATAAAATTTTGAACATCGTAGTGAAGCCAAGCACCTGCAAAGGTTGTGAAAAGTGAAAATGTCAAGAAAATACAGTTGAATATGAGACGAATGGCCGCCGATTAGTTGTAAGTACGTGTTTCCTATCATACTTATATTCTGAAACTTTTGAATGCGTTTTTCTTGAAACGTTATTTTTCACATGGCGCCGGTGAAATCTGAAAAAGAAATGAACCGAGTGTTCTGAAATTTTAGCAGGTTATTATATATATATATATATATATATATATATATATATATACCAGTGGATCTGGCCGGTACCAGAATTACGATTTTATGTTAAGTTTATCATAGTCTTTACATTGCATAATTGTCAAAAAAGTGTAAAATTCCGATATTTCACATTTTCAACACCATTTTGTTAATTTTAAACATAAATTGTTTTTTCTGGTACCTGCGATAGCGACAGTTATACTTATTAAGAATCTTTTCGAATTTTTTGTTTCAGATAAGGCTACGAGCACAAATCACCTGCGCCGATGAGATATCTTTTTTTGAACATGCCAGTTATGCGACACAAAAAAAATATTAAAAAACATTAATTGTAATACTTTTAATATTGTTTTATATTCTTTATAAGTACTTTCATAAATCAGAAAAAATTGTGCACTATTACATTGTGTATTGACGCATAAAAAAGTCATTGAGAAAAATGCTCAATTTTTCGGCCGTCACACTGGACTGACCCCTAGTGTGACGGACGAAAAACGAAGCGATCTTTGAGCATTTTTTTAAAGAAAAGTAATTAACGTATGAATGTAATAGTTTGCTGCTGTATCAGACAATGTTTGAAGAAAACGTAATAATTATTTAGTACAGAAATAATGATTCTGTCCAAAGCTGTAGGGATTTTCCCACTGCACCAAAAAAAAATTTGTCTTTTTCATGGCTGCCATAAAATCTGCTCTTAGAACTATCAGAATGAAAAAAAAGAAAAGGATTCTTAATCTGTATGAGTGTGGCTATAGCCGGTACTAGAATAAATAAAAAATTACGAAAAATTAAAAACTGGCAACGTTTGAAAGGAAAAGTTTCGATTTTTGCACAAAAAATGGCTTGTTTTTAAGTCGCAAAATTAGAATTTTGCAAATATTGACTTAGTTCTAGTACCGGCGAAAATGAGACATCTATTGAAGATGCCTGCTAAGTTTCACGTAAATCGGTTGATTGGATTTTGAGATATCGTGACAGCCATTAAAAGAAATATTGTTATCAGAAAAACGCGTTCAAAGTTTCACGTACCCTTTAAAATTATATGAAAGGCTGCGTTCCAAGACCTGTAGCATTGTCAATTTTTGTAATACGTCTATAATACTTTGGGAGTATGATTTAAAGATGTAAAACTATAAGAAAATCTCAACAAAAAAAATCGATTTTTTGAAACCGTCACTAGGAAACCCCTTTAAGCGCGGACACTCCGCGCAAAATTCATCGTTTCATTCGGTCACATTTGTAATTAGTTTTTCTGTTTTATACTATCGATGCGTTATTTATTTTAAGATCACCTTACAGAGCAGATATTTAAAAAAAATTTATTTTTTCATTTTTACATGTTCAAAAAGCTTTAGGTTTTAACCCTTACTCCGTAAACGTGTTTTTGGTACCTTTAAACCAGAGCTGCATAACCGATTGCTCACGAGCAACGGCGACTCGCACTTTTCCTCCCGAATTACCTCCACTATGGGGCTAATGGCACGAGACAGAGGGAGAGAAAGAAGAAGATCACTGTGCTATCGTGTAAGTATCCGTTTACCTGAGTCCCATAGTCGGGGTAACTTGGGAGGAGAGGTGCAAGCCGCCGTTGCTCATGAGCAATCAATTATGCAGCTTTGCTTTGAAACGTAAACGTTTATATTCGACGCGTCCTTCAATGGGTAAAAATCTTAAAAAAAATCTCAAATATTCGTATAATTTCTTTAAACATTTTAAATAAAGACTATGTAATGTTCCATCACTGATCAGGTGTGTGTTTCCCGATAAAGTGACCTGTATCCGTGTCCCGGTTGGAGAAACGAGGTTGATACATGATGATCGTTGTTTTGATAGAATGATACAATAAGTTTATTGAGAAAACTCTTTAATTTGAGCAGGTCGAAGGTGCAGGAAAGACTGACTTTTATTCCGTCATGGGGAAAACTCAGGAAACTTCGGAGGAGGGAAAATCGCTCAGAGAGGTAGAACTTTTGGGTCATAATGGTACAGGCCCTTAACGGTAATGAGTGGGGAGGACAAGGGTTGAACGTTAGCTTGTGCTGTTTTCTATACGATGATTAAAATAATAATTGTATTATTAATAGTGAAAATAGTGACGGTTACAATGATAATAATAGAAGTGACGATGGTGGTCATGGTGGTAGTAATAGGAGGAGCAATTGCAATAATAACAATAATAATAATGTAGGGTGTGAAAAATGCAATGAGTGTAGGGTATGAAAGAGGAATGAATATATATAGTGTGCGAAGAGACTGTTTGGAAGAGTGTGACTGTTAGAATGGGTTTCGAAGAATCTATGGGATAGCAGTGAATGACTTCGAGGAATGCTCGTGGATATTTTGGACGTAGAAGGACCCGTGACCAAATGATTGCACGTGGCTAAAGTGTGTGTATGTGTGGAAATCAGAGAACGCAGATTGTGGAAGAGTTTCAAAGTGTGCCGAGCTAGCAGTACAAGTCAAGTGTAAAGAGTAAAGAATGTACAGAGTTCAGTATTAATCTATAGCGAATAGAAAACTTGCAAGGGAACATATCCAACCCGCACACGCCGATTTTAATGAAACTTATGTGGGAGATAGTTCGCATAAAAATATTAGACACGTATTTTTTTTATCGCCCATCGTCCATATTGAAGGGGTGATAACAGCCCTCAAAGTTGCGAGTTGAAAATATACTTTTTGGAATATCTCGGAAACTTAGGAAGAAGTTCTTTATTTTTCAAATTGTGTTTTTGAACGGTGAAGATATACACATAAAAAAAATTAAGATAAAATCATTTGTTTAAATAATATGTTAAAAAAGCATGTAATAATTATCGTATAACGGCAAAAAAACAGTAATTCCAAGAACACGTATCCTCTATTTTCGTCCATAATTCACATATACAAATTTACATGAAAGTGGAATAACATTTTTCAAGAAAAATGCATTAAAGATTGAAATTTTTAATATATTATTTAAACAAATGTCATCAAAATCGGCGTGTGCGGGTTGGATATGTTCCCTTGTTAGTAATAATATTAAATGTTATCATTAAATATACACGTATTGTTTGTATTGACTTAATGCACACCCTCCAGATCAATACCACCACTTAATTTAATCCCACAATAATTATAATAATAATAACATTATCGGAGGGAGATAGAATGTAACATAATAATAAATTTGAAAAATACTTTGTTTAAATATATTATTATTGCAAATATATGAAGTAAAACATGTATACCTTTGGAACCAGCCCGGACATAATTGACCGACGTTTACAGAATAAGGGTTAAGAATGTATCTTCAAAATTTCATATCGATATCTCAAAAATGAACGAATCTAACAAGATCGCGCGCTCGAACACTGCTACAGTGTTCCACGGTTGGTTGGAAGAGTATTTAAGACCAAGAACTTCCAGCCAACCGAGGTTAGGGCAAGTTGTCATGGCTCTCTTGAGCACAATATTTACGAGGGTATCTTGCGAAGGTGATGACAACTAGCCCTACCTCGATTGGCTGGAAGTTGTCAGTCCCAAATGCTCTTCCAGCCAACCGTGGAACATTATACTTGAAATTTTAAACACGATTTTCTGAGGCGGTGGACTATATCTCGCGAACCGATTGATCTATTCACTTGAAATTTTCACGAAATATTCTTAAAAACCTTCCACCGTGGTAACGTTCTCACTTCTTTAAATTTCGCTTCTAGTTTTGTGATAATTAAAAAAGAGGGCGATTTTCTCTATGGAAATTTCATACTTCCAATTACAATTGAAACTGTCGCCATTATGTTAGCAAATGCAATAATCAAAATCTGAGAACGTCACGAACTTCTAAAGTTTATTTATTTTTAATATCTGTTCGACTTTTTGTTTTCAGATACACCGTTTGGCCTGCGAAAAAAGCATTAAAAAACGACTATTATATACAGCGATATCTCCGTTAGTTAATAATATTGTTTCATAAAAGTTTAGGATAATACAGTTAAAAGATTTATCTTTTAATGGAAAACCATTTTGCCTCATTTCAAATTATACCTTTTTCAACAAAAATTCCCGAAACTGTATGTTTATTTCGGTCAGGTAGTGAAAACTGCCATTCCTGGCCAGACACATCATAAAATACTGTTTTAACACGTTCCCTGCCACGTGTACCATTTTTGGTACATGCATCGATTTTAATTTGATCACATAACTGCTAACTCTTTTGGAATTTTGAGTAACATTCATGGTGAACTGATAGTAGAAGTAGAAAGTGTAATATCAGATGGACAAATATTTGTACAATTAACCACGTGTGTTAATAAATAGCTATTTTCGCGTGTCTGTCTAGTTAAGGAATTTTCTACTGTGGCAGGGAACGTGTTAAGTACAAATTGTTGCAAATAAAATAATTTAACTATACGATAGTGTACTTATCAGTTGCTACTATTATTTTCACATCAATGTCAGTCGGAATTTTATAAGAATTAATATTTTAATTTGGCAATATTTGATGCGCCAACTCATGTAACCTTGCGTGGCAGTCAACACGTTAAAGTGCATGAAATATCGCATAAAATGTACCATCATCATCCAATCAGTAACGTCACTTCATCTTCGACGTTGAATAAACATAAATATTTTGTTTATGCGACGCACGTATACAAACTTCACAATATCCTATTGAAAGAGCATTTTCTCTGTAGTATAAACCGAACATTCGAAGTATTCAGGTCTATATCCTCTGTATTCAAAAGCGTTAAAAAATAAACATGCGAAATTCTCGTGCAATATTATATGCTGTGCGAGTTTAAAGAAAGGCAGTGCAGCTATGAATGCTGCTGCTTGAATGTTAAAAATGTTCAAGCGTCAAGATTCAAATGTTCATCTTCCATATTCTCCTCACCTTGTGCAAACCGACTACCACTTAATCCGATTATTATAGAATTTTTTACCGTATAAAAACTTCAATAATAATTTCATCAAATAACTGATTACCCCTATGAAATTTTGAGTAACATTTATGTTACAATGATAGTATAAAATAAGAAACATATTATCAAACAGACAAATATTTATATATTCCACGGTATGTGTTAACGAAAAGTCATTTCCACGTGTCTGACCAGTTGCGGAATTTTCCACTGCAGCGCTCAACGTGTTAATATAAAACAGGAGGAATTTTTAGAAAAAGGTATAAAGCAGCCACACGAAAGATGGAGCATTGTTACAGAAAGAAATGTTCAATATGTCGATGACTAACAGTAACGGTAACCATTTATTTGACTGCATTGAACAGAAATTGCAGGAACGCCATTAATTTTGCGATGACTTGACACTTAATTAAGGATAAGAGGCACTTCTGACAAAACTAATCAGACTTTAATCGACCCATGCAGGAACGGAATCTTGCTCCGGTGAAGGAGATAGATGCACAAAAATTGAATTTTTGGCACTGCTACAATAGCTACGAAATTTTTTCAAAACTATCTTAACCCTTTGCATTGGGAGAGATTTCGCAGATCACCTATCAGAAACTCGAACGTATTTATTCACGAAATAGTGAGTAACACATCATTTCAAATAAAATGGCACAGCGTCGAAAATAATGACTCTACTTAAATAATATTTGGAATTAAACTTTATTGGTACACATTTAATAAAATAAAACTAAAATTTTACAGCTCAGACTTTTCTAAGGTGTGATAACGTTCAAAACAATCACCAATGTACATTGCAGGGTTGTTAGAACAGGTATCGCAGTAATAATTTTTTTGTCGTCTTTCACCTTGAGTTTTTCTATTCCACCACAGAATAAAGTCTCGTTTATTTCATTCCGCACGAATAATATATAATTTACCGTTCAACCTATTGTCTGAATACGATATAGAAGGATGTCCTCACAGTTGTTGGAAATCACCTTTCAATTAATCAACCAGAAGCTTTATAAATTTTAAATGGAGAATAAATTTCTCATTTTTTTTTTTTGATACTCAGTATTGTCTATAGGAGTTAATGACGCATACTTCCAATCCTCCAAAAAGTAATTTCCTCCGCCATTTTAGAGACTTTCGTAAAAAACAATATGTTGAAGCATACTGATCAGTTCGATCCACATCGTGCATATTTGTAGTATAAATTACTACCATTTCAGGTGTTTTAATAGATATAACATTTCCGCCACGTAATATCCTTGAGGAAAATTTCATTCCTGCATGATTCCAAGTACTCAGAAGCGTGACAATTTTTCTGCAAATTTTGCGTTTACATAAGTTTTTCTCAATAATTACCTGCATCCTTTTCGTGTCCCCTTTGAAGAGATATTTGAAATTATTTGCTACATTTACGATATCCCCTTAGAGGGGACAGTCGAGTGTAAAGGGTTAAAGATCATGAAATTCTACGTAAGATATACTATTTGATTTCGGGAAAAAGATGCTTCTGTAAAATATAATGAAACTTTAATCAACTCCCGCGAGGATCGACCTCTGCCCCGATATCGGACGTGGTCGTACATAAATTTACTTTTTGTCATTTCTAGAATCTTTACATAATTTTTTCAGAATTCTATCAAAGATCATGAAATTCCACGTAAGATACAATCTTCGGTTCCGAAAAAGAGGTGCTTTTATACAAAACAATGAAACCTGAATCGACGCCCGTGAGGATCAGTCAGTGGCCGAGTGTAATAGTTTTCGGTATATTCAAGTGTATTGATTAAAATAGGCCACCCTGTAGGTATATATATTCCGTGTGAACCATCCCAGGAAGTGTTTTACATGGCGTCGCGACTATCGATGCGTCACGACGCCAAGCACCCGTTGTTTCGACGCTTGAAACGCTTCAGGAGTTTAACACGCGAATACCATGTAATTCGGGTCACTTGACTTGACGTGTCGTGTCCTACGGATCCTGCCTGTTTACCCTTAATTAAGTCACCGGTTCGAGTAACAACCGCACGAAAAATAACTATGTCAGTGTCATGGATACTCTCGTTAGCACCGCATACACGTTTCGTGTTTCGTACGGAAGAACCGAGGATCTTGTTAAAAAGTAACGAATTTCGTCGCCTCGCCCTCTGAAAATTATACAAAAAATTATTCCCGGGGACGATCTAATGAAATTCGACAATTATCGGTCGCCGGCGGAACGTATACCCGCGATTCAAATCGACATAACTCTGCAAACAATCACGATCTGGGTCACTCGAATCCATATTCCCCCCGGGAACTTGCAAAACATTCCCGTCTTCCTGAATAATGTAAATTTCATGAAACTTCTTGTGTTCTTCTTATTGCCCGATAGGTTTATGCAAACGAGGGTGAAACTCGCGCAACAAAAATTTCTACAAACGAGAAACGAAATCAGAATAACGCCAGGTGCTCCGGCGCAAAACATTTTGTACTACACTGCTGCTACGGAACACGCGCTTGTTAATTTATAAGTAGCTTTGTTTATACACGACAGAATAACTGACCACAATGCACAAAACCGTATGCCAGAGTATATACAGTCGTTCAGGAAAATATTCCGACACCAGTAGTAGTTTCAAAGACTAAGCTCTCTACTTTAACCCATAAACGCACACTTTTTTTTAAATCTTCCTTTATTGCTACAAGAAATTAGATGGAAAGACAATGCTTATAAGGGTTAATTAAAACATCAAATTTCCTTTTAAGCATTACCGTTATCTACCGATAACATGTACAAAAACTTCGGCTGGCAAGTTTGTTGTTGTTGTTTTAGCAAAAATATACATGACTGCTACAGCCGTCATTTGCCACCACATCAACAAAAATCTGAGGGCTATAGCCATCATTTGCGGCAATGGGCTAAGTAAATATACAATAAACACGAACACTGTATTGTGCTACGGTGCATTGCAGTTTCTAGTTAACAAAAAATATAGGAGTCACTTATTTAGTATATATAGTTGTTTAAATAATTAAAGAATAACAAAGTAATAGCTAATTCGGACATTATACAGGATGTCCCATTTTGATCCTTCCACAATATCATTGAAACTATCGGTGATATCAAAAAATATTTCAAACAAAAGAGAATGATTTCGAGAAGAATTTAATCCGATGTGAATAGTTTTTTTTATAAATGGAGGAATAGCGAAGATCTGGAGGTCACCGTTGTTTTTTCAAATGAAACCATATATTTTTTTATTTATTAATCGATGCAGCTCATTATTCTCTATAAGGAAGTGTTAGATACTTGTGCTGAATAACAATTAGTTTAATAGATATTTTAAGTTTAATTTTGTGAAATAGTACTCGTGGCTCCAGACGCGGGGAAATTTAAATCAAAACATCTCCTAAACTAATAGATTTCTGGTACAAATACTTCAATACTTTCTTATAGAGAACGAAGAGCTGCATTCGTGACTGTATAAAAAGAAATATATGGTTCCATTTAAAAAAAACGAAGATGGCCTTCATATATCCCTATACGCCTCTAAATCATTCAACTTTTGTTTGAAATATTTTTCGATACCTTCAATGGTTTCGATGATATTCACGTGGAAAGATTAAAATGGGAAACCCGTATAAATTAAACTTAGGAAGATAAAATAACAATTGTTAATTATCGATTAATATTTTGTGTTGGAACCGTGTTGGTCTGTTGGAAACAATTTTTTAAATATTTAGCATCAATAGGCTGCCATTCTTACGTAAGATGTATACTAGATAAATGTTTTTCGTGTTTTTTTTAACTAGAAGTTGTAATGCAACGCATCATGATACATTTTTTTTGTTTATTGTATATTTACTTAAAACACACATCATAATGTTAGAAACTGTACCAGTGTCCGAATATTTTTGTGACCGTCTGTAATTGATAGGTAACAACAACAACAACTGTCAAAGTTTATAATGACGACACAACTTCAAAAATTCATTATTTAATCGGATACAGTTCTTCTGTGATATAATTACAGATAACACCCATGGCATATGTGTAATATGATGAATACATTGTTAAAAAAAATTGAAATCTATTGAACAAATATTAAACATGTTAAAGTATTTTTTTACTCTCCTGAAAAGTGATATACAGTGGCGAACAAAAGAGAATTTAGAAGATAAACGATACGAAAAGACACCATAATTTTATAAAACGAAACTATATTTTAGAAAAGCAATGAAGCTTTCATAAATGTGTACATCATATGAAGTAGTAAAAACAGGAAAACCATGTCTAGAAATGTGAAAGTATATGTTTTATTTAAAACAATGGAACAAGTGAAGAAACTATCTAGACAAAACTTTAATTACTTGTTTCTATAATTATATTTTTTATGTTCACACACATACTATTGCTAATATTTTGTGTGCCCTCCTTTATTATCTATCACAGGTTGTAGCGTCTTTGGAATACTATTAACTAAGTTTTCTATTGAATTTATTGGAAAAGCATACCACTTTTCTGGTACAGCTTCCCAAAACGATTCTTTATTAGTGCGAGCACGTAAAGAAATATGCTCATATAAAATGTTCCAAAGATTCTCAATCGGATTAAGATCTAGCGATTGCGGTGGCCAGTTAATTTTTTCAATTCTTTTTTCGGCAAAAAATGCAATTGCATGAAAATGAAACTTCATAACTATTTCCAGTTTCTTTGAATATTAATCCGTTTTTCCTATATCTAACTATTAGAGGAAAGGACCCCATTATCGTACACTTTTATATGATATCTTGTAGTTTCCTGGAAAATTAGGTTAGATAGTTTTCTATTATACGAAGTTACACGAAAATATGTTTACTGATATTGTATTTACACAAGGAAAAATATTTTTACTTATGTACTTCTACACATTCCCCATAAAGAAAGCTCCTGAATCCGCCACTGTATTGAATGCCCGTCGTAGAATGGTTAACTCGAAATTCAGTGCAATGGGAGGCGCGGGGCCGCGTGGCAAATTAATCCAGGTGCAAGAAACAGGGACGAATTTATCGTTGTCTCGAGGATACGCCATAATAAAGAGAACGTATTACTCAACCGTCTAAGTATTAATCGCAAAAACTGGCCGCCGTTTATCAGACCGCCTCTCCGTTCAACAGCGGAACGCTCCTACACGGAATGTTCTAACGACGTGTGTGAACATCCAAGAAATTTTCTGTCGCGTCGACGCGACGGGACATATTGCGTTTCCTGGACGAATGATGTATGATCCTGAGGGCGTCGAACGGGAGGGGACGGTCCAACGGGGAAATACTTTTCTGATAAGGAAGATGAAGCTTACCCACGCAGGACTTGCCGTCGGATGACAGAGCTTTTTCGTCACCGTCGCAAGCGCAGAAGAAACTGCCGTCCGTGTTCTCGCAAACTTCCGTGCAGCCGCCGCTGTCCACCGTGCACTCGTCTATGTCTACGCACACGAAACAACATTCTTTTATTGACCACTGGACCGTACAGCGCGGAAGTAATCATTTTCATGGGTTCCAAGGAACAATCTCACGTCACGTTCGATCAGAAATGTCATTTTTTTTTTCAATTTTGTTTCCTTAGGAGTAATTAATATTTTATCGTGAGTCGAAGCTTGGAGACCCCATTATGTGTACGTTATTCTACAGCTTCCAATCTGAAAGCAGCTTATGTTCTCATTTTTAAATAACCTCTTTCAATTTTTTGTTTCTTAACAACACGTGTGGCCGAGTATAATAAATGGTGCGCAGACCTTTGGCATATTTCTGTTGTAATATAATTATGGAGTCATGGGAAAGTTATATGATGACAGATGAAGGCAAAGTTGGAAGAAAAAATACGAATAAGGTAAAATAACTGATAGATATTATTCAGGATATATTATTTATATAATCGAAATAAGCTCCACATTATTCTATAAATTTAGATTAGAATTCAGTAGCTAATAAATTTGACTTTTAAAAAATTGTAAATATTTAACTGTCATAAGAACATAGCTGAAATATTTCTTGCAAATTTGAAAGTTGATAGAAATGTGACCACTCATATTCACCAACCTAACAACAAATTTGTTTATCTGCAGTAAACATGTAACTTTATGTGTACCATTATATTTCTTAACCTGTTAGCTGTATATGACGAGGATACTCGTCATGCGAGAAAAGTAATTACCATTTGCTATTTCCATTAAAATTTTATGAAGACTAAAACATATTCGTAAATTTCAAACACTTTAGAATATTTTGAGACGAAAACGAAATAAGAAAAAAAAAACAAACAAAATTTTTCCATGTATTTTATTTTCCTTGTTTTTTTTAATAATGAATGTTTAAGTTTTGTCAATAATATCAATGAATTTAAACAATACATTATTCATTTTTCAAAAAAAACCAACTGCCATTTCGTTATAATTCAATTTTATAGCAACTGCATATACTCTGTACTTGACGAGTATACTCGTCATTTCTTCATTTTTGCGACACAACGTAGGGTCACACTTTTAAAATAGGGCTACACAGCTGTAGCTAGAGCTACAACAGGTTAATGATAGTGTTACGTACCATGTTCTTCGCCGCGTTTAAGAAGAGTTCACAAGTACACTCACTTGCCGAATTAACGTCGCGTGAGTAATTTGAAGGTTGAATGATGAGACTGGTGAGAGTTGTTCTACGTTGTTATATTTTATTGGTGTGTTTGAGACTGCTTGATATGTGTTTATAAGTTTGGGCAGCATGGACATCTGCTTCGGTGTGGTGTTGGTGTAAGAATCTTTAATATGTTTCTTTTCAGTAGGCAGAGCTGAAGCAGATCTACATTGTAGGTTGAACGATCCCTTAGACCAGTGATGGCCACCGGAGCTGTGGTCTTCCCCCACTCTACATCCATTCATTTCGTTTTAGTTGCCTCCAGATTGCTCCTCGTTCACCCTCGGTCTATCGTCATCCCAGATCACAGCCTATATGAGGAGAATGGACTTAGAATGCGGGAAGTCCGCATCTCCCGACGCCATCACTGCCTTAGTTGGTCGGTCAGAACACATGATCCTAACGTCTTACGGCCTAGAGTCTTCAAAGCATGTAGCCAATACCCTAACTGTTTGAAAATGCAGAAACT
The DNA here is from genome assembly GCA_916610135.2 of Macropis europaea. NCBI lineage: Eukaryota > Metazoa > Arthropoda > Insecta > Hymenoptera > Melittidae > Macropis > Macropis europaea. The sequence goes on along the minus strand of OU744343.1, from coordinate 51,791,783 downwards.
CTCGCAATCTCTGAAAAATAGTCGTCCAGCGACCGTATCGTAAATCTGATTGATCTATACTACTTGATCTCTACTCTCGCAAGAAGTTTCCAGTACGTTTGGGAAGAAAACTAAACTCTCGGCGAGAGGACTGCTGGCTGTTTACACTATGAGAGTATTAATTTGCTGAGATCAACTGTCGCAAACAAAATGAACTCGCTGACTTTACTCCTAGGCGTGTCTACATAAACGCTTGTTAGCGGCGACGAAATGTTAAACATGGTCGAAGTCAGTTAGTCCGACGCTACTTTGCCTTAGCCTTAGGGTACGCATACACGACGACACTTTCGTGTCTAAACCAAGTGTATGCAGTAAGTGTCGGCGTGAGCACGGTGCCCTAGACTGGTGTAGCTAGAGCTAGTTGCAGGGTCCTCAGTCCAGCTGCAACTCTCGTGATGACAAGTTCAATTCAATGTCGCGAACTGCTCTACGCAGTTTCCAATCTTCTGGAAATTTGTTGAAGTGTCGACAGCTGGCAATATCAAAATTCAAGTGAACAATAGAAAAAACGTCTAATATCTCTTTTGGGACGGATTCCACTGTGATACATGTGGACGACATAGCCACTTCTCTAGACCTAAGTGTCGTCCGTAGGTGTCGATGTGTATACAGTAGCTCACGAAAGTATTCGTACGCTTACATTTCCAACGTTTAGTAAGCGAAATATGTATGTTAAACTAATGCGTTTAAAATAATATGTTATTTGTAGCGTGGAGAAATCTCAAAATTAATTCAGTAAAATTAAAAAATAAATAAGTCCATATACAGTAGTTACAATATGTTTAGTAGAAGCACGCACCATCAGTGGGACACAAAAGTATTCGAACGCTCAGAGGTAAACGGTGTTTACAATGAATTTTCGCAACAAATATTATGATTGACTAACTCAATCAATGTTAAAACATGATTTAGTAAGTTTCCTGTTATAATTGCATGCAGTTATCAGAGTGTAGAAAGTATGTATACGAGAAATCGTACTCACAAAAGTGCAAGCGAGACTTTATATTAAAACTCCATAAAGAAGGAAAATCTCATAAAGAAATAACAGATCTCATTAGTAGAGGTAAATCTACAATCCACTGTATTACAAAAAAGTGGAAAAATACAGGGACTCTTGCTAATCAAGTCCGTAATGGTTGTCCAAGAAAATTGACTCGTCAAGAAGAAACCACTATTATTCGTGAAATAAAGAAGAACCCAGATACACCGGCTCAAAACTTGCGGAAGTGGTCGGAAATACATTTGGAAAAGATGTTCACCCAGAACTCTGTAGAGGACCCTTATGAGAAAGTAATGTTCACGGTAGAGTTACAAGGATGAAGCCATACTATAATAAGACAAGTCAGAAAAAGAGATGAAATTTTGCAAGAAAGTGTATCAATAAAGGCAGTATCTTCTGGGATACAGTTATATTCTCCGATGAAAGCAAATTTAACATTTTTAGTTCGGATGGACGGAATTATTTGTGGAAAGGATCCCAAGCCGAAATGGAAATACAAAACTTACGTCCATCAATAAAGTACGGAGGTGGTTCTGTCATGGTGTAGGGTTGCATGGTTGCGAATGGTACCGGAAGTCCAGTATTTATCCATGGAATTTTAAACAAATACAAGTATTTACATATATTGAAGGAGAATTTTAAAGAAAGTGCCGAAGAAATTAGGCTTGTTACAAAATTTTTACTTTCAGCAAGATGACGATCAGATGCATACTGCTCGAATCGTAATAGAATGGATATTGCATAATACACCCCACATCCTAAACACTCCACCACGAAGCCCAGACATTAATCCTATTGAGCACTTATGGTATGAAATAAGTAGAAGATTAAATAATCATGAAATAAACACAGATGGATTACTAAACCAAAAAGTAATTGAAACATGGAATACCATTGACGTAAATGTCTGGCAAAAATTAGTGCATATTATGGAATAATGTCTTACAGATGCCATGAGAGCCAAAGGTGGACCAACTAAATATTAATACATAAAAATAATAAGTAATAATGCATGTGTTCGAATACTTTTGTGATCCACCGATGATGCGTGCTGATACTAAACGTACTGTAACTACTGTATACATCGTTGAATTGTTTTCTAATTTTACAGAAATAATCTAGAGACTTCCCCCTTGCTACAAATACCGCATTCTTATAAACACTTTAACTTAACATACACATTTCGCTTATTAAATTTGCAAATGTAAGCGTTCGAATACTTTCGTGAGCCATTGTACATACGTACCCTTGTTTATGATTGTCTTGAGGACTGTTTTGTGCCTCAGTATCAAGAGTATGGCTTGATGGGTGTGCACCAGACGTTAGCCAGCGACTCGAAGTCGTATGGCTATCGAGTGTCAAGAGGTTGATTGTCTGAAAGTGACATTAGAAAGAATTTAAGGGTAGCAGGCGACCCGGCGCCGTGCTGCTGATTTGCCAAGAAAAAGAACATTGTTCCTAAAGGACCTGGCCACGGAGTGGGGAAGGTGAGTATGCCTTCTGGTAAGAAGACTGTTTTGGACCACTCAGCACTTACCCCAGAACCGTTAAGGAACAAATTTCTTAATTATATCCTGACTTCACGATTAATTTCTAACACGCTGACATGAAATATCGCAACAAATGTAGCAGTTTGTTTGCTAGCGTTCACGAGACTTAAAACATTCGCTTTTCAGGTTGGTCAGAGCAGGATAACCCCTTGAGCGTACACTCGAATTGAGATCCGTGGCCGGATGAATCGCGGCGATTCATCGCACGAAAACGACGAAGCCTCTTTTCATTGTCGCGATAACGAGTTCTCGGGAAGGATCCGCAGCATTCTTTGGCAGACAGAGGCAGAGAGCAGCCAGTCGGTCAATTGTCGAACTGGATAGCATTAAATTGACCGAAATAGACGTAACAAGGGTCGGCGAGATTGCGATTGCCTCGGGCATTTAGAATGACGGCCAAGAGTACTCGACTTCCGTCACTTTCACGACCTATAGATGTCCACGTGCATGTTCATACGTACGTACGAATGGATATGGCACACGAGGCGAAGTATCCACGATAATGATGCTCAGACAGAATGGAAGGCCAAGGGGACGTCCCTTTTCGTGCTCGCCGCTGGTTTTGTCCGCGGAATCGATACAATGCGGCTTGATTTTCTCGCTTATGTTTCCTTTTGTCGGTCGCCTCCACGCGTATTCTCGCCTCGGGCTACGAAATATCGAACGTGAAAGGAATATCGAAGGAGATTTAGTATTGACACTCGAAATGCGTTCGTAATACACGGCCGAGATGCGAGGGAATATCGAATTCAGCCGCCTCGGGTTTATTGTGTTTGAAAAAAAGTAGAATAGGTGAGGCTCCCCAGCTTCGAAGAGGATTTTATAATCCTGAGAGTTTCCAGCATCGCCGTAGCATTCACTGAAAATCCTGGCCCGTATCATACACGAATGCGGACGGATAAGAAAGTTCTGGCTGCAGCTGCGATCAATATTAAACGATTTATAATGCTTTCGCGTGCCCCGTTATTCATTGCGAAAGTTCCAAGCAAATCTGAGTACTTCCGACTGTGCCAGACTGCTTTTTCGCCCGTTTCTCGTGTCTCGAATGCACATATGCTAGCCATCGATCCGCTACACCAGCTGACTCCTGCGAACGAATTATGAAGCTGAACGTACAATTACATTTTCATTTCTCCGGGTTTTTCCAGCCACAAAAACCGCGCTACAATTTTATAACAATTCATTTTCATTCTGCATTTATAAAAATTGTACTTTCTTTTCTACCGTATTGATATCTCTTTGTATTATAATGGACACAAGAAGAACACGAACTACCGTTTTAAGGAACTGTTTTATTAAACTAATTGTAAGATCTAGAGCAGTGATCTGCTACCTTTCTACTATAAAGGACACCTCGTACGGTTAGCTTATGACAAAGAGCACTTAGGCCATGTTATGGAAATACCAACCAACTCTCAATGATCTGAAATTTAATAAATTCAGATTGAAGTTTGAATAACTATAAGCATTAAATGGAGATATGGCTTGGTAATTTTAATGTAAGAGTTGTTCTATGGGTTAGAAATTTTTTGTAAAATAAACATCGCAACATTACAGCATCCGTACTATGTTTAACTAATTTTTTGTCATTTTGAGGGTTGGTAGGGTCCTGCGTAATATGGCCCACTTGACCTTAATTTTCATGGAGGAAAAGTTGTAACATTAAAATGCATTTAACGCTATTTATTTTACATGAATTTGTTACTACAAAATACAAAATTCTACTGCCAACCTTACGTACTGAAAAAGAAAAAAAACATTAATGTGATACTTGGTATTGCAGATCTTCAGCTAACTTATTATAATCTGGCACGTAACTGGAATTTCTGGTTCTTAGGCAGTGATCTAACTGAGAATCATTGAGTCGTGATCGATATTTGGATTTCAAATATTTCATATTATTTCACTGGTGATATGCGATTTCCATGCCTATTATATTTGAACGATGTTCGACGGTTGTATGTATATTTATCATAGTGGTAGGCAGCGGGCACCGTGAAAATGCTTCGCAGGCACTTAGGTGCCCGCGAACACCACGTTGCCGACCCCTGATCTAGAGTATAACAACGTTTACTGCTGGTCTGGATTCTGACTGAGAAGACCGTTGGCTTTTAGAATAGCAATAACTTGGACGAAGGAAATGCAATGGGTTTTTAACGCGTTGACTGCCACAATATACAGGCTCAAAACGACACACCTTTCTAGAATACTATACAACATGAGAGTAATCTCCAGAATTGCTCTTTTTAACCAATGATGTGAATAATTCCTGATAGTTTTTTACTAGTTATTTTGCAACTTTTTAAATATTTTTGCTAGTAATTTTCGTAGTCAGATAAATAAGAACTGAATTTAAGTAACACCCACATACGGGTGACGCGGCAGTCAAAGTGTTAAAGGGTTTCGGAAGTAAGAGGGGATGACAAGATAGGGCCGGATTTTGATAAAACACAGAGGCTAAGATGATGTTGGATGTGTATAGATGACGCAATGCTTACAGTTCTGGGTGACGTAGTGTTTGTATATCTGTAATTGTGGAGAAAATGGAAACTGAAAAATATTTGTATATGCGCGGAGTCAAGAAACATAAGGGGTGGTGAGTACATTACAGTATTAACCATTTGGTCATTAACGTCGAACATAGTCATTCTCCACGGAACTACCTAGGGGTTGGCACTGCCTATAGTCGTCTTGTGCAAATTCATCTACGGCTACTAACATCAACTATGATCTCTCGGATAAGAAAAATCGCTTCACCAAATTGCTTGTTAGGAGTTATGATTTGTTATATAAATTTTATTTTATTCTTTATACTGGAAAAATGAACAGCCCGATCGGTACTGTCGATTTTTCACCAGGCTGCCATAATGAAACGGTTAATAACATGAATTATTCATTAGTAACGTAAAGACATCGCGTAAGCTACTAAAAACACTGTAATAAGCTCTCCAGTACGCTAAGCTTGCTGTTCTTATATTTCGTGCGCCTGAGTTCAACGTTGGCCACAGGTAACTCGAAAAACATTGTACGGGTACTTTATTTTTTGTTTATTTTAAGTCGCATCAACCTCTGGGTTGAGTTATTAGCGACTCGGTCTATACTGACAGTTCTTATAGTTTTTGGAGAAGATTGGTGTTGTTTAGAAATCTCAGTAGTTGTATGTTCTTTTTGTCGGTCAAGTTTTCTCGCATACAGGAGTCAATATTGCAGTTTCTTCTTTCGGCTGAGAAATTCGTACAGGAGAGCATAAGGTGATCGATGGTTAGCGTAGTGTATTGTAAGAATACTTGTAATATTAAAGAAGGAATGCAATTTCGAGGATACGTAGAACCGAGTTTCGTATAAATGTCTGTCTTCGTTTAACAATCTGAAATTTTCATCACACTATGTATTACCAAGGTTGTATTTTTATAAAATGCTATTAAAATAATTTATATCAGTATACAGGACGGTGCATTTACAGCGGTCTGCTCAAATATCTTCGAAGCTGTTAGTGATATCGGAAAACATTTGAGGCATATGTTAAATGATTTCGAGGAGAACATAATATAGTGTTAACAGTTTTTTTACGGTTGGTGGCATAGCCGAAACTTAAAGGTTATCTTCGTTGTTTTAAACAGCAGTTTACATTTTTTAATGCATTAATCGACGCAGCTTTCCATTCTGAATAAAAAAGTGTTAGAGTATATGTACCCAAAAACTGTTAGTTTAAAAAATATTTCGATTTGAATTTTCCCGCGCTGGAGCCACAAGTACTGTTTTACAAAATGAAATTAAAAATATTGACTAAAATAATGGTTTCTCGGCACGTACACCTTAATACTTTTTTATAGAGAAAATGGAACTAAATCGATTAGAATATTACGAGAATTTGTATTTGTACTAAAAAAATATTTCTGGCGATAAGAGCATTTTACAGCATTAAAATCGAAACATCTTTTAAACTAATGGTCTTTCGGCACGAACACTCTAATACTTTCTTGTAGAGAATAAATACCTGGATCGATTATTGCATAAAAAATACACGCGATTCCATTTAAAATTATTCAGGATATCCTTAACACGACTGTCACGCAGGTGTAAGTGGGCGCATCGAATATTGTCGAATTAAATAATTATTAATTTTGATAAAATTCTAGCTGATGTCAGTGTCAAAATGTCAGTAGGAAATGATGAGTAAACGCTTATACAACTCTATATTTGTATTCTTAAGAGTCCATATTCAAAAATGCGTATTATAATTTGTCTGACTAGGTACGGTAACTTCCACTGTGGCACTCAACATGTTGCCTCCGCTACGCTTCCACCAATAAAGAAACAACTGACACGGCAGTATGTTCTCCTCAAAATCATTCGACTTTTGTCCAAAATGTTTTTTTATATATCATTAACACAAAATGGTTATACCTAATCAGATACGACGTAATTTACTATTTTTTATATAAATCGTAAAGAAAAAGAAGATTTGAGAACTCAGTCGTGTTCTTTTGTTCCTATAGTATTGTTTCACTATAAAGTTTGCTCAGAATTTTGCGACAAGCAATAATTATTTAATTAAATTAAACTCAAGGTGTCGGTAACCGGTGACCGCGACGACGTTCGCCGTGTTAATAGTTTCGAAGATATTCGATTTAAGGTGATTTTCTACTTTAAAATGTCAAGAAAATCGATTTTTTTTTATTTCATTTCCTAAAAGCATGAATCTTAAGGAATAGTGTGTTAAAATATTTGTTTGAAATTCGTAAAAATAACAATTCTAAACGCTTAAATCGGGTGGCGTCTGGCTGACACGCAAACTTTAAATAAGTTTTCCTCACTTTTATGTTTCTGAAGATGGCGTGCCATATATCTCAAAAAATACTTAAGTAGCACAAATTTTTTTATAATTCTAGGAAAGTATATACTTTTCTTGAGATAGTGAATCTAAACAAATTGAAAAGTATGTTAACCAGCATTTTTTAAACCTTCATGAAGTCAGAAAATTTTAGGGATATAGACATCTTTTTTTTTAAATGACGTATTTTCCTTTGTTTTCAATACTTTTTAACAGACGTACGTTCAGAGTCCCGCAAATACCTTCTATGATAAGAATTTAGCAATTTTTTTCATTTCAGATAATTATAAAAAATGCAACACAGCACGTGGATAAGTCATGCATCTCACAACAGGCTATGTATAGGAACTCGATTTTAAAAACAAATTTATTGTAAATTACATTTTAACTATTGCAAATACTTGTTAAAGCGTCAATAAAAATACACATAATATTCAGTAGAGATTGCTTTTTATTGGGTTGGCCAAAAAGTCGTCTCGTTTTTTCAAAGGAAATTCAAACCCAAATTTTATTATTTATTATTTATTATTTATTATTTATAACTAAAACTATATTATACAAGGCTGTTATTTTCTATCGTTTGCCATCTTTCAGACAAATTCATAGTACCACACTCAAAAAATTTCCCACTTTCATTTTCGTAAGACTCCTCCAGATGCATTTTACAGGTTTCTAAATTTTCAAATTTGTTCCCTTTAAGGGAATTTTGTGGGAATCAGAATAAATGATAATCGGATGGTGCAATGTCTGGCGAGTATGTTGGGTGAGGTAAGATATCCCACCCAAGATCTAACAATTTTTCACCTGTTGTCAAAGAGATGTGAAGTCTATCGTTGCTTGGTGGAACACACCCTCCCTGCTGATCAATTCTGGGCGATTCTGCTCGATCGCTGTTTTTAATCTGTCCAATTCTAAACAGTATTTTCCCGAATTAATTGTTTCATTACTTGGCAAAAGTTCATAATAAAGGATGCCCTTCCAATCTCACCAGGTGCATAGCATGACGTTAATGTCACCTACTGACAAAAACGAGGAAACTTTTTGGCCAGCCCAATATTTCCAAAAGATAAATCGTCCTAAAGATTACTGACTTTTTTTCTACGGTAGTAGAAAACGCCCTTAAACCTAGTGCATTCTTCAGTTCGACTATACACTCAAACTCTTTGGGTCAAAAATGCTCCGAATGTATGGTGCTCATATTTTCAATTTCATAATATGTATAATGAGAGGACTAAGGTACATACAAACAACCTGTCGCATGTATTATTATAATATCATCATTGCGAAAATTTTCAAAATAAATGAAGTCGCGATGGGTGAAGACAGACCCGAAGACCGGACTAGGGTTAAATGGAACTCTGTAGATACGTGGCGATACTTTTAAAATTATCATCACAGTCATTGAAAATGTAGTCGTTTCAAAGCGACCTGCTTCAGTGTATATAATTGTATAACCGATTACACGAAACATCTGTACAATATTAATGTGCAAACAGCCCGCGGTGTTGGTTCATTTAATTACAGGCTGCCGATCACATTAGCTATTATTCGTGGTTTATTGTTGAAATGAATTTAAAATTCGCCAGCAGTAGGCCGGTTGCGATGACGTATCCGGCATAATTCATTCTGCTTGACGACGGAAAATACATCTGGCCGATTACCGAAATTGGTCGCCCGTGTATTTTGATACGTTTGATCAATTTGACTCCACAATTCATTTGACTCGGTGGCCGGAAAATTTAACGAGCTGCCATTAATTTCAACAAATCGCGCAACGTGCATCAACAACGTCCCACTTCATTACAGCCCGAAATCGGCCGTGGAAAAAAAGAACGACCGCCGCGGGACGAAACATTTTTGAAAGCTCCCGATTAAACGATCGACATCAATAAACCTGACGGTAGAATACACAGTAGAAGCTCAATAGTTGCACGAAAGCCAATTTGTTGCGAGAAGACTAAAATCCACGCTTTTTCTTTTATTATCGCTTTTCATTTTGTTTATTTGTAACTGAGCGACTACCCCCGCCGTGTGTTGGCGGAATGCAACAGACTAGATTCGTTTGCAAGTATCGAGAGTGCAATTATCGAGCTTCTACTGTACACTGCCGTCCATAAATTTTAGGATACTTGTCATTTCCGTTGAAGAAATATGATACATTACCTGTATTATTGCAAATATTTGCAGAAAATATTTTAAACCGTTGCAAAAGGATAGGAAATCAACGTCAATAATTCCAAAATAATTTCTAAACTTTTAAATCCTGTTATATTTGGTGGTTAAATAGACACAAAATACCGATTTTCTGAGTCCCTTAATGTATACTAATAAAAGTATTGACAATTCATAATGTAATTGAAAACCTTTTTCATTCTATACAGGATGTCCCTCGACTCGTGGTAAACCGACTGGGAGGTAATTCTACATGTAAAAATAAGTCGGAAAGAAAGAATAAATTTTTTTCGTCTGAGACTTGGATTTAGAAATCGAAATCTCTGAACTATTATCGATTTCTAGAAGAAATCGATTTAAGTCGATTCAGAAATCTTAGATTTTTATTAATTTTACGTTAATATAATACCTGAATATGATATTAAAATATGCACGTACAATTTAAATACATATTTGAGAAAACAAGACTGTGCGTGTAAGTATATTTCTAATGCATCTCTAACTCGGTCAGACAATAATGTCTACACACTTTTCGTTTGATTTGGAAGTTATATCCAAAGTCAGAGAAATACTTATGGAAGAAGTTAGAACAAGGTTGAAAGAAATTACACTGCTCACCAAAAGTTTCCTCTCTCCCCTTTAAAACAGAAATCAATTACAATATCCCTATGACATTGCATATGTATATAAATAAGAGGAAGTAAGTTACGTCGATCTGCGTCATGGGTGACTACGCATTTCTAATTACGTCGTGGATAACGCGAAGGGAGAAAGTGACCTTCAGTAGTCTGTATAATTACTAAAACGATTCGCTCGCATGTTCAACTCTACATACTGTTACTGTATCGTGTGCGCGATGTCAGGACGTCGTGAAAGAGTGCCGGACCGCCAGTTGACGGAGTTTGAGAGGGATTACATCGTGTGCTTACGGGAGACTGGCTCGTCATGGAATGAAATCATGCGCCGTACGACGCGTGATTCTCATACTGTGCGAACTGCGTATCAGGCCTGGGTAGAAGAGGGTCGTACCTTTTCGCAGCCACGCTCTGGTCACCCCCGTGTGACATCTGAGCGAGAGGACAGACAGTTGATCCGCGCCTCGACTTCGAGTCGTGTATCGTCTGCTGCAGCTCTCGCAAAGGAATGGCACCCGGCGGTAACTAGGAGAGTGTCCGTGCGAACGGTACGTCGCCGTTTACAAGCGGCAGAGCTGATAGCGCAGCGTGCTCTCCAGCGACTACCTCTGACCGCCAGACACCGTCGTGAACGGCGCGACTGCTGCCACGCACGGCAGGACTGGAGGACGGAGTGGCAGCAAATCGTCTTCTTCGACGAATCACGATTCTGCCTGGGGGCTGGGGATGCACGGATCTTGGTTCGTCGGAGACGGGGAGAGTCTACAGGAAGCGTGTATTCAACCCCGCTACCGGCATCTTCAATAAGCGTAATGGTTTGGAGGGCTATTGCGTACGAAGGACGGTTCCCTCACCTGCACGTCCAAGGTACGCTAACGAGCGCTCGGTACAACACCGAGATTCTGCAGCCCGAGGTGGTACCTCTGATTCGACGATTCCTAGGTACCCCATTTCAGCAGGACAGCGCTCGTCCACATGCTGCAAGGACGGTGCAAGCATTCCTTACCCGGGAGCCTATTCCAGTGCTTCCGTGGCCGGCTCGTTCGCCAGATCTTAACCCGATCGAACATGTATGGGACATGATCGGTCGGCGTCTTCGGCATTATCCGCACCCCCCGGCTAATGCTGAAGAGCTCTGGCGACGAGTCAATGCAGCATGGATGGCAATCCCCCAAGCTACCATCCAGCACCTGATCAACTTCCTCCCCCACTATGTAACTGCTGTACTCCAAGCTGCCGGTGGCTACGCACGGTACCAAGGGTGCTCATATGCCTATGCATTAGGGCTGTTCTGCTGAGTTCAGCATTCTTTGTACATTACCTACTTATATACGAAGTTTTGCTGTAATATCATTTTGTGTTTCTGAGATGGGGGGGGGGGGAGACTTTTTGCCGACAGTGTATAATAAATGAAAAAAACACTTCTACTCATTACAATTCTGCGCGAATAAGTTGATGTTCATTAATTTGACTGCAGCACCTCTACCGAATATCGACAAATTGAAGAATTTTGTTGTGGCGCTCGAACGAGTTACACCGGCTCAAAATCAAAATCTGCCTTCTAGATCCACTTGCAAGTGAAATGAGGGAAAATATAATATTACCAAAAATGAGAAGCTTACTTATTGAGAAAGTTATTGGAAAATTCACAACTGGAATGTCAAAGTTGGTGAACCCGTAATGAAAGAGCAAGGGAGCTGTATTAATGTAATGATTTGATTTTTAATTAACTGCCATAGTGATATTTGTTTCCGTGATACTCGATAAAATAGCTTTTTTAAACCCAACTTTAAGGGCTGTTTTCGACCCTTCTCCGTAAACGTTTGCCGACAGAAAGAAACACATACCGAATATTTTTTCGAATTCTACATTATATCACTATAAGCTTAATAACATAACATTATCCTGTGCAAATACGATAAAATATCCGGGCATTATCTTTAACAATTCTCTCAATTTTGATGATCATTATTCACATATCATCGCATGTTCCAACAAAGCACTTGGTTTCATTAGTAGAAGTTGCTCTCATTGTCAGTTTAACACTTTGACTGCCATGTCACCCATATTTGGGGGCACTTAAATTCAGTTGTTATTTATCTGATTACGAACAGTATTAGTAAATATTTAAGAAGGTCCAACTGAATCAGCAAACAACTACAAATAATTACTAACAGCATTTATTAAAAAGAGCATGATCTGAAATTTCTTTCATGCTGTATCAAAGTCTAGAAAGGGGTGCCATTTCAGCCTATGTAGCTTGGCAGTCGACGTGTTAAAAATCCCTATACTTTACTAAATCTATACTTCTCTTTAATCTTACCGCACCTTGAGTAAACATCGATAATCTGATCTTCACACACTTCCAAGCATAAATACCTGTTAGAAAAAGTCCAACACAAATTTCTAAGATTGTTGGTTTATAAATCTAGCCATCCCATACCTCCGTTAGAGCACATCTATGACCATATTATACGCTGATTTAATATTCATATTCTGAAGTTCAGAAGATTGGTCAATGATTTGCTTTTTCTTGTTAAAATCATTAATAACTACTCTCACAATTCAAGCCTTCTTCATATGTTGAACTTCAATGCTCCTATGCATCATTTTAGACATGCCCAACTATTTCATTCACCCATCTACACCTCAAGAATTGGGCAATCAGATCCACTGTATAGAATTTGTAATTTAGCTAATAGTTTCAGCGTTAAATTATACTTTTTTTCAGCTCTCCTGTTAGTTTCAATAACAGTGTTTATAGATCGCTAGGTCAGTTTATGAACACTCCAACTGCGTTAATTTAGCTTTGCACTATTACTGTAGTACGTTTAAAAGGAGTAGTCAGTCTATACTGTAACAATCTTTTCCATATATTGCCTGTCTCTATACTTTTCAATCATTGTACATAAAAGAGGGATTTTCCCGTATACTGTAATAAATTAAAAATTAAATATCAAAATTGCATAAAAATCGGCGTGTGTCAATCGTGGGACATCCTTTGTTAAACAATCGACAGCGAACAAAACCTTCCAATTTAAAATATGAGGGTTCGCAACAGTTGTAGATGCTATTTGACGGTACAATAAATACCGAAAGCACGATTAAACTAATCGAGAAAATTCTGGAAGATCATAGGTACTCTTGAGTCTGTAAATGTCGGTGAACACGATTCGCAGACGTGGAAACGCGAGAAATTAGAATATTGCAAGACAAAAGTAAACAGAGGTGAACAAGTGAACGGGAGAAATGTTTGCGCTGATCTTCCACACTCGTCGCTACAATTCCAAATAAAAAGCGCTCGGCGAAAAACGTGTGAAGTTAACAGGTAATGAGACACTTAGAAAAATGAATACCGGTGCCCTGCAAAAGTGAAAAAGAGTGCTTTGCCAGCAAGACATTTCCGCGCAGCCGTTCTAACAATTTCCACAACTTATAACGACGCTGCTGCAGCTCTCTGGAAAACGTCAGCGCCGCAGAAAAGCAAAATCCGAATAACAAAGGCTCGTTAAAATTGTTCTAACGTTCGGAAAGTTTCATTCGAGTTCGGTGGAGAAGCGTCGAAGATATGGAGATGATCAATCCTTTTAAAAGAAGAAAATTCAAAGGAAAACGTACCGAATGAGTTTCAATTAAATCCTGGCGTGCTCGTAGAATCGCGGTTGAAGAGTTTTGTTACAAGAAGGCGGATCCAGAGAAAAAGAAGGAACGCGGAAGCTCAACTTTCAAGAGGAGGAGAAGAAGAAACAGGGGAAGAACGATGGCTTTCCCCTGGCACGATACTGTTCCGCGTTTCACCGACGAAAGGACCGTTCCTCGACAGAGACACCAAAAAATGATCCGTTTCTTGCGAACGGTAAGAAAACTCTTGATAAAAGACTTCGTCGAAACTAATTCAGAATTTCTTACGACGAACGTCCATCGACTTTGCCATGTCCTCCACGTATTTCGCTTTTTCGCATGAGGCTGTCTCGTTAGCCGAAAAAAAGGTAGCTCTCTTCAGGAACCTTTCGCCTCCAGCCGCAGCCAATTCGCGAAACTCGAACAATTTCGAAGTTAATTCCCGCGGAAAAAGAAACCTTCTAATACGAAGTTTGCTTAAAGCAGAATTACGGATCGGCCGAACGGACGATCCTCGAACTTTGAATTGTTTAACCCTGCTGAAACTCATCGCGCTGACCGATTGCTTTGTGTGTTAACCTTCTTCGATCGGCAAAGGATTCATGGGCGAACGCGATTGATCGCGGCACATCCGATTATTTTCCAGCCATCCGATTCGCCAATTAATCGCACGCGACGCAATTAATTCGCCAGAGAAATTACGAATAATTCAGTTGTATTGGCTCTATTGCAATTATGCAAAATAAAATTGTTATTGTTTTAGGACAATTTATTTCAGATTAATTTATGTCAGCTAAAAGACTGTCTAGCTGGCAAAGCAGATTGTAGTTGATAAGTACAACTAATTTCGTGTGTGACAAATGTTACCATGATACTTTTGCACTGAAATTGCAACTTATGTACAAAAGTAGCAACAGATCTTTATTACTAAGAACGAAATTTTCATCGAAAAATTCGAAACGAAGCAAATCCCTCTGGTTCCACCACATGCATAATATTTACAAAACAAAATTGGATAAATCTACATGATTTATACACAAGGTGTCCCGGAATATGTGGGAATCAGTTTAAGGATGGCTTCAGCACATTAAAAAAATAAAAAAGTTTATGTAAATACATGTTCTATTTGACTTTGTTTTCGAGTTATAGCGGGTTTTGTGTCGCAATAATTCTTTCGACAGACGGAGGTAGTTTAACTAAAAGAGAATCCTGATGAATGATTCCACTTGGTCAGTATTCGAGGTCAGAGCGTGTAAAAAGTTCCACAAACGTTTGGAGTTGCTGAAGCAAACCTTCTTGGAGGAATGGAACAAAATATCCGTGGAGGAGTTGCATGCCGTGACCGAAAATTTCGTGAAACGTTTGCATCTGTGTATCAAAGCCAAAGGAGGCCACTTCGAAAATCTTTGAGTATGTTGTTCAAATACCCGAAAATACCGCTTTAACTCGAAAACAAATTCAAATAGGACATATGTTTATACGAACTTTTTTTATTCTTTTCGTTTGCTGAAGCCATCCTTAAAGTAGTTCCCACATGTTGTGGGACACACTGCTTACAGGGTGTCCCAGGTTTTTGCCGACAAACTGCGGTGGTTTATCCTTTACCTAAAAATAAGAAAAAAGCGTTATATAAAGTTCTGCAATAAATGTTTTGTTACAAAATTATAAGCAAATAAATATTGTATGCATGAAATATCGGTAGTAACGGATGTTCCATTGAAGCATACGGAAAGTCGACTGTGTTTATATCTTGTCTGCGTAGTCACATAGTGTTTATTATCAGGTAACGATTCCGTGTCACTGATACTTAATATCATTAAAAGCAATTACTTAGTATTGTTAATTCTTCATTTCAAAATGTCGTCCGCAGACAAGATAAACACAGTATCTTTCCGTATGCTTCGATGGAAAATCCGTAACTATCTATATTTCACGCATACAATATTCATTTGCTTATAACTTTGTAACAAAACATTTAATGCAGAACTTTATATAACGCTTTTTTCTTATTTTTAGGTAAAGGATAAACCACCGCAATTTGTCAACAAAAACCTGGGACACCCTGTATACAATGAAGTGTCCAGACTCGCTGACGATCAACGCATAGCCCAAACGGTTGAACCTGGGAAGCTGAAATTTGGCAGACACTTTTCTTTTATAACATAGGTAATCATTAACAAAGGACCCCCCCCCCCCCCCTGTTATCAAGAATGCCCGTGCGAGAGCAGAAACATCAGCTAGTATACAGCGTGCGATGAAAGTTTGACAACCTTTGTGTAATAAAATATTTCTCATACATATATGAATGTTTTCTAAAAGTATTCTTTATCGTTGGATTCGCTATTCAATTGTCTATTTAATGGTGTATAGATGTTGTACATTTGTTTTATTTCAAGATGTCGAACGAATGTGAAGAAATTTGTGTCTATAATTTTCTTGCACATGCATGAAAACGTCCGGTTGCTCAATGTTGAAAAAAATCTATGTTTTCAAAAAGTATTAAACGTTTCAAGGAGCAAGGCCTGTGCTAAACCTTACAAGTCTACGAAGTCGTTAAAGCAAGATTTGGTGAAAGCGTGGAACGAAATAGATGAAAATACGCTGTGCGCATCTAAACCAATTCCAAAAGCATCTCAAAGCATGTATCAAAGTAAATGGCGGTTTCTTCGAACACGACCTTGTCTAAATAAAATTTCGTGCTTTATCCAATGTTGTTATTGTTTTTTAGTTTCCATTAATACAAATTTGGTTAGAAGACAGTTGCCTGAAAAGTTGCCAAACTTTCATCGCACCCTGTATGTACGTTGATTTAAGGGGGGCTGTACACCTAGATATACCCAAACAAAATCGATTTCTTTTTGTGTACATATTTTGAAAGTTTGACATGTCGAGAATGTTTTCCCAATATTTGAGGCGAAAGTTCGTAGAAATACGTATTCAAAATTCAGGCATTAGAAATGAAGTATGTTCACGTGTTGCCAAGCGTTGATAAGAGATCGTTCGGACTTCGAATACATCGCTATATAGTACATCATTACGTAGGTTTTGACGTGGCGCATTTTTTATATGATTTGCAGTTTCTTTTTATCGCATAAAAAGGGCAAAGTTTCATGTTCGAAAACTGAAATTTTTATTCAGGGCTGTCATTTCTTAAATAATCAACTTTTTTTAAATTGGCTATCTCAGAAACAGCATTTGTTAGTATATTTTGAGAAACTAATTTGCTTTTTGTTTTCAGGTAAAGCTGTTTACTTTGGAGTGGGCACCGTTAAGCACTGCAGCGAATTATATTTTTACGTAAAAAAGATTAATTATTATGGCCAATAAGAAGAATAAATTAACAAAAAATTATCAATACAATAATGTTTATACTTTCGTAAAAAGAAATTCGAAAAGAACATCAATTTTTAGGCCTCTCCAGGTGTATATCTCCCCTTAGCATACACTCTCGTTCATAAGTCACCGGATACTTGATCATTTTGAACAAAATAATTATCAGAACGTGGATACAATTTTTTGGCTTGATTTTAATATTTTATATTGTTATATTTGTCTGTTTTACGCTAATATAATACCTGAATATGACATTAATAATATGCACGTATAATTTGAATAAATATTTACAAAACAAGATTATACCCGTAATTATGTTTCTAATACATTTTCAACTCTGTCAGAAGATAGTTTATACGCACTTTTCGTTTGCTTTGGCAATTTTGCCCAAAGTTAAAGACAGACTTATGGAAGAAATTCAAAGAAGGTTGAAAAAAAATTAGTCCCGAAATATTATAACCTTTAATCGAAATAATGCCGCTATTAGTTCAAGCGGTCATATTCGCACGAGGCGGATACATCAATGAGAAGAAACTATAAGGTTAATTACTTATTTTTTGGTAAGGTATTTTACATATGATTTCAATTACATATACTCTACATTATAAACAATTAATAAGTGCTAACTTTATTTCATAATGTAGGTCATTTTATATTGTGAAATCGTCCACCCCTAATTTTACTGTGTCTAATGACTTATGGACGGGAGTGTATGTTTTATAAGATACGCAACGACATTACTTATGGAATGATTAAATATTTGATGCGGTGTGAGAATAAGGTTTTTCCTTACCAAACAAAGTACGCTGAAGTATGAAAAGTTTAATATTCTCTGAACTCGTCAGCTAAAACCGTAGGATATGAAGTATAATTAACTGTGGTCAAAAATGAATTACCGCGACGTCTAAGATAAATTGCAGTTGAACTGAAAATTTAATTTCGTTCGGGGTCGAACGAATGGAAGAGTCGCCGGGAGAAAAAATTGCTGCGCGTAATTTTCGAACTCGGCCGAATGAACCGGACCGCTTCTTGCATTACATAATGAACCAGTATAATTACATTAATGAATTCATCCCATTTCCGCGGCACCGAAGGCGGACTCGCATTTATTCGCGTCCTTTCATCTCGCTCCACCCCGCGAGCGTTTATACAACCTACCCCCTGGGGGATTCCAACAAACTGTCAACTTGTAATCGGAATTCTGAATGTGGAGGAGCCTTTACTCGGAGCCCCTTTAAATCATTCTCTTTCTCTGGACGACCGCCCCGCCATCCATGGCTAAATCACGTTTCAATGTAAAGTAACAGGGAGAACGGAACCAGTCTCACGATTCTTGACGTTGCGTTCTTATTGAATTCTCAGCGAGCACTTAGAGAACTTGACGTATTGACATGTCACCGTTCCCTCCTTCGTCTGCGTGAAAGATGTTGTGAAGCACAATCTTGACGTAATAATAATGTTATCGGGTCCCTGCACAGATTCTTCCGGATTTTTGTACGAAATTTCTCTTTAGTGGTTTCACTTTCTATAAAAGTGTAAAATAGAAAGCAATATTAGCAGCAAGTGATATAAATTCTTCGCGAATCGAATATCTAAAAAAAAATCGTGTAGAAAGAGGATTAGGTGTAATATAGGATGAACTGAACCAAAAAAAGACGACAAACCGAGCCAAAATCAAAATCTGATTTATAGAAACACTTTGTAACTTGGAGTGAAAGGAAGTGTTACCAGAAATTGTTCAAAAATTTACAGCTAAAATGGCAAGATTTATTGAAGCTGTAATCAAGGAGTGATGGAACCATACCAACGAATAGAGTATTTATTTCTCAAGTAACTTCCATTGTGAGATTTGCAATGTACGTAATATAGAATGCATATATTTTCTTAAGTAGAACGTATGAAATAGGACAATATATTGTCGAATCCTCTAATGATTTCATATCCTTTTTCGGAATTATTTCAAACTTGATAAGTGTCCCACTACTTATGGACAGGAGTGTATGTACAACGTACGTGTACAGAAACCTGTAGTACTATTAAATACGCTATAGTACAGACACTGACAATGAGAGTAGCCACATCAAGGTCACTTCTCATTTCCTTAATCACACTAAAATGCAATATATACGATGTTCCACTCTGAAGGTCTTACCACTTTGAAAATTGGAGTGTATGTGAAAGAATGTAGGACAAAAATTAAAGTATACTTGAGGAAATTAAGAAAGGGGAGTCAGCTCGAGGTGTTTAATAACTAGACTGCGGATGATTATGCATATATATATTTTTATTCTTCAATATTGTTGTATTTTAATATATTGGGTCCGCCGAAAAGTTCTGTCCTTCTAACGCACATTTATTTTATTAATAAATTAATAATTTAATTTAGTAATAGGCCATGTTTATCAACATCAGAGATAACGGAAAGGCTTAACACTTTAAACTCCTTTGTCGAGTGTGACTTGACATTTTTAAATTGCCAGTTTAAATACATATTATATTTCGCAGTTTTTTTTTACCTAGATAAGCAATATTACATGTATGTGATCCTTTTTGTAACAAAAAAGTCCTTGAAATGTTCAGGTACATGATTGTTTGTGTTATAAAATTCTTTAAATTGGTTCCTATCAAGCAGCTGTCTTTTGATGTACATTTCAAATAAAACACTTAAAATAATAGAGAGCTACTGAACAGAAAGTTAAAAAAAAATTAGTAGTTTAAAGGGTTAATGTAGCCCGACAAACAGTTTTATATCACATCCGACAGTTTGGGTTCGTATATTATTTTCATTTTTCTTATAAAACGGACAGAACTTTCAGGTACATCTAATACATAAAAAATCAAGATCTCGAAGGAAATAGTATTATCTTGTAAATATTTCAAAATTATGTCTTTTATTTCGCTAACTTCCCAAAATGCGTCTTTTTTATATCCTTGGAAATGCTAAAATGTATAAACGTCCACAGTCTACTAATGACTATATCTCTGTCATAATACAGCGCAAAATGTGTGTCGCATTTACAAATATGACAGTGTTTGTACTACATAGGTCTAGAATAGTTGCACGATCTACCTCAAGTTCCAGCACGTATTCACGAGATGATTTTCTTGGCTTTTCTTAATTACTGTTCTTAAAACGTCCCTATCTACCGTTGGTTTACGTCCTCTGTCTTCTTGACCTGAGAGATACGTGTCACCTAAACGAAATTTCTCAAACCAACGACGTGTTGTGAGTTCTGTAGCTGTATTTTTGCCACAAGCTTTCCGTATACAGGATGTCTCCTAACATGTGGGAATCACTTTAGGGGTGGCTTCAGCACATTAAAAGAATAAGAAAAGTTCATATGAACGTTTGTCCGGTTTGACTTTGTTTTCATGTTATTGCGGTATTTTCGGTCATTTTATTTTTAACAAAAAAAAAATAACGTTCACAAACGGTTTTATGATATTTTTGTAAAAACGTAATAAATCAAGAAACTAACAATTTATAACAATAACTAGAACTTTTAGTCACAATATGCTCAACGATGTTCGAAGTGACCTCTTTTAGTTTTGATACAGAGGCGCAAACGCTTCTCAAAATTTTCGATCACGTTACGCAACTCTTCCACAGTTATTTTGTTCCATTCTACTAACAAGAATTGCTTCAGCGACTCCAAACTTTTGTGCGGCTCTGCACACGCTCTGGCCTCCAATATTGACCACATGGAATAATCCATCAGGATTTTTTTTTAGTTAAAGGAGGATTCTCGTGTAATAGCTCTAAAAGCAAATGATTTTTATGAATTTTTCTTGAAGAAGCTATTAATAATATGTGCATAAACTATCTGGGGATATAAGGAGACATCCTCAAATTATAAAAAAAAGTTTTTTTATTATAATTTATTTTGTTATTTATTGAGACAGTATACAATGTTGTCAAGCTTCTCGGCAATGTAGTCGTTGATGGCGTGCAGTGTAGCATTTGTCACAGTCATCCGAAAGCAAAAAACGGAAAATTTTTTTAGAGTTAGATAGTTACCACTGGGATTGTATCAACTTCTAAGAAAGAATTCTAAAATTTCTAGCATTTAGAAGAAAAATGATTTTTTTCGACAGCTAGATTGATTTTATATTGTTGAAAGAAATATTATAAATCGAAAATAATATTAAAATTTTAGGTATAATCCCTGGAGAAATTTATGACGAATTGAATGAGCTTTGTCCGAAATTAATCAATCGATTAGTTTTTGCGTGATCCTGCATGTCAATTTGAAAAACGTAGTTTCAAAAAAAAACACGTGTAAAGTTTTTAATGAAGTCTCAGGATATTTTGAGCTCAATAATTGATCGGAAGATTCAGTCTGCTGTTCACGGACCATAAAGTAAGTCTTCCCCTTTCTCAAAAAGGGGAAATTTTTTCTTTGGTAAACTTTTGGAAGCATATTTTTGAAATGTTGTACTTCTGATTTATGTAAGAAGAAAATAATTGATTTTTTGAGCTTGTTATTAACACGTTGAACGCTGCGCTAGTCACCGGTGACTGACACCTCAAATTTAATTTAATTAAATAATTATTGATTGTCGCAAAATTTTGAGCAAGCTTCATACTGAAGTATGATACGTTCAAGTACTCAAATGTTTTTTTTCTTTATGATTTATATAAAATATAGTAAATTATATCATGTCTTATTACGTATGGCAATTTTCACTGTCGCATTCAACATGTTAACTACCGCCATCTGTCGAAAGAATTATTGCGACAGAAAACCTGCTATAACTCGAAAATAAAGTCAAATAGGACATATGTTTATATGAACTTTTTTTTATTCTCTCGATGTGCTGAAGACACCCCTAAAGTACTTCCCACATGTTATGGTACACCCTGTATTTCGAGCAGCTTCTGCAGCGGTACGACTCATTATCAATTTGAATTTACGGAGCAACGCCATTCATAAATCGTGATTGCTCATATTCGACAAAAATGTACGAACTTAAGTTTCTACAAACTACGTAAGAAAATAGCGCAGATACGCAATATTGCGAAGACTAAACTTCATCGCCATATAAAAACAATTGAAGGAAGACACGAACTGCCCCCATAGTAACACGGTAAATTCGTGCATCTCTAAATGAACTATTCATTTCCCATCAACCTAATAGTAATTTCAGTAGGCTCGCCAATTCTGTAGCATGATAACGTGAAACTGCGTGCCTTAAGAAAGCCCTCTAAAAAATTCCAACAACTGAGTTACGAGGTTCTTCTTCACACGCCTCAATCACCAGATGTCTTTCAAATGAGCTGCCATTTGTTTAGAAATCTAGAAAACACTATCAAAGAAAGAAGAAGCACACTTTGACCGATAGAAAATGTTTGAGCTACTAAATATCGTACAGTACTTTTGCAATGTGAAATCCGCAAGGATTCGTGCAGTAACCTAATAACTTGAGTAGTTTTCAAGGTATCGGTAAGCCTAAATCTGGATGCAATATTGCAGAGCAGAAGCCATCGGCCTATGGAGTGGATCCATGTGCTAGGTAATTTGATTACGTCCTCGGATCGCCTAGAACGGCATTATGGGGCGCGACTAGGTCGGGAATCTCGTTAGAACGTTCATCTCCCTATGGGGAATTGTTACGGTCCTACCCATCGCTTGGCTGTTCTGAAATTTCACGCTGTGAAATGAACAACAAACGCAATTATGCCCGGTCAACGGAGGACATCCTTACCAGAGACTCGGACGTGTTCGACCTGCACGGAATATTAAAGGATGAGACATCCTTGTCACATCCGTGACGAACATCCATTTGACACTATTTTCGAGACACAAACGGAATAGAGACGATGTCTGGGAAATCATAAAGGAAAACCAGCCCACAGCCTTCAACAGCAGTTTTTCTTGGCGTTCCTCAGAAAATATTGGGTTGGCCAATAAGTAATGTCGGATTTTTCCGTAAGAGATGGTTTCTATTGTTTTTAAAACAAAACTCTATTGGTAACCTATGGAACGCATGCATAGTCTAAAAGCTGAGATTTTAACGTGTAATTTAAAAAAATGTTAATTTAAATATTATATTTGGTTAACTTTAATTAATGTTTATTTTGATTTGTAGATAAACAACGAGAAAATGTATTTTCGTGCAATTATGCGTTTTTATTCATGTAGTACAAACAGCAAACAAGATTTCTGATGTGCATGGTGATGGTGTTGTGAATGAAAGAACGGTGCAAAGATGATTGAAAAAGATTCGTGATGGAGATTTTAGTCTCACCGATCATAAACGTTCTGGCAGGCCTATTGAGATTGATAACGATCAGATCTCCAATCTAATTGAAAATAATCCACTTATATCATACGAGAGATTGCTGAAATGTTAGGAATATGAGAACCAAAATTATTTCTGTTTTTTTCCTGAAAAATCGGAAATTACTTATTAGCCAACCTAATACTTAGCTTTCTCAAACTCATGAGTACTTTTGAATGGAGACATCGGCACCACAATAGTTGCAACTCTCGAGCAGTAGAGGTCTGGAAAAACCTCAGGAACTTTGTTTTCCCAAAAACCTAAAAATTTCGCGCATCTCTGTTTCTATCATCCATACCGAATTTTCAGTCAAAATTAAGGGATGAAAGTCCCTCTAGAAAGCAAATCTGTAATCACTATCGCTCACTGGAGTCCCAAACTTTCATAAGCAACACATCTCTCAAACGTCAGTAGTCTAATTGTAAGTTTCATTCATTTTGTATTTCTTAACGAAGATTTAGTTTTGTTACACTTTGGAGTATCTTCAGTCCTCAGAGTAACTTCAATGAATTGCTCCAAAAATAGGGACAATGGATTCTAAAATTCCTAAATTCTTAGGCATAGCTAGTAACATCCTGAAAGTTCAGACAATGCAAGGTAGAAGAATCCTGGTAGATTTGTGAGAATCACGATATGTTCCAGTCAGGGATGCGTCATTGGAGTGAAAAGTGTCCACCGGAGGGATTAACTGGCAAATCCAACTTCCTGTTAAATCGCTTATCGGATTAAACCACTTACCGATACACGTTCCATCGGGGGTGGCCTCGTAGCCCGGCAGGCAGGTGATCGACAAGCTGTCCCGTACCGGTTGATCCTTCAGCTCCATTGGCTCGGCGCAACGATAAGATCCTGGGGTATTGATGCAACCATAACGACACATTTCCGTTTGCAGGTCCGGTTGCACACATTCATCCACATCTGCAACACGCATCGTGTCTTTTCTTGCTGACAAGGAAAGCTATGTACCGAAGCGGTTGTCTCAGATTTTAATCAGCTTTTGCATGTCAACAGATCATGTTATTACGAGTCTCTCTGTACATGGTTTTGTGCGTAGACGGAATATAGATGAATAGATATTTAGTGCAAAAAGAAACTGCGTAGCAACCTAACACCTGGCAGACTGGTCCACGCTCTTTTGCTTGAAAGTAACTGCTACAGCAGAGCACATAAACCCTATCGGAACTTTTAAACTATAGTTTATCTACGCCCAAAACCATGTGCAGGATGTCCAATTTTAAACTACAAATGGGAATTACTCGTAAACTATCCGCTGTATGAAAAAATGGTTTAGAGAGGAATTTAATGGTTTCGAGGGGGACATAATCTGGTGTAATTAGTTTTTTTGCAGATGGACGTGTAGAGGTCATATGAATGTGACATATGTTTCCTTAAATGGAATCATATAATTTGTAATGCATTAGTCGATGCAGTGTTTTATTTCCCATAAAAAAATATTAAGGCATTTATGTCAAGAAACCATTAATTTAGGAGATATTTTAGTTTGAATATTGCAAAGTGGTACTGACACACCTGTCTGCACCCTGGGCAAATTTTATTCGAAATGAAAATAAGAAATAGCTATTTAAAATAATATTTCAGTCCGTTATTTTCAATACTTTTATTTGAAAATACAGAGAATATCGATTTATTTGATATAATAGCAATTTCAAATAATAAATGATTTCATTATTTCGTTATTTGAAATTTTGGCAAAAGAAATAATTATCAAAATCATTCAACTGAAAGACTTTATTTCAAGAAATTTTTACAATTTGCTTTAAGCAAAACTCTCTCTTCAGAAACCTCATCAGAAAGAGATTTTTGTCTGGGACCACCTAATATAGTTGCGAAAGAAAATAATCGTTCTACTGGTGCGGAAGACGGAAGGGGACTGTTATTCTTCAGAAAAACGTCTTTCCGAGACTGTAAGTGGTTGATGTTCCTCAAACAAAAGTTGTAACATTGAATCGTATAAACAGAAGAGTGTGAATTGAATATGAACACAACAAGCATAAAACCATAATGTCAAAAAAGTAAACGCGATACGACTAAAGTACATGAGCTGAGCTACTGAACGAATATTTCATTATTTTATTATCTTAAATACAAGATGATTATTTTCAATATTATTTTTTGAAATAAAATAACGCAATTGTATTTCGAAAAATAAACAATTATCAAATAAAATAACAGGTTATTTGAAATAATATTTTAAATAATGTTATTTAAAATGTGCACAGGTCTACTGCACCTACATTTTCTGAATTGATAGTGGCCAGGTGCCTGACGCTGATAGGAAATCCCACTTTTACGAAACTATTTATACAGTAGCGAAATTCTATCTATGCGAATTTCTTTATCAGTGTAGCGTCGATGAGCTCTGTTTCAATGCAAATGCGAAATCAACACGTGGAATGATGGTGTGTGTATAGGAGATGCATAAAGGTAGTGTATGTGGCTTAGGTGCGTGGTGTTAACAGCAGAGCGTGTCACAGTGTGACAGAGAGCGTTTGATGAGATCAGCCAGAGAGTACGGCCTTTTAACGATTGAGTGTCATACATTTAGAAGTACGAAGTTTTCCGAGTGTCGCGTAAAAGTTATACTGACAAGGAGAGGTCTATCAGTGTAGTACGGGTTAATCTCAAAGATACTGAAGCTAGTGATATATGAGTTTAGGTGTAGATGGTTTATAGTTTAAGAGATAATTAATGTTAATGTTCTGATAGGGTTTATCTGTTCTACTGTAATAGCTGTTTTCAAGTAAAGGAACGTGGAGTAGTTGACTAGACGCTGTGTTGCTACAATTATAAAGAAAAGTGCAGTTTGAAATTTCTCCGCGGGGAGTTGAACCTACGCGTAACAAGAAACTCTGCGTAGCAACATACCGTCCAGCCGACTGCTCCACGTTCTAAAAAAACTGTTTATTCTGGATTTAGTTTGCGAAAAATATAACATTTTAAAAAATAAACTTTCAACAAACAAAAAAGTAAACTTATCTTCTGTTAGAACAATTTGACTTATGTGATGAACAAGGCACCTTTTCAGTCTGGAAAGTTACAGCCTTTGGTCTTACAACTGGTAAGTACTCTTTGTATTGCAGATAAATAATAATTACAATAACTTGGTACCAGTACTGCCCTCCTTAGCTCAATTGTCTTCACATTTCGAAACATCCAAGAAAAATGAGGTTTTATCATTAGAAACCGTATGAAAAGCAGTTGGAACAAATAAATTAAACTATTTCTAAACCCTTACAAAGCATGTAGGACATTCTAACTTTGCTTAAAAGGTAAAAAACATACCGAGCTCCGAATATTTCAAAATATCTTGAAAAATGTAAAAATGGTAGATAGGATATTTTAACTAAGGGGGGAGTAATGTAATCACAGACGTTTGCTAGCTTTGATTCTGTGCTCCAAAAAACGGGAGCAAATGTAAACGCCATGCTCCTTCACATAAAAGCAGCTATTACAATAGAGCAGATCATCGAACATCGGAACTTTAACATCAAATATTTGGAAAACTATAAACCGTCTACGCCTAAAACCATGTATCAATAGATGCGGTGTCTCAATATCCACCAGTATGCAAAAGCTTATCGATTAACTCGTGCTACACCGATAGACCTCTCCTTGTTAGTGTGTAATTCCAATCTGAGGCTGGGTGCCTATTTAATAACAAATATACTGTTATCGATGCTTGATCCACATCGTCGAACAAATACCTACAATAATCAGTCTCTTGCTATCTACAGGGTGGAGATCCACGATGACACAGAAATTTCGTGTCTCACGTGAAACTTTACATCTACATACACCCCCACTGATATGTCATAGGACACCGTACCATTTTTTAATAAACTTGTATTACCTTACAAAATTGGGTACTTATTTCTATATTAACGATTCTTTTAAAGATATTTATGTTTACACAATATACTTTTAATGATATAGTTAACATTCTATTGTAATTAATATAAAAAACTGAAATAATTGTAGTATGGTCGAGGACCAGTTTTTCAATGCATTAAGTTTAGGCCAGGTTGTGTTCCGACTTTCTGATCTGTGGATACATTTGATGCGATTCTGTACAGAAATCCGAAAAGAAACACTGAAAAAAAACACCGCAAGACTGTCAAAGTTCGAGAAACAGGGAGCGCGTATTGATTCAAAAATTTGAAACTGTATGTATATACTTTTTAATATATTTTAACATTTAAATATTGTATTCAGTATAAATAACTGACAAATATTCGATCGATTTAATATTTCGGGTGTTTGATAGTTTCAGTTTAAATGTAAAGCTGAAATTAGCAGTACAGTAAGTGTCCCATGATTTATGGACGGAGGTGTATATAAGGATGATGCACCTAACTCGACCACCTCAAATTACTTGCAAACAGTTTGTTATATGAAAAAATTTTTCAACAAAATGTATATAATATCAAAAGGGACGTACAGTGTAGTAATTAGTTTTTTGTAATTTTGCTTTTTTATCGAGGTATGAAAGTCGTCTTGTGTTTTTTAAATGAAATGTGTACCATTCGACTCCGTAGTTTGAAAGAGTATTAAATACTGAGTAAAAAACTATTAAAGTATATGGGTACAGAAACCAGTAATTACTGAGATATTCTTCAAACGATTTTTAATGAAGTGTAATGCTCAAAGTGTTGTCCATTACACTCAACATAAGTACGTAATCGATCAATGAGTGCGAGTGATACACGTTCAAGTGTTTCTTTCACTGAAAAATATCTCAGTAATTACTGGTTCTTGAACCCATGTACCTTAATAGTTTTTAATTCAGCGTTCAATACTCTTTCGAATTGTTGGGTCAACTGTCACGCATTCCATTTAAAAAACTTAATGTGACCTTCATATCTCCATAAAAAAGGACAATTACAAAAAATTAATTACTACACTGTATACTCCCTTTGATATCATGCAACTTCTGTTTGAAAACTTTTTTCATGTAACAAAAAGTTTTCGATTAATTTGACATGGTCGTGTTAGGTGAATCATCCTGTCTACTTAATATATCCTCGTCCATAAGTATTAACACTTTATCTACTGCTCATGATTGAAGTTGCCACTTACTAACGACCGACTCAGTTGAGCGCGGATTCGTCGCCCGGCGAATTAAAAATTAAACAAAAGAAAAACGACAAACCGACCAATAGTTCCTTCTGGTGGATAAACTTCGACAGTCAAAAGGTGGTTAATAGGCTACCGGTCGATAAGCATTGACAACCGAAAAGCCGATTAATAGACTATCGGTCGAATAAGCGTTGACAACCGAAAAGCCGATTAATAGGCTATCGATCGATAAGCGTTGGCATCAAAAAGCCGATTAATAGGCTTCCGGTAGATAAAGTGTTAAGATAATTATCAAATTTGAAATAAATCTGAATAAGGTTATGATATCATTGGAAAATTCGAATAAACTTTACTCTATTCCGTACTTTATGCGTATTCAATACTACATAACAAATTTCACCATGGAAATGAATTAAACACCAAATAATTTCAGTAATACAGCCTGTTAGCTCGTTCATTACGGTTTTCACCAACTTTGGCATTCTAGTTGCGAGTTTCTCATTTCTGATAATATTATATTCCGCTCCATTTCACTTGCAAGTGGTTACACAAAGCAGATTTTGATTTTGTGCTGAAATGGACTTCACATTTTCTCATTTGGATTTAAATCAGAAGATTGGGAAGGCCAGTGCATGATTTCGACTTTATTACTCTCTTGTAACTGTTTTAAATATTTGTTGCAAATTTTTCCAATAATACAGGTGAAGTATTGTACTTCTTTAATACGAAATACAGTAAATCCTCCCACATTGACCCTCAGCTCGGAATCGAATAGGGTCAGTTTGGGCATACCGAGACTACATTCCCAGACTCGCAGCTCGCCTTTGAAGTTCGCCGAACAAAGAAAAGGACATCAAATAAAAGAGAAGGATGGAATGAGAGTCGAGGCAACCGAGCGATTTAAAAACCGCGTACCAAATGTTATAATAAAGACGACACTTAAACTTTTTTATTTTTAACCTTTTCTGTATGAAAAAGTTTATAACATATTGATGAGATTATTCTGATCAAAATGAGACCAAACATGATATAATTTGGATCACATTTACTTATTAATACTTATCGAATAACTCATTTCATTATCGCTTCGAATGAATTACAAAAACAGATTGCTAGCAAAATACATGAAATATCTCTACACATTGTCCGTCGAATGTAAGCTGTGCCTGGATAATGTGGAGGACCAGCCTACATTTTACGGATGTGGAGATACAGCCAGTTTAAGACTACATATGCACTTACATTTTTCAAATCAGCAAAATTTTAGGAAAAGTTTTACAAAATTTTTCTACATTTTTTTTCATTTTTCACAACTTTTCGATTATTTTTGACAAAATGACTTTTTGATTCCTGTCTATTACATATTTATATACGTATCATCTCATTGTAAATATAATTTAATGTAGAATATTTTACTACTTTATACTTCTGTAATTTATAGTGTTTAGAAATATTATACTACTATAATTTCAGACGTGACTAACCCATTTTTGTAATATAATCAAGGCGATAATGGAAATAAGTAAATATGGTCCAAATTATATCGTGTTTGATGTCATTTTAATCGGAAAAATCTCACCAATATGTTAAAGAAATGTTCAGATAAAAGAAAAGTAAAATTAAAAAAGTTATGTTATTGTATTATAAACTGCCAAGCTGTGAACTGTCGTCAAAAGACCCGCCGCCGCGTATCGCATTACACAAATCACACGCTTGACTGACTGTGCCATAGCCGTAGGAATAGCACAGGGTCAGTGTGAGCGTAGCACCAACAGGGTCAATGTGGGAGAATTTACTGTAACTCGTATTGGACAGTCAACGTGTTAATTAAATAATTATTGACTGTCACAAAATTCTGAGCCAACTTCATACTGAAACAATAATGTAGGAACACAAGAATATGACTGAGTACTCAAATGTTTTTTCTCCTTTACGATTTATATAAAAAATAGAATATTATATCGTGTCTGATTAGGTATGGTTTTCACTGTGGCACTGGTGTTAACGGAACTGACAAATGTTTTAAAACTTATGGACGGTAGTGTACATTCAGTTATTGATGAAATGTTTGTCCCATGAGAGAAAAATCTGATGAAATATCTCATCGTGGATCTCCACCTATAGAGTCAAACCAATTTACAATAGGGGGTGAATGCTATAGTGGTGTAAGTCAAGGTCTTTAATATATTGACTTGTGTGCATAGACACAATCTATACATGTTTGTTAAGTGAAAGAAACAGTGGTTCGAACTACTTACAAAAGAACCTCATAGCAATATTCAATGCGTTACGGTCATTAACGTGTGACCGTGGAATTTATTACAATCAGTCGACAGAAACCTTCTGTTTCTCAAAATGAGGATTAGGTGACCTACACCACTATCATTTTCACCTCCTCAGTTAGTCATGGAAGACTAACTTTTTCTCATTTTCAAAGGACCAGTGAAGCTAGATTTTTGGATACAGTGAAAAGTATGTAGCGTATCTAGAAACTGAAGAATCGAGAAAGTCAGTAATCGGTGGCTGAGGAGAAATGGATTTTCTGATTCGATATTGGGTGATTCAATAGGGGCCACGTATCTTCCAGAGCAGGCTGCTTGAAATTCCCTTGTGATTCTATTACCTTGGCAAGTCTTCCAGTCGTCCTCCAGGATGAAGCCATCAGGACAGAGACAAAATACCCGGCCCATCGTGGAGAGACAAGTGTGAGAGCATCCTGCGTTGTTGACGCTGCATGGTCCAGCATCCTGACACGTGTGGTTGTCGGGCGACAGGACGGTGTCCTGTAGACCGTCACAGGAACATTCGTAGCCGCCTACGGTGTTCCGACAAGTATCCTGACAAGGCCCGTGTCCGTTATTTAACAGACACTCGTTGATGTCTGTACAATCGCCGTGAAAGCAGAAGCGTCATTTAAAACGTGTCACAGTTTACTCATTAGAATGCAAATTAATCAAAGAAATATAACTGAATTAAAGTAATTGAAAATAAATACACCGAAAACAGTACAGTGACCCTCGAATAACACGGTTAATTAGTTACGTGTTACTTGAAACTTACAAGGGACATCACCCAATTGACACACATCGATTTTATAATGCAATTTTAATATGACACAAAACTCGAGAAAGTATTCAACACGTAATCTCTTTATCGGTAACAGTTTACATCGAAGGGGTGGAAACAGCCCGTGAAGCTGAGGTTGAAAAACCTAGTCGACGGTATATCTCAAACACTATTCCTAGAAAACAAGTTCAAGTATCGTTTGCCTATTCTTTAACTCTGAATTCAGTTGTATAATTACTTTTCCGAAACAGTAATTTGTTTAAAAAATATATTAACACTTGGACTGCCGCGTTACTCATGAGTGACACTTTGGTTCAAGTATTACTTATTTGATCATGTATAGCATTAATAAATATATCTAAGCAGGTCGAATGAAACCAATAGAAAAATTATAAAATTTACTAATGATGTTCATTAAAAAAACGTATTATTTTGGGGTGTATTCATTCTATATAAAAATATAAAAAGTTTGTAATTTTCAGCTGATACAACGTGGCAGTCAAAGTTTTAAACATTAACATATTTTTTCAAATTTTTCTGATAAAATGTTAATCCATTTTCATGAACTTTTATATATTTAAAAACTTAAACTACGACTTCTATGTCTGCGTTTCATGCTGTTGGCAACTTCGTGCGACGTCCCGAGTTATTCGAAGGGCGCCTGTACCGTGCAAATAAAATATCTCAAACGAAATGGCAGTTGGAATTTCAGGAATAACCGTTGAATGGGACCGCAAACGTGTGTCGGTGACCGTGTTTGCACTTGTTGCTTTTTGAGAACGGGGGGACAGTTTATGTATTCCGATGTAAATCACTCACCCCTGCACGTGAACCTGTCCTCGCCAAGTTTCATTCCCTTCGGACACTCGCAACGAAACGATCCCGGGGTGTTCACGCACTTATGTTCGCAACCTCCCTCGTTATCCTTGCATTCGTTCAGATCTGAATTTCATGAATGTACGTGTAATTCACGCGAGCCAGCCAACTTCCGCCGCACGACCATTTCCGACTCCGCCCGACCCAGCGAACGGTTCATTAAAAAATATCTTCAAATTATTTCGTTCTCAACGCTTCATCGGGGTTCTTAATTAAAATCAAGTGCAACCACTTTAAACAGAAGGAGGAAATAAAGCACGAGTTCCGTCTCAGAAGTCTCAAACGAACTTTCAGATCAAACTTTATAGACCTTCGCAACTTTTATGAGAGACCAAGAACGACAGGGTGAACAAGGAACCGAGAAAGACGAAGAATTTCCGCGCGAAATCGCTGATGTTTTAATACGAGGAGGAAGAACTTGTCGATCCCACGGAACCTGTCAATATTTCATCCAACCTATCCCTGTCGATATTTCGTCTCGAGAAATTTCTTTTCTATCGGCTCGACGAGCCACCGTCTACGGAAAAATGGTATCGTCGGTCGTGCACTTTCCTATTCATGCTGACAGAAAAGCAAATGTTTCACGTATTGAAACATTCATCGGTTGCCCGTGCTGTAATTTTGATATCGTGTCGGTAAATAATGATGTATAAACGAAAATAAATCAGGAATACCAAAATATACAGAAAAAAGTAGAAAGAAAATGTACAGGATGACTTGAAAGTGCGTCAGAAAATTTTCAAGTGTGTTTTACAGGTGGTAGTAAACAAAAAAGTTGTAACAAGCAGAGGACTTAATTAATTTGATATCGAAACATGTACAAATGTGTACTTTGTGACGATATTGTTTCATATTCGTTATTATAGAGGGTGGTCCGTCCAACCGAATATCAGGTCAAAAAAAATGTAAATGGCTTTGAAAATTTATCTGTTAAATTTGAAGTTTCAGCTATTTTTCTCAATAACAAAGCATCGTACGAACATATTCTATTCTACACTTTCGATGTACACTGCTGGCCACAAGTGTTAGGACATTTATGAAATTTGAGATAAACCTAAAAATGTTGTGAAATCATTGTATCTCAAAAATAATTTTAAGATTCCTGTTTATCAGAACTTTTTTGTTCACTTTGACCTCTAGAACACGCTTGAAAATTTTCTAACAGCTTTTCAAAGATTTACCGATGCATTTATTGTCTTCCAATCGGAATCCTTTGTAACAGGAACAGACTGCTCTCCCGTCGACTTCCTTGCAAACATGGTCGCAGGAAGCTTCGGCACACAAACCTTCAGAATTCTGCTTGATCTTGCACTTTGGCATCTGACCGACCCATGCACGATTTCTACAAAGCAACCTGCTCACTGTACTCGCCATGTAGTATCCTGGAGCACATTCGTAGTCAGCTTCTAGGTACTCGTGTCCTGGTAGCGATGATCTTCAAAAAATATTCACAGCGATTTCATTATGTTATTATTCACTCAAACGAAATGTATGACAAGGAATACAAATATGTGAGTATGAGTGTGAGTACGAGTTCCAATACCATTTCGAGTACAAGTATGAACAACAAGCTTCATAAAACCTGTGAAGGTACAATCGAGAAGATACAAATTCTTCACATATCAAAATAAATCGAAATTATACATAGAATACATTGTCTTCATAAGGGGCTTTGTCTTCGAGAATAACGACTTTAACCCTTTCAGACCTGGTGGTCACATTTGTGTACATGACGTTTCTACGCTGATATTTCGGTGAGGATGAATGTTTCGGAAATTCAAACCGTTTGTACACATTCGTGAACATTAGATTCTGTTGCAAATTCCTATTTTTCTTATAGATTTGAATTTTTTCATGTTCTAAATGTTTTTAGTAAGTCTAGTGAATTCACAATTCACTAACATTGACTACATACTGTGCAGTGACAGCTAATAGTAGGAACCTAAAAGCAGTGCAATTTTCCACACGTCTTCTTCAGTTTCAAGTGTTAATACATTATTATTAAATGTTATAAAGTGCTGTGTATGTTTCTTTCTTCATTTGTGCTCTCTTAGGCATCATGCGATACTTGAGTACACATGTGTGTACATTTAATATTTACAAAATTATAGGACATATAAACATTTTTTTTTTAACAAAATATCATCTAAACAATCTACTTAGTTAAAATGTTCAATCAAATATTTTTTTTACTCTTACAAGAAAATTCAAGTCTTAAAGGGTTAAAGTTTCGTCGAGTACGCACATACTTACTGCAGTTTTCTACTCGACCTTCATATTTCGGAAAATAATAATGTAAAAAATAGTTCGTTTACCATGCAGTTTTCATATAAACAAGCTTTTTGTATCTCCAATACGTTAGGAAATACTACACTGTCCACACTTACCGCGGACACCCTGTATGTATATTATTTGTATATCACCTGTCCCTACGGGACCACGTAAAGTCTACAGTTTAAACTACAAACAGTTTCAATCACGCTTAAACGGAAAAAATGTAACAGCGTCCGTCGAGAATTGTCTTGTAGAAACCAACAGAACTTGTAGTGGAACTCATGATTACTATGCAGCAGCATGCTCAAATACAGTCTGAAACGCAACAACCTTAACGCCATATCTACAAAAAAAAAACAATCTAAAGTACAAAATTGTTAGATAGTTTGAAACTATATTTGAAGGGTTAAGAGAAAAAACAAGGAATTTCACAAAACAGCTTCAATGAGAAAATCAATTTTTAATACTTAAGTGCATCAGTAAAGAAACAAGGTCCAATGAATGTAACTGTATTGTTCATGACATGAAGTTATACTGTAATTAGGCGACAGAAAAAAATGAGCGAAAATATAATTGTCTTACATTATTTTAATTTTTCTTTCAAGTTGAACACTGCAAAATAAAAATGGACATACTCCGTTCTTTTCCCTTACCCTTTATTTGAAATACTATTACGCTCTTACTTAATAATGAATTTAATCTCCTCTGTTGGCGAGTATAGCTCTGCAACTTCGTGGCATGCCTTCCACCAAATTTTCAACATATGAAGCAGGTGATAATCGCCATATCTTTCAAATATGTTGTACATATTGTTTATATATATTGTTTTTCTCTTTAAACTATTAATACGTTTTCCTCGAAGCTTTTGCTTCATAATTGCCCAAACATATTCTGTTGAATTGGTATTTGGTAATTGAGATGGCCATGAGGTAGTCCACCGTAATGCTCTTGACGTCCTTTTCTATCTTCCAATTTCTGCACGCTCAACTTTGGTGTTTTAGATACTTACTACTCGAACTATCCATTCTTCACTATGTTTGTTCAACTGCTTATTAGTAGACGTCATAAGACTCCTTTCTGTACAATTTCAACATTTTCTGTAAATATGCATAAGGTGACAAACCCACACAGATTAAAGTAACTCCAAACATGCACCTTCATGGGGTGTTTAACAGTACATTGGATCAGTGAATAGACCAGGCTTTTCGTATAGGAAGCAGAGGCCAAAAAGAACACTCGTCACTAAAAACTAATTTAATTACAAAACAACATATTCGAAAGATGCGGTGATTATTATCTGCTTCATCTACAGAAAATTTGTTGGAGAGTACGCCTAGACGTTGCGACGCTATAATCGCCATCGGACAAGATTGAATTCGTCATCAAATAATAGCGTAGTAGTATAGTAGAACCCTGATTATCCGATCTCTAATTAGTTAACTCGCATTGCGACTATGTTTTGTATAAAAATGGTTATTTCATTTTAGAATTTAAAATACACAGTAGTACAAAATTAAGTGTACAGTGTTACTAATAATAATCTCAGCTTCCACTGAAATAATGTGACTGTTTTTCGAATGATCACTGTTCGAATAAACGAAGTTCTACTATATTCCAAATATAGCTTCAAAGTATGTAAAAAGTTTGTAGATTAGATTGTTTTTTTCGAAAGACATGGCGTACGCGCTCTTATGTTACAGACTGTACATCAGAATTTTGAATTTTCACTCTGCCCATTTTTGAAACAGTCTGAAATACTAGCCGAAGGTTCTTCATCCGCGATTCTATTTGGAAGCCACGAAGAAACGCAACGCGCGAGACAGGTTGCAAAAGCGTGCCGAGAATCCATCGTTCTAAGGGAAATCGCTTCGACTAAATGTACCCTCGACGCTGTTTCAGATGAGTTGAATTATTCATGCTAAAAGCCACTTACTTTACATATTTGATCAGGGCATGCCGGGCAAGGGGTGCGGGCACGAAAGTCCCGTTTATGCATGATAAATCTCCCTTGGTATCGTCGTCGTCGTCGTCGTCGTCGTCGTCGTCGTCATCGTCATACGACGTCGTCGTAGACGATGTCACGCTCCTCCTGGACCCCCTGTCGAAATCGACTCCGTCGATTATGGGTTTACCGTGAAAATGGGATTTGCGACGCTCCATTTCCTCGCGACGAGGCAGCGTGGATAACTTCAAGCTAGACGTCATGTACGCGTTGTAGTCCTTCAGGGTCCTCGCCAGCACCTCGTTCTCCAGGTCCAAAATAGGCAGATCCTCGTCTGTCCTCGAGTAACCGAGCATCTTGTCAGCATCGTACCTGGAGCTGCCGAATTTCGCCTCGACGGCACCGTTCAATGTCTCCTGTCTGCGTTCAGCGTTCTTGTAGGCCGGTCTCGACAACGAACTACCCAAAATACGGTTCTCCAAACTGGCTGGATCCTCCATCTGTGTCCTCGAGATCTCTTTCTCCAATTGTTTGGAAAATTCTCTTTCGACCGTGTCCTCGTAGCTCCTGTAACGCGAGGTCGTCAGAGTCGACCGTCTGGTGGCTTCGGTGGTTAATTGATCCTGAAGATTGGACGACGGAGTGACATCGGGAATTGAGCCGTTCTGGTTGCTCGTCCAGGTCACGTTCGAGGAGTCCTCTGTGTTGTCCTCCGGCGCGTGACTATCGATCTTGCCGAGGAACAACGCAGCCGGTGCATCGTTCATTCTTCTCTTGAACTTGGAGCCTCTGCGTCCGTCGGTTTTCTCTTCGTTCTGTTTAGGCCTCTTCCGTCCTCGCTTTCTTTCGCGATTCTTCCTCCTCCTTCGTCTCTCGGCTCGGTACCTTCTCGCCATGGAATCCCTCGACTTCTTCGACTGACCACCTCCCCTCTTCCCCCTGACTTCATTCTCGCGAACTTCCACGGGGTCGCGTTCACGGTCCAGGTCCGTGGCTTTCGAATCCTTGCCTCTGCGACGTTTCTTGCGAGCCCGATCACCGTTTCCCTTTCGACGAGCAGCCGAGGTTGTCGCTGAAAACGAACGAGGCTGTACCTTTCAAAACAATTCCAGGTGCGCGGATCAGCGCCCAGCGATCTGAACACCAAACGTTTTTACTCACTGACGTTCAAAGCTGGCCGAAGAGATGAGTTCGGAGCACCCTCTGGTGGAAGGAGGACCTTGTCCCTATTTCCGTCAGCCCGAGGCGCCGTTTCCGCTTCCGTCTCCGGCACCTCCGCCGCGTTCCTCGACGACAGAGAGGCCCCGTTCTCATCGACCGCTTTCTTTTTACCCTCCAGAGACG
Organism: Macropis europaea; assembly: GCA_916610135.2. Lineage (NCBI taxonomy): Eukaryota > Metazoa > Arthropoda > Insecta > Hymenoptera > Melittidae > Macropis > Macropis europaea. The sequence goes on along the minus strand of OU744343.1, from coordinate 51,753,718 downwards.
CATCCCAGCTAATGGACAACACAGCCGTTTTTTTCTCTCTCCCTCGACATAATGGAAATGCTATAGCTCACAATCCCTGCCCTTCAGCACGTATAACGTCCTGTACATGCCTCTTTAACAGAGTTTTAACAGGAACCTCCCAACGTTCTCCTTCTCTTCGGAATTAATTCTAAATTCGAAGCAGACGAAATTGAACGGTGCTCGCGAGAGTTTCGAAACCGAGACGGGAATCACGATAATCGTCGCCAGCGACGCGGACATGTCTATCGGATGATGGGGATAATTTCGTGCAAACCACGCTCCCAAAGAGCCCCGGTATCGCGATAACGAGGCAAGTGTTGCTCTCATTGTTAGAGAGCTTCCGACAGCACGTGGAAATACCGCAGAAAGTCGGGATTCCTTTATTAGCGGGGATGTTCCGTCCAAAACGACCGCCTCGAGCGAGGTCGTTCCGCGACCCTTTACCGTGTCTCTTCGGTAATTCTAATTCCGGCCATCCCGGAAATTGAGACGGACGTTCAGAGTCGTGTGTACGCGTTTCCACCTGCACGCCAATTAGAATGCTCGCGCGTGCAATGCGACAACCTTTATTTCTCCGCGCCACGTAATTATTAGCCCACTCGGGACACTCTGTACTTTCGAGAGCTCGTTTTACGTCAGACCGACTGAAATCGAAGTTGCTGTTTAACGACAATTTCGCGGCGACTCGATCGGAGTTCACCGAAGTCGTGCAAGGAGCTTGTTACCAGGCACAAGAAACGCGAGCACCGTACACCTTCCTCTCTCTTTCTTTCTACCTCGTTAATTGGCCACGCTATTGCCGAGACAGATGTGAAAAAACAGCATTTTATCATTTATTAAAGCTATTTTGGTACTGATGGGACATTGGAACCATTTGTAACAATTGACACTGCTCTGCGAACATGACGGCCTTGGTAATTAACCAGTCCACTCGCTTATTAAGACTCTCGTCGTAGACGCGAGTTACACATTCCTGAAAGAGGCTGGCCAGCTTTGGATTCCTAAGACTGGTCGTCTGACACAAGATCGTGGCAAGGACAATTTCATCTTTCGAATTACTATGCAGAACACAGCATACTCACGCGTACGACTGATCCACATCGTCGACGCGCAGTTCATCCCTCGGGCCTCCTACGCTCCTGGCATTTTTGCTGGCAAACGTTTCCCGCGGTTCCGCATTTTGGCAGTAGCCTGCGAACAGCAAAGTCCGGTAATGAGTTTCAGGGAAGAAAGAATGATGGAAAAAAGGTGGAACAAAGTCCGTCCGCGAAACAGAAGCTCAGGAGTTTCCATTTCCGGGTACCAGGAAGTTCCACCTGCGCGAGGAAGAAAGTTTTCGCAGTTTCAGACCTTAGGAGTTCGCTTTGGTTCTGCCCGAACTCCGAGCGGAAGTCAATGCTAGCCGCGGCACTTTGCGATGCAGGAAAAAGTACTCGCACACAGCAGATTTTCAGCTCGATATTGAACTTTTTTATCGCGTCGGAGGGAGAACGAGCAGTTCAAACGAAATGCAACGAACGTGGAAACAAAGCGAGTTTCCTATTGTCGATTCGCATACGCTCGACACGCTATTCAGAAAGCTTTTCCGAACTGCTAGCTTTTCGGATGAATGAAAGACTAGCCGGTGCGGTATGTTTTTGTCGTTCATGGCTGATCTCAGCATTTTCAAAGTGATTTCATCTTCAGATCACGATAGATGCTACAGTTGAATCTACTGCGGCGACACAGATATTAAACACCTCAAGGTCACTTCCCCTCTTCATTTTCTCAAATTGTCTCTATTCTGTTTTATGATTGTCTGCATTCATTCCAATTTTCAAAAGAACAAAACCACAGGTACTAAGATACAGGATGTTAAAAAAAGGGTCCGATACTTAAAGGGCGTATAGTACTCATCGAGAGGAGTAAAAAATGTCTAATCAACGTAGGTCTTAAAAGCAATTCTTTTGCTGTAAAATCATCTTTTATTATTTATTAGTGTTCGATATGATGAATGAGTCTCTTCGCAATACAATGAATGTATAGGACGGTGGATAGGGCGAGGAGGTCCAGTAGAATGACCTCCTCGATCACCTGACTTCAATCCTCTGGATTTTTTTGTGGGGACACACTTAAAGACTTTGGTTTACTCATCGCCGATAAATAATGTGCTGGACTTACGACAACGAATAGAAAAGGCGTATCGTACAGTACGTGGCACAGAAAGGATATTCGAAAATGTACATCGATCTATGATCCGCAGATGTGAGGTTTGTGTAGCAATGGAAGAAAGACATATCGAACATCTACAATTATGAAGATTTGTACTACAATTGCATCTATGAAGTGTGTAAATTCAATGTGTAACGAAGAGACTCAGTTATGATATCGAACGCCAATAAATAATAAAGCTCGATTTTACAGGGAAAGGGTTGCTTTTAGAACCTATGTTGATTAGAGATTTTGTAATCCTCTCGGTGAGTACTATAAACCCTTTAAGTATCGGACCCTTTTTTTAACACCATGGAAACAGTGTGTTATCTTTTACATGAAGTCTTACACAATGCGATATAATCTCTTACACAAGTGCATCGATGCATTTGCAACATACAATCGCACTATTGTTTTAAATGAAATACATACTACGATTTTTCTGCATAAATTAATTCTTCGTGTCATTCTGCGTATAAAAGGTATAATGTAAGATTATTGAAAACACAATACCTTACTAGATATTTCATTTTCGTTCAGCAACGTAAACAATATGTAAGAACACGAGAATTCTAGTAAACTGTATGTGTATAAGTACGATGTTAGTAAATACGATAGTGGCATGATGTTTCAACGCTAACATAGTAATTGTGCAAGAAGTACTTGAACTATAAATTTTGTTGTGTTTGTTATTGTTACAACTGTTATAAGGATAATCGCCTTTGTTATACTGGATGTCCCAAGTTTTTTCCGCTAAACCGTACCAGTGCATTTTACAAGAAAAAATACGTAAAAAATATTATACAAATATACATCCATAAATGCTTTGTCAGAAAGTTATAATAAAAATATAAAATATGCAGTGACGAAGTGTTCTTATATGGAGTAGAGGTGCTGCTACCGATTATCGATAAGTTACTGATAACTTATTGATACTTAACGATATATCGATAATATCGTTAAGATATCGTTAAGCGAATGGGACTGACTGAAATAGAATGTAACGCGCAATTTTATCATAAAAATCTATTTATTCTTGTATGAACTTATTACAGACAATATATTCCTGTATTTTGGCTGTACACTTGTTCCTCTGTCAGGAAGAATCTGCCCTGCTTTAGAAAATTGTCATTCGCTTGAAACAGAAGTTGCTGGTAGGAATAAATATTTGACAGACGTATTCAAATGTCTTGGAAAATTTGTAACATCTTCTGTGTTCCCCACGTGAAGTATTTGAAAAGTAGAGAGATAGAAGTGTGAAAGAAGTGATGACAGTTTTCAATCTAATGTTTAGTCTAGTCAGAGTGCAAGTCTAGCAAATAGTTGATTATATGATATAGCAGTAATTGTTTTAATTATGCACTAAATCAGTATGTTGCCTATCATTCTTACAATATTTGTGACATAAGTTCTATCTCTCAGAACAAAATACGGTAAAAGTTGGATAACTGCCCGCCTCGATCTACAGCGTAACTACCCGCTAGTCATCCCCACCACGAGGGGAGGGGTTCCCCTTGACGCACCTAGATGTTTGCCGGACGAGTAATGTAACCTGATCTTACCTCGAATTTCGGTGAGACAATACTAATGCAAACATAAAACTTTTTTAATTTTGATTTTTTTTTAAATTAAATTTTTACTAATGTATTTGTGAGGTTTTTCTGGTTAAAATAAGACCAAACACGGTATAATTTGAACTATATTTACTTATTGATATTCATTACGTGTGCCACGTTATAGATTTCAATTATAGACCAAATATGCATCAAATTATATCATGTTTGGTCTTATTTTAACCAGGAAATCCTCACAAATACGTTAGTAACAGTTTAATTTAAAAAAAATAAAAATTAAAAAAGTTTTATGTTTGCATTAGTATTATCTCACCGATACGTAGTTTTCGCATTCTTTTGTGTCTCGGACCTCTTTCTCTTTCACTCGCTGTCCTTCTCTACGTTTGTCATAAACCGAACCTCGGCTCGAGCCGTGTCTATAATTAGAATCGATTATCCTACAACATAACTGCCCGCCTTGAGTCCCAATTTGCGGGCAGTTATCCAACTTTTACTGTAACTCTATTATATGGTTCTGAAAATTGGTACCTCGTTACTGTTTTGTTAATTAAATGAGTTTTGAGACACAAAACATGCCCCATTCGAAGTGTGGATACAATATATGTACATATTGTATCTCTTACAATGAAACTTTAAGTTAAATTCAACTTATCGCTATCTTAATATTATCGAAATATCAAATTATCGAGAACATTTCGATATTATCGATATATCGAATTATCGAGAACATTTCGATATTATCGATATATCGAATTATCGAGAACATTTCGATATTGTCGACATATCGAATTATCGATAACATTTCGATATTGTCAATATTTCTCGATAACGTTATCGATAACACCACCTCTGATATGGAGTAGGGTAAGAATAGTTCAATGATATTTGCCTAATGAACTTATGCATGAGACAGTCGATAAAGTTCTGATCAAAGAATTAATTATGTATTCATTAAAATGAGTCAAAATCAACGGGAAATTTGTATAACAGCAAATTCATTTTTATTGATAAAAATTGTAAACATTTTGAAACATACAAGTAATAATAGTTGATTAATAGGCTGTAGATATTCCTGCATTTTAACATATATGAACACGTCACAAATGAACATTTCATACTGTACATGAAAGATGAACTTTAAAATTCCAACGACAGAATACAACTTTATCTCTTTAACTATTATACGTTCAACCAAAAAATATCGATAGCTGAGTACACGTATTCGTATATACAACAGCTGTCTGACAATAAACGAAAACTAAATTGTTTACCTAGATCGATTGAAATGATTAAACGTAGCTTTAAGAACAAATTAGATAAGTACTGTCAGACCACCCTCACGCGATACCATACCGTTTCTGTATTCCATATTTTCGTTATAACTCTTTAACAAAGCATTTACGGATATATGATCGTATAACATTCTTTGCTTCTCTCAGCTTGTAGAACATATTGACACTGCTTGACGGGAAAAACCTGGGACACCCTGTATAATAATAAATTAAGTGTGTATGAAATGATAGTGTCTGAACTCAACTCACTCCTTACCAGTAAATACGAAGATTATGTATCTCTGAGTCTCGAAAATCATGGTGCCAATTGTGTAACAATGTTTGATATACTGCAGGTATTCTTTAACGTATTAAGATATTTTCAGACTTTGGTATTAAGTATACATTGCTGTAGAGACAAATAATGTCCAGCAACTTTGCTAGAGATTTCTGGACAAATGTTTATACAACCTTTTTTCAGCCGTAGGATGAGTATAATGTGCTTCTAAAGTTTGACGACCTATTTCTTAAGCACCCTGTACATATAAACAGCTATGTATTCCAGAAGGTCCACTCACTTGTATCGACCTCCTGCATAGATAATTAATCATTATTTTTATAGATCGCTAGGTCAGTTTATGAGCACTCAAACTGTGTTAATTTAGCGTTTCACTATTACTCTAGTTTGTTTAAAATGAGTTGTTAGTCTATACTGTAAGTCTTTTTCATATATTACGTATACTACTGGTCTCTAGACTTTTCAATCATTGTACATAAAAAGGGATTTCCCCGTATACTGTAGTAAATTAAATTAAATTAAATTAAAGTTAAATTAAATTATTTCCACTAATTATGGGGCGACTGCTGTAGGAACAACAAAACTAGATGCTGCAACACACGTAGGTTGAAATATTTCTCACCAGTTTTACTGGTACTGAAAACTTGAATGTGGCCTGTTCCTCCATGTGAATAGCAATTGACGCCTCATAAGATATAACGGCACTATAACAGTCGCCAACACACACACACATTGTGTTTAATATATTTTTAAAAACGTGAATAACTCTCGAATCTCTCAACCTCAATCTCAGCTACTCGCGGAAGGTAAATCCGATAATTATAAGAGAACGGGCGTGCAATAACGAGACGAAATTCCTCCTTGTCTCTGCTGAGATTATGTGGGTGCATTCTGATCTAAATTCGTTTTCGATTTTTGTTACGGCCTTGTCTCCACATCAGCGGTAAAAGCGAATACCACCCGCAATTAAGCGCAAGGTTCACTTGAATCTGAACAGACCACGGGTAGGTTTCGATGGACGACAACACCCCGTCGTACACCCCCGTTCATAAGTCATGGGACACCTTGCCATTTCTGAATAAACCTGCATTATGATATAGTAGAATTGGTTACTTATTCCGATATGAACGGTTCTTTTAAAAATATGTATGTTTACACAACATATTTTTAATGATATAGTTAGTATTCTGTTACAATTAATATAAAAAAAACCTGAAATAATTACAGTTCTGTTCAAGACCAGTTTTTCAATGCGTTAAGTTTGGGCGACATTTGTTTCGATTTTGTGATCTGTAGACCTGTTTGCAGCGATTCTGAACAGAAATCGATGAAGAGACACCAGAAAAGTGACCGTAAGACTGCCAAGGCTATTTCAAGTTATCATTTCGAAACGGGGAGCATACGTGAATGAGCAAATTTTAAACTTCATATATATAATTTTCAATATATTTTAACATTTAGAAATTGTATTCAGTGTAAATAATCCGTAAATAATCGATTGATTCAATATGAAGGGTGTTTAATAATTTTAATTTAAACGTAAAGCTGAAAATAAAAAAAAATAGTAATAAATATATATTTTTACTAGTAATTCCTATTTTAAAATGCATGACGCTTGCCATCCACGCGGCCGCTCACGCTACATTATGGACGCGACCACTACAGGGTTAAATGACAAATTTTTTGTGTTTAACTACATCTCCACCTCAACTCACTCGCAATGTTTAAATTTTCACACTGTATCCGCCTCTAGAAAAGCGTCCATAATTACCTGACAAAAATGTTATACACCTCGAAGAATTAGATTTAGTCAAACGTGAGCACACAGTTCAAATTGAACATTCACACAGTTCACATCCAGCATTCACATAGTTCACATCTAGCATTCACACAATCACATAGTTCACATCAAGCATTCACACAGTTAGATAGGTCACATCAAGCATTCAAGCGACAAACATTCTGCAATCATAGAGTTCGAATCTCATTATCATTTATACAGTCCACTTAAGCATCAACAAAACATATCCTGGCAAGGATAAAAGTCATCAATCAACCATTTACATCTCAACAGTCTTCATCAATTGCGATTGCGGAGTAGGACGCTAGAATATTCTGCACCCGGAAGCCTCTATCAGTGATGACTGAAAGTCCTGGGCCGCAAAAGCCTGAGAAGTACAGTATCCGAAAAACAGGTTTTTCAGATCTCCGCATTTCATGTAATTGCTTTCGAAATGAAAAGAAAAAGTGAGCGACGAATGCATCCGTGTCCCCCGTGTTTTGCAACAAAAACGAATAGAAACATGCAGAAAATTGCATGCGTGAAACACGCTTGGTTGCACGCAAGTTTTTTCGCAGAAAACCTTTTTTCCACTTCGGCCTGCTGCATATTAAAAATTTCCTTTTCATTCGACAGTTTAATACGCTGACGGTCGCAGAAACACCGTTAACCTCTTGACTAATAACAATGAGTCACACTCCTGTTGCATATTATGGTCTGTACGCTGTAAACACGAGTTTCACTTGAATATGAATCGTTAAAAAATTTATATTACGGCACCCTTAATGTCGTAGCTTAATAATCGAAAAATAAAATTTAAAACGAGGCATTCATGCACCTTGAGTTCACGTTACGGTCGCAGCTTTTGATATTTTGGAGATAATGGAGAATTTTATATTTTAAGCAAATGTAAAAACTCAGCTGCACCAACTCAATAGCAATCGAGATGATGATGAAGACAAAGTTGGCTCAACGCTGATTGGATAACATCTCAACACCGTAACTAAACAAATTCGTATATAAGCACCAGAAAAAATGTAAAATTCAGTATTCACTCACTCCACTCTGGAGCTTAATAAGCTCCAACTGCTTCCGCATTACATGATTTTGAAAATTTTGATTTGCATGAACATACTTGCTGTGACTTCTAATTTGACTGTTATCATGTTACAAAATGTTCAGTCTATTTGGTTTAGAATACAAGGAGCCATTTACTCCAGGACACTCTACAAGATCTTCATGATACACCCAGGGTCTGCCTTGCATAAAAACAAAAAAATTTGTACATTCTCACTTCAAGGTACTTTCCCGTCAGATCATTTCAAGATTTTCTCAAGGGGGTAGACCACCTTCTCGGTTTAAAAAAAAACGAAAAAATTTGTTTGCATTTGTTTAAAGTATCGTATGTGTAGTATGTTGTGGTAAAGTATTTTTCTTTTAATTCGAATAATTGGCGAAGTTACAATACTGAAGAGGGCTACACACCAAATCAGATTAAATAGACGCGTTTTTCTCGAAATCATGCTTTTTGACCCGGCACTCAGCAAATCACCGAAACCATTCATCTGATTACTTTCAAATTTTGACACGTTATTCTTTATTTTTATGATATCTTAATTTCTTGAATTTTTACAGATTTTGAAAGTTTATTTTTTCGGTGAAAACACAAATTTTTTCTTTGAAAAGGTGCCATTTCCTAACTTTTTAAAATTATTCAAAAATCTTGGACTACATTGAAGAGAATCTATTTCCGTTCAAGTTCGCACAAGGACCTTTCATTTTTTTTAATTCCAGTCGCTTTTGATGTTGCCAGACATAACATTCTGTAATTTTTAATGATAAATATTCGTGTAAATAATGTTCGAATGTTGCCTAACATCCCCTAAAAAATTTCAATATTGTATTCAATAATTACCTGACAAAACATTTTAAAACCTATCTTTTTAGGCCTACAAGGTGGTCTACCCCCTTAAATAAGTTCACGAAACCGGTTACACCGACAAACGGCTCCCAATTATAGCACTCGGCGTACAATAAACATTAAAAATTGATCTGACAAATATTTCATTACTTGCTAAATCCTGAATCAGCCTACCCTGCGTGGTTAAAACACTTGATGTTCAAAGAATTATCCAAAACAACCTGTTCTCTTTACCTTAACACATTATCGGCCGCTGTCACGTGTGCGTGATTACGTTAGCCAGCGATTATCGGCTGGCGTCACGAAAATGTGACTTTGCACCGCTATTTTCGTAAGACGTACAAAAATTATTTCAGGCCGCGAATTCGATGTTCGTATACTAATATGTACTGACTGCTATTCAAAACAGTTGCGTCTACTGCTCGCGTGTTTCAATTGTATAAAAAGTTTCATAGTAAAATAAATATACTGTAATTACTTATTATGCTACGAATGACTTCGTAAATGTCGCCGGCGGCAACCTAAAGGCAATGCGAAAAATGTGCGGCCGTCAAAGTGTTAAATATTCTTCCTGCATCTGCTTTAGAGCGCTCGAATAATAAACATCAGCGACAGATAGCCGTTGAAAAAATGGTAAAGGGTTAAATACACCGCTGTCTGTCTCCCGGTACCATCGGGTTCACAACACGGCTTCACTCGACGAAAAATACAGACGGCTGCTTTTATCTTCTCGTAACGATCGCACTGACGCCGCCAGGCACTCCATTTCGAAGCCAGTAATTCGGTACAGCCTGGCGACCACGACCCCTTTTGCGTTTCTCTCTGTCTCTCGATTTCGCCATTTTCCTATCCTTCCGTCGACTACCTTTTCCGAATCACTATTTTCGATTACTCAAACCTGCGATTAACGCATTCGCCGTTCCGAACATCACCGGTGATTGGAGCCTCAAGCTTCGTTTCATCAACTAACTATTCATTACTGCGAATTTTCAGTGACAGTTGCTAAAATCATGGAATACAGGCATTGAGGAGCAGCGATGTAGTTTTCGGCACAATAAAACTGCAAGGGGAATAAATGGAATTTGGTCGACGGCATTGTCACATAGGAAACACCGGCTTCCGTTAAATGCGTGCGTCAGATTTATCAGTCTTTGCACATTTGTCGAGTGTGTCTCAACATCGATTTTATTCACAGGTACCCCTATGTCGAGACACACGCGACATGTTTAAATTGCCAGTTTCAATATGTATTATATTTCGCAACATTTTTTTTTTTTATAAATATCTGATCTCAGCAAAGTTTCAATGCAATTTTCAATATAAGTAGTAAAAGAAATTGTTTAAATTGGCTCCTATCAACCAACTGTCTTTTGAAGTATATTTCAAATGAACGAAAATTAAAAAAGCATTAAGAGTTCAAAAGGTTAATAATACAGGGGTACCAGTATAGTGGGAAATTTTCAAAACGCAATTATTAAATGAACCTTTATTTTAATATAAATTTGTTTATATACTTTTGCTGGATACAGTATGCCATTTTATTATTTAAAAATAACACTCGACCGGTGGGCGCCATTTGGATCCACGCGTTCATCTAATCTTAATTGAAAATTTTAAGTGTTCTTTTCAAATCATATCATTTCCAAAAATGGGGATGTTGTTTGGCCGGCAAGATCGCCCGATTTATCAGCATATGACTATTTTTTTGGGGGGATATCTCAAAAGCAACGTATATACTGATCGTCCACATACCATCCTTGAACTTAAATTAAAAATCCAGGAAGAAGTCGCGAGGCTTCCACCAAAAATGTAAAACGGGTCATAGAAAATTTTAGATTAAGATTAAATGAATGCGTGGATCGAAATGGTGATCATCTGTGAAGTGTTATTTTTAAACAATAAAATGGCATACTCTATCCAGCAAAAATATATAAACAAATTTATGTTAAAATAAAAATTCATTTAATAATTTCGTTTTGAGAATTTCCCACTTTACTGAAACATCCTACAGTTCCCTGGGAGATTTCTCCGAATTCATTATTATACAGGGTGTTTCGTTATTACTGGTGCCACCGAGAAGCAGGAATTCTACATGAGAAAAATACATTGCCGTTCATAAGTCCTAGGGCACTTGCAATTTTTGTCGAATATATGATATTTTACCTGATTTTTACACTTCTGCTTTTGTATATTACCTTAAGCACAGCCTTAGCTTTAATAATTCATTATGTAAATGTGTAAATTGACAGTGCAACAGATGACGTTAATTAAAGATGTAAACGGAGTCATTTTGTAATCTTCAAATGCATCTGTATAAGTAGGTAGTTTTCAGTGATTGATTTATTGAATGCACTAAATCTGTAAAGTCTTTGTATCAATTTCTGTACGTTTGGCTTATATACATTACCACTCAAAAGTATTTGCCCACGTATGTACGTACATTTTGTTGTATTATTACTGCAAATGTTTGTTATTTTTTTAAAAAAAACAGACCTGTTTTCAACTGCTTAATATTACATGATTGCGTGGATCGAAATTGTGCTCACCTGTCAAGTGTTAGTTTTACGAAATAAAATCGCATATTATATCTAACAAAAATATATACACAAATTTATGTTAAAATAAAAACTCATTTTGTAATTACATTTTGAAAATTTCCCACTTCACTGGTGCACTCTGTACAAAACTTAATCATAGTGATTTGTATCTAAAACAAGCAAAACAATCAGATAAAACCCTGTCTCTAAATTGTAATGTTTTTATAACTTAGAGATGACTTTGAGTAGGTCAGTAAGTTTCAATATTATTGTAATAGTTTATTATTAAAAAAAGGAAAGCATCGGCCCATAACCGATGTGAAGCTGCTCTAGGCACAGTCAGCGTTGAGATGGGTGACCGTTTTCAGTGGTTATGTGTTGCTGTTGCTACACCTAAAACTATAGGACCTCTGGTTAAATGGCCATAGTACTGAAAGCTGTATTATATCGAAAGAAAAAAAATGATTTTTATGTAGACGAAGAAAACTTTCTTTTCTTTACGATTTATATAAAAAATAGTAAATTATATCGTGTCTGATTAGGTATGGCTGTTCTCACTGTGACACTCAACATGTTAGTGAAAATATCTGTTTCTTCATAATTTTGTCACTCTGCGAAACTTCATAACAATAATAATTTTATTATGAAACCCTTAAATAATTTTTCGTATTATCCAAATATTGCCCAGTCAGATTATTACTTACTTCGATCGCTTCAAACCTAGAGTAAATGTACAAATAGTTAACATTATAAGACTCAGACTTAACATTATAAGTAGGTGAATGACTGGATTCGTCAACTGTTTTTAAATGAATTTAATTCATTAGTATTGACAAATAATCCTATAATAAAGTTTTATTAAAATAAATCGAACACTCCAAACTGCAGGAGTAGTTGACACATCGAATTTCCAAAAGACTAGTAGTTGACAGGTTCATTAACCAGGACTTGACAAATAGAAAACACCCCTACTTGACGAATAAAAAAATAGTCAGATATGAAATCCTTTTTCATAATAATCTGCAAAAGTTCTGTCAGAATTGTATTTTCAACTAAACAATAGAAAGAAGCTCTAAAATAACGAGCCGGCAACATCTGCGCTTAAAATAGTCAATTTAATAGAAAATATTCGATTTTATTTTTAGTCTGAAAAACGCCACTCTCCGGACGTCCTAACAATCTGATAAAAGTCGGTAGATTGAATGAGAGTCTGATAAAGTTATGAATTACGGTGCACTGCCCTCCGAAGCTCGTCGAGGTCGTTCAACACGGGATAGGTCAGTCACTGGCTCTAACTCACTATAACCGATCCCATAACACGTTCCCACCATTGATTCTACGTGAACCGGAAATGTAATGCCACTGATCTCATTCAAATTCTGGAGAAACTGGCGCAGAGAACGTTCCGATTGCGTCCCAAAAAATTGATATAAATCGAACCGTGCAGGGAAATTTATTACACCCTTATTATACGTGAACAACATTCGGAATTATCATGAAACACAATAAATTATTGAAAGACTCAGAAGATGTACGTCGAATCTGACTCGACGTCGCATTTCGTTCCAAAAAAGCTAAATCGACTATTTCTGATAAATAGACGGATAAAAATAGCGGATTTTTATACAAATATACATTGTTGGACTTCAATATTTTCGATTTTCATGTAGCCGATGCAACGCAACTATTAATAGAACTGCATTTTAGGGTTGAAATGTTTAAAAGTACATTTTTTGTTCACTTGCTCTACCAAGTGTGTAGGTATTCTCCGCGAACTTAGATGTGTTAAATTGCATAAGGATCCGCAGTCTACTGATAAATTGATGGGTAATCCTACTGTAACCAGTTCGAAAAGTGAATGCTTTTTAGGTTTAACATGTTCAAAATGTGAAAATGCGATTCTTTTGGTATTTGGCAGTTTATTGCGACGTATCTTATGCTGTCTATCTTAAAAATTGTGTTACACAATATCAATGTTTGAAAGAGATACAGCAATTCCCGTAAAACGTGTACAATTACAATATTACTCATTTTTACGAAGATCTAATTCAATATTTAATTCAAATTCAGTTATAACAATGTGTAATCCACTTGATAGGCCGATATCTTTTAATGCAGTGTGCTTATAAATTATTTGTATTTTCTTAAAAATAAATAATATGCTAATTAATTTCTTAATTTTCAAACAGATTCGAATAAGTGATTGTATATGATGTTCGCTGAATTTGTATATGACAAGTGATGTATAGCAGACTAGATGTATAATCTATGGATACTATACCACAACCTATGTAGGCGGAGTAACCGCATAGTAAGGGCAGGCTGGAGCCATACTTTGCTCCGGATGGCCACCTCTGCTTCAGATTATGCTTAACCCATTCGGTGCCTATACTCGTGATTGGCAGGGTGTTCAAAATTGCCAACACGAGTATACTCGTTGTATTTTAAATGTATTCTAATGGGAAACGTTTCACATTGACAAGCCTTTTTTAGCTACAGACATACATATGGCAGTGGGGAAAGCTTGAAAATAATACTACGGACAAAATTTATTAGAAAAATTCAACTTTTATACATGCAAACAATTATATGTGACAAAATATATACAGGGTGTCCGATTTTAATCTATAAATGCGAATTACTAGTAAACTACCCGTTATGAAAAAAATAATTCAGATAGGAAGTGAATGGTTTCGAGGGGGTTATAATCTGGTGTAATTAGTTATTCTATAGATGGCCGCGCAGAGGACATATGAAGGCGACATACGTTTTTTTAAATAGAATCATATAATTTTTAATGCATTAGTCGATGCAGTTCTTTATTTCCTATGAAAAAGTATTAAAGTATTTATGTCGAAAAACCATTAGTTTAGGAGATATTTTAGTCTCAATATTGCAAAGTGATACTAGTACACCTATCTGCACCTACCCACTATCAATTCTGAAAATATTTTTCGACATAAATACCTCAATACAATTTTGTAGGAAATAATGAGCTGCATTGACTAATGCATCAAAAATTATATAATTCCATTTAAGAAAACGTATGTCACCTTCATATGACTTCTACGTGTCCATCTACAGAAAAACTAGTTACACCAGATTATGACCCGCTCAAACCCATTCACTTCCTATCTGAACTATTTTTCATATAACGGGTAGTTTACCAGTAATTCGCATTCATAGATTAAAATCGGACACCGTGTATACTCACAAAGAAATAACGGCAGTTAGATAACACTTACAACAGAACTGACAATACGAATGAAATCACATAATTTGCGCTGGCAGCGAATGCATTAACTGTTATAACACACGCAAACTATACAATATTATTTAAAAGCAGAATTTACACTGTCGGGCTGGACTGAAACAACTAAAACACCTCGAACTACAAAGAGTTAAATCTGAATTTTTCAACGTAATTATTTCACCGAATCATCAATAATGCACAAATCCGCAGAACACTTCCAGCAATCGAGAGTTACATTCTAAAAGATTAATGGAGGTTCGCATAAACGATTCATCGGTAAAATGAAGTAACCTGGAACACCTGTTCCCTCTTTCAGAGCACGTCGTTCCACAGGAAACTTTTTGAATCATTGAATCACATCGATCGCTTTTGACTGTTTCTATTCATGACCGCAACGCTCCGGGGACTCTGTTTCCTGATAAGCGAAAGTACTACAAAATGAAAGATTTCTCTGCGTCTTTCCAACTATTATTTTCAATCCAATGAGGAGACATCGGTCTGTGAGAACGAAAAAAGCGTTCGCGACTTTGCTGTTCGTCATAATTTCATAACATAAAAGTGTCATCGAATAGCATTTGTGGTATATCAATCCAAAGCTTGAAGCCTACTGAAGATTACTGTATCAACGTTTTTTCAATTTTTCGAGTATAAAATGGCGAATTTTAGAAAGAAAGAAGTTTTAAAAGAAAAAAGCTTGAAATATCCCTCGAAATTTTGATTTGTTTTAACATTATACCTTAATAATTTTTTATGGAGAATGTTCCGAAGAATTGATCCACGTACAAAAGATATGCATTTCCATTTAAAAAAACAATGCATTTACATTTTTTAGGCGCATCGTTGCTCTTCTAAAAAAGCTAACCTTATAGGAAAATAGGCATTCTTATATCATTTAACTTCAGCCTCTACAACTTTTTTTTATCTCGAACTAAACTCAAGTTATATACCGTTCCAATTGCGTGACACAGCCTGTATTTCGATGTATGAATCGACTTCTAGTAAAATTGTTCTGCTGAACGTTTTATTAATAAATCCGCCGTTTTAGAGGCACCAACCTAACATAATAGAAAAATGCAAAGTTCGATAGGTTTGGGTGCTGGAGGTTTTTCAGCGAGAACGCGTGTCGAACGTTTGGAAAATGTGTGTCACCGAGTACAATGCGACAGAAATGTATAAAGCGTCACGCCTCGCAGGCCATTGAGAAATTTGTGTGAGATCATCGAATGATATTAAACTCCATTGACAAAGCGGCGTTTATAAGAATTTCAGGTCAACGCGCACGTCGACCGCGATTTCCCGTTTTCCAACGAATCCACCTCAAGAACATGACGAAACGTTTGCGTGCTTAATTCATACTTAATTACTCATCTCCTTCCCCTGTTCCGCGGTCGACAATCCCGCTAAAACATTGCGAGACATCAAATCTCTCATCTATGCTGTGAACCAATAGCAATAAACTGCACGATTTGTTTTTTAACCCTTTGTCTGCGGCCTACTTGGAAGCAAGGCGTACGCTGCGTGCGGCCGAGGTGGAGTGGTACGTAGGAAACTATTGCACCGAACGCCTATGTGCGTCTACAGTACAGGGTGAGCGGCTTTGTGAAGCGCCTACAGGCGCCGTTCGCAGTTGAAGGGTTACATAAAACGCAGAGTCAACAAACAATTTTTAAGTTTTTTATTGTAATATAAACTACAGACGTGGGAATTACAATACCCTCCATAAGTATCCAGACACTTAAGAAATTCAGATAAATAGAATATGAATGCTATAATAATATAACTATTCTTATTTCGATTGTCGCTACTATTTGTCTAATGCAATATCCTTCTTTGGCCAATACTATCATAGCAGCACGTTTTTCTGTCGATGATGCGTTTTGTGAACTCAAAGTTGTGATCGTTAAAACTGTTAAATTCAAACTAAAATCAAACGCACACCTGCACCCTCCTAGTCTCATGTTTATCAATCTTAAGTGGCTGAGACTCGTTTAAATTTATACAAATATCCAACTCTGTTCAGAAATAAACACAATTAATACACGGCGATGTTGAGAAGGAACAAACGAATAAAGTCGTCTAAAACTGGATCCCTTCATACCACCTCTATACATGTACAGAGTACTCTATGTATGTACATACTTTTTTGTTTTACTTTCGTCATAGCAATTTTCTCAGCATTATTTGTTAATAAATATCGCTTATGTTGTTCAGTAATAGCACAATATTTGTTAAATAATATAAGAAATCCATAAGAAGACTATATTTGTAAGATATTTCAGTGACACCCGCAAACTTGTAAGTATCCGGATACTTTTGGATGGTAGTGCATGTATAAAATAGAATATCTTCCAATGGTCTTCTCGGCTTCATGACAGATTACTCTTTCAGTATTTCGCCAATAACCCATCGAATATTCTCTGTACGCTCTTGAATTATTTGAGAATTCTTGGGATACTATTTCTCTTCAGCATAGCCCCAAAGAAAGAAATCTAATGATGTTAAATCTTAAGATTTAACCAGCCAATCGATGTCACTAACTCTTTTCTCTTCATTTGTGTAATTCAGCGATGGCCACAGGAGCACCGGCCTTCCCCACTCTCGGTCCATTCTCCTAATTTCAGTTCCCTGCAGTTCGCTCCTCCTCCCCCCTCGGTCCACCGTCGTCCCACATCATAGCCTATATGAGGGGAATGGACGTAGAGTGGGGGAAGGCCGGTGCTCCCGTGGTCATCACTGGTGTAATTGAACGATTACTTTCGTGATAAGTTTGCACGATACGTGCGAATTTCTGTGTCGTGTAGTGCTCCATTTTAAATTGCCCATACGTGTAGATGATAACTGATAAATATGATGGCGCTACGCTTCATGCAACGAAAATGACGTATAATTGAAACCCTGCAGTGCCTATTGATCACCCTATATTTGGAACAGTGTTCTATTATTCCTACAGCGGTGATTTTGTCCTGACACTGACTATCGAAATCGAAATATTTGGAGCACTTCACGGTGCTCGAAGCGGTGAAACAGCGTATCGGGAACACCAGAGGGGAATTCAAACGAATGTTCTGCAATTTTGAAAGACAGAAAGATAGCGGAGCTTGTCACACACGGTCCACCAAGCGTATTTGTTTACACACAGAAGTTACTCTACCGCATCGAGGAACTTTTTCATTGATTTTGCGGTGCGCTCGCTTCTCCAAAGCCCTCGATCTTGAATTATTCAACCTGCCAAACGAACGGTGGATACGCGCTGCAGAATTCAAACGTTTTCGCAAAACTTCTACCTTTTTTTCTTGCATCTCCGATCGCGTGAAATTTATTTGGTCGAGTCATAAATAACTTCCGATACATAACAGATTTTTTCTTTCTAAAAATTCAAATAGCTTATCCGGCCTACTGACTTCTGCTTCATATATAAAGGTACGAATCCCTAACACGTAGACATACTACAGAAGCAACAATAATCATCCTTTAATAAATCGTCACTAAATTTAAGAAAACAAATTGGAAGTTATTTACAGGCCAACTTAATAACTGTACTCGAACTAGAGATGGTGAGTCTCTTAACCCTACAGAGCACATGTTGGGACTGACAATTAATTTATTTCTAATTATAACAACACACAACATAACTTTTATTACTTCTGATGATGGATTGCCAGCAATTCAAACAGCTTCGGAGTTAATCCCAAAACTCCGAGCGGCTTAAAGAACTGTCGGCAATAAAGGTACGTGCAACACAGATGTGCAGTTCGGGAAACTTCGTTACGCATTTAGGGTACCACGTAAATAAAAACGTGTATTCATCACTTCCACCAAATCTGGAAAGCTAGAGAAGTAGACTTACAAAGACTTTCTGGATAACATAATCAAACCCTACGTTGAAAATAAACGATTTTCGTAGATCGACGATTCATGGGACGGCTTCCATACGTCGGGGACGTATGGAAATTGTATTCGACAACTATTATAAATTTATATTATGTGTTAGTATAATTAGAAATAAATTTAAAAAATTTTATGGGATGGAAAAAAATGAAAAAGTTCCGTAAGAACGCGAACACGGGACGTTCTCGTGGCACGCAGTGGCACCAGCCTTCGCGCCACCACGATTTCCGTGACAAAATTTTAACGCTTAACACTTTACCGACCGGTAGCGATTGAACATACTATGCGCTTCCAACCGCTCACTCGGCCGCACATACATCGCTATTATATACGCTATTTTGATTCATTGCGAACGGTAAAATTGTCAAAATTATATAAGAATATGGGGAGCTTACAGTACAATCTAACAGTTCTATCTCAGTAATAGATATCAAAGTATTGGTTGCTATGGCAAGCCGATTAATAGGCTATCGGTCGACAAGCGTTGGCGGCAAAAAGCCGATTAATAGGCTACCGGTCGGTAAAGTGTTAAGGTATGTAAGTATCTCACGAAACTTTAATAATAATTATCTCCAATACCGACGAAAGTTGGCACCTGCCCTCTTCTGTGAGAGGCCCATGCTGTTAGAAAAAAAGCTCGAGTTCTAAACATGTTATATGATAATTATATTTGCATCCCTTTATTTTTCCTAAAATACTTTCAACTGTTAATAATTTATTAATAAAAGAAAATATATCTCCGAATATTGACGTTTATTTTGAACTTGAAAACTGAGAACATAGTAACCAAGCTGAGGAAAAAGGGGTAACAGGCCTGACGTGTGCACTGATGCGGTTTCTGTACACTTATTCGCTGTATGGTTAAACCAGTGATGACCACCGGAGCTGCGACCTTCCCCCACTCTAGGTCCATTCCCCTCGTTTATCTCGAAAACTCGTTTTCGCACGTTAACCTCTTTTACCGGAGCACGTCACAAATAATGCTCGAACCTAACAAGATTACCGAATATTCTGTTCCTGGTTACCGACATTTTATCTACAATTCAAACCGCTCGTTCAAATTCCAAATTCCCATAAAATTCGTTGAGTGGCAGTTCGCATTCGATAGAAATCCAGCACAAGCGAAATTGTCAATTTAGGAAATATTTTGAGTTTAATGTTGTAAAATACTCCTCGTGGCTGAAAGATACATTAAATAATCCTTCAAGCTAACAAGATTACCGGATATTCTGTTTGTGATCACTGATATTTTATCTGTAATCCAGACCGCTCGTTCAAATTGCAAATTCCCATTAAATTCGTTAAGTGGCTGTCCGCACACGGCGAGCGCTAAAAGCTGAAGAAAGGTCCTTCCGTTAGATGGAAATCGAGCACCAATGAAATTGTCAATTTAGGAAATATTTTTAGTTTCATTTTGTAAAATATTAATCGTGGCTTAAGGGTATACAGGGTGTCCACAAAATCACCATCTATTTTGCAAAATAAGATAAATTATAAAAAGAACTTTCATGACATGATATTACTATACATATATTTAAACAAAATATATCTACAGGTTATCCGTAAAGTTACCATCTATTTTAGTGAAATAGGAAAGAATCTAAAGAATTGTTATACTGGCATAATCGCATGCACATTTCTATACAATACCCATATATTTATAATTTTCCAATTGCTTCCCATATTTTTTGGTTAATATTTTATATTTCCTTTTCAGGTCCATATCATTGACAATGAAATGTGCAAGAACGAGTTTATGTAGTCATATGCAGGATAAAAGGCATGAGGTGTAATGAAATTACATTAGATCTTTCATCAAATCTTCTTGGCTGTCCAGATCTACTGGTGTCATGCACAGATCCAGTTCTTGGAAAATTATAAATATATGGGTATTGTATAGAAATGTGCATACAATTATGCCAATATAACAATTATTTCGATTTCTCCCTATTTCACCAAAGTAAATGGTTACTTTAGGGATACCTTGTAGATGTTTACTTCATGGACACCCTGAAGATATATTTTATTTAAATATATAGTTATATCATGCCATGAAGGTGTTTTTTTTATAATTCCTTTTATTTTACAAAATAGATGATGACTTTAGGGTCACGCTGTATTAAATAATCTTTGAATCCAACAAGATTACCGAATATTCTGTTCGTGATCGCCGATATTTTATCTGTAACCCAGACCGCTCGTACAAATTCGAAATTCCCATTAAATTCGTCGAGTGGCTGTTCGCACACGTTGAGCGGTAAAAGCTGAAGAAAGCTCCTTCCGTTCGATGGAAATCGAGCACCAGCGAATTTATAATCCCGCCGTGAACCTCTTCGTTTCGTAATATGTCTGTGGAGTAAGCGGGGTATTTTTCAACTGTTCTCTTTCTCTCATTTACCGGTGAAGCTGTAGATTAACTCGCACGGGTCGCGAACTGGGCAAAGAAACGTATAGTTCCATACTTAACTCAGAAGCGAGAGTTCCGAGTGCTTAAAGCTCGTGAAAACGCCCAGCTAAGACTTCCCGTGCCTCTTTCGCATGCATCTCCCTGACTCCCTCCCTTTTTCTTCCTTTTCACAGAGCTTTACCTGAGCGGGTAATTAAGGCGTTATGCCGGCACGGCCTCGTTGAAACCCGTGAATACCAAAATTATTCTTCGTTCTAAGGGTAACTTGATGTCGTCAAATGCACACCGTGTACCCTACTGTGTTTGTGTATCGGCGCAATGAAAAACTCGAACGACGTGCTCAAGAGGGTTAAATGTCGTTCAGCAGCAGCCTGAACGCGAAAACCGTTGCGGCTTAAAGGACCATTCACATCTTCAGACATTGAACGTGTCAGACATGGCAAATATTCTTGAATACATTATCTATGAGAGCTTTCATATTTAACCCGTAATTATTACTATCGGATCCCACGGACCCAGCGCTTCGAAAATACAATTTGTCCAAAATGCCTTTAATAATATTTCGTTTACTTTTATTACTAGTATAGTTCATTTAACCCTTTGAACTCGTTTGTCGAGTGTGACTCGACATCAATTTTATTGACAGGTACCCCTATGTCGAGTCGCACTCGACATTTTTTAATTGCCCGTTTGAATATATGTATATTATATTTCGCAATATTCTTTTTTACCACAAATATCAGATCTTAGCAAAGTTCCAATACAATTTTCAATATAATTAGTAAAAAAAATTGTTTAAATTGGTTCGTATCAACCAACTGTCTTTTGAAGTACATTTCAAACAAAACGGTTAAAATAATAGGGAGTTATTGAAACAAAAAAAAAATTAGGAGTTCAAAGGGTTAATGTTATTAAAAAGAAATCAATTTTTGTTTACGCAAAATGTGATTTTTATTACATAAATCAGGATTGGGTTCCAGGGACTAGTAGCGAGTAGTACTTAACCTGTTAAGCGGGTCGTTCTTTAATTAGGTGTGCCTATTGTCTGTAATTAAAAACGAATAAATATGACGTAAATTGTCTTATCCATCATAGAGACACTTTAAAATGACACGTTAACTCTCTATAACCGAAATTTTGTTGCGTATGACGAAAATGATACATGAGGTAAATGATGAAGATAAATGATTGTTCGTATGGCGGGATATAAACAATAATAAATGAACAGGCTCCTTGGTGACAGTATAGTCGTAAAGTATAATTGTACAATGTAATAAAGAAACGAAATAACACTTAAAAAATATAGGTTACATAAAGATATAGATATGTAACTTGCAAGACACATGGCGTTATAGAGGGTAGATCGTCTTCTTTGATCGACTGGTTTAAATTTTTGTCAGCAAATACTGTGAGAACAATTAACAGGCGCCTTGCTTATGGAATTATAAAAATAAATATATATATCAATTTTTGATATTCATTAATTTTAATATCTCATTTTTTATTATTAATAGCGGGGTAATTTTCACAGGACGTGTTAATTCGTCTGCCCTAGTTAACAGGTTTAGTTACAAATTTTGGATAGGAGAAGTTATGGCTTAACGTAATCAGTACGGATAATTACAAACACAGAACGACATTCCTGCAGAGAATACTTTGTCTGTGCGTGTTTATCTCCGTTTGTGCAGCCAGTGTGAATATTTGCCCCATGTCAGACCGTACAGACACGATCCTTAACACGTTAACTGCCACAGTGAAAACAGCCATTCCTGGTCGGACGCGATATCAATTTTCGTTTTTTATATAAGTCGTTCAAAAAGATAATGTTTTTCTGTTCAATCGTGTACATCAGTTTTTACGTCAGTGTTGGAATGTTAAAGTTGCTCAGATTATTGTTAATATCAGTAATTATTTAATCAAATAAAATTTGAGGCACCGGTCACCGGTGACGCCCATGGCAGCCAACGTGTTAACCCTTTGACTACCGCTTCTAAACCCGCGATTCAAAAATTGTTTTCAGTGTTGGATTTTGGTTATCTGGGTCCGACTGCTTTAAATGTTACATAATCCACTGAATCATGGCATATTATGACACAATATAATTTTAAACGAATTTCCGTTGGAATTACGCGGCCAAATTTGACATTTGAAATTTGAGGGAATCCCAAAGTCATGTCCACTGTATTGGTCGTCGGTAGCCAAAGGGTTAAAGTACTTGTTCGCAAAAACCTGCATTTTAACAATGGATAACGAAAGATTAATAGAATGGTTATGAAATCATTGGAGAATTTGAACAGACATTTATCTGTTTTAGTCTTTATACCACAAGGGAAATGTTTATTCAATAGTATATCACACATCTCACCATGGAAATTAATTAAAACTCAAAAGGTTTTCACCAACCTTGGCATTGTAGTTGTGAGTTTCTCAATAACTTTCTTAATAATTGAGTTTCTCATTTTTGGTAATATTATAGTTAGCCCTATGTCACTTGCAACTGGTTACGCAAGGCAGATTTTCATTTTGACCTAGTTTGTCGTATTTTTCGATCCAGTTCATTCCAGACTTTCTCAATTGTATTCAAATCGGGAGATTGGGAAGGTCACTGCATAATTTTTATTTTATTACTCTCTTATAACTGTTTTAAATATCTTTTGCAAATTTTTTCAATAATACAGATAAAGTATAGCATTTCTTTAACGAAGATAACACGTGTCCTAAAACTTATGGACGGCAGTGCACATTCTCCTTCTATGTTTCTCTTTTTGAGCATAGGATGTGCAGCAAAATGTTCCGTTTTTGTTCTTTCCTGGTCTACCTCTTCCAGTAACAATGCAATCACGGACAAGTCTGCACCAAATAAATGTCCTCACATCGTGACGCGATTTTTTGTGCAGTGTCGTAGTGGCTTCACTGTTTTTATACTATCGAAAATATGTAGTCTACCAAGTTAGGTGTAAGTGTCTGTTAGTGTGAATACTATAGAAAATGTCGTGTCTGCCACATTCAATGTCCGAAGATATGAATGGACTTATACTTCTTCAAGACGATGACACAGCATATGAGTCGTGCAACGTCTCGCCTGCATAACCGGTGACTCAGCGCGTGGGTCATGCACAGAGATTAGTACTATAAATCAGTCCACAAAGAGCAATTCGAAAAGGCAGATTATAAGAAAGGCGAATTGCAAAATAAGATGTACAATAAATAAATTTGATATTGGTTTTAAGACCAAGTTAAAAATAAATAATCCACATTCAAAACCGTAGAATATATCAAAACATAAATGTGTATCTTGGTAGAAAAACGGTCAATATCCAGTTTGCAATTTTTTGGGAAAAGAAACATTTGAAACTTTTTTTATTTTAAAGAATATGCATACTTTCTATTAAGGGGCTAACTTTCAACATTTTGAAATTTTCGAAAATTTGTATGTTTTAAAAGCGCTCAAAAGAAAGAAAAATAGGGTTAAAATGATTTTAAACTTGAAGTGTCGCTCTTTTGTCAAAAATTGTTTGCTTTTGTAATTTTTAAAGCTTAGCCCTGTCAAAAATTTTGTGCCAATTAATAATTCGGCGTTGGTTTTTACATCAGACCAACGGCTTAGGTGCTAGACACCCCACCGTTTTGGAGCATTTACGAGGCCTCGAATTCAACGATTCCTGAATGCCATCTACAATTTTCAATTAAAAAAAAAACATCTAAATTTCAATAGTTAAAACATCCCTAATAAAATATCAAAACTCTCATTAAAGTATCTGTCGTAGTTCTTTATTTCTTAATTCCTAGGAATGACCTATCTTTGAGGACTCTAGCCCGGAACCTCCGCTTAATGCTTTAGCTGCTGCAGAGAAAATTATCGCGTCTGTTCAATGATCTCTTACGTTCTTTTCCGGTTAAAACTAAGAAGAGTTATTCGAACGGCAGAAGGGCGTAAAAGAAAAATGGTGGCACAGTTATCTGCGGCTTAATTTCGTGGGTGGAGTGTAAAATTGGAGAAGAGGGGGCCGCTGCTTAAGTTGCAAGCGGTTTCCAAGTAGGAGTTTTCTACGTCCACAGCGCTTGCCACGGTTTACTTGATTTAGGGGCTGGCTTCGTTAGCCAAACACATAATTAAGGCTGAAGCGGGAATACTTTCGTACTGCAGGATCCTCTGGAACCGGAGGAATCGATTCCACGGACGCATCCGTACGCAGCTGCGATCCCGTTCCAGATTTTATGGAATGTTTGCGCCGCTACCAAGTTTCGATGGATCGAAAGTGCAAACTCTAAGAGGGGAGTCTCTTAACCCGCCAAAGTAATTATACAGGGTGCTTCGTTTTAATCTCTCCGCGTGAATATCTTGGAAAGTACTAGCGATATCCGAAAACGCTTCAGACAAAAGTTGCTAGCAATAGTCTCCTTTTATAGCTGGAGATGTAGCGAAGGTATGACTCCTCTATTTTTCTTAACAGAATTATATACATGTTGGTCCTTTAATAATGCTGCTCTTCATCTTCTGTAAAAAAGTATTAGGGTGTTTGTGCCGAAAACACCATTAGTTTAGTATATATTTTAATTTAAATTTTGTTAAATATTACTCCTGTCTCCAGACGTAGTAACACTAATTGTAAGATCGAAATATGTTCTAAACTAATGGCTTTTTGAAACACATACCCTCATACTTTTTTAGAGAGAAAAAATAACTGCATCTATTAGCTCAGTGAAAAAATTTGTGTTTCAACTCAAAATACATATTTTCTGCGACTGTAGTATTTTACATCAATAAAATTGAAATATCTTCTGAAGTAATGGTTTTTCGACAAACACCCTAATACATTTTTTTATCGGGAATAAACAAGTGCATCGGTTAATGCATTAAAATATATATGGTTTCGTGTAAAAAATTACGAGAACGTTCACATTTACACTACGCCTCCACCCATAAAGAAACTATTGACACTATATTATGCTTCCTCCAAGATCGTTCAAATTTTGATTAAAATATTTTGCGATGTCACTAATAG
The DNA here is from genome assembly GCA_916610135.2 of Macropis europaea. Taxonomy (NCBI): domain Eukaryota; kingdom Metazoa; phylum Arthropoda; class Insecta; order Hymenoptera; family Melittidae; genus Macropis; species Macropis europaea. The sequence continues at coordinate 51,727,572 of OU744343.1, read as the reverse complement.
TTTTGAAGGTATTTGTGGATCGATTTGACGAAATGCAAACGTTTACTTCACATTTAATACTTTTGTTGTAACTTTTTAATAAAGCATTTATAGATTTTTTGTTATATGACATTTTAGTCTTATTTTTAGCTGTAAAGCACATTGGCGAAGTTTATACGAAACCAGTGAGACACTCTGTATAATATTTGAAGCGGTTATAGAATCTGACACTTTAATAAACAATAAGAGATTCGAGTATCCCCTAATTATTTTCAGCAGTACATAATTTCATTTCATACAGAAAATATCTTCGACAAACAGATAAGTACAGTTACAAAAGTTGTCGCTCGGAAGTGGTTAAATGGAACACCCACCGCTTCGATTTTGTACGAACATTCTTCCAAGTGGATTCAAACATTCTGTACAGGGTGGGCCATGCAAACCAGACGATTTTTGTAAATGAAATTAACAATAACCTAAATATTACTTAAGTATTTATTTCTTGTTACATAACAATGGCAAATAGAACGTCATTTGAGTACATTACATCATTACACTCATTTTATAAACAGCACATCTGTCAAATGTTCTCCGCCATTTATCCTCCAGTCTGTCACGCAGTTTTTACATCGCTTTTTGCACCATGTTATCCTGTATGGCTGTAATTTCTTCGTGTGCAGTGACCTCGAGTTCATTAATGTTCCTAGGTTTCTTAACATCTCCCACGTCTCATTCTTAACATCTCTGAGTACCGAGCCGCAGTCACTGGACTATTGTAGGATAAATAGCGGAGGACATTGAACGGAAGTACTGTTTACAAACTGGCGATTTAATATAGTCGAATGCCGTTTTATTTGATATCGTTATACGGGGTGGGTTCTGATATTATGATCTTGATTTACGTCAATATGTTTATCCGTACAAAAGAACGGATGAAAGTAAAATTACTGCTTCAGGTGATCTTTGGATTGTTAAATGAGAACCCATGTTTTTTATAGCAGGATTATAGTACATTTTTTCTTGAATACAACCACCAAGGTCTTAACCCCTTGCTGTACGACTTTTCCAACGATTTCGCGCGACAAAGTTTGCTATTCTAGCCCTAGAGTGCCGTGATAAATAAGGAGCGCCTATCAGCACATGCAGTTCGCTTTTAACAATCCTTTGAAAGTCAATTTATGCTGTAGTGCAAACCATTAAAGAATTGGCATAAAAGTTGGACTCGTATTTGTAACGTATCAATCATATTCTATGTCATGAGTGTGACTCGTTATTATACGGCAAGGAGTCAAGCTCTGGTAGTTGTTCATAGGAAAAACAATATTGTGAAAAGAAGAATGATATAAATAGTCGTTACACTGAGTTCTTTCTGTAAATAAAGCTAACATTAGTAAGTGAGTGATGTTTTAGTGGTTTTTTCTTATGGTTGGTTCTTCTCACAAGTTTGTTCTTCCTACAAACAGCTACCAGAGCTTGACTATTAAGACCTTAGGTGCTTGTTGTTGTGTATGTATGAAGAGTCATCCCGAAGCGAGAGTCGAGTCGATGTTAGGAACGGGCAGTGTTTCCTTAACAGTAGTCGAATATACTCGTGTAGTAAATAGATCGAAATAAATAAGTTTTCGAAGATTTTTGTCCAATTACTCCATACATAACAACTGGAAACGAGGATGGAATACTGACTACAATCCTGCTATTAAAAAAACATACGTTCCCATTTAAAAAATCAGGGGTCACCTTCAACTCTCTGAAGCGTCTTCACCTAGAAAAATTTCGTTTGTCCCATCTTATGGCTCCCTTGAAACTATGCAACTGTACTTTAACACTTCGACAGTTTATTCCGTGCGAGACATGGGCAGGGCCGTTTTTAAAACTGTTTAGTCTACTATAGATATCTAACAAACTTTGTAAATTTGTTACTGTATATTTGATTATCTTCTTCACTTCTTCTGTCTCCATTCTATTCAGTCTAGTATGTAAAAAATATACATTTTTTTGACTGGAACTTGTAATTTTATTAGACTGTCAAAGGGTTAACTCTTTGCGGTCGGAGAATTTGGCGTCAAACGACCTGGTGCGGGCACCTAGTGCAATTTTGACAGATAAAATTCATAGATTTAGCTTTATCCTCACGAACTTTTGATTACTTATAAAAAAAGATATTCTTTACTAATTGTAGCAAAAAGTTGTAGCTTACAATTTTTCTTTGTATGATATTTACTTAAAAGAACTAAGAGCAATTAAACAGTGTTAGCCAGCGTGCCGGGAATATCCCGGCTTTCGACCGCAAAGGGTCCAACCATTTTTCTCGACAGACAATAGTACTGATGTAAATCAAGATGATAATATTAAGTAACTCGACCTGTATAACGAAAAATAAATAGTTAAGTCATACGTCATATTGAAAATCGTCAGACCGCCATGGCCCACCCTGTATAATCCAGTGGAGGTCAGGTTCCCGCGCTTCCTTTCAGGGAAAGGGTGAAGCAGCAGAAGGCTGGGTTGTGACGGAGGAAAGAATTGTTCTAGATGAAAGCGATTAAAGCGGCCAACAAAGCCACGCTGCCGGCGATAGAGAGTAATTCGTTCGTTTCTCCATTGTAAGCCAGGGTGGCGAATCCGTTGCGAAAGTTTAATTAAACCCCCGGCGTCGGGGGGTGATAGTGCCGGCCGCTATCGTTCTTCGACAACGTACGCCTCTTCCTGTACGTGTGCGATTTTACGACACTTTTTGCAAATCCGAAGTGACCGAAACGCTTGCTGATTCTGGAGGAAAAGCTGATATGAAAACGCGAATCCCCCGAGCACGGGGTCGGCAGTTTTAATTCACCAAACCAGCTCACGGACCACTCCTTTTAACCATCTTTCATGTCTAACGGACACGCGGAAAATATCAGGCCATTTCAAAAGTCTTTGCATATTCCTTAGGTGCCCTTTCTGACGTACTCCAAGTGAGTTTATATTAATTTATGCCCTTTCAGCGAACGTCTCTTCCTTCGTGCATCGGTACAGTGTAGACATTCAATATTTTAATTGTATTCAGAGGGAAAAGTCAACATTCTTAATCCGAAACGATGAACGTAGACAAGGTGCAGACAATTGCACGTTTTATGAGTACAGATTGATTTCAAATGATCATATCTTCGAAACGAATGCATGAAATGCAACAATTCAAACGTAATTTTGTAGATAAAAGACGATATTTATATAGTATCTAATAAAGCTTCCAAAAGTATTAATTAACAATCATAGAAGACGATAAATTAAAATAATAGATAATAATGCATTTGTTCGAGGAAATACGTTTGTAATTATTAGAATGCGGATGTTTATGCTCGATAAATATACAAGAAACATATGATATTTATATATATATAACATATAGTATAATCAGCAATATATTAATATGTTATACAATATTCACAATATACATATATTTAAGAATACTTTTCGCAATCATTCTAGTACATTGCAGTTTCCGTTACAATAAATTACGTGTATTTTTTCTAAATTTGATGTTGTTAATTGGTGACATTTGTCTGTCAAAATTAATTTATATGCGGAGAATGACCACTCTGCGTCGCACGATGTAATCGGTGCGTACTTAAATTTACTCTGACAACGTTCTGGCACATTCATCGGTCCTTGTACGCCCTCGTTACTTAAAATACTTGAAATTTTTGATAATTCGGTGAATCCTACATTTTTTTCCAAAATAGCATTCACTTTCCTTCTGATTTTTTCCCCGCAGTCGCCAGGATTACTTTTTAAATGAATTATGAAATTCATATATATCCCAATTGAATCATTTAATGTTAAACCTACGGTTTGCAATTTCTGTATTGTGGCTGGTAAGGTGTTTAAATGAGCTCTAATGTATTAAGTTTTATGCAAGTTGATCTTGCTGCAGCACTTCTTGTGCGATCTTAATTGCGGCAGCATCCTTTCGCTTGAACGTTTGAACTACCTATTAACATAACAGAAATATCTAGACAGAATTTTATTCAAATCCAAAATAATTCCATATTGCCAGTTACGAGAATTTAAGAAATCCTTGACAAACCTCTTTAATTTTGTGAAAATGGTCGGCATAAAATAATGCTGCTTCGACCCACGTACCCTATCTGGTTAAAACGGCAAATAACATATGCAATATATTCTGGCATATGCTGTAAAACATAAATATGCAAAACATATGCATTATGCAAAAAATGCAAAATACAAAATATATTTTTAGAATCCGCTAATCAGAAAACAAATTTCTGTCCAGATGCCCAGGTTTATCTATTTCTGATAAAAGTATGCATTTGCAAAAACATCCGCTGTCTAGCAATTATACTGTAACTTACTTGTCGAAGAAAATCTAATGTATTGAATTCAAAGAATATTTGTTACATTTTGTTCTTACACGCCGTACAATTCTTTGGGACCTATAGAATGATACCTTATCAATATTTTAGGTGCCGGAGCGATCCAGATTTTGACCATTTGCTACCATCCTCTTTTATTTCTCTGTATGTTTATTTGTATAATGAAGTTCATAAAAAAATACGCAAAGACTCTCCAAATGACCCGAGAGTACGATTTTTAATGCACTTATTCATGGGAAACCTCGTATCACCTCTCGATTACGATAATGTATTTTTTCATCGATTTGATATGCGCGAGCGATAGCCGGGGAACACAGTCGCGTAAATAATATTGCAAGTGCTTCCGTGTCAACACTCGAGCATATTAATATCCGAGCAATTTGTTATTGCTTCCGTACACGTAAATGCAGATATCGATTAAACTTCAGTCATTCAGCATCGACGCGCAACAATGATTACACTTTGCCGGGCATCATCGTGCAAATATTTTGAGTGTTCAACCATCGAGTACCGTGAACCAAATAAACAGAATTCAAAATAAAGATAATTAATAAATGATATTTCTCGTTCGAACAGGTGGTCTCTATAATTTCCCTGGCGCGTAGAACAATTAACACATCCCCGGCTCTTCCACGCGGCTTCTAGTTTCCGGTCACCGATCGTGATTCGTGATCCGCTCTGGGCTACTTTCTAGCACACCTGAGACGTACAGCGATCACCCAACCACCGAGAAGTTTCAGTTAGGTGTGAACGAACGTGCAAACTGGCCAGGGGGATAATTAACCGGCCGCCTCTGGCCAGCCGACAAAAGAAATTACGGAATTAGTTTAACGGTTTTTTTTCCTTTTCGCTACCCTTCGACTCGTTAGCTCTTTTCACCGAGGTCGATTCCTCCTGCAAGCACGGAGGATGCCATGGGCTTCATGTCCGCCTTATTTTTCCATGACTATTCAATCGAGAGTAATGGGTTTCCTTTGCTTTCAGAAATTAGGGTAGAAATCAAGTCTGACAATCTCGTTTAGGTGAAATGGGATTTCTCGACGGGTTATCTTTCATCTTAAGAGCGAACTTCAGAAATTTCGAGTATCAGAGGGCTCGGTGAAACATGGGAAGAGCCTTGGAAGATGATAAGGGAGTTGAACAAGTAAATTTCTGCTGATTACTTTGTAGTCGCGTTTAACGCGTCGACTGCTATGGAGATCACCGGTGACCAGCGCATCAGGTTCTATTTAATTAAATAATTACTAAATTCATTAAAATTTTGAATTTAATTAATATTGTAATAAGAATAGGAGGCCAGACTGCCCAATTGAATAGTTACATGCTTTTGTTCTTCGTAATTTGTGTTTGAAATGGCATATTGTATTGGGTTGCTGCACAGATTCATCCGAATTTCTTGGTATGAAAAGATAGTAACATATCCACCACGTAAATCATTTTTATTAATCGAAGCACGCTCCTTGAACTTTCACACGTTTTGTGAACGAATAATAAGCGTCTCAATCCTTGATTCAAGAAACTTCCTCTTATAAATTCTTTAAATGTATTTTCGGCACTGTCTTGGTTAATGAATTATCCTTAACACGTTCCCTGCCACAGTAGAAAATTCCGTAACTAGTCAGACACGCGAAAATGGCTATTTCTTAATACTCATGGTTGACTGTGTAAATATTTATCTATTTGATATTGAACTTTTTATTTTGACTAAAATTTTATCGTTAATGTTACTCAAAATTTCATAAGCGTTGGTAGTTATATGATCAAGTCAAAATTGATGCGTGTACCGAAAATGGTACACGTGGCAGGGAACGTGTTAATAAACTTATCTAAACTTTTAAATATGTAAATGATAATCCGTTGGAGAGAGGTTTTGCGAGTAGGGCGGGTACCGAATAACTTCATAGCCCAATTCATGTAACTTTTTAAGGTCTGCATCGCCACACGCGGTCTTGCGTTATCATGGAGTACAATTGGCCCTTTACGATTCATCCAAGTTGGTCGTTTTATAAACAGGTTTTGATTTACACTATCAAGATCATTGAAATATGTTTCTGGCGTGGTGCATTTTCCTGTCTTTAACACTCGCCCGGCCGATGCCAGGACATTTTTTATCCGCTTTTTATGTAAGTACTTGCATGTGTTTCGTACAGCCACATATTCAATTCTATACAATGTTGCATTCTTCCAAACTTGAAAAGACGCCTTATTTCTCTCGCATTAATGTATCACTTTCTTGTGTAAATTGTGCAGATAGTAAATGAAGAAAACATTATTTATTCTTTGTAAATTTATTTTCTTTTTCTGCGTTTGTAATGTAATAAGATACAAGTTTGATTGAGAAACTAGTTCTAGGGCACAAATTACAAAAATCTTACAATTAAGATTTCATCCACGTCACTGCTAGACGGTCGGTCGTTCAAGGGTTAACACGTGGAACACCGGAGTGAAAATAACCATGCTCACAATCAGTGAAACATAATATAACTTACTGTTTTTAATATAAATCGTAAAGGAAAAAAATATTTGGGTCTTCAGTCGCGTTTAATGTTCCTAACTTAATGTTGCAATATGAAAATTGCTCAAAATTGTGTAATAATACATAGTTATTTAATTAAATTGAATTTGAAATGCCGGTCATCGCTGACCCCCACGGCATTCAATGTGTTAACAGATATTTTAGAACATTATTTTGATTTAAAGATACTTCGCGATGTTAATAGGACAAGTGATAAGCTCTATAGTAGTTCATTTCGCAGACTGCAGTCAGTACTGAAGCATTCTATATGTATACAGTGTAAATATTTATTTTCAGAAGGTGAAACTAGTAAGGAAACATTGTATACAAAAATCAACGCAGCAACCCAATACTATGTCTGACCAGGTATGGAAGTTTTCACTGTGACAGTCAACGTGTTAACACCTTACCGCATGATTTTTTTTTGTTAGGAAAAAAATATATTAGTGTGAGAAGGTGCATCTTTTATGGGAAAAATATTGGAAAAATTTTGTAACAATATTAAATTGTTTATTTATTACAAGAACCGGTTTGTTCACAAAACTATATTAGCAATTTGTACTAAAACTAACGAATAAAAATTCAAGCTAACCTACTTTATGTAATCTGCAGACACTGTAAACTACTCTAATAATTTTTATTTGGCTTTTTAAAACGTACAAAGTTTCAAAATATCAACAATAAAGCAATTGAGATGCATAAGCTATACAACAGTGTAAAGAAATCGCAAAAATGTAACTTTTCCAAACACAAATTGCAGATTATGTTTGAAAATTATAGCACCATAGTGTATTAACACGTTGAACGCCACAGTGAAAACGACCATACCTAATCATACACGATATAATTTACTATATTTTATATAAAACATAAGGAAACAAAAACATTTGAGTACTTGATCGTGTTCTTCGATTCCTACAATATTGTTTCAGTATGAAGCTTGCTCAAAATTTTGCGACAATCAATAATTATTTAATTAAATTACATTTGAGGTGTCAGTCACCGGTAACTGACGCGGTGTTCGACGTATTAAATATGGTACAACACGCACCAGGGAAATGATGCAAGTTTTACATAAAAAATTAATAAAAATTTGGTTTATACCACATATGGCACACCATGCGGTAAGGTGTTAACACGTTCATTGCGGAATTTCAAAACCCATTTTCCCTCCCAAGCGGCAGATGTTTTTATTGTTTTATTTTTGTGTGTTTTTAAGCCATACATGGTAAATACTAATAAATGCGCATTGAATTTAAACATTTTTAAACAGAGAGGTAGATCTACCAGTTCAGGTAGAACGAGTAGATCAATTAGGCAATCCAGCAAGGAAAGTTAGGTGATAGATCTACCTGTATCGCAATGAATATGTTAACGGGGTAGACCACATTGTCGTTTAAACAAATCGAAATATTTCTTTTGCATTTTATTAAAGTTTCATATGTGTAAAGTATTATGGTGAAGGGATTTCTAGAAATTCGAATAATTGGCGATGTTACAACACTGAGGAGGATACAACGCGTCAAATCAGGTTAAATGGATCTGTTTTTCTCGAAACCATGTTTTTGATCTGGTATCCAGCAGAACTCTGAAACTATTCATCCAATTAACTTCAAATTTTCAATCAATATTCCTCATAAAATTATCTGCAATGGAGTGTACAATTTTTTTTATATCTTAATGTATTAAATTTTCATAATCGTTCAAAATTGATTTTATTCGGTGAAAAAACAAATTTTTTCTTTGAAAAACCACCATTTCCTTATTTTTTAAACGTATTAAAAAATCATACGCTACATCGAAGAGAATCTATTTTTGTTTAAGTTAGCATAAGAATTTTTCATTTTTTACATTCCAGTCGCTTTCGGTGTCGAGTGCTAGCTGACAAGGTCCTCTCAGATATGACGGTAGACAATGTCGTATAACTCCGTCATTTTGTAATTTTAAATAATAAATATGTATGAAAATAAAATTCGAACGTCGCCTAACATTCCCATAAAGAATCTCGATATTTTACTCAATAATTACCTGAAAAAAAAATAATTAATTTACCATCTTTTTGTAGGCCAACAAGGTGGTCTACCCCCTTAAACGCTTGAAAATGGTACTGACCGAAATAGTGCGTGTTCGATTTTATCTTCCGCTTCTCGGTATCGATCTCTATATATAAGCACCGCAAGGCACGCCAAAAATCTACGGATCGAGAAACTTTTCGTCATTTCGATCACCGTAACCATTCACTCTATCTGAATATCCAAACACATTTGCTTTATCAGTCGAGAACATTTGTAGCGCACGAATATCGCTTAAAGAACATTCTCTCAGCTGCAGTTGGCATTTTAACGCTCTTTCCAAGCGTATTACCCTCGATATCCAGCATTTGTCTCAGCCTGGATTTTCCCCCGAGGAAAATAGAATCGCCCGACCCCTCCTTCGAGGTACAAGAAGAAACTTTCTTTCTCGTGGAATAGACACGTTTCAACGGGAAGGAGCGTAGAATTGGCAGTGAACCGGCGAGCGTATTAAAGAGGAATCTCCGGACTCGCGTTTTTTGGCCGTGCCAAGGAGAACAATTTGCCATTCTGCAAATTGTTTCCGTGTCCGGTTGCGTCTGCAGCCTACATCGCCTGTGAAGGGAACGCAGAAAGCATTTATCATTTCCTTGTAACAATAGCGAGGCAGACGAGGTAAATGGAATTTTTTCATCAACGAGCTTTTCCACTGACACGGCCGGCTGAGGCTCATACTCCTTATCAGGTCTTAGCTCGACGTCGTGACGGCCAGAGCTACGATTTTCAGCGGTATTGCGGAGCAGAGAGAAATTTCATTTCGGAAAAAAAGGATCTCCCGCTCGCGGACCGAGCGGAGTAATCGAATCGCCGGCGGCCCTTTGTACCCGGAATACTCACGAGAATCGAGAATCGCCACGATCGATCAGGAAAAATGCACTCCCCTCTGCGCTGATATTGGCTCGATATCCACCTGATAACGCGTCTAATCACGATACGCGCGAACAAGATTGCGGGACAACTTAATCGATTTACGTGCTCAAGCGCGGGATGAAATTCGGGTAAACATTTACCCTGTGGCGATATACACTGCGTGTGGTTTAAGTGTGTACAGGGTGTTCCACTTAAGGGGGTGTTTTCCTTCCTCGGTCTGTTTTGAGATAATATTTTGCAATTTCTTTTTGGAAAAACTAAACAACACACGTTTATGAAACTTTGCAGATTTATTCACATATATGTATACTATATTCATGAATTTTTGTACATTCTTATCACTAGACTGCGAATGTTTATGAAAATATACTGGATTGGTCAAAAAGTTTTCCCGTTTTGGTCAGTAGGTGACATTAACGTCGCTTTAAGTGTGAACATTTTCTTTTGTTTTAGCAAATACATACGCAACCTAAAAACTTACATATCAACGCGTCTTATAAAAAAAAAGTGTCAAGATTAAAACTTTAAACTCCTTTGTCGAGTGTGACTCAACATCAATTTTATTCACAGGTACTCCTATGTCGAGTCACATTCGACATTTTTAAATTGCCAGTTTAAATATGTATTATATTTCGCAATATTTTTTGTTTACCTAGACAAGTAACATTACGTGTATATGACCCTTTTTTGTAACAAAAAAAGCTGTTCTCAATATAAGTAGTAAAAAAAATTGTTTAAATTGTTTCCTATCAACCGACTGTCTTTTGAAGTACATTTCAAATAAGACACTTAAAATAATAGGGAGTTATTGAAAAGAAAATTAATAAAAGATTAGGAGTTCAAAGGGTTAGTAGGGCTTATCACTTGTCATAAAGCTGAAGCGCCCAGAATTGATCAACAGGAAGGGTGTTGTGTTCCACAAAGACAACGCCAGAACTAACGTCTCTTTGACAACACGTAAAAAATTGTTAGAGCATGGGTGCGATATATTAACTCACCCGACATACTCGCCGGACATTGCACCATCCGACTATCATTTATTTTGATCCCTACAAAATTCCCTTAAAGGGAAAAAATTTGAAAATTTAGAAGCCTGTAAAATGCATCTGGAGGAGTTTTCCGAAAATAAAAGTGGAAAATTTTTCGAGGATGGTATTATGAAGTTGCCTAAAAGATGGCAGATGATAGTAGAACATAACGACCAATACATTGTACAATATAGTTTTAGTTATAAATATAAAATTTGTGTTTGAATTTCCTTTAAAAAAACGAGAAGACTTTTTCTAATCAGAAGACCAATCTAATATATTCTAAGACATAAGTGTTATTCATTTTAATGCAGTTACAGAAATAAAAGTATGATAGAACTATATATTCTGCTTTAAATGTTACAAAATTTATTGTTTATTTTACTTAATGTTTAGAATGTGCACCTTTCACGTATTTAAATATGTTAAATTGCATAAAGATCCACAGACTAGTTGTCACCTAAACTATAATAATTATTCATCGGGAAGAGGACAGGTTAAAAAAAATTTCTTCTCAGATAGCTCGCAGGATAACTGACGCTGAAATCTTCTAAAATCAAAAACTCATAAGAACTGTTAATTAGTATATGTGTGGCTAACATCTGAACCACGCGAAAGGGGAAACAATGATTCTTGCCAAATGGCATAAATCTGAAGAATGAACATCGATTTTTGACTAATATTTTCACCTTCAAACCACTCTAAAAATCGTAAATATTAATGTATACATATGTACTTTTCTATAGTTCAGAGGCTAGTCACGCTCATTCTGATTAACACTTTTTTTTGAGTTTTTGATTTCAGATAACTTCAGCAGCAATTATCGTGCGAGCTAATTTTTTCAACCTGTCTACTTCTCTGGTGGATAATTGCTACAGCTTAGATGATAACAATGTACAAAAATTCATGAATATAGTATAAATATACGAGAATAAAACTGCGAAGTTTCATAAAGATGTGTTATTCAGTTTTTAAAAAATAAAATCCCAAAATATATCCTTAAAACAGATGTCAAAGGGCGAATATAACCCAAAATTAATTTTGATCTCCATGAATAATCCAATGTAATTTTAAAACCATATTATAATTGAATACTTATTGTTAGCAGCAACTTTGAAAACTCGAAAAAAACTGTTTATACAACTTCAATTATATATTTAAAATATGCACATTCAATTACGTGGGAGAACTAAAAAGTGCAGTTTTTAAGCACACGAAGTACAAAATTTAATTTCCTCGATTAACTTACCATAAAAATTGTCGAACCGTGAAGATGCATACTTGCATAACCATCCGCAGTCTATTTATAACACAACCGCAAATAGAAGTTTACTTGCCTAAAATTCGATAACAATCAGATTTCTAAGTGTTATCCCTCGAAATAGTTTCGATTCACTTTGACATGAGGAGTCAGCCCTTTTTCGTACCGCGAGTCTTGCTGCAGAAGGGCGGGTTAATTAAGCAATAAATCGGACCGTGAAAGTTTGGTTAATGTGAATTGATAAATCATGCAACGCGCGGAACGGGGCAAACTAATTATGCGCGGCATGAAAAGATGTCGAGACAAACGGGAGAGTTAGTATTTCATTGTAGCCAGTCGGTTTACAATATACCGCGAAAATTAACAGAGTTCGTGTCAAGTCGCTGCTGGTTTCTGGCGGCGAACCGAAACTGGTTGGCTACACAACTCGAAAACAAGCCACGCCATTGTGTGCATGCGGTGAAACGCAACTCCGTTCAACTATATTTTTTTCTTCTGCCACGGCCTCGCTAACAATAAGAAGTACTTTCAATTATCCCGAGCAATTATCCGTTTACCTTAACTGGAAACTAATGTCCGCGGAGGTGCGGGTTCGTTCGACGCTGCAACGATCGAGTAATTATTCCATCAGAAAAGTGGAAACCGCGCGAAGGGGACAGGCGAAAACCCGGGAAAACTCGTGCATTGTTTAACGCCGAATTCAAGTTCGACTTTATTGATTGATTACGCGGCCCAGGGGAAACACATCAGCACGCGTTATCAACATGCTAGCTAACCTGTAATGTAATCAATATTCATTGATGATTTTTGCCAGGCCCGTCAATCAAATTAACCGATAATTTGCAGTACATTGTTAAAATGCTATCAACGTTACATTATTGCGATCAGAATTCTCAATTAATTAACTCTCCTCTACGTACGCGCGAGCGCGCGTGTGTGTGTGTGTGCACCTGGTTTTTGTTCCAATCGAACTTTGTTTGCTTTACGCTCTCCGATATTTCCAATTGAAAGTATCCAACTTCGATTTTATGCGCTTTAAATGTTAAAAGATGAATAGCTCTCGCAGGGTCGCGTCGTTTAATTTACATTGCTAATTCCAGATGGTTTCAGGTGCCAGCGACACTTGCAGTAAAAGACAGGCCACAATGAGGGTCAGATTCGTCGAGAAAAGCTGGATCGTTATCAATTCAGATCCCTTATTCCCATCCAGCGAGGCGTTGTTTGCCCAGAAATACCGTTTCGTGAGAAGCTTTTGATGTATCAGAACCTAGCCGTTTGTCTTTCACGAATTTGTCAGACACGAACGTAATCGAAAGCAGGAGCAAAGGTGATCCAAAGGGGCGATCTACACGGAAATAGTGATCAAGAAAATCCACCGAGTTTCTTCGACCGTAATCTCTCCTAGTTATAAATATTTGATAACTCTTCAGCGCGTTGACTCTCGCGTTGCTCTTAACAGGACCGCCAAGAGTTTTTATCTACACGTCCGGCTCGTTCCAGCAAACCAGCAAAGACGCTTTAAAACTTTTAGAACGAAGTCCTCGAGTCCCTGAGACTTCAGATAAAACGCTGACAATAAATATTCACATTTACAAGCACACGAAACTTGCCAACCGTGTCGCACACGCGGAACGGAGGGCAAGGCGAGCTTGTGGAAATTTCACCGCAAGTCGCCAGTGTAAAAATGTGGATTTTCCGTGTGATCGAGTCGACTTTGGGGAATGCGCTCGCACTTTTCACGCGGATACACGTAATCCAGAATCCAATCTCCGATGTTTATTCCGAGAAACGGATCAGGAAATCTCGCTGGCGAAGAGTATTATCGTTTTCACTTGTTCAAACGACTCTGTCTACGGCCACGACGTCTTATTTGTTGCCACTCTGCTGGCAATGCCATTAACCCATTCGATTCTCCCGACGAGATATCTCGCAAATTGATTTTTACCCATTCGATTCTTTCGACGAGATATCTGGTGGACCGAGTTTTATCTATCTGATTCTTTGGACGAGACACCTCACGACTAGTGATCGGATTGATACATATGCATGAGACTTGTACTGTACTCATCCCTTATATATTCATCACTCCGCGCATACACAAATATTGTTCAGTTTCCATTTTCTCCAAAATCACAAACATACAAACACTACGTCACCCGTAACCGTAAGCACTGTATCATCTATATCTATACCCATCCAACGTCTATCTAGCCCTTGTGTCATACCAAAATCCTGCTCTATTCTGTCATACCCTCTCTTACTTCCAAAACCCTTAAAAAACCCATTGCATTTCCTTCGTCGAAGCTATTACTATTCTAAAAGCCAACAGTCGTGTCAATCAAAATCCAGACAAGCAGTAAACGTTGTTATGCTCTAGATCTTGCAAGGGATGATACCTAACCGTCATACGCCCATTTTGATGAAATTTTAGTATGACATAGAGCTCAAAAATATATTTGACACGTTTTTCTTTTTGTCGACAAAGGTCCATATTGAAGGGGTCAAAACGGTCCTCAAAGTGGGGGTTGAAAACCATATTTTATCGAATACCTAAAAAATTTTTGAACGTAGGATAACCACTTTTTTTAAATTATGTAATTTTGAATTACGAATTCAGTTATGTAAACGATTTTGTCGAAAGTTCATTTGTTTAAACAATATTTTAAAAAATATAACAGTTTTACAATTTTTTCTAGTAAAATGTTAATAAATTTTCATCAAAATTTATGTATGTAAACTATAGTCCAAGACCAAAAATATGGATGAATTGGATTTTTTAATTTCATCTTTGTAATAATTATTATTACATGCGCAAAATACTCCTATTTTCGTACATGCCGATTATCTGTGGACCTACATAGCTGAAAAAGTGACAAATTTTCGTGATATTCTAGGAAATTGCATTATCCTATATGTTATTGTTGTGTTTCGAATGCCAGAAATCACTGAAGAATATAAAAAGGTTTCATACGGCGTGACCGGCGCAGAGTGTACGGTAGACTTCACACGTTCACTACCAGCGTCACATATGTGTGACGCGTCGATTCTGTTTTGACAGCTCGACGTCACACATGTGTGACAGAGATTATTGATCAAAATAAAGTGTGGTCTGTGGTGGACGTTTTCCTCGAATCGACCATGGTAGTAAACGTGTTAATGAGAGTTTTGACATTTTATTGACATATTATAGTTTGTCTGACCAGGCATGGAAGTTTCCACTGTTATAGTCAACGTGTCAAGGAATGCAGGCCGCGCTCGTGTGACTCACCGTCATAAAATGACAGTAATTAATTGTAAGAATATAAACAGAATATTTTGTTAGTTTAATAAAACAGTTTGTTAAAACGGTAGTTCGTTTTCACCTTGTGTCCATTACATACTCAAACAATTCGATACCTAAGTACTCAGTGGGATGTATCGAAAGGTATCGAAATCTAAGATACTCGGCATTAATTTTTAATACCGATGCCCCTTGAAAGGATATCAAACAATAGCAATTCTATGGCACTCAAGTAGGTATCGATACCATGAACAAAAGAATCGAATTTTTCAAGCTCTTTATGAATACAGGAATAAATACAAAAATTGACGTGCTCATAAACATCCAGTGTCATACTTTGTTTATTAACCCTTTGACTGCAGAGCGCGTGGAAACAAATCGACCCGTTCGTTCTCTGTTCGCCATAAATGAGCACTTTAATTGGGTGCCCTTTGACGCTCTTCGCAATCAAAGGGTTAATTAATAACATTCCATTAGCTATTAAGCACTAGTAATTAAAATATAATATTGTTAATGAATAATGTTTTATTCACATTATTGTCTTGTAGTCTAATGCTTTCTTTGCTAAGTTTGCGGGTTTTAAAAAATCTTACAAAAATTTAAATAAAATATTAATCCTGAACAATATTCTGTAATGCACGGATTTCCACAGATGGATAAGTAATTTAACATAATTTATTAATAAACTTTAGATTAAAAAATTATGATATTGTATGTTCACAAGACCTTAAATTTATATATCTATCCCAGTATGTATAAAGTACAGTAGAACCTCGATTATCCGAACACCGATCATCCAGAAGTCAATCATCCTATGTTACTTGCAAGCTGAAAATATCATTAATGACACTGTGTACTTAATTTTGTACTGCTCTATATTTTATGTTCTGAAATAAACTTGTCATTTCCGTACGAAATGTAGTTGCAATGTGAGTCATAGTGTTAAGAATTATAGTTCGGATAATCGAGATTCTACTGTATTTAAAAAATTTGATTCTACTTATTCATACTTCGTCACTATAGCACTGGTATCAGTATTTTCGTAACGTATCAAATGTGCATTGATACTACCGTAGAAGTACCGAACAGGTATCGATACTTTCGTATAATTATCGAAGCGGTATCGATTCTTTTTGATACCTATGTCTATGATACTACTGGTTTGATACCAGATCGAAATTCGTAGACTGGTATCGATAGAATCAATGCGGTATCAATCACAGCACTACCTGCGGCACTGCTTTGAACAATGGAAAATTCGTATGCAGCTGTGTATGTAGAGAGGGGAGGAGAGTACGTTGAAGGGGATGCAACATAATTTGTAAAATTTTGAAAATAAACCCGACTTTTCACACCAGTCTCGTTCTTTGATAGTCGCATCTCGTCTGACTGTATGCAGATTTCACGTGGTACTTCGTGCTGTAGCAATGAAAGCTCGACGAATGAGAAAACAAATTATTCTAAAAAATGTTTACTGTCCTTTTCCTCTCTTATTGATCACAGACAATTATAGAATATTCTATGCATAACATCGTCAAATAGTGCAATGAAAAGATACGCGAGGTATTTCGTCCAAAACGTCAAATAAACGACATCGACTTGCGAGACATCTCGTCCGAAGAATCGAATGGGTGAAACTCACAAGGGATGATACTCAACCGTCACATCCCGTTTAGATTAAATTTTAGTATGAAGGTTCATGCTAAAGAGATGAAAAGAGCCCTCAAAGTGGGGGATGAAATTTTTTTGTTATTGTTTAAACAAATGAACTTTCAGCAAAATCGCTCACATAGCTGAATTCGTAATTAAAAAATACACATTTTAAAAAAATGGTTGTCCTACGTCCAATAGTTTTCGAGACATTCGATAAAAAATGGTTTTCAGCCCCCACTTTGAAGGCTATTTTCACCCCTTCAACATGGACCTTTGTCGATGAAAAAACACGTGTCAGATATTGTTTCTAGCTCTATATCATACTAAAACTTCATCAAAATCGGTGTGTGACGGTTGGGTATCATCTCTTGTCAGTACACGAGATACATATCTCGTCCGCGGATGCGAAGGGGTTAATAAAACGGCCGGTTCACCTCGAAGGATTGATACGCTTGCGAACGGATCTACACTGCCCTCCGTCTCGGATATCGATATATTTCATACACCGAATCTCGCTGAAATGTTTTTTAACGACGCTCCAAACCACCGGCTGCCGGTCGCTGCTTCATCGATGTACGATAAACGATGCCTTCCGATACTTTCGATATTAGGCGATGCGAAATATTAGTCCTAAACGTGAATTTGCCCGTAAAGATGGTAGTGAACGTACCGTGAGGCAAGATGATCACCTTCGATACTTTCCAATTGTAATAATGATAATAATATTTTATTTCAAATTTAAATACGTCAGTATCTATACAGGGTGCTCACGCAGTTAGTAGCCAGCGTTTTTGTTTGGAAGTAGTAAGTATACGACAACAATGAAAAAGGAAAAAGTTTTACGTTTCTTTATAACCAACATGATAGCGTATATAAATTTTGGATGTTCGTAATATTTTTCGAAAAACGAAGGTCATCTTTATTTTTTGAATAAAATGGTACATACTTCTTACATTATATAAAAACGACTGATAAGACCACTTCTAAAAACGGAATATTGCTGTTCCGGCAGAACAATGACACAGGGACAAAATTGGGCATTTTGCGTGACGTACGTTACTGGGCTCAGAAATATTTAATTTTTTATTAATACTACTTAAACCCGTACCGCATTATTTCCTTTTGTTATGAAAAAAATATATTAAGAGTAAGAAGGTGCACCTTTTGTGGGAAAATATTGAAAAAGTTTTTTCAACAATATTAAATCGTTTATTTATTACAAAAACCCGTTTGTGCACAAAAATATATTAGCAATTTATACTAAAACTAAAGATTGAAAATTCAAACTAACCTTTTTTATGTAATCTGCGGTCATTGTAAATTACTCTAATAATTTATATTTGGCTTTTTAAAACGTATAAAATCTCGCAATTCGTTATAGAAATCTCAATAATAAAGCGATTGATGCATAAGCTATACAACAATGTAAAGAAATCGCAAAAATTTAACTTTTCCGAACACACATGGCAGATTATTATTGAAAATCATAGTTGAATGTAACCAAAAAGTGCTAACAATTGCATTGTTCCCAACGTAATCAAGCATTTACTCATTGTTTAATATACAAATATGACTAATTAGGATCCGTTTTCTTCACCTTCTGAAGAATAGTTCTTTTGCGATTGTGTCACTATTTTTCCGGAATAGCGATATGACCATACCGATGAATTTCTTCAGCGCACCGCGGTAAGGAAAATCTTGTAGCCGTTCAGCGAAGAGAGAATTTAAATGAGTGATGTCCACCGGAGCTGCGGCCTTTCCCCACTCCAGGTCTATTCCCCTCATATAGAACCGACGGGGAACGAGAAGAGAACTGGAGAAAACTGAAACAAGGGGAGTGGACCTAGAGTGGGGGAAGGCTGCAGCTCCGATGGCCATAACTGATTTAAACGGTGGTAGATAACCTTGAACGACCTTGAAAGACCAACATATCAGGTCAATGAATTCGTGTCGAAATGAGGTATATGCGCAGCTGACCAAAAATAAATAGTTCTATATAAAAAAAATAGAGGTCACCTTGAAACCTTAGAGGCACTCCACTCTAGACGTGACTCGTGTCCATAATAAGATGTCACTCACGACATAGTGTAAGTTCTGTTTGAAACATGTTTACGCACAACGAATAGTTCAGGAGATAATTGCGTGTAGAGATTAACCCTTTGAGGACGATGAACGTATACGGAGTATCCCAGTCTTTTCCGGCACAAATTGTGAGTATATTCTATGACTATAAATAAAAAAAATATTTAAAAGCTTTATTAAGAAATTATAACAAAAATACGAAATACGAAGGAAACTTTAACGGACTTGCGGTTACTATAATACAAAGTGGGAATAGATCAACGATATTTACATCTAGTCTGTTTATACGAACAATGTTTACTATCTGAAGTCGCTGAAGGTATCATAATACTCCTAGCACTCCTAAAAGCAACTAATAGTCTACCTTACAAAGTCAATACATCAAGTATCTAACAAGGAAACATGTCCAACCCCTACATTCCGATTTTGATGAAACTTATACGGAAGATGGTTCGCAGAAAAATATTAGTCACGCATTTTTTTTATCGGCCATCGTCCATATTGAAGAGGTGTTAGCAGCCCTCAAAGTTGAGGGTTGAAAATATATTTTTTGGAATATCTCAGAAACTTAAGGATGTAGGAAAAAGTTAATCTTTTTTAAATTGTGTGTTTTTAAATGAAAAAGATATTCACACAACAAAATTTAAAGAAAAATCATTTGTTTCAATAATATGTTAAAAATGCATCTAATAATTATCGTAAAATCGCAAAAAAACAAAAAATTGCAAAAGCACGTATACTCTATTTTCGTGCATAGTTCACATACACAAATTTACACTAAAGTGGAATAACATTTTGCAAGAAAAATTGATTAAAAAATTGAAATTTTTAATATATTATTTAAACAGATGGTTTTTTCTTAAATTTTTTCATGTGAATATCTTCCCCATTCAAAAACACAATTTATAAAAAGAAGAACTTTCGCATAAGTCCTTTAGTTTCCGAAATATTCCAAAAAATATATTTCCAACACTCAACTTTGAGGGCTGTTATCACCTCTTCAATATGGACGATGGCCGATAAAAAAGAAGTACGTGTCTAATATTTTTCTGCGCACTATGTCCCATATAAGTTTCATTAAAATCAGCGTGTACTAGTTGGATATGTTCCCTTGTAAGTATTATACATCATGATACCCACAAGCCTGATACCGTTTCTTCCTTTCATATTTTTGTTATAACTTTTTAATGAAGCTTCAAATGATCTGTCTTTATATAATGTTTTTTCTTATTTGTGCACATAGAATATACTGATATAGTTTGACCGGAAAAAACTGGGACATCCTGTATATGGGTCCCAAAAAATTGTTCGCCATGTACTACGGGTGACCGTACTGGTCCAGACACAGCTGTTCATTATACGCTATAAGCCTATATACATATTCAGATGAATTATCAGTTCGATTCATTTTATGAAAATATACATGTTTCGTTACATACTTTGCAATTTGTGAGCAATAAACAACTGAACAATAGACATCACACACATTATTATAATTAAATATTCAGTTTAACATGCTATTCCGTCGCGGAAAATTTCAACACATGGTGCACGCTTTTCTCCGAAATTTTCAGGGCTCAAAGGGTAAAAATGGAACCTCCTGTGTGTTATTATTTCTGGCACAATGAACGTCCGTTACAAAAAAGCACTATCTCCTTTATTCTGCCGATGTAGACCCGACCTAATAGGGGGAAGTAACATTGCACTGTCTAGTTTCTGCGTCACTATATAATAGTTTGAAAAAGATGCTCCGTTTGGAGAGGTATAACCCGGTATCAACCGTTTTGTTGCAGATGAAGGCACAAAAGAGGCCCGAGGATCAATTTCCTTCCTTTTTAATGGAACCATACATTACGTCACCGCAGAAGTTCTGTCCATTAGTCTCCTAATGTCATATCTTTATTACCAGACAAAACTTGTGCGGCAAGCTAAAATTCTTTCACGCTTTGAGTGCGGAACACAAAGCTAAACAGAAAATACTTGTCATACTGTAAACCATAATGTATCTTGGGCTTTGATACGAAAGTCGGGACGGCCAGAGTTGATATGCGAGTGATGGGCAAAGTTGGGCATTATTCGAATTGTTTCGAATAAATATTCATCTCAAATAATTATCCGAATAAATTCATTTTAATCGAATATTTTATCCGGATAATAATTATTCGTTATTCGTAACAAATTATTCTCTCTATTTATTCAAATAATTCATCATTATTTATTCGAATAACGATTGCAAAGTTATTCGAATAATTTAATTGAATAACAATTGATAAATTATACGAATAATAATACGAATAATTGTTGACTGTTTTCGTTTCTACTTCTTCTACTGGAGATATTGCATCTATGTTTACTTCTTGAGTATGTCCTTCTGTATCATAATAATAAAAAAAAAGGAAAAATAAATTCTTATTCATTAGTGACGAATAAAATTTGATTCGCTACTCTTATCCATTATGTGTTATCCGAAGAAAATTCTGCCCAACACTAGTGGTGGGGAGCTGGTCTACTCCCACCTCAGTAACTACTAAAAATAAAAACCAACCTAAATTCGTCTTGCATCGATCGTCTTATGTTTCAGTGAGGAAATGTCACTCCCTCTATGAACCTCTTCTAGTAATGCATGGAAGGACAAGAAGGTGTGAATCAATTCCCACCGTTAGACCCCACCGAGTAGAGAGGTAGTAAACTCGCGTATCAACTCTGACCGACCCGACTTTAGTGTTGAAAATATCAGCTGAAGAAATTTTACAATACGTCCATTGCTATTGAATTGAAGCGGCGAAATTCTAACGTATTTATTTAACTACAGGATCTCTTGAAAATAGCAAAAAGCTACGTACGTATTGTAAACTCTATGTCTCAGCGCACAACACGAGGGGTATCAACGTGTTGGCGTTACAGTTTTCAGACTTTGAACCGTACTGGCACGAACTCATGTGTACCACGATCAAATTGTCGAGGGAGTATCCGCGGTACCGAACCGCAGCCATAACCTTCCCGTTTGAAATGTCGCGAATTGTACAGCAATCATCCTGTCAGGCCATTCAACACTTCGCGCACTTCTAATATGAATTCCTCGGAGGTACGGATGACCTTCTCGAAAGTCCCGCATACTGTCCCGAACGAGCTGACTGTCAGATGCAACAACGACTCCCTTTGGTATATTACCGTACGTAATATGTACGAGCTCTCGAACGAATGAAATTCCGTGCAAAGTGTACTCCGGAGAATATTTTATCACCCCCCGGACGCCACGAAATACGGAGAACAGCTATTTTATGCAGTTTCGGTATGCACCGCTGCACCGGGGCCGACCCTTCCACAAGAAAATGTCGGAAGGGTGCATGCACCGCGTGTTTAGACAGGAATTTTCCGCTGGCTGATCGAAGTCACACGATACCGGCCCGAAAACTCTAGCCGGATAATCAAATTCGAGCATGGAAACGGCACTATCCGCTGAAACCGAGAGATTATGCTGCGGTTACGTGGGAACAATCGATGGGAAAATTGTGGAATATCGTATACATATTTTTCAATGCAAATCAACTGCCCCTGGGCGAAAATTTCCACTGCATTTCCTACGGACATTTTTCAACATAATGAAATTACAGTGTCAGTAATTCACTGAAGAATATGAGATAGCTGTTCAAATATTCCGCATTTCTACGGGCATTTTAGAACTTTAAATCTTTTGTTTTGCTATCAGGTCGTCACCTCATAAGTAATGTTGTTTTTAAATATAAGTTTATCAAATGCAAACAAATTAACAATTGCAGTTATTTTTAGTTATCAAAATACTATATATTGATTTTAGTGTCCTTGTTTGAATACTTCAAATCTTCTTTAGTTGCATTTTCAACGAATTTCTATTGTTTTAAGATAATTCAGTTCATGTTGATTTCAAACAATTAGTATTATTGAATGTTTTGTCAGCAAAAGAACTACCAAAATGGGTAGTACATACACAGAAAAATATGTAGTTCTATTTAAAAAAACGAACTTGACCTTCATATCTCGGAAAATAATAATGTAAAAAAAAGTACAATTTTTTTGTATCTGCAATACGTTAGGAAATAATGGACTGTCCGCATTTACGGCGGACACCCTGTATAGGTAGTATGTAATCGCCATCGTATTTTTTTACAAAAATTGCATCTTATTTACAAACTTGTTAGTAACAGGTCTTCGTTATGGTAATACAACTTTTCATCAGGAAATACTAAATAAAGCAATTTCCTCACGTCTCACCACATGCGTAGAGAAATTTTTACAAAATAAAATCGGATAATATGTTTATATTTATTTAACATTTGTTTTATAAGCTACGGAACGACATTATTAGACTGCGAATGTTTATACAATTTAACATATCGAAACACGTTAAAAATGAACACTAATATTTTTGGACATTTGTAGGACATAATATGGTTTGGTCAATGTTTTGTTTCATCCACTACATTAACAGAAAAAATATTGAATTTTAGGAATGTAAATTTTGAGATAACCTGATAATTACTATTTACAATAATAAGAACGCCATCAATTTTATTATGCAGTATTTTGTTCTTTAGTTCGCAGTCAGAAAGTTAATATGAAATCCATAATCCAAAACACAATGCAAAAATGAGTCAAAAATACACAATGAAGTTCTGTCCCATTAGGCTTTGTTTTTACGAGAACCGAATTTGAACAGCCACCGGGTGCGTACACACTGTCCTAACAATAAGTTTGTATTTATTTTATATCAACATGCTGACTTCCATGGGGTGCCCGGCGCCTTAAATTTGACTTATCTACATAACTATTGTTTTTTATCAAATTTGTAGCAAATGTACCAATATAATAATAATGTACGAATATACATGTACGGACTTTTTCCGTCGAAAATCGGTAAATTTATAAGCGCAATATCTCGAAAACCACTCAAAATTGGTTGTATACATTAAAGGTCAGTGAATTGGTCTTGAAAAGCACTATCAAATAATCTGAAAGAAATGCATAGTTCCATTTAAAAAAAACTAACTTGACCTTCATATCTCGGAAAATAATAATATAAAAAGAAGTATCCCCAATACGTTAGGAAATAATGGGCTGTCCAGACTTACCGTAGACACCCTGTATGTACGATTGAATACTTCACAATTTTTGTCCTTTATGATTTATAGTAAACACAGCAATGTATATAGTGTCTGACCGGGAACGACTGTTTTCACTGTGGCAGTCAACGTGTGAAGTGGGCACATGATGCTGCTATTTAATTAGATACGATTTCCATTATTTTCTGCGCTCAAAATTATTTCCCAAATGAAACGGTGTAAATAAAATCAAGCAGTATGAATAATTGCAAGTCAGAAACACATTATTATCGGTTCAGAATTTTGAACAATTTTCGAAATCGACGAGAGGGAAATTATCAGCAGTTTTTTCTCTCGAAAATGACGCATCGTACGTTGCAATTTCATTGCACATTTTCGACTTCGTTTTACACGAGGAATGGGCTCCTTGTCGGTTCTCCCGCAATTTCAAGTACACCCTGTACACACGTGTGTTTTATTCCGTACACATTGCGCTTTTCACGAAATTCCCTCCAATTATTCCGATTGTTTCAAATAAAAGGTCTCAAAGCCGCCGCCCGTTTAATTGGATTTATTTCATTTTAACGCAGCGACCGAGCAAATACTTTAACTTTAACAATTTTAATGATCTAACGAGAGCTGGCATTGTAAATGGACAGAATGTGAAAATCGAGGGGCCTGTGAAACGAACGAAATTGGAATCAAACTTGGCTCGTTTTGCTAGGCTATCAGAAATATTCGATACCCCAAAAAATATCAGAACCGGGTTCCATGTAGCTCAACGTGTTCAGACTCGTTTTTACTTTTTTGAAAATTTGTTTGAGCAGGAAGAATGTACGAAGCACGAGTCCATAATAGGGACAAGTACAAAGTTCCTGGACCAAAATTTCGACTACTCCAACATCTCAACCGCTTAAGGTTCATTGTTAGTCCGTAATTGTTCCATTCAAAGTCCAGAGCAATCCTCTCGCTCAACTTCCAAATTATTCCGTTTAAAGTTTGCATTCTAACAAACCTAAGCTCCTCTAAATCCTGATCTTCGAAACGAATTGTCATACTTAAATCAACCCACCGCGTCTCCATCCGAGATTGCAGAATCCTGCAAAAGCCGGAGCATTGACGCAAGGGTAGGACGAAGAAACAGCTGGGAATTATTAAACCGGAAATTGGTGGGGTGCTGCGAGTTGGAAAAGCAGTCTGTACGTCGATTTGCTTCGTTTGTGTCAACAATTTTCGAAGGACGTCGGAATCCTTTCACTCAGATTCGATTTTTCGCGACAGCATACACGGTATTGACAGGCAAAGGGAAGGAAAACGAATGCTCCCGGAAAATATAAACGTTTCGAGCCTCGTGATTTTCTTTTTGCGGTGAACTTTCAAACACGAGTGCACCGCATCGTCGCTGGTCAAAGACTCTTTCGCCATTACTAACGACCTGTTTTCGTTATTTTTCAAACCAGCATTATTTATTCTAGCTGAAACGAGAAACGGCACATTTCCACGCAGAAAAAGACGTTCGTAATAAACAAAATAAGTGAATCGAAAAATATTTACAGATAGGTTAGGCGAGCAACGAAAACTTTATGGTTTCTACCATTTTTTCAGCGAAGACAGAGTATACTGCACAACCATATCTCGATGCAACTATCTGTCTATTTCGTTTCATTTGAAATATCAGGTAATCCCATAAGCAACGTAGTTTTCAAATGCGACTTCAACTGTAAATAATTCAACAGTTGCACTCATTTTTTATTATCATTTTCAATAAATTACTTCAATTTTATAACAATTAAGTTTAGGTCTAATGCAAACGATTTGTACCATTGAATTATTTGTGAACTAACAAATTGTCGAGCCACTTGAAAAGTAGCTGATACATACAACGAGCTTTCAGTTATTCAAACGCCAACATGACATTTTTTTCCCCAAAAATTCCATCCAATTTACAAAATTGTCGGTTACAGATCTTCGCTGTGACAGTCCAAAGTATTGAAAAATATGAAATAATATACATCTCTGACATTCCACCACGTACGCAGACCAGTCTTTATTAGATAAAATCGAATGATATATTCTAGGGTGGATCCAGAAGCCTTGGTTAGGGGAGGGCGAAATACGCGGAAGTATAATATATATTTTTGAACCTTCTTTTGCACGATTTGAAATTTGTTTATAACTTATTTATTAACATTTTCATCCGATAGTAGGCTAAATAATCAAGTTCACATTATTTATTTACATTTAAAATGTAATATAAAATGAATAATAAATTAATTTTTTACGCAACTGGGCGGAGCTATATCTTTAAAACTGTTAGAGATAGAAAAAAATGTCAGAGGACAAAAATAAATGGTATTGTATGTCCTACATTTCTGTGCCAGTCTTACGCATTCTTGTGTATTAATGCACTTGCAAGGTGCAACTGCACCTTTTTTTAAATGGAACTGTATAATTTTTCTTGCATAAATCGATACTCTGGATCCTTCTGCGTATAAAAGTGTTATGGTGATATGATCGTAAACTAAACAGTTTACGAGATATTTCAACTTTCTTAGTAATACGTAATAACTTTAAGCATTTTCTTATATCTACGACCTTGTTTACGCTGCCATGCAGTTTGTAAATCATAAAAAATATTCGAAGGGTTGTCCACCACTTTCTAAACACTTTTTCATTCGAGTGTTAATGTTATTTATAACACCACTTATATGGTTTCCACTTATTTTAATTGTTTCTGTCACAATGCGATTTTTTAGATCTTCAACACTTTGAGTTGGCCGTGAATAAACTTTATTTTTTAAAAAACCCCAAAGGAAAAAGTCCAAAGGCGTTAAGTCCGGTGATTGTGTTGGCCAACGTATTGATCCACGTGTCTCAATCCAACGATTGGGATATTTTTCATTTAAATAATTTATAACTATTTTGACATTATGTGCCGGAGCACCATCTTGCTGAAAGTACCCTATTTTTTATCTTGCAGTTAATGGTATGTCCAAATCGTGCAAAAGAATTGGTAAGCCTTATTCCAAAAATCGCCTTTGGACTTTTTTGTTTCAGGTTTTTTAAAAAATTCAAAATGTTGAAGACCTAAAAAATCGCATTGTGACAGAAACAGCTAAAATAAGTGGAAACCAAATAAGTGATGTCATAAATAACATTAAAACATAAATGAAAAAGTGTTTAGAATGTGGTGGACAACCCATCGAACATTTTTGATAATTTACAAACTGTGTGGTAGCCTGAACAAAGTCGTAGATGTAAGAAAACGCTTAAAGGTACGTATTACTAAGAAAGCTGAAATATCTTGTTAACTGTTTAGTTTACGATCATATCGCCATAACACTTTTATACGCAGAATGATCCAGAGAATCGATTTATGCAAAAAAAAATTATACAGTCCCATTTAAAAAAAGGTGCAGTTGCACTTTGCAAGTGCATCAATACACAAAAAGGCGTAAGAGTGGTACAGAAATGTAGGACATACAATACCGTTTACTTTTGTCCTGTGACACTTTTTTTCTATCTCTAACAGTTTTAAAGATATAGCTCCGTCCAGTTGCGTGAGACTTCCTGTATACACCATACACGGTGTCCCAGCTTCTTCCGGCAAAACTGTAACGCTATATTCCACGAGTAGAAATAAGCAGAACATGTAGAAACATATGAGCCACTCAGAAGCCAAACTGATCAACTCCATTTTCTGTAAATTTCACAATTTCATTATCCGAGTACGTGAATGTTTGTAACGTCATCATTTTTCGCTACTTTCCATTTTATGGAGATGATCAATTTGACTTCTCAGCGGCTCATTTGTACATAAATGATTGGTCAAAAAGTTTTAACAAAAATATGGAATACACAGTAAAGCAACTTTTTTGTATGAAACAGTGTAAGAGTTGAACAGATATTAAAATTAGAATAGAACATAGGATTAACACGTAATGGAAGGGTAAGAACAGGTGATTTGGCTCTGGTGGATGTATAAATACGTCCCAAAAAAATATGTCCTAATGGCCACTATAATGGCTTCGAGTACTGGTTGTCGGTTCAAAATAGTATCACGAAATTCCAGGGCTGTGTTAGAGCATAAACATAAATAATAAATGAATAAATGAGAGCACAAAAGTACATAATAAATGAAGTGTTTTCAAAAGTAAAAGAACAAAGCATAAAAAAGTAAATACATAAAAGAAATCAAATTAAATAGACATGTACCGAAGGCAAAGAATTTAACCCTCGAACGGCCGACCGTCTAGCAGTGACGCGGGAAGCCGATGCCGGGTCATTTATGACCCATGCTAATTGTAACATTTTTGTAATATGTGCCCTTGAACTAGTTTCCCTATCAAAATTGTATCTTATTAAACTACAAACGAATTTATTTAAGTGATACAACTACAGAATACTTGGAACAAAAAGAAAATAAATTTACATAGAATAAATAGAATAAAAATAATAAAACACAAGAGACAGGTCAAAATGACCCGGCATCAGCTGGGTGAGGGTTAATGAATTATTTACGGATATGTAAAAGGTTTATATACCATATTGGTAAAATGTTACTGTTGAATTAGAAAACAGAGGGTGAGTCACTATAGCTTAACATCTCAATTGTTTCAGTCCTATGAACATTCCAACGAAATCGAGTTCCGAATGCGACAGACCACTTTACTGGCCCCAGCACAGTTGTTTCTTGTATGCCACGGATTTAGATGAAGTATTACGTCAGCTTCTCTGATTATAATCTGTATGTTTCGTAAGTATTTTTTTCCAGTACAACACATTGAAATAACTTAACAATCGACATGTGTGTTCTACCGTAAACAAAATGCAGCACACGCCGATCGTGTTTTTCCCAAGCATTTCAGGACTGCAAGATTAATGAAACCTGTAATACATTAATAGTTTACAGCAATTTCATCAATATCAAACACAGCTAACCACAGGGATTTGTATTTTTTTATAACTTTTTAACGAAGACACTCTACTACACGTAGAGCATACTGTCACAGCTTGACCAGAAAAACCTGGAACACCGTGTATAACGCCTCATATTTCTAAACCTATCGTTCGTATAGTTTTTTCAAAAAATAAATAAATATCTTCTACGTACACAAACGAAGAAAACAACACTTTACAGTTTGCAAAAATTACAATCCGTTGCGAAAATTATGAAGTTAACTTGAAGATAACCATTCGAATTTGTATTTTGTTATAATTTTTTAACGAAGCATTAATGGACATACTTTCTATAACACTTTTCCTTACTTTCTACTAACGTCAGCCTGAGACTCATTTATTTTAGCGCTTCTTCTGTATTTTCTCCCTGCTTCAAGAAACTCCGCATGAATTAGAAATCCCTTTAAAAACCTAGGTAACCACATTGTACGAGTTCAGTGTGCTGCGTTGCCTCATTATTGCAGGTAATTCTATTAACTATATTATCTGTTAACTCTGTCGGAACGAACTTGTGTCAAGCTCACAACTAAAACCTTTTCGTCAATACTTCGTCCGAATATTATCCTGTGTAATCGCCAGTCCATTCGACTAAATCTATCATCCGTATAGTTGTTTCAAAAAAATAAATAAATATCATCTACGTACACAAACAAAAAGAACAACGCTTTGCAGATTATAATAATTACAATCCATTGTGATTACATACACCAATCAAATATGCAATGTATTATTAATCACTGATACCGTTTTAGGGTTGCAAATGAGCGAAGAACATTTGTCAACCTTGACCGTTTTCCCTGTCTCTTGAAAACGTGCTTTAATATACAGGTTGGGAGTTTGAAGTTTAATCGATGAAAGAGATTGAACGATTGAAAGGTCAAAAGAGCAAAAGTGATATCGGAATACCTTCCGGAACGTCTTCGAGTGCCATCGAATCGAATTAGTTGAAAGCAGCTTCGATTCAACTACCGATGGCCTAGTTCCCCGCGATAATTGTACGAAGTACTTAGGTACCTCGGCCTTAAATCGTTCATTTCTTCGGGAATAATGCAAATGGAAAAGCCGCAGGAGCCTAACCCAACTTACTAATTGCCCGACCGAATTCTGCTCGTTTCGTCCGTACACCCGTCTATAAATTTTTCTTAACCTTCCACTTAAAATCACATGTTCAGATTGAAATCGGAGAGTCCACCAATTTTAAGCTTTTAACGAACAACTTTTCTTTTTAATCGACATCATCAAGAATGATGATGTCTTAATTACATATCTAGCTGTGTAGGTACGAGAAACACTTCATGCGTAATTTAAATGATTTTAAAGGGCGAATAAGCTAGAAGAAAAATTTTCGAATAAGTACCATTTTTTTTCACGGACACCCATGTTTTTTTGACGTGACTGTGCGTGTTTTTTACTACTGTATGTTGTAGCTAACATGAATATGTATTCAGACATGCATAATAGTGTGATTATAAAATGACCTTGCACTGTAAAATTGTAAATCAAACGTGAATGTTTATTTCTTCGAGGTCCCACGTTTCAGCGAGACTGTAAGTCAATTTGAAAATGTAAATAAACACGTTCACTATTTCCGTAAATGTTCATTGCGATGTTCCTCAACGATGACACATTTTCTGAGACGAACAATGTCAAACTGCATAGATCTTTCAATGGTTTCGGGTTTAATGACAGCACAAGTTCTAACAATTCGTTCCGTCATATTTTCTGCTATTGTAGGTTGATCTTCATAAATCTTTTAATTTAATATTCCCCAGAAGAAGAAATCCAGGAGCATCTATTTACATTCTCGAATTGACTTCTAGTCTTGCTGAAACCTGGCATCTGGATGACAGAAACTTTCACATTTAATTTAAAATTTTAGAGTACAAAGTCATTATGCACATTCGCGTCAGTTTCAACATACAGTGCAAAAAAATATGTACACTCATGTAAATAAACATGGGTGACCTTGAAAAAAAAAGACAAAGAAATGGCATTTATATAAAAATTGTATCTTGTTCATCCTTTGAAAGCATTTAAATTATGTATGAAACGTTTCTCGTACCGTCATAGCTAGAAAAGATAATTAGAGGGCTTGTTTTACGTGGTACAACTTGCACATGTATGGCTCTCTTTGACGATGTGTTTTCGTCCTAGAAAGCAAACAAAAAGATACGAACCGCGAGAGGATATGTCGAAGAAAAACTGCAGTTTCCGGTGCGACGGGCTCGACAATTATCCTCACTTTCATACTCCTTTGACCACACGTGAAACAACATCGAACCAACATTCACCACCTTTTCTTCTAATCGTCAACGGGAAAAAACTATCGGATCCATTCTCGAACGCATCGATCCGACCTACACTTTGATCGGTTCATTTCCATGAAACGACCGGCAATTTCCCTCAAACGAAACATCTCCCCGATTACGGTTTTTCGCGTGATAGAGTAAATGGCGGGATTTTTGAAGAGAAATTCGATGAATATTCGGCCGATTACTCACCGGAGGAGAGGACGGATCCTAGGAGAATCGGTATGGCAAAAAGAAGCCAAGAAAGGGTTGCACTTTTCTCTGTACACATGTCCCGACGCACTGTTATCGCTCGTTTTGTCAAACACCCGTGCCGTATCGCGCGGCCACTCGCGTGGCTCTGAGACTTCCTCGTTAGATTTCGAGTTTGAATCTCGGTCTTTCTCTCTTTCTCTCTTCATCCTCCTATACGCAGCCTCCGTCGACGGTCCAGCGCCTGTCCGCTGACAATGTTCCCCGATCAACCACTCTGCTCAGATGGCACCACCTTCCATGCCACCCGTAACCTCTTCTACCCTGCATTATCCAAAGTACAAATCTCTGCTGTGCAAACAATATCATATTGTCATACTGAATGATTAACTTTGCCAAATATGTACAATAGAATGGTGTCTAATTGCAAATGCTCGTAAGTTGAAAACTCCCCAAACGTGCAGTGACCTGACGTTGATAAGGGAGGTTTCTGACACAACGAGCCGCTTCTGTTTCCAATCGCGAAACACATTTTTTTTATAGATGAGGTTTTACATTTACAATCGTTTTGGACCATCTGTTGAATATCAGTAATGAAATATTATATATATACATGGTTTTTTCGAAATTTCCAAAAGTGAAATCGAAGGGACTATCGCAGAACCGCGGCGCCGCTCGCGACGGCACCGCGAGCTCGATAGTCTATTATCAGTCATCGTGACAAGTCAATAATCGGGAATCGATAATTGCACCGATCAGCGGACCTTCCAGGAGTTCCTCGACACAGAGGAGAAAGGGAAAACGCTTGGAAAGGGTCCACGAGATTGTGGACACCGTCGTGCTCGTCCCTGACACGGCCTAAGTTTGATACAGGCCTTCGGTATCGATCCCTCGAGCCTTTCGACGACGACGCAAGCTCAACGTCGAGGATCCGTCGAGGTAGAGGGGCAGTTTATCCTCCCTCCCGTTGTTCTACCACCCCTCGACACCCCTTTTCGCCCACTCCGTCCTTCTCTCCCTCTTTCTCTCGCATCCTCGCGAGGAGGAGGACGAGAAGCAGAAAAGATGAGCGATCAGGAGGATCTCGACTACTACATCATGTTCCCGTCGTTTCCGGCGTCACCGAAGGACCCGACGTTGACCACCGGCGGTCAGGATCAACGCGAGGAGTTTGTGTTCGTATACAAGGAGGACAAGCGACCTGTCGTGGTGCTGTTAGGATGGGCCGGCTGTCAGGACAGATACCTGGCCAAGTACAGCGCGATCTACGAAGAAAAAAGGTATCGAGCTTCACCCAGTGACTCTTACGAATTTCTGAACTTTCTTCCTTGCTTCTTCCTCTCCTTGCGGTACCGCAGCTGTGACAAAAACGTAGCTGCTCGTTTCCGTGGACCTTTATGCAAACGCAGAACATGGTGCTGCTACCGGTGTATCACAATTTAATCGATAAAGATACCAACCAGTGCTACCGAGTTCAACCGAGATAGCAAGTTGTTTGTTCGAGTATACCTGTGGGTATACCTTTCCAGAGTCCGTGGTCATTCATCACCATACTCGACGTCAATCAGTTACCGGAACGATACCAAACGTTCAAACATCTAAAATATAGTGCAATACACCTGATTAACAGTCGTTTTCTTGGACATTTCGTGAGTACTCGATTAACACCTTCACTACCACTTGATCCACGTGTGATTCGTTGCACACAGTGAAATAACATGACTGCCCTGAGTCGCGTGCCGGTCATGAGTCAGTGATCGTGTTAACTGTTCAGCAAGTACTCTTTACGTTTGATTTTCAGCTGCATCACACTGCGATATACAGCGCCGGTGGAATGTCTGTTCTGGCGACGAGACAAAATGCCTTACATCGGCAAACGACTGATCCAAGTGATCACGGACAAGAGTTTGGATCAGCACCCGATATTTTTCCACGTCTTCAGCAACGGCGGCGCGTTTCTGTATCAGCACGTGAGCTTGGCGATGCAGCAGGCTAACACGCCGCTCAAGGTGAAACGAATGTTCTTATGCCTCACCTTTGGGTAATCCTTGTTCCATCGACTGACACGTATTCTGAATCATAGGTCAAAGGGGTGATTTTCGACAGCGCTCCAGGTGAAAGAAGACTGACCGCTCTCTTCAAAGCGATCAGCGCGATCATCGGCGGGCATCCGCTCACGAACATACCGATGTCCTTCTTCATTACGATCTTCCTCTCTGTACTTTGGCTCTTTGAGGTACGAACGACAACATGGTATAAAAGGTGCTTCACGTAGTCACAAACTAAGCTAACTTGTTAACAACACTAACAGACTGTTGCTGAATTATAGGTACTTAAACTACGTGTTAAAAATGAATACACACTGCACGTGCTATTCAAAGATGTTACAGTCTGAAGAGTCACCTTCAAACTACGTTTGCAAAACACGTCGTGCAGGAAAAGTATAAATTGCATTAGCTTTAACAAGACTTTTGTTTTCTCTCAGAACGTTCTATCGTTCAGCAACAACCTGTTAATGCTATGATACAAATTAGTATCGTGAATTACATAAAAACATCGGAAACTACTGGTGATACAGGTCGTTGCCCATGCGTTTGGACGTGGTTATCCCGTACAGACAAATCCGATCGCTCTCGCGGAGGAATCTTATTCCTGGCCGCAGCTATTTCTTTACTCGAACGCTGACACTCTGATTCCTGCAGCGGTATGTGTTTACAGCGCACTGGAAACTTTTCCGGTTGCAAATCATGAACATCGTTGTATTTCTGTCTGAAGGACGTCGAGAAGTTCGCCAGCCGGCGAGCTGAGAGAGGCGTGCGAGTACAGTTGGTCCACTTCACAAATTCTCCGCACGTGAAGCATTACGCCGTTTATCGTGACGTGTACGTGAACACGGTTTGTAGTTTTATCCACGAATGCCTGACATCGTCGGACTCCGACGACTTACGATCTCAAGATCGCGGGGTAGAAAATAAGCCACGAAACTATGATGCTCCGCCAGACCTCACCAAAAGAGTCGTGCTACCTCACGAAGCCACCAAGCAACTGAATTAGGCAGAAATATTATCAATGAGATGACAAGGTGGTCGATGAGAGTCGTGTATCACGCGATCTTGTACGCACAATCGTGTGCAAGAAAGTGGACAATTTGGAAGGCTGAGAGATCGAATATCCGCGTAGCAAGTTTTGTCAATCTACAGATTGTATTCTATTCCTTAATCTCTAAATATAATTTGAAAAACAAGACTCACCACGGATCTACGCGTGAAACTAAATCGACACCAGTTTTTTTAAAAATTCAAAGGAGTTCGACCTCTCTTTCTTCCAGTTGTCCTCTTAAACTTATTCCATTTCCGCTTGGTATTTTCTTCGTATCTTCCACATTGTTCCCTCGCTGTGTGTCCTTGAACGTCGATGTGCCTGAACTACGATAGTCGACACGATTGCATTCTTTCGCAAATAAACAGAGAATATACATTTGATCGCGTACAAATACACGGAAGCACGATTCTGAATTTCCTACAGGCAAAGAGAACGGGGTCGTGGGGCATCCTGAATTTTCTCATGTATAGTAAGTCGACGAAGGCTTTACCGATGCACTTGACGGTGCAAATTAAGAAAGAAAGAGAAAATTAGCATCGTAGACGCTTGATGATGCGATCGAAATGTGCAAGAAAAGCATGCATTGGCAATTGAAATCTTCTCAAATAACTATGATTTGCAAGATTTCAATCCTGACGCGATATATTCGCACAAAAGGATCAAGCTGGTCTTGATTTAGCTTTTAATTTAATTGTGGTATAATTAAATATCGACGAGACAAAAGAATTTCCTTGCATCCCTCCCTGTCAGATAATGTTATTTCTATATACATATGTATAAATTATACATAAATATATTTTGATCTGCCGATTAGTTACGAATAAAGACTGATAAATGTTCACGACTTGTTGCTCTCTTGTAAACAAGGAATTGGATAGAGATCGAGCAAAGTATTAAGTCTATACGTGTTAATGGATTTGCACTTTTTTTTTTATCTAGTTGCCCGGAGAAAAGCACACTACACTAAATTCTGTGGAATAGTTGTCTCTAAAAAGGAGAATATAATTGCTTCATGTAACTTTGTTTTTTAAATAAATGAATAAAAGTAATTTAATACTGAAGAATGACAATATTAACTTATTATTTCAAAACAATGTTAGTTGAAAATTGTATATTGTCCATTTATAATCGTTTCATACATCAAATATTTGATACTTTTCCTTGACGAAAAGTTGACAAAGATCGAAATTACATCAGCGCATACATTTTGTCAATCATTTAAATTATGTACAATTAAAAAGGAAGTGTGTACTTTTCACCTTACTAATTTCACACATCATCATCATCATCACTTGAAGAGACTTCTTGCAGATTTCCATAACAACCAACTTTTTTTCTAATTAGATCGCCCCATAAAACATTAGTACTACATGCAGGGCATGTACCTTCGATTGGTAAAATCATGTTGTCTTTGCAAAACATTTCTGCTAAACAAATTAAGTGAGCTACTAAAAGACAATCAGGCTTTATACAACTAACTAATTCCTTTTCACCTAAGAACAAACCGCATATAGAACAAAACATTGATGATTCATCTGATGTTAGGATTTTATTAACTTCTCCGTTAATTGTTTTCTTAATCTTCTGAGAGATCACTTTTCCACAACACATAGGCATGTGCATCGGAGCAGAAACACAGCTGGAATATTCTTTAAAAAATTCATAGTCTAACCAACGTATTGTTAAAGGCAAACGGCACCAAGGTCCAACTTTTAACATCTCTGACAAAACTGACAGACAGAATTCAAACACTTTCTGTCGTGATTTCTTCTTGGATACATGTTTCAGTCGCCTGCTGACATGAGGATGTTGCCATGCCCATTCAAACTAGAAGTAAACATAAATTAAATGTTGCTTCTTAATATATCAATATTACATTAGCATAACATGAATTTGCATACCCTAAGCGCAGAAGTATTATTTGGGAAACCATGAACAATCAACACCATGTTCCTAAAAACAAAATGACCAATTAAGAATAGAACGTTATAATTAATGAATAACTGGATAATTACCAAGGTCCTTTGTTACTTGTTTTCCAAGCTCCTCTGTGTTCCTTTCCAGCATTATGTTGTTTGAGTCTACGTCTGGGATCGACCGTATAACCTATATAAGTTCTTCCCTTGTATTTTGGATTCATACAGTATAACAAGTAAACACCAAAGAAATGTTCTATAACCTCTGCATCATCCATGTTACAGAAATATAAACAATTCAGCTATATCATAGCAATCTATTAGAACCCGTCCATTAACATTGCTAACAGGTATTCATTTCGAAATACAAAAATAAACTTCATCGACTGCCTCGTATAATCCAACGCGAACTGAAGAAAAGGTCGCATAACATTTTCCGTTGAGACCATTCACAAAACCGCGGTCTGATAGTACAATCGGTATCAGACAATTCTTGATGCAAAGAAATTCTGTAGAGGTGAAAGCGATATCGTCTTAATATTCTGGATGCGTGGTACACTGTAATAATTATCTATCTGCCTGGTACTGATGTGGGGATTCATAGCCATTGCTCCGAGTGTTACAATCTCTGAATCTTGTGAGGGCCGTCTAAGCTGGTGTCGATGTAAATTTCCTTGCCGAGCTCGAAGTTCACAATTTCGAATCACCCTATGACTCGGATGCCGGCGATCTGGAAATCTATCGCGATACAATCGTGCAGCTTTCTTGTAATTACGACGACACTCTCCCAAAACCAGAATCATATCGACAATTTCGTCAGACGTACAATGAGCCATCGTAAATTTAATCGCTATCGAAACCAAGAACACGTAATGGCTAGTCACAACACGCTAGCAACAGATTCCCTGTTTGTAAGCTCAAGGAAGTATTAGTGTCAGTTTGTCTCATGTTTACGACCATATCGACGAATAACTACGGTAAGGAACAATTTCTGGGTGTACAACGAAGGTAAGTTTTGAACGACACTAATGACCTTGAACTACCTTGAAAGAGCAAAGTGTTAAGGTCAATGAATTCATCTCGGAATGGGCTACACGCCCACCTAAATACAGAGTTCCACGGATGTCTGAACTCGCATTCGGGACTGAGCAAATTCAGAGATCCGTATCAGGACCAGTTTTCATCACCTTCTCGAGCACAAAATTTACGAGCATGGCTCGAGAAGCGATAATCTGGGAAGGAGAGAGATAGAGCATCGGCGAGGATTCAGTCGGCCGCCGCCAAAGAGTTTTTTCGTCGACGCAAATGAGTCATCGTATAACGAAAAACAAAATTTTTCTTTTTTTTATAATACATTTATGAAAATAGTACAAATGAATAGGTGTGGTTTTTCCAATGAAAATGAGTCCAAACACGATGTCAGTCGGTTCATTTGTTATTAAAATTTTGCAGAAGGAAAAATCGATAGATGTAATGTCTCTGATAATAAATAGTCCGATTGAGACCGTGTTTGGACTCATTTTAATTGGGAAAACTTCATCTATCTATTAATAATATTTTCATGAATGTACAATAAAAACAAAAAAATTTTTCAAACGCCGCCGCAAGCCACCCGACTTCTCGGCTCGGCTCCGGAGGAGCAAGGGGGGATATGCGGTTGTGGTAAGGCTGGTTCAGACATCCGTATTGAAAAGCAGTTCAGTATCCGTGGGACTCGGTAAAAACATACCGTTCACATAAAAAACAAAGGTCACCTTGAAATTTCGGAAGCACGTCCACCTAGAGAAGATTTGTGACCGCCATAAGATGTCCCCCCCCAAAACAGAGTAAGTTTTACCATAAATACATACATTGCAAAAAATTCTTTATCTTAAAATTATAAGGGAAATACGAACATAGCCCATTTTCAGACACTATGTTTAAAAGAATTAATAAAGAAATAATATAATTTCAAAAACATGTACCGGAAAGCAAATAAATTTGGACCAGAATCATTTAGCATATCAATATTATTATGTTGTTTAAATAAAAGCAAATAAAATTTCTAGATTTTTTTTTCATGGCAGTGCATAAAATGTTCAAACCTGTCTCCACCCTGCCGAGTGGTTCCCCCACTCCGTGCCCATTCCCCTCACGCAGGTTGTGGTTTGCGTTCGATGTTGAGAACATCGGTAATCATCGTTATAATTTCTCAAGATAGTCAAGTATTAAAAATAGTTATTTATTATATATGACAAACTCAGTGGACATCACACATGCTCACTTGTTCGGGTCTGTTTGATAATTAAAAAATTAATTATAATATTAGCTATTTTTAAGAAGTTCCAGAATGTCCAATTCAAATTCAATTATAGCAATGTGTGATGCACTCGATATCTTTTAATCTAGTGCGCCTATCTGTTTCCATAACATTCGTAACCAAAAAATTACGTTCACACATAACATGGAAGCAAACATAGAATATATTTTCAAATCGAAGTTATGAAATTTTTTATATTCTTCCGCGAGTGTAATAATTGGAAAAAAGGTTCCCCTGACTTTGTGTTTAATAAAAAATATTGATCTGCGTGTAAATTACATGATTTCACTTGCAAATTTACATTTGCATTCTGCATTTGAATCTGCAAATGTTGGAGGAATAACGTTATATACTTTTGCATCAAATCAAAATCTCTAAATTGAATTTTAAATTCTCTTAATAGCTTTCATGTACAGGATGTACTACACAGAACATGCCTCTTAATTATCTTCTCTATGTAGTTGTGACGATGCAAGAAACGATAATCAATTTCTTATTTTTTTAACCTTAAAATGACCTTGGACTCTAAAATTTTAAACCAAATGTGACAGTTTCTTTCATCAAGATCCCAGATTTTCGCGAGGCTAGAAAAAAAACACAGGTGACCCTAAAAAAAAACAAAGAAATGGCATTTAAAAGAAAATTTTTCTTCTATCTTATTCGCCCTGTCAAACCATTCAAATTACGTACACTATCGATTAGAATAGTTGTCAACCCGACTCCTGCCTCCCGAGAGCCGCTACGAAAAACGGCATCCCCATCTATGATGCGAGGTTCTGTGGCGCGGACCACACCGCCGCTGAGCGCCACTCACTGTAGCCGTTCTGTCAGTCATCGACTTGTTTGAATTTCTGACTTCTAATCTCACAAAGTTTCTTCGATTTTTACGCTTATAATAATGCTAATGCAAAAATAATACTAATGCGAATATAATATTATGGACAATATTCGTAAACACTTTATGAACAGTGCTACAGAATGCCTTTTTCAGCACACATTCGCGTCTTTATCGTAATAATAAAATTAGTTTGGTACGATTAGTCATTCTTGTATTACTAGGCATTCTGTAGCGCTATTCATTTGGAGTTTATGAATACTGTTCATAATATTATATTCACATTAGTATTATTTTTGCATTAGCATTATTATAAGCATAAAAATTGAAGAAATTGTATGAGCTCAGAAGTCAGAAATTCAAATGAGTCGATGACTGACAGAACGGCCACAGTGAGTGACGCTCAGCCGCGGTGTGGTCCGCGTCACAGAACCTCGCATCATAGATGGGGATGCCGTTTTTCGTAGCGGCTCTCGGGAGGCAGGAGGCGGGCTGACAACTATTCTAATCGACGGTGTACTTACCGATGATTACCAACTCAACGTCATACACAGCCATAATCTGCGTGAGGGGAATGAACTCGAAGTGGGGGAACCTCTTGGCAGGTTAGAGCCAGGTTTGAACATCTCTGGCCTAAGATATTCTTAAAACGAAGCGCTGTCAAGTTTTTTTTCTGATTTTTCATCTTCTGTAACACACAAGTATTTTACAATTTAGGATATGCTAAATATAGTTCAAATTACAACATGGTTATAATTTTGACACGCCTGTTATGCAAGCCATAAGTTTTTATAACAAATTGTTAAAAACTGTTGCTTTGTTTATTGAGCATAATGTGTCTATTTTTGTAATTTTTAGGAAAGTCAATAAACAGATTCTATAAAGAAAGTATTCTTAAAATCCATACGTACCAAAGTATGTACGTCTAACATACGATATACAATGTTCGTTATCTAGAGAACAAAGTTCAAAAATCCATACTTGTTTTTACGTGTTCTATCATCCTGATACGTATGAAATTATAATACAAAATTATGTTAAACCTGATAGCCAAGATATTATTACATCATCGCTGATCCAACTTTGACAGTGTGTATTTTTTTAATAAAAAAAGTACTTGAAACAACTATTCATGATTTTGGAAGGTCCGTGAAGCCAAAAACTCGATCAACCGTGCATGCACCGTTTGATTTTCAAAATCAATCTCCTTGAACGCAGAGAAAAAGAATGTTCTTCAACATTTATGATTAAACCTCATAACGTATTAACGGGAACAATAAGAAAAGAGAAAAGGTCTGTAGAAAAGACGCAGGCGCCGTGTCGTCGAAATATCGCCGTCTCGACGGTTGCGAGTCCGTTGCACGCGTGAACGAAAAAAAAAGTGGGAAAAAAGTCGCGAACCGGAGATTATGAATAAGAATAAATCAAGCACGTTAGTCGGCGATTTCTCCGGGCGTTTAATCAAAAGCGCCGCGTGTTTGGCCGCAGCGCTGTCGAAATCGTGCTTTGATCTCGATTGGATTGGACAGGCCGACAGAGATCACCACGGGAGGATCCAGTAAGAATGGCTGCCGTTTTGAGAAGACTCAGAGCCGCGCAGATCGCCGATTCTAAGCTACCGTCATTTATTAACAGCCGGTAGGCGTAGACCAACTATCCCACAAAAAAAGCCTTGAGGAACTCTTCTATTTTCATATGTTTCGCGTCTAGTTTACGCGAGGCTAGTCTAAGCGGCGGCTTTTCAGGCCAATCGCCACATCGTCTGTGTTGTAGATCTTTTGCAAGGTCATCGATTCGACAGGATATCAGCGAAGGATGGATAAACAAGCTTTTCGTACGAAAAATCGAGCCAACCAAAGAGTCGCACTCGCGGATGCTCTCGGACAAAGGAGTTATTTACGCGTTGCACACGCACAACATCCGACCTGATTCCATTGACAAATATCTGTCCAACTAGTGAGTGATTCTGTTCTTTGATTCTCTGGTTTGTTCTTGCATCGTTTTCTTTCGTTTCCTTCGCTTTTCATTTCTTTCGAATCGTGTAAACATAATCGTATACCTGCACAAACGTTTCTTTTGACGTTTCTGTAGATAGTTTCAAGAAAATATTAGACTTTGTTTATGTCGCAGAAATTGCCATGCACAGAGAATTGCTTTTATACTAGGAAACTTATATTGGGACATGTTTGTATTTTGGGATATTACAGTGAAGAGATTGTTAACGTTATTTACTCAAAGAAGTCTGAACTGAAATTGGAGCTAGTTGGTTCATGGACTGTTGTAGCCGGTGATATCGATTCAGCCTTGCATCTATGGCAATACACTGGTGGTTATGATAGCGTCGATCGTGCACAAATAGAGTTATCCAAAGATCAGGTACAACATATCCAGTAAAACTTATTTTTATGCAATACTGCAAAGGAAGGAATTCAATAATGCATTAATATTATTTTTTTAGGCATACCAACAGTTATTTAAAGAAAGCGGAAAATATTTACGATCACGTTATTTGCAGTATTTACTGGCATTTAGCTACTGGCCTCCTCTTACAAAAAGAAATGGTTCAAACATATATGAAATACGTAGTTATAGATTACAACCTGGTACAATGATAGAGTGGGGCAATAACTGGGCAAAAGCCATTAATTATAGGCGCAACAACAATGAACCTTTTGCAGGTTTCTTTTCACAAATTGGTAGACTGTACAATGTTCATCACATCTGGTGTGAGTATTAATTTCATCTTGAAGCTATATTGAAATAATGTTAAACTATTTGCAAATAGTATTCGCTCTAAAACGATGCATATTTGTGTATACTAAAAATTGAAAGAAGGAAAAACAATTTGTATTAATTTCAGGCTACAAAAATCTCCAAGCACGAATGGAAACTCGTGAAAGTGCATGGAGATCTCCAGGGTGGGATGAATGCGTTGCATATACCGTACCATTAATAAGAGAGACACATTCCCGCATATTAAATCCAACTAGCTTTTCGCCGACAAAATAAAATCTTACTCTCGTGAATATAAATGCATTTGTATATTACAACTTATTTCTTATGTCTATATTATAACATTGTAAAAACATTTGTTACAATACACACTACATTTATAAACTGTGTAAAGTAAGCGCTCAATGCGAGAGAGGGTTTAGCATTCTGTTGTATTACAGCTGCTAAGATGTATTTTAATAAAATTGAAATTTCTTTGTTACCATAGAGCTTTATGATGCAACATATCGTCATTGTCAGTTGAAGCACAACATTTATATGTAGATGAATATACTCGATCGTTGTATTTACGGATGCTTGTGTCTCCTTTTATTAAAATCTACCATTCACAGTTGAACATATCCTTGATCATTTGTATAACAGAAAGAGAATCGCTAAAAGGAATGGAAGGGTTACAAAGTGCACATAATTAAATATCTTTTCCTTTTATTATCTAATCAGTGTATCAAGTTTAATCAATCTGAGCTGTTTACTTCAAGCTATAATTCATTTTGCAAAGAGTATGTCGTTTTCTCCTCTCCCAGTCGCTAGTTACAAAACGTACATTAGTTAAATTTAAAAATGAAGAATAATCATAATAGTTATAGTCTAATTACAACAAGTGTTACTTTGCATTAGATGTTCCGTTTTAAAAGTAATTTCTTTCATATAAAGATATTAATATTTATTAGTCAAATTTTATAAATATATTTATATAATAAAATAATAATAATAATCGTCATTGTAATAAAGAATATTATTAATTCTAGATTACTATTTGATATTACAGAAAAATGGTTTATGTGAGCATACTGATTACAACTTTCCGACCATTCATTAAAACACTTGATGCTCAACTGAATCCT
Source organism: Macropis europaea (assembly GCA_916610135.2). Taxonomy (NCBI): domain Eukaryota; kingdom Metazoa; phylum Arthropoda; class Insecta; order Hymenoptera; family Melittidae; genus Macropis; species Macropis europaea. Next base: position 51,683,915 of record OU744343.1, on the reverse strand, counting down.
AAAAACACTTCAGCATTGTTTAAAACTCACAATACTATTTTTACTTCTACTCAACACTATCAAAGATGGAAGCTAAAGCTTTCTTAATGACAATAAACGTGTAACTCCTTTACACGCGCATATAAATATGGAGCTAGTGAATTAAACGACGATTATTATATGATCTACAATGCTCGTTTTATTAAAAGTTATTGCATTAATGTACATATATGTAATGTACATCATACGAATTTCTCTTTTGTATTATACAATCAAAATTTTCATTCCTTTTACGCACTTAACAATAATCGCGTTTCGTGCAGCATTGACTGTGCAATGCTGATGCGGTTCGAAAATAGAAAAAAGTAAAAAATCAAGTCGAATTCGAACTATATAGCGAAATTTCCTTATAATCATATACAGGATGGCGCATCACTGGAGGACTTGTATGCTTGATAGTATTGAAAATAGAAAGCATCTTCAGAACACAGAAATAAATATCAGACGAAACCTTTGACGAATATTTACAGTATACACGTATATGTACAAGATATAGACGAACATTTATTTTGATAAAAGAGAACAAAAGCAGTCAGAATAAAGTTCGTTTTCAATACTAGAATTTAGACATTGAGTTATTCCATTCCAACTTTGTCAAGAAGTTGATGTACCACATTATTATTTGACACAGAATGGTTCTATTAAAACATTTAATTCTTTAATGTCATGCAAAAGTGGTTAAAATCAATTATTAGTTACGTTTTTAATTGATTAGTTTTATTGTATGCTTATGCATAATCTTTTGTACCAAATGGAGTACAAACGATATAATATCAATTTAAAAAGCTTAACTATATTACTGATAATATACTGTTATCAATAATCACATACGAAAGTGTACTTGATTTGCAAACATTCTTGCAAATCAAAACTTTAATAAAAATCAGCGTTTATATAGTATATCAAATGACATTGCAAATATATTTTACACATACATACATGTTCATTAAATTTAAGGTAAACAACTTGACTTAATGTAATACTAGAAGTTTACTTCATTGTTAAGTGGAAGGCAGACAGATATCGTACCATCTTTCCATTAGTATTCATAATTATATAAGAAACTTTTGAAATTACATTATCAACTTTGCATACAGTTTTATTTTTTTTATTCACATAAAAACTTGTTCACATATTGCCACAAAATCTCTCATTAATCTCCCCCTATGTGTGCTCTGAAGTGTTTTTCTATCTTCTATCATTTCATCAATGTTAATTCTTGGACAGTGATCATACTACTTATATCACACTGTAAATTTTCCTCTCTAGAAAATAACGCTATTACAAGTAAAAATTAATATTTTGTCTAATTAAAGCCAAAATTTATATGCACAATATATATTAGTATATTCACCAGTATTTTGGTTACTTAACAACACTTTTCCTATTTCTTGTTAATATAAGAAGAAAATCATTTCTCCTTTTGTTTTCAAACTATTCATTTTAAAAGTTTGGCATATTTCAACTCAATGATAGTGAATACACTGCGTAATGAAAATTACTGTTGAAACAATGAAACCACACATGGATGGAAATAAGTGAGAAATAAGCTGATCAAATATTCATAAGTATTGATTAGTAATTGATAACTGATATGCCATTTCTATGATTAATTGGCTAGCTTATATATCACTTTTCAAATTCAAGTTAGTAGCCATAGCTTTGGAGAATTCAATAAACTCTGTTATACTAAATCCTAGTCATCATAATTAAGATTCAATTTAAAAATCTTATACAATAGAGAATGAATATTTACAAAATGCTAGCAACGGTGAAAAGTAACGTTCTAAATTAATATTCAGTAATTTCTGGTAATATTCATGCAATTATGATCAAAATTTGTTTTCTTCTTTTCTTTTTTTTTTTTGTTACATACATACAATCTGACTTATAGAGAACTCGTGCTACATATAAAATGTATTTGTAAAATTCATTTCATTTCACCAAAATATTTTTAAGAAATTAATTTCCGACATGCGAAATGACTTTTGGATTACTATTGTTTAAAAAGAGTTTTTATTGCAAAATATCTTGTTATATCATCAAAAGTTATAGATGCATTAAAGTATATAAATTTTAATGGTAATAATATATGAAGTAAATTTGATTTTCTTAAAAAATGTGTATAATGATTTGCATGATATAGGCTTATACTTAAATGTTTCATTTGTTGTACTTTAAAATTTCTTTCAATTTTATGAATTCTTTTTGTGTTGGTTTTTACAGAGCATGAAAATTATGATAGTCAGTATGTAACATAATTATCTCACTTAATTAAAATTAGCCATTCATTTTGTACGAAATAAAATTGTCGAATAAAGATAATCTGTAAATAATAATACACACTAAAATATCCTAGCAGAAAGTTGGAATAATACTTTCAATAATGTTATAACTTTCTGTAAATTTATAATTATTTTACAAAAAATAATGTGGATAGCAATTAGATTAAACCTGAAAAAATATAATTTATGCTGTTTCATTGTACCGTAATAAAGAATGTAGCACGAACCATCTCTATTAGTCTACACTGTTTATCGTGAATTATATTTTCTAAAACTGTTTGTTAAATCAGATATCTTCCTACGAACACATTCTAAGGAAAAATTTAAATGTAATACACGCATATAATTCTACAGGTTTCATTGCAATTAATCGCTACATTCCTTTTTTGATGTATAACGTGTGTATATATTTACATATTGTATTGTTACAAAAATGTGTTTCAGTTGATTGTGACCATCTTCGTTTAAACAGTTTTGAACACATAATTATAGCAATGTTTTCCTATCCGTTTTGATAAATTTTATTACTGTAATTGAACACATCCTCGATTCTTTTTATTAACTCTATTTATTGTGGAATTTTGATTTTTCCTTTTTTTTCTTATTAAATCAGTAATAAATAACATTACTGTACAAGGAAAATTGGAATGTGCGTTACATTAATAATGTAAACCACGGTAAGACGTATTACACAAATATTGCCTGACATTTACATAAACCTTTTAATTTTAATCTTTTTCTAATCATTTTAAAAGAGAAAAATAAGTCAAGATAATCTCCGACTATTTTCAAATTAAAGCTTTTTACTACACTCAATATGCTATGTAATTAATTTGTTATTTTCACATAGAAGAAATATTCTATAATATGATATATTTAACTTAACTTATCACGTATTATATAAATTGATATATTTATGTAAAGATATAAATTTTTATTGCATTGAAACATTGAGTAGATAACTATATATTATATGTTAAATAGTAGAAACTTTTTTTAAAAAGTAATTGTCAATGAAAACGTTTTGAATTTAACACGAACAATTATATTTGAAATAATATTATTATTATTATTATTATTCTTTTCATTGATCATATTTTAAGGAAGATATCGTTAACATCATTATAATAGATTAAATATTAAGAAGAAGAATAGTCACAATCATCTGAGTTTCTATGTGTACATCGGTACAAATATTTATTAGTAAATTTGTAGAAAAGTTACAGGTGAGAAAAAGTGAATACCATGAACAATTCCAATTCTGTGAATTTAACACTAAAGAGAGACAAGTTACACTGATAAATAAATATGAATAATATAATACTTAAGATAGTTGAGGAATTTTACCAAATAAACAGAACTTTCTATGCTGCATATCAGTTACCATTTGATATTAAAACACAAATATTAAAAATAAATAACACATCAGACTCGTTTGAAATTTCTGGAAGCATAAATCTAATTTCTTCGTGTAAATGAGTCATTGTGAAATTGAAATGCCTTGCCTTTAGAAAATAAATTATGAAACCAAAAAATATACATAAACATAGAACAAGTAAATAATGAAAACAATAAACATGTGCTGTTGTAATGTAAACATTACGACGTGTGTTCGCTAAAATTCTCGGAAAGTGTGCCATTTTTCCAGAGAAACTGAAAACATGTCGTTTTTATTAAAAACTCGAGTACTGCAACAACTCATTAAACAGCAAGTTTAATGATAGATCCAAAGTAAACGATAACGATTCACTTTACAAACTACAAAAAATACAATAATACAATTGCATTAACATCAGTCATAATAAATACACAAATATAGAAATAAATGCTTGTACCGATGTACACACGGAAATGAGAGAAGTTTAATTCCAAACGAGCGTGCTATCCATTATCCTTATGATACAATCATCTGAACTGAAATTCAATACTTCATAATGAACATGAAGATATACGAAACAGAAAAAAGTACATGGAAATGTATTAAATGAAAAAAAGAAACAAATAAGATACTATAATATAAGAGTACAACATTGGGATGTGTACTGGATGGAAACTTCAGACAATCACAACAGAATATAATATAATTACAACTGAAATGTTGACAATACAAGCTGAATAATAATGCTATTATACTCTGTTTAATAAACGATGAAAGAAGAAGTACTTTATTGATACTTGCAAACTAATTAACATAAAGAGTTTATGGTATACCGGAAACAACATACAGACTAGAATAATATTTGCAGATTCATTTTGGCAAGGTAATTCTATGTATAATTCTCTGATTAAGCAAAATCAAATGAGTCGGTTAGCAATGGAACATCGTTTCTCAAAACATTTTTAAGCTATACTTTCAAAGTAAAATACATGAATAATGATAATGCTTGTTTTCTTGGATAAGAATTCAAAGAATAACTTAATTGCCCATATAAGTCGTACAAGACTGTACTGAGGCTTGATATCCAATGTTTTCAAAGTGAAACCAAGAAGATGAATTTTAATACTGAAAGGAATTTGAAGTGGACAGTATAATATTTTGGTAATTCAACAATAATTTTATTATCCATTAAATTTGTTATATTGACATTCCTTCTTAATAAAATAAAACACATTGTATAAAATAGTAAAAAAGTCTTTGAATTTCAAAACTTACTCTTTCATCAAAACAACAAATACTCCCTAAGATGAATGTATTATTGTAAAATTATAAAATAAGATATCGTGACTAAATTTTTTTACTTAGCTTGTCAGTTTTTAAACCGTAATTACATGAAGAATGCAGCTGAACAAACAGATCGACTCACTCAGTTTTTGTTAAATCAGACTAAGTGTTATTGAAAGCTTGAAATAAGGATCACGCTATGCCAACACATGTAATTGTCAGTAAGATCATTTAATACTAAACCTTTGATACGTCGAAATCTTACCGAAAATATCATTCAATGTTGTTCTTATTTCAAATCTTCAATTAGTCAAAATCAAGTGTATAATAGGTCGAGCATTATGATTCTACTGTTCTGTGTTTATTATAATTGCAAGATATTGATAAATAAATGTCCCTAAACATTTTCTGTAGTCGCATATAAAATTTTCTGTATGCTATGATGGCTGGCTTAATTAAAGCCTAAGACCTAAGACTCATTTTTTCCAGTGTAGTAGATAAGACTGATACTTAAAAGGTTTTTCGTTTTTTACTTCTATTTACTTCACAAGGTATTTGGATATGGATAATAAATATTACAACGTTGCAAAAAGCATCTAAGTTCTTCTTCAATATGAAGCTCTCTTTCCAGATAGATCACGTTGACATATTTTGATAATTAAAAAATATGCTGTTACATTAATTTCAGTCCAATACACATTCCCAACCCTAACAAACCTCTTAGGTTTGGGTCGATGCACGTAACGAGCCATACTTCTGCTATGTATGTAAGTCATTGAATTAAATGTCGGTAGACTCGTTATGCACTCACTACAGACAAACGTACATACATACATATTCTATTAATATGATTAAAATTAAAGACTATTAGGGGGGAAGGATGTAGAACTATTACTGTGAGCCAGACTTAACATTGAGCCACTAAGGCTTTCATCGTCTGGATAAGATTCTTTTGATGCCTCAGCTATCGCCAGAGCACTGCAATAATTTGAAAAAAAAAAAGATGTGTATAGGTATGACTACAATAAGCATTTTCTTAAACTCTTACATCTATTAGCATATTTTATAATATACTAGGAAATTCTAATTGTTAGATTAGCACGACTATGCCTTTGAAGGATAATAAATATGATTATTAAGATTAAAAGGATATAATTGAAACGTTAAAGTTCGTCTTTCCACTAGTGTTTGCAAAACTCATTCGTGCGTATAGCATAGGCACATAATACATACCTGAATCCTATTCTTGCACTTTCCTCGTCAAATTGTTGTAATTCACGTTCCTGTCTTTCATGCAATAGACGTATCCGTTCACTGCGTTCGCGAAGGAATTCCTGAGTTTCAAGTTCCATTTTCTGTTCGAGCAAAGCTCGCCTAACGGATACTCGATCTTCTAGTTCACGACGCTCTCGGTTTCTTTGAGCTTCGGCTTGCATTTTGTTCTTAGATTGGTATGCCATAAGAATTTCTAACTCATAATTTAACCTCTCCTGTAAAGTGCCCAAAAAAATAATTAACAACATTATAGTTTCCCTATGAAACTTTACATAAAATAATATATCATCACATACTTTAAGATTATGGCATTCAACTTCTTGCGATTCATCTAAACGTATACTTTGTTTCTGAAGCATTTCAGCAATACTTTGTTCATACTGATCTCCCAAAAGTGCTAACTTCCTTCTTTGTTCTTCTTTTAGTTTCTTGATAACAGCTTTCTGCTCTTCTTTAGCCGTTGTCTGTAATATTTGAGCCTTTAATGCCTTATATTGTCGTGTTTGTATTTTACATGTCTCCCTAAACTGTTTACGGATCTGCATTTCCTTTTGCTAAAACGATAAAGGCACACAAATTAACTATAATAGAATCATTTTTTCTAGTTGTACTCGAAGTAAAAAAGAATTGATTTTAATATGTTACGTACCTTGAGACTCTTCGGTTGCTGTTTGAGTTCCAATGCGTGTTTCTTACGCAAGTCACGTTCTGCCCTTTGCATGTAATCTTGTTGATTAGAAAGTTCAGTCGCGTGTTGCCGATGAACTTGGTCTTCTCGAAGAGCATGAACTGCCCTTTGTTGTCTATACTCTAATTCTTGAGTTTTTTCATGATGTCGTAACAACATATTATGTGCTTGTTCTAACTGTTGCTGTCTCTTGTTCAGTTCCTACACATGAGAATACATTAGAAAAATATCTGAAAGTTATGGTATTTAGCACATTGTCGGCCGCTGTCACGTATGCGTGATTTCGTTAGCCAGCGGTTATCGGCCGGCATTACGAAAATGTGACTTTGCACCGCTATTTTCATAAGACGTACAAAAATTATTTCAGGCCGCGAATTCGATGTTCGTATACTAATATGTACTGACTGCTATTCAAAACTGTTGCGTCCACTGCTCGCGTGTTTCAATTGTGTAAAAAGTTTGAAAGTAAAATAAATATACTGTAATTACTTATTATGCTACGAATGACTTCGTAAATGTCGCGAATAAAGGCGATGCGAAAAATGTGCGGCCGTCAAAGTGTTAGCATAATAAAAGAAAGGCAGTTTACTCACTTCCCGAAGCAGTTCTTGCTCTAAACTATGAAAAATAAGCAACTTTTTTCTACGGAATTTACGAATTTCAAGATCAAGATATTCTCTTTGGCCTCTTGCAAGGCGTTGTTCTTCTTGCGCTTCCATTTGACGTAAATTATCTTTCTGACTCTGAAGCGTAGCATCCCGTTGTCGTTTCGGCGTCACCTCGTCCTGTGATAATTCTTTTTTCCATCTTTCTTTGTAAGCCTGAAAAATAAAATATTTTTAATTAATACTCGAAAATTATTATCAGTAATTATGTTAATCCTCTTACTTTGTACTCCCTTTTCTGCTGTGCTTCTAACGCTTTCCGATCAGCCTCTTGTCTACTCGTAATTTCTTTGTGAAGCTTCTTTTCCGCATTTTGGTTTTGCTTCAGTTTGCGTTCTAATTCTTGTAAATGCCTCAACTGAAGTTTTTCCAATTCTTTACTAAATTGTTGTAAAAGAGTCTCGTATTCTTTATCTAGTAACTGTTTATGGGATTCCATCTCCATTTTACACCGCTCTTCCAGTTTCACCTGTTTAAATAGTTCATGAAGCTCCAAATACTTCAGTGGAAAGTGAAAAATTGTAGTAGAATGTAAACTTACCAAAGCACCTTGATGTTCCCGTCTCATTCTCTTGTATCCGCTCATTTGTTCGTGCATTTCCTCTTGCATATGTTCTTTTTGCTGTTTGGTCACGATTGAAGTTGTCCTAATTGTTGCAAAGTTATTGGCACCATGTTCAAGAAGATTGGCAGTGACACCGCCTGCTGATATTTTATGTCGATTTCGTACAGATCCCGTGGAATAATCGTTTGCATCAGCGTTTGGCAGTGGCAGGCTATTGGTGGAGGAACTTTGAGAACTTGCAGACACGCCCATTGAATGAATCGAATGCTCTGAGGTAATTGAATTGCTCTTGCTACTATCACCACCTGTTTGTTCGTCAGGAGTGTCTGTAAGGTGTAAATTGGAATACCATTCAATGAAAATGAAAACAAACAAAATTCAATTTATTTTGTAAGTTTAATACGTACCATCAGCATCACCAACTGTACTCTCAGTCTCACAGGCGTCTATCATTAAGATCTTCTTCATTTTCCGATAATTCAAATTATCCAACTCCCTGACTGCAGCTTTCGTTCTCTGAATTAAATCTATTAAAACTTGAGGGGACCGTGTTCTCGTGACAAATTGATGCTGTAAAATTGAAAGCCTATAAGAAAACAACTAACTAAACTACAGTATATTTTTTTATAGATGAAGCTCAAGCACGAAAGTTCTATATCACGGATAAAATAAAAATTTGTACAAAAACTCACTGATAACAGTTTACCAGAGGCTGGTCTTTCAGTTGGACTTTTGGTAAGACACACTTCAACGAAGTGACGGAAAACGTCTGTCCAGTCTGGAGAGTTTAAAGTTGGTGTATCATTCTGAGCAATGTGATACAGAGCACTCATAGCATTCATATTAAAATAAGGTGGTTTCCGTTCCGCTGAAATAGAAACACTTATTATTTATTAAATACCCTTCTATTTATGAGCGACGTAATTTGTTAATGGTAAAGTATGATACCTAGTTCAATACACGTTATCCCCAAAGACCACACATCTACTTTTCCATCATACTGTCCTTCGTCCATGGCCAATATTACTTCTGGTGCCATCCAGTACGGAGTTCCCACAAAGCTATTTGCTGGGCACTTTATACTTGCGGATCCAAAGTCTGCCAACTTGACAGTTCCATTCTCAGTAAGTAAAATATTTCCTGCCTTTACGTCTCGGTGAATTCTTCCAAGAGAATGAAGGTAATGCAGACCACGTAACACCCCTTCGCAAATTGCAGCTATCTCATCTTCTTTCAATGGTCTTTTATGAACTTCAATGATATCTGATGCAGAGCCAAGACAATATTCCATCACCAGCTAAAATCGATACATAAAATTGATTATCAACAATTGAAATACTTGATGCAAGCAGTATGAGATGATGTAGCATTTAGTAATAATTATTAAAAATAAATACCCAGGCAGTATGGTCCCTGAGATAACAACCCTTATATTCTATTGTATTATGGTGATTGAGCTGCCTAAGAAATCGAATTTCCTTCAAGATATCCTGCCATTTTTCAACAGTTTGTTTTCCCAAGTAGGACATTTTCTTGATGGCAACAATTTCTTTGGTAACCAGACATCGTGCATAATAAACAGCCCCAAAACTGCCATGCCCGATTTCGCGCAAGTCCTCAAATATTTTCTCCGGATCATTTTTCTCAAATAATTCAGCGATCTCTGGGTCCTTAAGGCTACCAGGCCTTGGAACAGCTGGCATAGTAAAGGTGTTGATGATTGAATGGCCGAGGCCTGTTTCAGACTCCGTTAGATGCCCCCTTGCCTTTGAATCTTCTACCCTAAATTTTGTAATCTTACTTAATCCTCTGTCAGTCCATTCCAAAATTTAACATTCTATCTGTAAGCAAATGTAAAGCAGAAATATCTAACTTTAGCCATGAAGCATAGAACAATATGCACAAATTTGACACGACTGATGGTATGCAGCGTTTCATACTGCAATAGATACGTTTCATTTGCATGAAAAGGTACATATATACGACAGATAACAGTTACAGGTACAATGCGACATGACTGGCATACCTTCATTTCATATTTCTCCTAATTCAACTTTTACGATAGATCAGCAGCAGCCGCTTTCTAATGAGAGGCTCAATGATAAACAACCTTCAGACAGAAATAGGTAAATTTATGGGATTAGAAATGAAAGTTAAAGAAGAACCGTGGTCACTATGAAATCCTTTGGTGCATAATTAACGCGAGGTTGACACTTATCACGAGGTACTGAACGCTAATCACAGGATTAGGAATCCGCGAAAGATCATCTGACTCGTCCGAGTATCACATGTTTTTAAAAGGACCATCGACGAGGAGGTTCGTTGGGAGAACGCGGGCCGACGAGTATTTACCTCGCAAGAGGAAGAAGAGGAGCAGTCGTGAGGAATATCGGGGTTGGTGATCGAAGGAAGAAGGCAAAGCGGTCGAGTGAAATTCGCAGGAGGTAGAAATGCGGGCGTAAGGAGGGTTGGGTCTGTGACTCGAAGCAATCGCGTCAGATTGGTCCCGCGAACACGGCGGAGGGATGTCGTCGTCGTATCCGAGAACGGCGGCCGTGTTCGTCGGTTCGGCTGGCCGACATCGCGAACTGTTCCCCGGCGTAACGAGCGAAATTCCCTCCAGAGAGATTTCCGGCGAGCAGGCAGAAAAAAAGCTGATATTCACCTCCAAAATGGCGAGGTAGCGAGCACGGAAGCATGCGCGCAGCTCTCCGAGAAGCACTCTCTCGTTCAGGCGGAGCAGCAGCACCTCTTCTTTCTCCTGAACTTGCCCGATCCTTCGAGCATAGTAAAGATCTTCTTCCGGAGGATCAGGATTTTCCCGTGGCCGCCGCGAACCCGCTACACACCGCACCCCGGAAAAGCACACGCCTCGTACGTGTCACGCACGTACGCACACACGCGCGCGAGACGCGACAATCCGCGGCAACGCAACAATACGGCACCCACCGTCGCCCCGGAACACACCAGAATTCGCAAACTTTTTGACGCCTTTTCGCCTGGCCTGGGTGTACTCTACGGCAGGCGAGTTCTCCGTCAACGACCAGTGGCGCTCTGTGCTGGTCGATTGTTCAACTATTCGTATACACGGTAACGATGAGATCTTCCTTTATCGACGGACATCCGCTCAACCGAACGATTTTATACCGAATCATCTTAGAGCAGAGATGGCCATCCGGAGCAAGGCCTGGCTCCAGCCTCCCCACCACTCCGCGACCCCTCCCCTAACGTAGATTGTGGTCGGTGTATGAGATCGAAAATGTCGGTAATTGTCGGTAAATACGATTTCTCAAGAAACACTTACGTAATAAGAATAATTATTTTTTATACATGGTATCAGTTTTATCCAGAGATTATATCTTTAGTCTGCTATACATTATTTGTTATATACAAATTCAGCGAGCATCATATACACTCACTTATTCGGTACTGTTTGATAATTAAAAAATTAATTACCATATTATTTATTTCTAAGGAGGTTCAAATAATTAATAAGCGCACTAAATTAAAAGATATCAATCTATCAGGGGGATTGCGCATTGCTAGAACTGAATTTGAATTAGATATTCCGTATCTTCTTAAAAATGAGTAATATCGTAATTAATTTTTTAATTCTCAAATAGATCCGAATAAGTGAGTGCATATGATGTGCTCTGCATTTGACATGTCAAATGATGTGTAGCAGAGTAGACATATAATCTCTGGATACCCAACCACAACCTACGTAAGGGGAATGGATATAGAGTGGGGGTAAATCGGAACCAGGCCTCGCTCCGTATGGCCATCTCTGCATTAAAATATCTAGATGCTTGCATTGCGGGCGAGTAACTTTAAATACCACCCACCCAAAAGCTACTCTCTTACTTTATTATGCAAATGAATTATACTAACTGTTATTGTATAGATTCTGGCAATAAACAATCTTAAAAAAAAACAAGAATTCCCGAAGTGGTCGTCTCAAATTTTAATGAGCTCTTGCATATTGATAGATCATGTTACTACGAATCTCTCCATGTATGGTTTTGCGCGTAAACGGTCCATTGTTTAAAAGATATTTGATGTTAAAGTTTCGAAAGGGTTTACCTACTCTACTGTAAGAACGGCTTTCAAATACAAGAGCGCAAAGCAGTTGGCTAGCCGCTAGGTTGCTACAGAGTTTCTTTTTTCACGCGAATTTAAATCCCTGCGAAGAAATTTCAAACTGCATTTCTTTTTGTAATTGTATAATTATGTACATAAATTATATGTGGTATGTTGCGGTATGTTCATAGTTTACATTTTTTAGGCATAATCAACTAATATGTGAAACTAATACACTCCGACAACTTATTATTAGCTTGAAGTCCAGACGCGTACCCGGTTTATGAGTGTGGATACAGAGAGATCTCGCAAGCATGGCACAGGAAAAATTTGATCAACAGTGTATAAATCAGTCTATGTACATACATTTCTATATGTGAATAGTACAAATAGAATGTTTATAGGAAACTTGAAATAGCATGAATTCATAATGCTCTTTATACAATTGTACAAATTATAATGTGTTTCTCATTGAGAGTTTATACATACGTTTTGTGGGAAAGTATATAAGCGTATAGGTATCTTTGATAAAGTATAAATATAAGCAAAGATAACAGAGCTTCATTTATTTATGTACTTTCTAAATTTTCCATTAACGACGTTAGGAATGTGTTTCCGTTTATTAACTTCGTAGTGCAGACAACAAATTCTACGTTTACTGAAAATAGATATTTTTCATTAAATATACCGCAAATAGAAGTAGAAAGTTTATTAATAATGTAACTTACAGTCCTCTTGTTGAGACAGAAATCTGAGGGCAGAAATTTCTGCGAACGTACATCCTCCAATAAAGAAAACCATTACTAACTTTGGTGGTTCGGAGTTGGAATCTTCACTGGTAACAGAGTTCCCTGTCAATTAATTTATACGTTAATTGCAATAATTCCATTTTGTATTAAGTATAATGTGTTTTCTGCGTGCTTCTTACTTCTCCCGGATGGTAGAATATTATATGGGGCACTACTGATAGTAGGACCTGGTAGTAACCCCATTACATCGTTTAAACCTTGCCAACCAGTTGGTTGTACAAGTTGTTCTGCTAGTCGAACACTCAATGGTGCATATATGGAATGTACATAACTAATGTCTTTGGGTGCAATTTCACTTTCATCTTCAACTGTAAGTCTTAACGCTTTCCGTAGGACGGCGTACTGACGAGCTGATTGTTGTTGTTTCAATAACCCTGCTTTTTCTAAATTTAATATTGTTGGCAAATGTTCATACCCGTACGTTTGTATTATTTCTCTTTTGTAATAGTCTAGTAATTTTGGTTTAAGTCCAGAATTCGTTAACGACTGTATACAAAGGAGACGTAAAACCTTAAGAAGCGGTTGTTGTTGCGCTATCATGTCTTCTATATAAGAGTTAGGTTTGTCTGTATCAATGCAGTTCAATAGTTCTTGTTCGATTTGCAATGACTCTAGAAAACTACTCGAATCTGTTACTTCTTTTATCATTTCAGCTACTGTTGTATCTGAAATTAAATTACAGGGTATACATGTTAGTACTTTAATCGTGCTATAGTTATTAGTTAGTAATTAATTCGAAGAACTTACGTTTTGCTAATGACTGCTTTGTAGCTAACATATGTGGCAAACGTGCTACAAACTGTTTAATTTCTTGTACACTTTTGTCTCCGTGTCTTTCATCAAACTGTGATGAAATAACTTTGGCTTTCTTGCTTAGAACCGGCCCTACTCCATTAAAATTTTTGTCTCTACAAAATTATGAAGAACTCATAAGATAGAAGACAATCTTGAAATGTAAAAGAAAACATTTACCTAATTTCTGCAAACAATTCTTCTCCAGAATTAAGTATTATTCGTTCCTTTTCATTAAGAGACATTGCTGTTGGGGAATCTTGTGAATCATGAAATCTGCTTGCTGGCAGCTGTACAATATCTAAAATATCAGTGAATAAGATTATCTATGTCAGTGCAATAATCATAAGGTACAAAATTATTAATGTGAAAATACTTCACTGTATTTTATTCCAAATATTTCATCTATCAACCCTTCGTATGTTAGTTGTGTAACTAAAGGTGAAAGCAGATCTACAGTTCTATCCAATAATAATAAATGTTCTATGGTAGTTGATTGAGTAGATGTTGCTCTGCTGTCCTCTTCCTCTCGATTCAGTCTTTCTAACAACTCCCACACTTTACCAGCTGCAGGTCCTCTTCCAGTAATTTTTGAAATTTTTCCAAATGTTCTCTGTAAACCATGAATCGCTTGTGCAACTTGATATAAACAAGTTGGATCATTTTCCAAATGAAACTCTTTGAAACATCCACTAAGTTCCATGGAAAGAAGATCATTATCAAAGGGAAACAAATCACATTTAAATTCCTCAATTAGGGTGAAACTACCAAAGACACCTCGATTTTGGAGTTTCTTTTGACAGAGAAGACTTTTTTTAGGTACAAAAAACAAATGAAATTCTTTGCGTGGTCTTTTTCCCTCTTCCCTGCAAAATAATTGGTATAAAAATTATATAAAATTATTACAACAAAATAGCCAAATTTTTTTACTTTATGCATACCCGTGAACATTCTCAGCAATTAAATCCATAAGAGCTAATTGAGGTCTACTAATAAATATTACATTAACAATATTTGAAGGAATCGTTAAGCTTCCTCCGCGTAAGGGATACATACTAACATCATGCTCTTCAAGCATATTATATTTTGCAATAAGATCGATTGGTCCTGAAAGAGACTGATCCCATATAATTGCCTGTCAAAATATTAAAAACTTGTTTAGTATCGTTGACAGTTAGGAAACACGTAATTAGAAAGGTTATTGTAATACCTTTGAACCGTCACATTTTTCAAGCAAGCAAAGCAACTGTTTTCGTGCTTGTTCTTGTATAATTCCCACATTTAAACGTCCGGTTGATAAATGCGCCGATGACATGTTTTTATATCTATTATTTATACACAAATTAAAAGGTGCACAGCGTTCTGTCACTTTGCGCACCTTGGGCTGCTTCTATCATTCCTATTTGACGTTTGCTCAATTTTAAGTTCTTGCAGTTTTCATACTGACGGATTCTACAACCACTGCCAGTATTGCCAACGTAATTATAACAATTTTATAAGATGCTGTTAAAATTTTGAAATTCCAATAATAGAATTTTATTTTCCACTAGAAAACGGAGCCTCATATGAACAAATTTTCTTCTATTTCTTCGACTCACTTTCACATGAGAAATCACCTTCTTTCTGGTTGTATCACGATTTCGGGAACACTCTATATTTCAATTACAATGTTTGCCGCCAAAATCTACCGGGTAGTGTCGTAAAATCGCAAGAAGGGCCACTCAAGGAGGGGACAGTGGACAGATCTGTGATATTCGGTGAAAATTCAATTATACGATAATATTTGTTTCTTGCTACTATCGTATAATAGTTTTAGCATAAAGGCAATTGTCGTTTTTGAAGATATTTTTCATTTAATGGTAATCATACATGATATCCACACATCAAATCAGTGTAGGCGCGCATGTGTTAATTTTTCATGACAATTTCGCGCGAAAAGGCGCTACATATGATCGCACGTAGGAGCGTAGCCGCAGTTGATCATGGATAAAAGGAAATTAAAATTCGGAAGCGGTCTGCACAAGAACCTAATAGGAAGCCAATTATCGTCGCGAAGCGGAACTCCTGATACCAGATCATCGAACGAAGAAACGTCAGCAATTAGGAGCACGTTGCCACACGCAAAGTCGTTCTCTACTCAAAGTAAGTTGTCAACCAGAAATATATTTTCGAATTAATATTCATAGTAAGACTAAACAGTATTCGTAGGTGAACGTAAATCGTCGAACGAAGAAACATCATCGAACAGGAACAGGTTGCCAAGCGCAAAATCATATTCCACTCAAAGTAAGTTGTCATTCAGAAATGTATTTTTGAATTAATTTTCATAGTAAGACTAAACAGTATTCATAGGTGAACGTAAATCGTCAAACGAAGAAACATCATTGAACAGGAGCAGGTTGCCAAGCGCAAAATCATTCTCCACTCAAAGTAAGTTGTCATTCAGAAATGTATTTTTGAATTAATGTTCATAGTAAGACTAAACAGTATTCATAGGTGAGTGTAAATCGTCAAACGAAAAAACATCATTGAACAGGAGCAGGTTGCCAAGCGCAAAATCAGTCTCCACTCAAAGTAAGTTGTCATTCAGAAATATATTTTCGAATTAATGTTCATAGTAAGACTAAACAGTATTCATAGGTGAACGTAAATCGTCAAACGAAGAAACATCATTGAACAGGAGCAGGTTGCCAAGCGCAAAATCATTCTCCACTCAAAGTAAGTTGTCATTCAGAAATGTATTTTTGAATTAATGTTCAGAGTAAGACTAAACAGTATTCGTAGGTGAACGTAAATCATCGAATGAAGAATCGCATTTGAGTACAAGCAAATCGCAAGTAAATCGTTCACTGATACATAGTACTTTGAAAAACCAAACGTTAACATGTAACAGCAATGTGTCGAAAGAAGAGACGATAATACGTAAGAGCAGTAATGCGTCGAAAGTGGAAGCATCTTCGCGGAAACGAAAATCCTGTAACTTTAACTTGACCGAGGATGATGATGATTTAGGGCATCCTTTGGCTGAATCCACTGTTTTGAAAAAACGGTGCAATGATTCAAACATTTCAGAAGTAAAAGATGGAAACACTACTCGAAAAAACAGTTCAACCAACCAAACAGTTATTTCACAAAAGAATATTGTTTCAACTTCTACCACAAAATGTAAATTCATTGAATTTTTAAATGAATCTGGTATTAAGTTAGGGATTGACACTCCGCACACACTTTGTAAGTTTCAAATGATCCTTTTGAGTCGATATTTTTTAAGTAATGTATTTTATTAATGTTAAGTTTATTGTATAAATTCTTATAGGTAAAGATGTTATAATGGTTCAACAAAAGATGAAGGAATTGTTGAAATCAGGAAAATATATGAAAGCAGAAATAATTAGTTTAATGGAAAAGTATTTTGAGAATGAACAAAATCTTGAGAACGCATTGACTGATATGGAAATATTTGTTAATAATAAAGTATCCAATGTGTTGCACAGTTTATCACTTGTCAAAGTTTTATTACAGGTTTCAGAACTGCATCCAGAGATATATAGCAGTCTTTTGTCTAAACTGAATGAATCTGTGCTCTTGGCGTGAGTATTCTTTATATAATTGAATTTTTGTTTTAATAAAATGAGAGTATTATATTACTAATTTCTTGAATTGTATGAGATATGTTTAATAATTTGTTTGTAACTTTTTTTAGTGATTCGATTGAAACAGTACCTTGGGCTCTTTCCTTATTGCAACAATTTCGTTTCTTAGATGTTGTAACTAATTCCGATGCTTTAACAAGTAGTTTGGAACAGCTTTTGGAGTCATGCCCTATGTGGTTTCAAAACGAGTTGATTCTGTTCCTACCCGATATTGTGACCGACAAACAGCATCAAACTGTTGCTGAAATCTTAGATAAAGTTATGCAAGAAGATTATGAATTAACAAGTTTAATATTAAATTGTATGAGTAATTTAAATCTTGGTAAAGAATATTTAGATGAATATAAAGATAAGATATTAAACATGCTGAAAACAAATGTAAAAACAAATATGATACCAGCTATTATAAAGTATGTTTTCTTATTTGAAAAAATGTACGATTGTACATAACTTTGAGGCTTTTTCAAAAGCAATATTAATTTCTTAATTTTTGTTGCAGATTTGTTTTAGAAGATTGTGGAAATATTGATACTTTTAAGAAAACATTAACTGTATTACGCAACATTAATTTACAACCACTTGTTGGAGAAAACGTTGAGGAGTGTTATGAAAATCAACTGAAGATAGTTAATATATTAAAAATGAATATGCTTCTTTCAAAAACTTCAGTGAATGCTACAATGGCAGTGATAAAAGATATTACTAAAGATCCCAAGCCATTAGACATTATCCTATTACTTCTTATATTCGCAACAACAGATGTAAAAAGAAAAAATATTGAAACTATATTTAAACTTCACATACGATCCGGTTTTTATAGAGCAAGTTTATTGAATTCGCTGTATAATGACTATAAACAGGTTGCCCAAGAGTTACAACCAACAGCACTACAATTATCAAGCAATTTCTTAAAAACAGATGAACGTGTATTTATTGACTTTGCCATAGACTGGTTTCGTTTACAGTTTATATGCCATAAAGAAAATGTGTTTAAACAACGAGAAATTTTAGAAAAAATTATATTCCTTATGGGTGCTGATGACAAAACAGTGAAAAATGCGTTAGCGTTTCTTTTTAAGATGGTAACAAAAGAGGAAGAGAGACAATGTTTAGTGCCGCATTCCAATCATCTTCGCATTTTGCTTGAAAAAATGGATAACCTAGCGTTGGAAGAAGTTGGTACATTGAACGATTTACTGCACAATTTATGCACAAATTCTAGTTCTTTGTCTGAATCTTTGCGCGATGACTTGTTCATACTTCTTCAGAAACAATTATCTAACTTCAAGCCATTGACAAAATGTAAAGGTGTTTTAGCAGCAGTTATGGCGATAAAACATTTAATGAAGAAATCAGAAACTTCTGCTACTGCCTTTAATTTGTTTAAAACAACACTAAATAATGTAAAGAATTGTCCAAGATCACAAGCTCTGTTTTACGATCAGTTGACATGTATTGTTGCCGAAACGCAAGATATTGACGCAGAATTTATAAAGAATCTCACAAATTATATAGAGGAAGAATTTGTTAACGTAAACATGATTGATAAAACAACTTACAGCGGAGAATTAGTTCCCAAATTTGGATTGAATAAGGAAGAAGATGAACCACAAAATTGTGTTTTAACATTTGAAAGTAAACAATATGGCGCAATTGTACCAATTACATTCAAACTTCTTAGGACTTGTTGCATAAAACTAAGCGAAGGTGGGAACTTAGATGCCATAGATTCTCTCTTAGGGTGTGCAATATTAATGCCAGAAGACTTTGACGTTGCGGAAAATCATACAATGGACTTGATAATATGTTGCATTAACTGGTTTCGGGAAGTAATCAGCGGTTTTGTAACTCAGAAAGATCCCTTATTACAGAAACAAGTACTACAGCGACTTGACAATTTAATATATTTACAAACTGAATTGAGTACATTGTTCTCTTTATGTGAAACAAAGTATCAACCCCTTCCGTGTTACTTTCATCATTTTCCAGTACCAGCTTTTGTAAGAACTGATAAAAAACCTGGGAAAAAAGGTAAAAAGGGAAAAAAAGGAGCTGCAGAGAAATCTATCAGTTTTAGTGAAACTGAAAATTGGGAATTAGGTTCCCTGATATGTTCTAAAAATCCAATGTACTTTAGAAAGCTAGATGCAACGATCGTACATCTGCTGGATGTAAAAATGGAATTATGTTCGTCGCAATCTGCAGAGCACAGTGTATCTATAAAACAAGTATGTTTCATTATAAAAGAACTTCTAGGGATATTCGAGCACGAAAATAATGAAGTATTTATAAAAGATTTAATTGAGTTATTGCCTAAAATTTGCTCAAAATTACAAGATATTGTAAATGTCTTGAGAGAGGAAAGTGATAGACAAAATAGAGAAGCTGTTAGGCTGCTATTGTGTCTCTTAACAAAAATTTTCAGTTGGAAGGGTTTTGAAAGTGTTACTTATAATGTATTATTGCGAGAGGGTTTGCGAACTTTAGCCAGTCAAATAAATCAAAGCAATGCTATGTTAAGATCTTGCAAAGAACTTGTTGCAGAATCGTGTAAATACTTTGAGTCTTTGTCTGATATTGCTACACAAATCTCATTAGCTATTGCGTTAATTAATACATGTCAATCATTCATGAAACATTCAGAGTCTTACACAAAACAAAATAAAGAAAAATATGCAAAACTAGCATTTGGATTTTTATGCCTTCAGTGGCCAGAAGATAAACATTTTAGTCCACAATATAAAACAGCAGTAATTGGATTACTAAACAGTTGGATTGATAATGAACCACTACCATTAGATACAGTCACTGCAGTGTTGGAATGGTTACCAGATGAAACTTCCAAGTTGGAAAAACCTCAAGATTATTTGAACAGAATACCTTCAATAAGAAGAAGTAATTATCACTTCTTATTCAAGAAAATGTTTGATGGTTTAATTAATGGTGTGAAAGCAGCACTGTTATTAGTTGATAAAGATCCTAAGAGGATAGAATTATGGTCTGAAGTTGCATTGAATGTACAAAAACTGGTTCAAATATGTAAAAGTTTAACCACAAAAACTAATGTACTGATCTTTTTAAAGCACATGCCTATATTGTTGAAATCTTTTTTAACTCTTGGAATGCCAATTCTTGAGCATAATTTAAAATATCAAACAGACGACGTGACCAAAATACTGAAAATGATGCAAGGAGGTACGCGATACTTGCATACAATATGTTGTGATAGTGCAGAAAAAAAAGATGTTACATTAACAAAATACGTACCAGCAGCAAAATCTGTATTGGAAAGATTACTTTACAGTGTAAAAGGAATGTTAGTACTTAATAACAGTCCTGCAGCATTTTGGATGGGTAATCTTATTAACAAAAACTTAGAGGGTCACGAAATTCTTTCACAGAGTACATTATCAGAAAAAAGTTCTTTACCAAATTCTGATGTGACTGATGATATAACTAATGATGTGTCATCAGATATATTAGACAGCGATTCGAATGAAGATGTTGCTGAAGATGAAGATATTGAATAATTTTTTTATAGAAACATGAAAAAAGATTGATGTTAAATGAGTAAATATTGTAAAAAGTCTGTATAGCGATGAAATTTGTATTTTTTTAAATAACGTTGTACACTTTAATAATGTATAATATTATGAACTTCATTAGTTAATAGTATAGTAAATACAAAACTATACATATAAATGGTGTTTACTTTATTTGCATTGTTGCTATTTTTCTTTTCATTTTAAATTGTTATTAAATATTTGACGTTTCCATGTTAAATCGGGCATACGTGTTTCTTCTACAAATATTATTTCGTTATTCCCCTTAACTAGTAGTACAGAATGAGTTCGTGTACAATAATCACCAACAGACACACAAATTGAACTCAGTTCTTCATGTCCGTTTGGACATCGTCTTTGCAGTTCAGGATCTGGTAGATGTCTATAAATATTCAGAATATTGTATAAAAACCAATGTGCAATAGAACTTATAATATACAATTCATAATGTATCAAATATATA
Source organism: Macropis europaea (assembly GCA_916610135.2). Taxonomy (NCBI): domain Eukaryota; kingdom Metazoa; phylum Arthropoda; class Insecta; order Hymenoptera; family Melittidae; genus Macropis; species Macropis europaea. Next base: position 51,662,376 of record OU744343.1, on the reverse strand, counting down.
CTTTTCCCTTGATTTCAAAAATGTTAAAAGCTCTTCAATAAGATCTGCTTGTTTCGCCACTTCAGCATTGTTCACAATACCTTTGAATTTCTCTTTCCCTGCTTCAACCTTTTTGTAAGGAACATCAAGACCACTGTTACTAAAACCTAATATAGTATCCGGGCATAATACATGTCCCATTGACTTCGTTGAACTACTGAGGTAATGAACATTTGCATTGCTAAAAAAAGTCATTATAAAGCATGTCTCTAAAGTTAAGATTAATTTATATTAAAAAATTAGTAATATTGACTACAAAGATTTTGAAATTCACATACTATAAATTAATTAAAACCAAGGCATAAGGATTATATGGTTGACCACTTTTATTCTCTTTATGTAGTTTGTTCAAATATGAAATGTCAGAATCACTTGAAGCAACAAAGTTAGGTATTAAAGAACCTCGTCCTTTTCTTGGAATGTCAGTTAAATGTTCTTCATTAACTAAGTTTAAAATCACACCAGCCTTTCCTTTCATTGACAGGGCTAGCCAAGTGCCACCTTCTCTACCAGGTTCCATGTCGGTACCTTATAAGTTATAAAATATTAATTATTTTTATTTTAACTTGGATTATAAATCAATATTTTAAATTCTATCTTTTATTAATGAGTAATTTGAGAAATTAATTCTAAATTCAATTATAACATACCGCCCAGACATTCTGGATAATTTTTCCAATAATGTGCTGGCAATGCAGGACGTTTGCAGTTTTCATCACGATTTGAGACCAAAATCAACCGATAGGACTCACAATCAGCATTAGGATCACGATAAATAAATAAGATGCACATAATTGTAACAGACCATTAACATTCTTTTAAATGAAGACATTGCAGATCAATATCATTTTATAGCACAGTCTTTTATCTTACATCATACTTTTTGTGTACCATTGATAAGATTGTTATGCACTTCTCAGTCATAAATTAAGATAACAATAGCATAGGATTACAGAAGCTGTGTCAACGACAATATATTTATATACATATGCCTCCCCTTATCATAAATAATGTAAAGCAATGATTACTTCTTTGTTACATTGCAACAATGTAAATAAGTTTTTAAATTAAATTGAAAGCCAAATTGATAACAATTGTATCATTATTATCACTTTAAATTACATAACTACTCTAAATGCTCGTGTACATATCAATTTATTCAGAATTTTAACGTGTTCAGAGTTCAGAAGTTACATAACTATATACGTTACACATTATAAGTTTTTCCCGTGTCTTTAAAATGTTTATGATGTAAACATTTATTATTGATTAAGTTAGACATGATTTAAAATAGGTTAAATGTTTGCGTGTAATTTTACATGAAATTATATTATTAGTACTTTTGTTTCGTTAAATAAAGATCCGTGTATCTGCATTTTAAGTATGTAAGTAATTTCAGAATACATATTGCGTCTAACTACATACGTGCTATGGAAGTCGTATAACGCGCGCTCTGCTATTTACGTATACCTCACCACTTTGTACAAAGAACATAAAATAAATTAATATCAATCTTAAGTAAGATCGAAACATCAAAATATTTAGATTCACAAATTAGACAACTGAACATTTTATTGTAATTAAAAAGTTTATTTATTTTTGTAAATACAATAATCATTATTTGAACACTTTCTTAAGACTACAATTTTGTTCTTTTTTTAAGCAAACACGATTGTTATTTATATTACAATTTTATATATTAATGGTAATTATGATTTGTAGTAATATTAAATTTTTTATTTTTACCACTATTATTATACGTGTATCTTTCATCATTTCATCTAGTATATAACATTTGCCAGAATATACTATTGTGTAAAAAATACATTTTCACTTTCATATTATTGATTACTATTAATTGTTATTAATATAATTTGTTGAGACTAGAAATTTGCTAAGGAATTAGTAAGTATGTTTAAAGTGCACATACATACATTTACAACTGCACACACACACACATACTAAACTTATCTTTATCAACACATAACTGATTCTGTCATTCATGTTTTTACACACTAGTACAAAATGTTCAAGTTGAAAATCAATGTGTTTAGAAACAATGAGGTAGCATTACTTAAATCTGTTACTATTATAGCACTCGTTTGGACTTAGAAAGAATTAACATAACAGTTCTGATATAAACTTTACCATATTGTAATTGTATTATACATAATGATAACTTTCAAATGTTTGCTCAAGTAAGTTTATGTTTATATGTACAGTTGCAAATCAGAATTGATTTAAATGTTATATTACCTATTCGTTGCTGAATAAATTTGTTCACAAAATTTTAAGTCTAAGCAATGTTCATTCAGTACAATTTGTTTTAAAATCAAGAACAGTTCACCTAAAATAATGAAACACTTACTTAAATTTGTTGCAATAATTACATTAATAAAGTCTCTGCAATGTTTGCAATTATTATTTTTTTAATAAACTTACAAATAAGTTCGTTGATATTTGTGCACTTTTTAGTATCACTTTAATAAAGTTGTACTATTAATATTTACATAAGAATTATAACAGTGCTTCGTTATTTTGTGCGTTCTGTGAACAGCAATGAAACATAATTATGTATGAAGTTAAATAAATATTTGTATGTATCAAATTTACATTAAAGTATTTATACAGAGTAATTGTAATACTGAGTTTTAGACTAGAATATGCACAGTAGGAATAAATAGTTCACTAAAAAAATATTAATAATTTGTAACTAAGGGGAGAATATATATCAAATAATTGTTTTAAACATAATTTAGAAGGTAAGACTATTGTATTGTAATATAAATAACTGTATATTCTTTGAACATAACATATAGAAGTATTTTAAATGAGTACCTACTATAAGGCTAGTGACAGTAGTGTAACGCAATAACATTTCTATCATTTAAGAAGATGAATTATTTATAATGGAGAATTTAATTTGTATTGTTCCTACTAAATGCTAGTTATTCATAGCCAATAATAATTCACAGTTTTTAATTGTGAATTTAATAGTAGATTCATATGTATAAGTTTGCATAAAAAAGAAAGATGACACAAAATGAATCTATTTGTTCTCTTTTTATGTTCTTTTATAACTACTACTCACAATTATTATATGAAATTGCAATATGTTTATATGGATAACGATTATGTCACTATAAATTTAAAGCGATTCAATTTTATCAATTTTATAAATGCCTAATCCTATCTTTACTAGAGAGATGACTGAATACATTAAATATTAAAGTAATTTTATTTTTATGATATTTCAATTTATGCTTTTATCAAAAATTTACCATAGGCCAAAATTAGTTAAACATAGGCAAATTCTTTCTATAAAATTAATATTACCAAAGAGAATAATATATCCTTAAAATTTTGTTGATTCTTAATGAATTACAATCTACATTACCAGAATACCTAAAGATTTTTTAACATTAGATGTTTCTGGTAATGAGAGAGCCCACTTTCTTAATCCTGTCAATAAAACTGAACTAGTAACTAAAATTGCACCTCCTACTGAATAACGATTTGGTATTTCATTAAAAAATAAAACTTGCCAAAAAAAAGCAAAGACTATGTCTGCAGATCTTGCTATTGCAACAGGTCCTGCTTGTTCCATCTGTAGAGCTAATGTTAGTAATATTTGACCCCCAAAACTAAAAAGAGCAAGTGCCACAACTAAAAGCCTGTCAGTCCCACACCGTGGTAAGCAAAGTGCACCAATAGCCCAAGATATAATTATTGTCTGAATCAAGGCAAACGATCCAAAGTTTGTCATGATTACTGAGAAATGGAGGCCTTTTAATGCTCGCAATAAAACATATGCATTTGCACCAAAGAGAGTTGCCGAAAAAGCTGCCACAGCACCCCATAAATCTGCATGTTCTGTTTTAACGTGTCCATCTGTAAGTGACTCTATAGTGTGTCCAAAGATAAGTGGTGGACGTGTTATTAGAATAACACCAATCAACGTCAAACAGACTGTAACAACATTAAATAACCCACAAGGTTCTTTTAAAAATATCCTTGCAAATATAGCTACAAATACAGGAACAGAAAAAACTACAACAGATGCATCAGCTAATGGCATATGTCTAAATGCATAAAAACTCAGCATTAGGCCAGTGGTCCCTACAAAACTCCTTAATATTAGCATTAGCCTACGTCCTTTTGGAAATGGATGTTCTCCCTTGTATATTACAATCGGTATTGCTGGTAACAACACACCCACAAATCTAAATGCTGCCAATTCCATTGGATTTACTTCCACCAAGCCCTTCACAATAACACTGCATAATGAAAAAAATAATGATGATAGTGTTGCCAATATCAAACCAAGGTAAGGACATGATTTACATGTTAGAATTGAAAATCTCTTTTGTCGTGTTGTCATATTAGTTTCAATGTCACCATCAACTAAGTGTTGCAATTCAACGTGCTCTGACATGTCTGAAAGGGAAAATAGATTTGAGTATTTCAATGTTGAAGCGAATGAATGCATATAACAAATACAATACATTTACAAGCACAGTATAAACAATAATGAAATAAAGAATATATATTTTATTCCATACAAACAACAATAAGAACGAAATTTGTTAATGTAATAATAGTAACTTGAATAGATTCGAAAAGCACATGTTGGTTTGTTAACATTTACACCTTTACCCACCTGTAGTAAGTTTGAGAATTGGTTAACCACAGCGTACAGGTGTGTTAGTAAAATTATGTAATAATTAGTACAGCGTATTTATACATAATATGGAAGACTGTATTAACTTAGGACTTCTGATAACACGTTTTCGTTCATTGCCACAGACTATGCCCCTTACATTTTTTAAATTACTGTTACTATTTTAGTTACAGGATCACGTTGTGACTTGCGTGAAGTAAGCAATGATTACAAAGAAGGGCAGACAATTTATGCGCGGCTGGACATTTGAATATCCTTCAATTGTTACGTTTCATACGCATTTTTAATTTAAAGAGCACCTATGACAATAAAAGTGATTCTAGTTTAACTAGGGCTATCGATATGAGCCGAGAGCCCCGAGTATGTGGGTACCCGAGTACCCGGGGCCCATCCGTAACGTCCGATACAACCCGAGTAGACCGTATAAAGTCAAATGTGGGTATTACCTGAGAAATTTTTAATTAAAATTAAAAATATTATTAATGTATACATAATAAAAAAGTTTTGTATTTCTTATATTTGCTTGTGCACATAACAAAGTATACATTTATACATAAATAAAGAAGTTTTGTATCTGTTACACAGGCAAGGCATACACAGGTAATACCGGTCTTTCCGGGTATTTTCTGGGTACTCGGGTATCCGAGTTATCCGTATATTAACAGCTCTAATTTTAAACATTTCTTTTTATAAATTTATAATAAAACAATCGTTCAATAATAGAATAAAAATAGTAACCTTTCTCAATTTTCAAAAACAGAGTGACATGATTTTCTAGAAATTTGATTGCAAATCCTTTATAACACGGGCAATATTGTTAATACTTGTCGACTAATCTGTGTACGACATTTTTTATTTAATTTCTTGAGAACCATTTTATCCAGTAACTTGTGAACTGTAACTTATTACAGTAACAACAAATTACTGACACATCTTCCTTGGTAAATAGTATTATATTGTTTCACGCTAATCAACAATTCATCGGTGAACTCTTATCATATATAGCAAAGGTGTGTCCCCGCCATCAGTCTCAGGACTAATAAGTGTAGTAAGTTGTCAGATTATATTACCCTATAACTCACAATCGCTACGTCCTCCCAAAGGGGGACCCTTTCGCGATTCTACCCTCTCCAAGTTCCCATATGGAGAGGTATGGGAGCCAGCAAATTTTAGCGGCAAGTATTCGAATTGAAATATCCGTGTTTTTCTCACATAACAGCAGCTTTGAGGAGCCACAGTTTGCACTTACATCAGGACATTTCAAAAGACTTTCTGTATTTTTCTATGATCTTTATTACATAAAGAAACATACCAAGAAATACATTTAATCATTAATATAATTTCCCCCTTCTTCAACTTCTTCCCATCGTTTTGCCAATTGGTCGACCCCTCGTTCAAAAAATTCTACCGATTTTTAATTAAAAAACGTGTCAAGTCCAATTTTGAGGACTTCTGTATTATCAAGTTTTTTTCCATGAAGGAAATTACTAAGGCTCCAAAATAAATGACAGTCGAAAGGGGCAATATCAGGGGAATATGGAGGATAAGATATAATTTCCCATGACAATTGTCTCAATTTTTGGGAGGACTGACGGTTACTCGGTCAGCACAATTCCTTTCGGCTAAATTATGATAGAATTTAGCAATTAGAAATTAGCAATTACAAGACTTAATATTGCATTTTTTGTCGTTATGTTCTTTTCTATTTCGATGGTAACTGTTTTAATGCATTGTACGAAGTATTAAACTTTAAGTCTGTTATCTACCGATGTATAAGCATTAACTGATACTAATTGTTGAAATAATTGAGAAAAGAAATTGCCTCCTGCGTTTCTTACGAACAGCGTTCTTGAAACATTCAAAATAGCGCGGCATTCACCAGCGTTCTGTCACCATGATAACGAGGAAATGGACATGTTGCGGAATTCTTTTTCTTTGACACCCTGTATACGAACGTATCAGCCATACGCGACTGTTATGCTAGACTCTATAAATGATAATGTAAATTATAAATAAATCTGCAAGTGGATTCCGTCTTAATGCTGTTGGAAAAATTCCACAATTTTGAGGAAGTCACGAATAAAACTGAATATTTGAATGTTATTATCATTGAAAGTTCAGCTTCAACTGCAACGGTTATTAGCTGAATTTGAAATTCAGTTACTTTTGCGTTTCTATCTTTTTACTTTGTAAAATCTATCTTCTTTAATATTTAAATATTTGGTTGTTTCAAAGAAAAATGGGTGTTTTATTTAAAATGCAGCTTAGACCGGATCTGGTCGATAAGCTATAGCTTATTATATATGTACAGAAGGTTTACAAATATACAAAAATAATACTCTTAGTCCTAGGAATTCCTTAATTCTATTGCACAGGCTAATGCCACTTGGTTTTAAATCTATTCACAGTCTAATGTTATTTAAATGATTCACTGAGACTTATGCTATGAATCTATTTCTTAGTCTTATGTGCAGAGGTCTGTGGAGGTCGTTGGGTGATCTGCATTAGATTTCGATATTATTCGTCTGAAGAAATTCTATTATAATTTCAATAGCAATGATATTCGGTCCATGCAGAAAGGGAAAATTGGTGTTGGCAGGGCGGGCAGGTGATAATGCCATCTGTTGGGGTAAAATCGTTTGTCTTTGTCGGTCTATGTCGGTCGACCGTTTGCACGAAAGGGAGGTTCCTTCTAAAATGTTGCTACTCATTGGTCGTATGTATGAATTTCATAGTGTTCGCAGGTTACAATAAATCCGACAATTTTTCAATTAAAGTTGAATTAAGATTGGAATTGTAGTGTAGTGCGGAAGGACGATTAACCGTGGGACACGGAATCGAGAACTATTTAATGGATCCGACTATCGGTTGGTATCAACCGGAGCAGTTCGGCCCCGCTAAGGATTTGTGGTTACACATTTGGGAAGCTGAGAAAGGTCTGGATATCTTAACGCTGAAGAACGACTCGTCGTCGAGTGTGATGGGTGTGAAGCTTCAGCAGGACTTCATATCGCTGGACTCAATGAATTCTCGCACAGGAGATCGCATGCAACATAACACCTGCAACAGCTATTATAATCCGTCGCGTAGGAAAGGTGATAATCGTGCTAGCACCTACGGCATGAACTACAATTACGATGCCTTAGTGGGTGAATACGGCGGTTGTCCGTGGCGTATACCCAATAAACATTATTCGAAAGGAGTTATCGGGTGAGTGTCACCATCGAATGTTCGTTCGCGATTCATCCTAGCGTAATTAGGCTACCGTCTTCCCTTCCGTCTGCCTCGTCCATATGGGCACGGTTAAGGTTATGTGTCCTGCACGCTCGTTTACAAATACCGAATGCCAGAATTCCCTTCCGAATTACCGATACCTCTGCCACCGTTTTATTTCCTTGCCGCGGCGAAACGATACTTCGATGCTGCCCGATCATATCCTCGGACACTGATTTTCAATATGCTCCTGATCATACTCCACACGCAATTCCAATCTCTGCTAATATCATGATTTTGTAAGCGCACGTGGATGTTTATGTAATACACGACTATTTATGTTTGTATTTACAGTATTTCCCTGTTGCTCGATATCGGAAAACGTTCGATATCATAGTGTACAATTGATAGAGTACGTTTTTCTACAGAGAATCGCAAATGGTTGACCTTGGCTGTTTTTTTGCAATAGATAGTTTAAATTATGTTTGTGTAATTCGGAAATATTGACAGTTACAAATATTAGCAAACCAATGAGAGTTTTCTATTTATTTAAAGTGTAATGAATATGATAATTTATATTTATGAACTTTATGGGGAAGTGCATTCAGCATTATGTGCATTGTTGTTATTGTTTATTGTATTTGAGATTTAAATAGTTTTATTTTTTTTATTGATTTGCATGCTCTCATGCTTCTGAAACATCATATTATTTTATACTGTTTTTATTTTATTAATTGTACATTTTTTTATAATTTTAACATATGATTAAAAATGATTGTAATGTACAAGTGCACCTTGTGTTTACATCCTCAATTTTTTAATAGTATTATAATTTAAACAAGTACATACCCCAATTTAGTTATTAGTAGTCAGGAAGAAAATAAATAACATTTATTAAGCTATCGATACATAATAAAATTTAAACTTATCAATTTTGTATTTAATATGGACGATCATATAACATAAGAATTATATTTTTGCAGTATAACTGATGTTGATAGTATGTAACAAGTAATGAAAACAATTTGAGGTCTTATAATTTATACGCTTAGTATGCTTAAATTGCATATATTTTCATATAATATAACATTCTTCAAGTTGATACCAATGAAGATCATTTTTTAATGACTAGTTATTTTTAATTTGTAGATTACATGAAGAAATAGAAGATTTTTTTGCTTATATGTGTCCCTCTAATGAAGAACATAGCTTACGAATGCGTGTTGTCAAAAGGATAGAACAAGTAATATATGATCTCTGGCCAGATTCTAAGGTTGAAGTATTTGGCAGCTTTCGCACTGGTTTATATTTACCTACAAGGTACGTATCATTGTACATATTTAAAGCAGAATGTATTCATTAATGTGTTCACATATAAAATGTTCTTTCAAATTGGTCCTGTTACTATGTTAACTCATAAATAATTTATAAGCACATAAAAATAATTTATCATTTTAATAAAACAATATTACTTTATTTCATGCAATAAAACTAAGACTGTTAATGTTTTGTATATCTTACGAAATGCTTTATGTACTTAGAATTTTTTTTTCAGTGATATAGATTTAGTAGTAATAGGAATGTGGACGAATCTTCCATTACGTACATTAGAACGTGCTTTATTGGATCAAAATATTGCTGAACCGTCATCTATCAAAGTTCTGGATAAAGCTAGTGTTCCAATTGTGAAACTGACTGATAAGGAAACTGAGATTAAAGTAGATATCAGTTTTAATATGAATAATGGTGTTAAATCTGCGGAATTGATAAATTCCTTCAAGAAGAGGTTTCCAGTATTGGAGAAACTAGTTATGGTATTAAAGCAATTCTTGTTACAAAGAGACCTGAATGAAGTCTTTACTGGTGGAATCTCTTCATACAGTTTAATACTTATGACTATTAGTTTTTTACAGGTAGGTTATTAGTACCCTTCTTTTGAATGTACAACATTAAAATACACTTGCTAAGTAAATATAGTTTGAATTTTGTAAAAGCTTTGATACATTTGCACTTCGATTTATAAAACTTTATATATGTGTTCAAAAGAGAAAATGTACCTTCCTACCACACAGTAAAATTTTAATTTCAGTTACATCCCAGGCAAAATGCTTTTTGTTCAAATGCTAATCTTGGGGTACTATTAATAGAATTTTTGGAATTATATGGTAGGAAGTTTAATTACGTTAAAACAGGAATTCGTGTAAAAGATGGTGGTACTTACATATCGAAAGAAGAGGTAAAGTATGTTCTTAGTAAATAAGTGATTGTATAAGAAATTACGAATACTTAACAAAAACTACATATTGCAGATAGTAATTATTTAATAACAAATAAGAGAAATTATTAATATGTGAACTACTACATTCAATATGTAGTATTTCACATCAGAAAAATATAAAATTAATTGAGTAGTAGAATGGTTAATAACAAAATTTGGATAAAATATTGGAAAGAAGTTAAAAAATCTGTTCATGCTAGATCATGTATTATAACATGTAGACAATTACTTGAAAATCTTGTATTTTTAGTTTTAATATATACGTAAATAAAATATGGACATAAAATTTATACAGGTTTTTTTTATGACTAAATATAATGTGTATTGTACAATTTACAGGTTCAACGAGATATGATAGATGGCCATCGACCTTCTTTACTATGCATAGAAGACCCACTTACGCCTGGAAACGATATTGGCCGTAGTAGTTATGGCGCTCTGTACGTAAAAGATGCATTTGATTGGGCTTATTATGTCCTTTCACAAGCAGTTAGTCCTTTAAATATTTTAGTCAATGATGCAAATAAAGTAAGGTGAGATTATCTATACATCAGTCATGTAGTACAGAGCTGCATAACCGCTTGCTCACGAGCATGGCAGCTCGACCGCCTCCTCCCGCGGTACCCCCACTATGGGGCTCAAGTTGACCCGTTCGTTCCCGCATCTTCCCGCTGCGGTCAACACGAGTTAATCTGAGACCCATAGTGGGGGTACCTTGGGAGGAGGCGATCGAGCCGCCTTGCTCGTGAGCAAGCGGTTATGCAGCTCTGATGTAGTACATGTTGCATGGTAACATTTCATTATTTTCTCGATTCATTTTACATATAGTATATTAGGAAGAATAATTCGCGTGACAGACGAAGTAATAGAATATCGTAAGTGGATTAAAGAAACATTCCCACTACCTTTGAGCGAGGTAGATTCACTGTCAAGTTCAACTGGATCTGATGCGTCAACACTTTCTGCCCCAGCTAGTGATACAGTATGGAACCATCCTTTATTTTGATTCAAATATACTGGAAATGTTAACGTATTGATTCTAAGGTATGTTTTCTATGTTGTAAGGATTCCGAATGTAGTCGAGGGAACTCCCCTAACATCGGAGGCAAAGGAGAGGACAGGAATAAAGAAAGACATGTATATAACAATCAACATACTCATCATCATTCACAGTGGAAAAAACCATTTAAAGGAACTGGTCATGGTACGATTAGTTGTATTATGTATCCTACTATTTGTTATACTCTTACCTTCTACTTAATAGATGCAAGCATGTGAATATCACATTTTTGTTTTATAGGCAATCACCATCACAGTTCCAGAGGAAATTATCATCATCGTGGAATAAACAATAATATTAGTGGACAAAGTAAAGCAAAGCATTCTCTTCACAGTAATGGGAGTAATAACAATAGTCATAGTCCCAGTTCAAGGCCACAAACCGTAAAACGAAAAAAGCAGTGCATTACACCTCGTGGTACGGGAGATTGTGTACGGTGATGAATCGTGCAAAATAATGTTGGACTTTATTTGTCACTTAAGTAGCGAGCTCAATATCATAATCGTGTGGTGAAAAGACATTAATGCACTTTCATCACACAACTAAAATATCCTTTCCACTTTAGTGTACAGAGGGGCTTCAGTGTCCATAACGATGAGCAGTTGATAAGCTCTATGTTTCTTTCTTTCTTCTATGGACAAGAAAGTACCCCCAATTGTAGTTAAGTTCTTCATTTCACCAGAAACATTTGTGTTCTGTACGAAAATTTACATACCAAAGACGTACAGAATTGTAATATAGATTGGTTTAGTATTACTTCCATTCGTATCACTGCACATATTACAAGTAACACGGAAAAAAAGTGTGTAATATTTTTATTAATTATTGTTTACAAAGTTACAGCCTTAATGCAATCTTTGAATAGCAATTGTGTTCATAACCATGATAAACTCATTGTAATACATTTATATAATATTAATGATATATACAAAGATTATTTACAGTGCAGTTTTCTTAAAGATTTCATGAAGCTGTAAAACAAGCTCTAATAATGATGATAAAGACTTAGTTTTCTATATGGAACTATATTCTTATAACAAAAGGGGTGACAGAAAAATTGGTGATATTGGGACTTACCTATTGTAAATATTGTAATATACATTATCGAACATAGAAAAATAAGTCTAAGAGTTACCTACTGAATTTTTTATTTTATACGTACCTAAAATAGCGTTTGTTACGATAATTTTATCATTTGAAATCATGAATATGTCCATGTCTATATGAGAATTATCTATTTTTTTCTGTAACATGTAAGTCCAGTACTGTTGTGAAAATGTTTTGGTATATTTTTCGAATTTTAATAAAGTTATAAGTTCGTGTGCTGGTGATCAACAAATTTTGAATAAACATATTTTTGAAAATACTAACATCGCTGAAAACAAAAAAAAATATAATACACTTTGGATTTGTATACTGCCTTCTTTAAAGTCGTAATTGTGCATAACGCTTTACTTTTTATACAGAATTACTGATTTCGTAACACTAGTTTGTAATTTTTAGTCTCCGCTGAACAATGATACATTATTTTTATATTATCAAATAACAGTAAATGTATACGTCACGATCAAATGTCAAATGAATTCAATTCACGAATCAAGACATGGCATTAAAGCATGTTCTACATTACTTTTAAAAAACTGAGCAATATTTCAAAAATTTTGTATATGACAATACGTAGAAAGGCCTTGATATCACTGAAAACTCCAAACCGTTGTATTTGTGAAATTATCTTGTACCTAATTTATTATTGAAAATTACATTCCGTTCTGCAACTCAAATTTTTGTTCTTTATATTAAAGAGATAAAAATAATTGCGTTTACTGTAGCTAATATTTCTTACCATTTAAGAATTTTTGTTTGACTTGCATTTTGTGCTAACACATTGTATTATTATTCAAGCAGTGTCTCCTATTAAATTCGAGTGCAGAGACAAAAGAAGCCACTAGTATTCACTTTCCTTCAAGTTTTATGACATTTCATAGTCTTCTGTACGTTATTTAATGATACATTGTTCATAAATGACATTATAAGCTGTGATTCAATTTTATAATTAGAATGTCAATTAGTTGTTACAACATGCATATATGTATGTATACATGTATGTAAGCAGGAAATGTAGATCTTATATTCTTAATGCTATAGAATTATTATTGTTGTTGTTGGTACTACAACTAAATAGTCTGCAAAACTTGCTCAACATTTTCTGAACGGTAACTAATTCTCGTAAAATTTTATTTTTAAAAATTTATTATTTATGGTTATCTATTTTATTTTTAAAAATTTATTATTTATGGTTATCTATCTTCAAAGATCATTTGAGAAATGTGTAAGTACTGAAAATTTAGTAAACAGTGATAAAAGGTTTCTTTGTCTCATTGTCATTAATCTTACAGGATGTATATTTGTATAAATTTAAATAACACAAATATGTTATAAGAAATTGCAGACACACCAATCGAATCTCTACTAAAGTGAAAAGTCTAACTAAAATAAAAAAAATTTATAAGCATTTAATTTGTAGTCACTCCACTTATAAAATGACATTCAGTGTTTTTCAGAGAATAATTTTATTCTATTTGAAGCATACGTTTCTGCCTTATTTATTTAAAGTAATGGTATTACATACTAAAACTCCAGACTCCAATCAGTAACACTCAATTTATTGAGACGCTTTTTGCTAATTGTATACAGAATATTCTTATTTAATAAGTGTTACTTTATTGTACATTGTATTCTTTACTATAGTTTAAGCATAATTTAATTAAATTTAAGGTTTTGCACTGATTCCATTAATAGGATTTACATCAAGTGCCACCATACGTTGCAATTGTGCCCACCTGTATGGCTCACTGAATGTTATCGGTAGTGGTGGATATACTGAAAAAATTTCATTACAGTATTAAATCAAGTTCAACCGCTTCAGATAATGTGTAATATTATTTTATGAAATTATTATTCCATGTGCTATTTATTTTTCTACTTTGTGAAAGTGCAATTTACTTTAGTTAAGAACTTATGTTTTAGATAACACAGAAAAGATGCATTTTTAATATGCATCGTAATATATTATTTAACTTACCATACAGTTTAAGGAAATAGTATGACCAAATAGTTAAAGACACAAACAAAAGCGCAACTCCTATCCCTCCTTTCCATTCACCAGTCGGGGCTTGTAGTTCAACAAGCGTTTGACAAAAAGTGGCACGATATAATGATTTTTTTTCTTCTAAGGATAACTTTTTCCAGTCCCCTTTTTCTTTTTCCCTTAGTGCCTGTACAAAATCAGCGTGAAAGTAATTAAACTTAAATGTATCAATGTAATTTGACAGTTATTATTATATCATACAAATTTTTTGCAATCCTATAATATTATAATATTAACTGACAGTTAAGTGTGAAAAGTCAATTTAAGAAGAGTAACATGCTATGGATTATTTTTTCCTAATTATCTTCAGGAAGTTATATAGCTTAAAATATAAAAGCTTGCTTTACCATAATATGTGGATTGTTTGCCTTGAAACGAACTGCAGGAAAGGGAAAATCTGGTCGATCTATATAAGATGCGGTTCCATTAATTCCATTGCCTACTATGTCTCTGTTACCAATTTTATCCTGTATTACAAAACTGCACATGCCACGGACAGAATTTGGGTGATTTTGACGTAAACAGGATAGAAGTAGTTTGTTTGCCATTATGTGCTGAAATAATTTACACAATTTTAAAATAAACTGATGAAATTTACACGTTCATCACTTCTAGTTTATACACAAGTGTACTATCATTTGGAAGGAACTTGTCTACGTACGACAAAAGAATGAAGTGCTTCTAAAATAAGCGCAATTAACTACTGTACAAAATTATATAAAAAGGCTCAAAGTGTGAGTGAATGATCAAGAAGCGTGCAACTTTCTATGTACTCATTCAAACGTACAAATGACGTATTTATGTAATCAACATTGGAATTATTTCATTTTTGGATGATATTACATATTGATCGTCAATACGCACTCAGCGGTTACCTAACAGATTCAATTTCCCAGAAACGTTTCAAGAAGACGAACAAAATCTACTTATATATGACAATAAATGATTCTTTTTTGTATAAAGAATGCAATGATGGTCGCTGTTAATCCATACGATTGATATTAAAACGATTAAAGCAGGAGACTTACTTCCTTCGCAGCTACCGATCCAAGACGAAGTAAAATGGCCACCACCGGGCGTTAGATTACAGTACGGTATGTTCATGAATAGTCCGTACACACATATATACGTGAGTATCGAAGCACAAAATATCGATACGCGTTTGTAGATCCAACAATCGTATTTTCAAACATCCGCGGGGTTCATCGAAAAATCCGCAGATCTATGAAATATTGAACCTGCTTAAAATATTCTCATTTTCAACAAAAAGTGTTCTCTTAATAAATCATACATTCAAAGAATTTTGTTTCTTTTTTTAACTCTCTTATAACTGTATAAGTATCTTATATTTATGATTTAGAAAAATTTAATAATATCGCGAAACGAGAATAAAGTTTAACATTTCTAAATCATTACATAACAGATAAAAACATTGAATTACAGCGTACTTTTTGTTGATTATCTGCAGAGATCATTTATACAAGTTTTGATATATATTAATTCTATCTTTTCTGCATCGTCAAACGATTGCATATTCTCGTTGCTAAACAGTATTGTTTTATAGTTGAAATCTCTCATTGATCAATGTAAGAAGACTAAGCTGTCGAGCTATAGCGGTCAAATATTTTATATTAAACGTTTCTAAACGCACTCGTGGCATTAATGTGAATTTTTAATCATACGAGCATATTTCAGTCGTGAGGAACGAAAGTGTTTGAAAATAATGTTCGTCAAACATTCCTATAAAAATTCTCGAATGAAATCCTGTTTTACCGACCGAGCAGATTCCTACCTGAAAGGACACAAACGAAGTAGTCTCTATTTCTGGCCATAGGATCGTACACTTCGTACAATTATAAAAACCCGCGTTTGCTTACGGCATGGCGTTGCCAAAGTCGTGTGTCATCGTGCGTTGCAGATGAAAAGCCTCGTACATTTCGATCATTTTTATTTTACATGTCGTTTATTAATGAGAAACTTTTTATAGAAATTTTTACGGCAGGTGAGAGCCACAGAGTAGCGTAACACGAGCGGTCTCGTAGAGAAACAGCGATATCCGTGGACAAGCGAATGTTCAAAGATGCAGCGAGGTTTTGATATGGCGGCAAACTTTGTTCAAGCGATTTTCTCGTAAACTGCAGCGATATCGTCTGTTCAGCCGTCGATTTGGCGGGGTGCTGGTGCGTTCTGATTTTTCGTATCGACGCTTGAGAACAGAGTGTATGTTCGCGTGGAACTTTTTGTCCGAGAAACGAAACGCTGTGCCTCTCTGCATTTGAAAGCACAGTGGCGACATATCATGGCGGCGAAACTTTCTTAACTGCAGTTGTGTATCTCGGTTGCTTTTACACTTAATACTCACGCGAACGAATCTCTTTGTAAAGGAACAGATTTCAAGTATATCGTGTATGGAATCCGTTTTAGCCGATTTCTGCTCGCAGTTCGGCTTTCTACGTTCCAGTGATGGAATTCTGCTAGCCAGCCATAACATCCAGTTAAAAAGAGTCCTTTCTGTGTACATTCTTGATAGTGACACTATGACTTAGTTGTGGACTTGTGATACAGTAATTCATCTCAATTACAAGACGTTGCTGTTCTTTTGTGCTTGTACACATGCTTCTGTTTCATATTTTTTAAGATTATTCAAGATGAACAAGCGCCGTAGAACGTCTTCGGTCGCAAGCCGGGGCACAGAGGATGATGGTGACGATGTACCACCTGAACCGACAAAGAGGCGGAAAAAATTGGATCCTGTAAGTCACCAAGTGTGATTACAAACTACTACATTCGTAAACTTCATGTCTAATTTTATGTCTAATTTCATGTGTTTAGAGTGACTTGTGCCAACAATTATATGACGTACTACGTAATCAAAAAAAGGAGGATGGAACACTGTTATGTGATGCATTTATACGTGTGCCTAAACGCAGACAAGAACCAGGTTATTATGAAGTTGTATCGAATCCTATAGACCTTCTAAAGGTGCAACAGAAACTAAAAACTGATGAATATCGAGATATGGATGATTTAGCAGCTGATATTCAACTTATGGTTAATAATGCGAAAGCCTTTTATATGGTAATATAAATTGACATAAAATTATAAAACGTGTTTGTTATAAGGAAGGCATGTAACACATAAAATAATGTTTCTTTAAAAATAGCGTACATCTCCTGAGTATAAAGATGCCACTGAACTTTGGGAGTTATGTGTAAATACAAAAAACCGTATTACAGAAGAGTATGAAGATCCAGAACCTAAAGGAAAAATTATTCTAAAAGTAGGACGATTGGTAAGCAATGATCTGTAATTATATATTATGTTTAACTGATAAACAATTAATATGATATTAATTATATAGGCTAGAAAAGTTGCAACAAAACAAGATGATGCAGAAGATACATCAGAAAGTTCTACAAGTCCTGATGAAGAGACTATGCAACTTTTTGAAGATCTATTTACAGCAGTTATGACAGCAACAGATCCAGCTGACAACAATAGGCCATTGCATACAATGTTTGAACTTAAACCATCCAAAAAAGTGAGATAAATTCTTATTGACTAAATATTAATGTACCATTGTTTCAGACGATCGTATTATATGAACAATATTATTTTTTCAGCTGTATCCAGAATATTATGATGTTATTGAAACACCAGTTGACCTGAAAACAGTCGCGAGAAAAATTCAAGAGGGAGCTTACAGTTGTGTCGCGGATATGGAGAAAGATTTAATGCTAATGTGTCGTAATGCCTGTCAGTTCAATGAACCTGGATCCCAGATTTACAAAGATGCTAAGCTTTTGAAAAAGATTATTACTGCTGCTGCAAAGAAGCAGGACACAGGATTAAGCAGCAGTGGTCCAAAAATTGCAACAACTGCGCCATCAACAAGAAGTAAAAGAGGAAGCCGTACTATGGCACAATCCTTAATAGCACAAACTGCAGCATTACCAGATGAAGATGAAGAAAGTGACGATGAAGAAGAAGAGCCTGCAGAGACCGAAGAAGCTGACAATCCACAATGGCAACTGTTTCAAACTATCAGAACAGCGCCTAACAATCAAGGTGCTTTAAAATCTTTGTTTCTAACGTTACGATGTTTTAATAAATGATATATAATAATTCTAACGTTTGTTAAATTTTATGCAGGAGTTAGAATGAGCGAGTATTTTTGGAAACTGCCATCAAAAAGGTTATATCCGGACTATTATAAGATGATTAAAAATCCTATTTCTTTATTACAAATTCGTACAAAGATAAAGGTAACTAATATGCAATATAATTGGTTTATATTTTGTATATCATTTCCACTGAATTTATAATCATTACAGAAGGGGGAATATGGTACTGTTAGTGAAGTAGCTGGTGACATGAACATTATGTTTGAAAACGCCAAAAAGTATAACATTCACACATCTAGATTATACAAGGTAATAAATGTTTACTTATATCAATGGTAAAAGTTCCATGCGTTCATGTCGTTAAATTTATTCTAACTTTTAGTGTGCTGTAAAACTACAAAAAATTATGCAAGAAAAAGTACAAGAACTTTTAGAATTCGATCAGGTAAATAAAATTTTATTCTGATAATACAATTGTTCTCTGGATTTGAATTTTTCTAAATATCTGAAGTGTAATAAGTTTTGTTACACTGAAATGCTTGATATAATGATAATTTTATGTTTGTTGTGTTCGCAGGATTCAGATTCTGATAGCGAATTTGAAAATAATTCTCACCAACCAAAACTTATTAAGCGAGCTTCGAATCTGTTGACTCGTGGAAAATATAAAGATAACATACCATTGAAGAAAAGATTGTATGCATTAGTTAAATGTGTCATTGAATACGTTGTAAGTAATTCCAACTTGAAGTATTAAGACCCAAACATATTATGTAAATAATATCATTATGTTACAGTGTGAAGATGGGCGTCAACCAATGCTAATGTTTATGGAAAAACCTTCTAAAAAATTGTACCCAGATTATTATCAAGTTATAGCCGAACCCATTGATATGTTAGCCATTGAAGCTAATATTAAAGCAGAAAAGTATCAAAGCGAGAACGAACTAATACAAGATTTTAAGGTATACTTTATACCTTAAACTTGTACTTTATATTGTACTGTATCATAGCAATTTTTTTCCATTTTAGCTAATGTTTAACAATTGCCGTCAGTACAATGAAGAAGGCTCTCTAATATATGAAGATGCCAATACTTTGGAAAAGGTATTGATGGACAAAGTAAAAGAATTAGGTCCTCTACCAGAAACACCTAAACCAACAAAATCAAGTGCATCCACGCCGACCAGAAATGTTGGGTATGTGATATTTCAATGTTTGCAGAGTTGCACAAATATTTGTGTACAATTAATAATAAATAATTGTATTTATCGTGACAATATATGCATAGCACGTGCACGTTTGACATTTGTATTTTTACAATATATAGGAGACCTAAAAAGGTTGTTCCATTACACTTACAAAAATTAAAAACTATGTATGATACTATAAAAGATTATCATGACGCAAAAGGAAGGCAGTTATCTCTGATTTTTATGAAATTGCCGAATAAAAACGAGTACCCCGATTATTACGAAGTTATTAAACAACCAATGAATATGGAAAAGATAGCCTCCACTCTAAAAAATAATGGGTACGAGAATTTAGATGAACTCGTGTCGGATTTTATATTAATGTTTGATAATGCTTGCAAGTATAATGAACCTGATTCGCAGATATACAAGGTTTGTATGTTAAGCGTCATATTTTTACATTTCAATCTCGTGTAGATGTAAAAGGTTAATTTCGAAAAGAAACAAAGTTTCTTTTATATAAAGGGGTTAGTAATTCTATAATAATTTTGAATGTAAGAAAACGTAAAGTACTTTAGTAGTAATATGTTTTGGTAATTATTTATAAATTCTATTATGTTCTTATGCTTGTAATGTGACTAAAAAATTACTTTATGATTTTATAATCAATTTTATAAAACTATCAAGTAATCATGAGATGCAAGTGTAATAAGATGTAAAACGGAAGTTGAATTGAAATTTCGCGCTAAAACATGGAAAGTCTGATCTGTTTACGCTCATAGCTTTTGAGGTTACGTGAAGTTAGCTTCCTTCGTATCTTTGTCGTCTCGTACAGTTTCGTACACGGATTTTACAGAGTAACGAATGATTTTTATCAATGAATATATTTAATAAAAAAGTTGACGTTGATATGCAATTTTATGAAAATAATAATTATAAATTAAAGTATATGAGCTGTCTAGTAAATAGCTTCAATCATTGTGATCTCTTTACAAGTTTTAAACCTGTTTTGCATTGTTGCTATTCAGAATGTCTGAACAGAGAAATATTAATAAACAAGAACGTAATTCATTTGCACAAAAAACACTGAAAGTTCGACCTTGCTTTATACGTTTATTGAGAGACAAGGAAGTAGATCAACGGCTACCAAAGAAATGCAAAAAGAATGAAACAGAAGTAATAAATGATTACAACATTCTTTTCAAAATATTATCCTTTATTCGTCTGTTTTGTATTTGTTTTGTTATATATTTTCCTTATTAGTACTGAAATACAAATATTGTTCAACTGAAATGATATTTCAGGATGCTTTAATTTTACAACGATTAGTACTTCAAACAAAATTACAATTAAGTGAAGATGAAGAAAGTGTACCAGATGTATCTGCTGCGGTTCAAGAAATATTGGCAACAATATTCACTGCTCTTTACAATCATCAAGATGAAGAAGGAAGGTGTTATTCGGATTCTATGGCTGAACTTCCAGAACATGATATTATTGATGGGAAGAAGTATGTTATTCTGAATCAACAATGAAGAACTACCTAGTATATTTTTTGTTATTCACGCAATTTAAATACTGTCTTTTATTTCAAACAATAGAATACGAGGTTTATCATTGGATTTAATTAAGAGGAGATTAGACCGTGGAGCTTATAAACGGTTAGATCGATTCCAAGAAGATGTCTTTACATGCTTAGAAAGAGCTAGAAGACTATCACGAACTGATTCACAACCTTTTGAAGATAGCGTAGAGTTGCAAGCATTTTTTTTACGTACTCGTGATGAAGCAACTCGTACTGGAGATTTGTTACATTCACCAGCACTTAACTATACACTTCTTGATCTCTCTGCTCAAGTTGCAGAGTTGAAACGTGTAAAGCAACAACAAGAATTGACCTTACCCAATGAAGAAGAAAGTTGTGATGGTAATGAGACAAAGGTATGCACTACTTTATATTATCAAAACTATATGAGAACACATATTTATATATAATAAATAATACTGCATTACATTTGATGTATTTGTTATTTATGTAGGATTCGGAAACAAATACCAACACAGAAGGAAGTAACAGTGACAATGGTGGTTCAATGAGCTTTAATCAAGAAGTATATAGAGCTGGTGATTTTGCTTACATAGAACCTACAGAACGAGGCATGGAGTATAGTGTAGTTCTTATAGAACGTTTATGGACAAATGCTGAGGGTCAACAAATGTTGTACGGCAATTTATTTTATAGACCAAGTGAAACTTACCATGTAGCATCCAGGAAATTTTTAGACAAAGAACTATTTAAAAGTGACGCTCATGTAGCTGTACCTTTGGTTAAAGTAGCCGGAAGGTGCTGCGTTCTAAGTGTTAAAGATTACTTTAGAATGCAACCAGAAGGTTTCTTAGAAAAAGATGTTTATGTGTGTGAATCGAGATACTCTACAAAAGCGAGAGCTTTTAAAAAGATTAAAGTCTGGAATTTCGATCCGGATCATTTGAAATTAATTCCAAGAGAAAAACCGTTAGAACCAAAACGGGTAATATCTGTATACAAGGAAAGATTAGAGAAGCATAAAGAAGAAATCGCGGAATTAGAAGAAGGAGAAAAATTGACAGAAAAAGAGAGACCTGTATGTTACGCTGATAATGATTATCTTTCATAGTTGTGTAGAATACACTGTATTATAGAAGTCTTATTCAATGTATTTTACTTTTTAGAATGTTGTAGTATATAATTCAGATGACATGGAAAACACTTACTATGAACAGTATAATACATGTGCGGGACCTGTGAAAACTGGAGATTTTGTTTATGTAGCAACTGATGGAGGTAGACAACAAATTGCACAAATTGATGCTATATGGTCGACCAAAGAGTAAGTGATTATATCTTAATAAAATCTGGCTGCACTTCATACATTTATTATAAGCATTTACTTTTTTTCAGTGGAAAGTGTTACTTTAAAGGTCCATGGTTGTTGATGCCAGCAGAAGTACCACATGCCCCCACAAAGTTATTTTATAAACAAGAACTTTTCTTATCTACTGTTGATGGTACTCATCCAATTGTGGCTATCGTTGGGAAATGTGCCGTCCTCGACTATGGAGAATATATATGTAGTGAGTAATAGAATCATAACCTATAGAGAACCGCATAAAAATAAATTAATTTACAATTGAAAAGTATGAATTTAATAATTGTGGATGCTGTGTAACATTTTTGTAAAACTTCACACATTTTTATAGGTCGACCTACAGAAATTCCTGAAGATGATATATACATTTGTGAATCATTATACGACGAGAGTAAGAGTCTTATGAAGAAGCTGGGACAAGAGGGGTTAAAGAAATTTAACCATGGCTCAGCTGTGACTGAAGATGAAATCTACTTCTTCAGAAGGCCTATTAATCCTGCTAAGGTATGTATAAAGTTAGAGAACTTAAGAATTACAAGCAAAAATTCGATAACATTGAGTAGACTATTATTTTAATATGCAACTAACTAAATATTATTGCTTTGCATGTGATGTGTGTGTTGTAGGTTCCAGGCGATGTGGCTCAGACACAAAATCAAGTCAAGTCTGTCACTCCTAGTTCAACTCAATTTGAAATGGTAATTTCTATTTATATCAGTTTCTTACATTTAATTAACGATACAACAAAGGTGCATGTGTTCTTAAAATTACACGCAAACTTATATAATAGTTACTCATTTTACGAAATATTTTTAATATAAATTATTACTACAAGTTTCTAAGTATGATTTGCGTGTAATAAAGATCTTGTATCAGTTTGTATCTGAGCATGTTTCTCGTTTTATGCCGGCATATTCTATTCCATATTTTTATTTCCCCTTTTTTTATGTTCTTTTTACATGTATACATATTTTATATGATTACTGTTTTCTGTGTAGTATTTACGTAGGACTAGCAATTATTTTTCATCGATTTAAATTCAGAGCACCTGTTGGGTTTATCGCTAACGCATATATATGTATACATATACGTACATGTATATGAACAACTTAATATACCACCAAGAAGTCTCGCTTCCATGTCATTCTAACCCAAATAATTGTACAAAAATATGAAACATTCTGCTTTAAACGGAATGCACACAGTACCAATATCTAAAGGTATACGGTGTTCTTAGAACACCTGTTAGGAATCTGAGTCAGATATTAAGAACTTAGAATATCATATTAGGTGAACAAATTCTAATGCATACAATATCATATGCGATACATGCGATTATGAATGAAGTTTACTATCTTTAGAAGTAAATGATAACATCTGTATGAGTCTTGTGATATCTGTGATCAGGGTCATAGCGTTATACAAGATCAGTAATAGTAATATAAAGTATTTACAAAACTATTCATGATATTACATTCGGTGACGGATAATGAACGTAACATAACATAAATGGTATAGGAAGCATCACCATTGTTACCGAAGCTGGAACCCGATGTGCTAGGCATGGGAGTAGGATTAGGAGTGGGAGTAGGAGTAGGAGTTGGGGAGGACAGCATGGACGCTGGTGGTCCACCGTCCGTTGGATCTGCAGAAGCTCAACCGGTGCTCTCCAATACTCAAACTCCTGTGTCAACTAAGAAGGTAGGCCTTATCGTGACATTATTTGCTTACAAACTTGATCACATTATCGCATTTTATTTATTTCATTTGGTTTTAGTTTAGAGAAATATGCCAGCATACTTGTTTTTCCTTTTCTTTTCTTTTTTTTTTTAGTTTTGCACCGTTTCAAAGTTCGTTTATATCCTAACAATTAGATCGACAATTAGATGTTTTACCTGTTTCAAAGGTATAATGTCGATACTCGTTCAGAAGACGGCGGTGGCATTATAATTTGTCTTTTTTCTTCTGTTTAGAAAACGGCGGGTAAGAAATTAGTTACGGGCTATATTTTATATTCGAGTAAAATGCGAACGCAGATTACACAAAACAATCCTGAATCATCCTTTGGGGAGATTAGCAGAATTGTTGGCAACGAGGTATCTATTTATTTTTTTTACTGTTGATTTTTAGTTTACTATAAGAACTTATTAAAGAAGGAAAGTGTGCAAACTCAGATTATTTTGAATGTACTGTCGTAAAACAATCTATCCGAACTCTTTTACGATGCATCAAAAGGAATGTATTTTTGTAAATGCTTCATCTTTCCTTCAAATACATTATGTTCTTCCGAGGCTACTATCCACATTTTTTTCGTTATCATAGAAACATCATTGTTCTTGTAATCAAAACATTACGTATCTTGTATATGCACATACATCATTTATCATGTACATCCAACGTGTATAACACTGTCGCATCATTTATGTATTATGCATTGTTTATATAAATTGTGTATGAATGGAAAGTAGCCATCTGTGAAAACCGTTTCTTTGGCCATTTTTTGTCTACGATCATAAAAAAGGTTGGAAAAACTGGTTTTTAGAATTGTTACAAAAAGAAATGTGCAAATAAATATTTTTTCTATTGCAGTGGAGAAAATTGCCAGCAGGGGAGAAACAAGCTTGGGAAGAGAGAGCGATTAAGATGAACGAGGATGGAGGTCAACTGAAAGGAACAAGTGTTGCAGTAGGCACTAACGCTCTGCAAGATGTAGTATATGAATGTTGTTGGGATAATTGTGACTGGCAATTTGAAGATATGACCGACTGTATCGACCACTGTATCGCCGAACAAAATGGACACGTGCAATCATCCTTTGCAAATGCTGCAAATGGTATGCACTACATTATGTTGTTTTAATGCTCATTGAAGATTAATGAAGTTTTAACAGTTTGCAATTTATTCCTTGATAGACGTAGAATTTCAATGCCAGTGGCGTGGTTGTGGCCGTACGAAAAAGTCTGTACCTCCATTTCCAAGTGTACAAAGACTCGCGAGGCACGTTAAAGAAGTACATATTCTTAAGTCGAATGGGCGCATAATACCACCCTCGGAAAGAAGCAAGTACGATATCAAAAATTGCTATTTTACTCAGCTACTATTACCATTTCGCTAAAAGATTCATATTTTATATTCATGGTACTTTTGATTTCAGAAATTACATGGCATCAAAGGGTCCCACGATATTACCGCCAATGGAAACAGGTAATTAATAAATTCAGACTAATATTTCAGCAATATTTACATGCTTATATGCAACTATTTATATTGCAGAAACAACGGCAGCTGCAACACAAACAAACAACGTACCTGCTGCCAAACAACCGGAACCAATGTTCGTTGCTGTTCCTCCAAGACCAAGTCGTGTATTACATTCAGATGCCTACTTACGGTAAGCCAAGTCACATGTTTAATATATTTAGTAGAAATCCTGAAACCGACGTGCATTCACAAAAATGTCTCCTACTTATCTCGCAGGTATATCGAAGCTTTAAACGTAGAGAACCGGTACATATCAAATTGGGATAAACAGATGAATGCTAATCCTGATAATACACAAATTCCTGATGTAACAAAATTACCTGCCGAATGGTTGGGTAACGGCGTAGGCAACCATGGGAATGTGGTGAACGCCTTATGGACACTCAGGAACATGATGATGCGAGATGTGTTAGCCATCAATAAAACTTTATAGTTTATAACTCGTTAAGATCTATAATCTTTAATATTCGATGCTACCTTAAAACTACAATTTTCAGGTCCGTCGATGCTAGATGAAAGACTGAGGATTATTATTTGAATATATTAAATACATTAAAGTGTATTTATACTTTTAGATTATTTCGTTCATTTTAGAACACTAATTAGATACTTCCAATTTAACTTAATTGTACGACACTTTCTCAATGGTTTTCATTTGTAATTAGCGATACCCAGGAACACTACTTTATTATTATCAAATTTTTAGATCTGAAGAGTATTGACGTAAGATTCACTTTTGTGGTGATTTGTATTTTCGTTTTTCATTTTTCACTAACTAAGAATGCTGTAAGCATTATTTTCGATACATCATCTATGGATCTGCTAGGAATAGTATCAAGAATATTACAACATAAGAATTGCCATTTTGTAAATACTTCGCTATTTTTAATTTTAACGTTTCATAAAAAATTTTGTATTTTGTGTATTGCGCATTATAAAAATTATATGACTTGAAGATTCCTGTATTCATACTGTAATATGAAATTTTACTGTAAATATAAAGTAATGCACTTCATAAAATAATCGAATATAAGTAACAAGATAATTTTATTAAATGCTAATTTCATGATATACTACGTTTTTTCATCTAGTACTACTTTCACTCATTTAAAATAACTAATCAAAGCAGAAATCAATAATTTTATTTAAAGAACATACATAGTACTTGTTTATTTTTGGTTGGCTATACTATTTATATATGAGAGATTTTTGTTGTAAAAAGTTTAGAATAATGTGCTGAAGTGTTGATTGGTTGTTTCATTTGTGTGTGTATTACTAGATTTCACATAATATTTATGTTAAAACTTTTATACCAAAATGCTTCTTAAAAGCAGTATTTTCAAAAAGACCATAATTATGTACCAACTTTATACTGTTAAAAAAATTTATCTATTGCTCCTATGTAAGAGAATAGAAAAAGGTGACAAATTATTTCACCTAGCATTGACAGTCCATGTTAAAGTAAATCCAATGTGTTTCTCACAAGTGCATAGCAACTTGAAAGAAATTCATACTATTATTTAATTAACGAATAAGATCTATAACTATTATGATGAATTTTGTAGATTAAAATGAACTGAGATTGTTATTTTTTCTTGTACTTTGGATATACATTTATATCTTCAAATGAAAATTCTGTATGAAATGTAATTTCCAACTTAGAAGTCGCTCACCCGCCCACCGTTTTGCCAATCTCCCCATTTCGTTGGATCCTTTTCACTGTTTGTTATAAGTTCTCCACTGTTTGGATCAGTTTCCACTAACACCAAATCGACAAAACGTTCTCTTGGAGGTACTCCTATTATATTTTCATTCATATAGTGATTAAGTTACAATCATTATATCGAAATTAAACTACAAACATTGCACTCACTCGGTATTGGTTGCAATTTTAGTTTTTCATGAAATTGTTTCATTCTCAAAGATTCTTCCTTTTCAACATTTGAATTCAGCTTTTCTTTGGTTCTCAGTAAAACACCTAAGTTTTATGAAAAAGTATCTTGTATTGTAATATCAAAATTTTTGTTCTAGGAGTAAAGTATTACACGCTTCATACCTGTTATAAATTGTCTAGATTTATGCAGTAACGGTTGTGTAGAAATCTTGTTCAAAGGAGTAAACATATTGATGCTGATACAATCCAAAGATAATGCCAATTTAAGAAAATTCTTGGCTATACTTCTAAATATTAAAATCTGTACGTACTAATTCTTTTGTTATATTTTTAACAAAACACTTATGAGAAATACAATGTGTATATTTTATTTTAATAACTTATTGTACCTTTAACAGAATGTTGTATTTTCATTTTGTTAATTAAATTCTTAAATTAACATATCTCTATAGAGGCCAATTATTCTATACTACAAACTGATTTTTTTGTAATGAAATATGTTTTCAATTAAGAAGTTAATTTATTTTTTATATCACTGCAACATTTTTCTATGTTTTAATAATGTTAAAATAATAATTTATACATTTTGTCTATATACTATATAAAATAGCTATTACAAATGTCCTTGTAGGAGGATCTAAAAATCTGTCACTCGACCTTTTCTCTCCCAATCTCCATAACGAGTTGGTTCTGGTCCGCGCGGTCCTCCTACTTCTCCTGTTTCTGGATTTGTATCGTTTGGAAATGGTTTCAAAGGTTCTTTCTCCTGATAAGGATGCTTTCCTTCTTCGAGTTCTGCTAGTTTCTCTACCGTATACCAAATTATGACATTTTATCAACAATACGTTTACAGTTCCACAATAGATATTACTTTATTCAATAATGATGTACCTATAGGTGTACGTTCTCTTAATTTGTTCCTAAATTCACGCATTCTAGGGCTTTCAGTTGTTTCATCTTTTTTTGGAAACAATAGTTGAGATCCTATACCGAGTGATGATATATTGTTTACCAAACCAACATTGCGTTATCAATTTTATTTAGCAAATACCTACTTGAGCCGAAGAAGTTAACAGGGAATTTCGTAATATCATGACTAGTTTCTAACAATTTATGAAATTGTCTGATGTTCGCAACAAACATAACCTTAAACATTCTGTCAACTTTTGTTCGTGTCACTGAAACAAGGTTATGATACATCACTATACGCCACACTATATATGTACAGTAAATAGTAAAAGAATAGTTTCTAATAATAACATATTTTTTGGATAATTACGAGTATTTAAATTATTTACGAAATTGCGATCAGAACTCACAGCGATCCAAACCATGCACCTAAAAACACAGGAATGGTGTACACCCGTCATGGCCATCCGGAGCGCGGCCCTACTCCGGCCTTCCCCCACTCTAGGTCCGTTTCCTTCGTTTCAGTTCCCTCCAGTTCCCCCTTGATCAATCATCGTCTCAGATCACAGCCTGTATGAGGAGAATGGACGCGGAGTGGGGGTAGGCTAGAGTGGGGCTGCGCTCCGGATGGCCCTGACGGGTTACACTGTCGATTAGAATAGTTGTCAACCCCACTCCTATCTCTCGAGAGCCGGTACAGTGTATACCAACCTTTGTCCTTTTCACCGATGTAATTCCTAAAGTCATCGTTCTAAATCGTAGAGTGCTTTGGAAAACCACTGGTTTTGGGCCATGTCGGTATTTCAGACCATGTGACACGAAGTTCCATAAGGTGAGAAGTCTATTCCATACCTCGTCTGTGGAAATGCATTGGACGAATGGTCTATTCTATGCCTTGTCTGTGGTCAAATTTTGTCAATAACTGTTTTATCGATGTTACAAAAATTTATTGCAAATGAAAAATCTTTTTTTATTTTAGTCTTTCCTTAACATTTTGTGCACTAAGGAGAAAAACTCAAGAGAAGAAAGTAGAAGTTTGATTAGTATAAAATTCGCGAACGCAGCAAAGGTAATGTTCTTCATTGTTTTTATATTTTTATTGTATTAAACAATTAATTAATCGTTTGAAACTCATCATTG
This sequence comes from Macropis europaea, assembly GCA_916610135.2. Classification (NCBI taxonomy): domain Eukaryota; kingdom Metazoa; phylum Arthropoda; class Insecta; order Hymenoptera; family Melittidae; genus Macropis; species Macropis europaea. The sequence continues at coordinate 51,632,527 of OU744343.1, read as the reverse complement.
ATGTCTCAATAAATAGACAATAGTGTTGCAAGAAATTATCCATAATTCTGAATTGATTTATATGTTAAAAAAACAATTATTATCATTTATCAACATTTTTGATAGGTTAAGAAAACGATTGATTTATAAAAAGTTTGTACATTGAACGTATGATATTTACAGTATATTGGTTTGAATATTTGAATATTTAATTTTCAGCTGTTAAAAATTTATTCCTTTTACAATTACTATAATACATATAAAAATATATGTTTCATAGATACATCTTAATTTACATGATTATGCTTTAATATCATGAAATCGATATTGTTTGAGTATAATTACTATCCAGTTTAAACTAAGTACGTGTAAATTGAAATATTTGTAAAATAATGTTCAAATAAAACATTACTATATTTTCTTAGAGTAATGGTTTTGCACGTTGTATCTATAGATTGTGCCATGGAGGCTGAACCACAGCTAAAGACACCAATTTTATTAATCTGCAGAGAATTTATATTAAGACACCTTGTATTCATTTAATTAATCATTAGAAATAGTAAAGAAATAAATATTGCAGTGTTACTTACTGTAGGATGTAATTTATGAATACATAAAAAGAATTGTAAAAAATTAGGCCATCCAAAATGTGTCACTGCTGTCAATTCAGTGAACAGAGATTTATTTGAAATTTTTTGAAAACGACACAAATATACTAGAAAGGAATTCAATGTGTCCTTTATATTAGAAAATTACCAAATTAATTCATACTTTAAGATAGCTTACCAATAGTATTGTTCTCAAGTCAAATTTTTGATAAAATTGTGTAATGAAAATATGATTTGATAAAATATTATGTACATCAGTATTTTCAAGATTTCTTATTACATCAACTATCCATTCAAACTGTTTTTGTGTTTTAGTTACCCAAGGAAAGTATACCTACAAATTTGTATCATCAATTTAAAAGATCATACTTTGAAATTATAAAATTATTGAAATTACCTTCTTGCATTCAAGATTTAAATGATGATTCGAATTAAATACAATGTCCTTTAATATTGATGCAAAAGGTGTAACACCTGTACCATCTCCTATTATTACAGTTAGACCATATTAGTACCAATCTTCATGACTTTCTCCATAGGGACCATCTATGTGAACCTGTTAAATTTTACAAACCTAATTGAAATTGTTCTGAATAAATACTGTATACACATTCATATTTAATGACTTTTGTTAACATATTTAAGTACCATTGGTAATTGCTCATAAGGGGTTAGAGAAAGGTCTAATCTATTTGTGATGTTAGTAGTCCAAGGTCCTACTGCTCTAATGTGTGTAGGTAAATTTGAATATTAAATAAAAGTGAATGGATGGTACTCATTTGTTTATAATGCTGGACATGCAATTCTTACCCATTGTCCCGATTTATATTGAAAATTTGGAGGCTTTGGAAATTCAATGCAAGTCACATATAAATTTAATATTTAACAGAATAAATATTCATTTATTAAGCAATATATTATTTATTACTGTGATTTTACCTGATGGTAAAATATCTGCATTTAATACTGGTAGTTCTATTGTTTTTCTTGTTATAGTAATAATTTTATCAAGAATAAACAGAACCAGTGGACCTAAAAGGAAATAATGAAAAACAGGTTCCTACAAGAAATTTTGATATTTTGAATTGAAGTACTCATTTATATATATTATATGTAAAAATTATGTAAGAAAAATACTTCAACCATCCTCTCTGTCCCATGTAATATCATTAAAATATAAAGGACAGGGTATAAAGAATGCACCATTGAGAACCATTTAAAAAAACTGTTGCGTATAATTGGCAAAGAACACAAGAATATTAACGCTTTGCACTCGAGCGGCGCCGATACGGCGCCCGGCTGATTTCAAGTGTCAACTCGAGCGACGCTGCTACGGCGCTACGGTCTTTTGTAACTCGATCTGCTTATTTACGATGTGCGATAAGATATTTCTCTCGGAAATACTTTCGTGGACTAGGCTCGGCTTACATTTTTAGCCAAATCTTAGCTCAGTTTAGTTAGTCTCAGCATAGCATTCGCTTGAAACAGTCTTGGCAGTGAATATAGCAATTGAAAAGTTTTTGAGCCCTAAAAATATGGATCAAGATCAGATCAGCTCAAGTTCGGACGAATTCAATTTTGCCGCTTTCGATGAAGAAATTACATTGATTCACGACGGATTACGCCACGAAACGAACGAATCCAGTGGAGAAGATAGTGAGGAAGTAAGAGGTGTGAGACGACGAAAAATTAGAATTATAGAGAGCGAAAGTGAAGTCGAAAGTGAAACTGCGGAAGGTGCAAGCAGTTCAAAATGGGTACTTTGCAGAGAGTACGAAGAAGTGCCGCCAAACGTACAATTTATACCTGGCCAAAACCCCACAGCACCACGAATAGTTTCTAATATGAAACAACCAATGGATTTTTTTAAACTGTTTTTCACCAATGACCTCGTGGAAAAAATTATTTGTGAAACCAATATATATGCAAAACAAAAATTGGAAGGGAAGACGCTATCTGCAAATTCGATATGGCGAAGCTGGCGTGATGTGAACAACGCAGAATTCTGGGCATTTATTGCTGTTATAATCAATATGGGCACAATGCCGTTGGCCAATTTGCAAAAATATTGGTCGAGGAATATCGTCAGTTATATTCCTTTCTATTCGGATACATTTACAAGAGACAGATTTAGCCAAATATTCTGGATGCTTCATCTGAAAACTATTTCAACACGCAACACGAATCCGAGAACGCGCCTACAACGAGTAAGTTGCTTTTTGGACTATATCAACTCAAAGTTCTTGGATTATTTTATACCGGGCGAGCATATATGTGTGGAGGAGTCAACGATAAAATTCAAGGGTCGAATTTCGTTCATAACATACAATCCTAACAAACCGACAAAATGGGGTATCAGAGTTTATACTCTAGCTGACTCGAAGACTGGCTACATTTGTTGCATTTTGCCATATTATGGATCACTCACAACAGAGCTCTTGGTCAGACCCGATTTACCTGTTTCTTCAGGAATTCCGATACACTTATACAAAATGTTGTTGGAGAAAATTCCAGGTGCTCAGGGGCACCATATGTACACGGATCGCTACTATACTAGTTATGTCTTAGCTCAAGAACTAGCCAAATTGGAATGCAATATCACCGGAACGATCTTAACGAACAGGAAAGAATTGCCCAAGGAAATAAAAAAGCCAAATTTTTCGAAAAAATCCACGGTCGCGTATCGACGGGGCAACACCTTACTTTTAGGGTGGAAAGATAAGAGGATTGTCACTTGTTTGACTACGAGGGGTGACACAGGAATGTCGACGGTCAAAAGGATTACACGAGGTGGTGTAGAAATAATGGTCAAGAAACCCAATATTGTATTAAATTATATAAAATATATGGGTGGTGTTGATCGGGCGGACCAATATGCATCAACGTATTGTTTTCTGCGAAAATCGCTTAAATGGTGGCGTAAGCTTTTTTTTTGGGGCATGGAAATTTGCCTGATCAATTCCTACATTCTGTATAAACTAGAAAAGACCAAAAAAGGGGGAAAGCCACTCAGCCATTTGCGATTTCTAAAAACACTTGTCGAGCAATTGAGAGGATCATATCGCCAGCATCGTGAGCAAGCGTCTACGTCGCATTTCGATGAAATCCGACTAAATGGGAAGCTTCACATAGTACTAAAAGGGCCAAAAAGGGACTGCAAGGTTTGCTCTGACCGTAACACGCCTGGAGGTAGGCGGGAAGTAACGTATTACTGTGATACGTGTCCTGATAAACCTAGGATGCATCTTGGGCATTGTTTTACGAAATATCACACGAAAACTAATTACAGAGTGTAATATTTATCAAATTTTGTTATTTTCGATATAAAAATAAATAAATTGGTGAAATTTTATTATTTGTATACGTTTGTTTGTTTATAAATGATTTTAAAGTACTGTTAAAATGTTTCCCTAATTTGGCCGAAATCGTCTCGAGTTGCTAGTTCGCGCAAGCGAAAAAGGCCTCGAGTGCAAAGGGTTAATCCCATTATAAGAGTCAAAAGTATTCCAGTTAGACCTGTTATTGTTTGCTAACACCAGTACTGAAGTTTTGCTAATTCATGTGTACTAAATCACAAATTTTTCATTAACATTAAAATATGTATAGTGCTAATACCAAAAACAAATTACTCACTCATGGAAAAAATTAGAAAATAAACGAAAATGTGATAAAGATTAAATCTATGGCCAATTATGTGAATCACTGAAATTGTTTAAGAAACTTATGTCACATTCATAATCAGAATTAGTGAATGATATTTAAACATTTTATAATTCACCTGTAAAGACTAATGTCCAACAAGCAACATATTCATGCATTTCAATCATAGAATCAAAAGGTATACAGTAAAAGCTGGATAAATGCAAGAAAAGATTGGCTGGATATATGCAAGGTGACTATCCCCTCCACGTGGGGGGATCCCCCTTGGCGAGCCTCGACGCTCGACGAGGGATCGGTGCAATATGATCCGAACCGGAATATCGGTGAGACTAATGCTAATTTAACGATGAAACTTTTTTATTTTTGACTTTTTCTTAATGCAACTTTTATTAACGTACTTGTGAGATTTTTCTGATTAAAATGAGACGAAACACGATATAGTTTGAATTATATTTACTTGTTGGTACTGATTAAATACATACCGCAAAGTACAAAAACACGTTGCTCTTATTAAAATACGTAAAAGCTGGATAGAGACAAGAAATATTGGGATCCAATCATTGCATATAACCAGCCGAGGTGTCGATTCTATGTTTACAGTAAGAGCTGGATAAATGCAAGAGAGAGGAACCCAAACATTGCATATAACCAGCCGAGGTGTCGATTCTATGTTTACATGCGGCTCCAGCCGAGCGTGAATAAAATTCAAATTGTATCGTGTTTATTTCAATGTATTATTATATTTATTATAATGTACTTTATTATTTTACATTATCCTTTTATTATTATTTTAATAAGAGCAACGTGTTTTTGTACTTTGCGGTATGTATTTAATCAGTACCAACAAGTAAATATAATTCAAACTATATCGTGCTTGGTCTCATTTTAATCAGAAAAATCTCACAAATACATTGGTAAAAGTTACATTTAGAAAAATTAATAAATAAAAAAGTTTTATTGTTGCATTAGTATTGTCTCACCGATATGTTTCGGCCCCTCGCTTTGTTTCCTTGGACCTCTCTCTCTCCTCCACTGTCTGTCCCTTTCTACGTTCACGCTCGGCTGGAGCCGCATGTAAACATAGAATCGACACCTCGGCTGGATATATGCAATGCTTGGGTCCCAATCTCTCTCGCATTTATCCAGCTTTTACTGTATACAATTGTAGAATAGTATCCCTTAAAACTATAATGGTGTTACGGCACATTGTAATTAACAGGGTTGCATATGTAAACATTATTCTAGTTACTGCTAAACCATATCGCAAAATGTGCCCACATCCAGAATGTTCTTGCTCCGTAGAATAATCTGTAGTATTTTATTAATGTTCAAATGTGTATATTCATGATTCTATATACTAATGTACGAAAACACTTACGATATACTCGTTTTGCGAATATTCCAAGAAAAATCAAGGTGTACAAACATATCCAAAATATTTACAATTGTTTATATGCAAGGTGTTTCATTAGAGGACACAAATTATCATTAAATGGCTGACTCAAAATTTCAATAATTTCTTCATTTTCGTGTATAATTTCATTAAATTTTTCTTCTGTTTGTTTATGTTCATTATTTCCACCTATTCTTGTTCGTAATTCATTTGGATTCATATATAAAGTTTCCATTGTTCCTTTTGCTCCTCCCATGAAACTTGACTTAATTGTAGGTATTCTAGTATATAATTTTTTTCATTTTCCATCCGAATTAATGTTGAATTCTAATTCTGCAGAATTGAATTTATCATTGAAGTTACTGAGAATTTGTTGGAAATCTTGAAAATTGATATTTTCTTTTGCTACTATGTTTGCATGATCCATCATTGATTGTACTACAGTTTCTAAGTTATTCTCAGTAATGTCTGCATTAACTGTTTCCATAAGTGACCTAAAAAGAATAAAGGTAGTAGATAAGACACTATTGAATGTTATATGTATGTAATTTCAAACTGTGCCTCAACATATCTTTAAAGTCACTGCTATTCAACCTCCCTGTTCCATTTATATTGTACATATCAAACAGCAATTTTATTTTATTTCTTGCAGAACCTTTTAGAAATATGATTAACATATCAAGAAATTCTCTGAGTGATATAAAGCCATTTTTATCTTTATCAGCTAGGCTGAATATCTAAAAATGACATACTCCTTATGTTAATAAGCACAATATAAATAGTTGCATAGTTTTTTACCGTTTCAATAAATTCTGAGTTTGATCTTATACTCAATGCTTCAGCAAATTCTGTTATTGATAATTCAATGTACATAATTTCTTTTGCTATTGTTGCATCTACGTTTAATATTTCTTCTTCTATGTGTACTATATCAAATGCCTGTAATATTTTACAAATTATATTTCTAGACTACAATTGTTTCATGAATACATTTTAAGTATTCATTACATTTCACTTAATCATACCTGTGTGAAAACTACATGAAAAAATTCTTCCAATTTCTTCTGTCTGCTTTTTCTTGTAATACATATCTTGATCATAATATAGTTTTTGTCAGAAGCTATGTATGTATATCTGTTCAATAAAATTAATTAGCTCATGAACTACCACCGTTTTTTTAAAAAAATATGTATGAGATGGAACATACCTTTATGGTGTTCAAATGTACCAAATCTATTCCACATATTATATGTCCTGCCTGACTTCTGATTTCCAATTGTTTTTTCACTACATTTAGAATGATAATTAAAGACCTCAAAGGTGATTTTTTCTCTTACCATTCACTTGCTAATGAAATACTATTTCAAATCCTCTTTTATTAAATGCGATTGTCTACGTTTTAATAAGTATTGAATTTGTTTCTTTTCTTTTAATTTGAATCCAAAACAAAGTAGAGATATAAAACCTACATTACAATATTATTATAACATTTAAATATAATTACTTTACATAACAAACAAATATGAGTAACTCACAACAAAAGAGTGTTGGTACACCCATAAATGTTAATATGAAAAATGTACTACTATCACTGAAATAATCGTATGTTCCAGGTTCTGTACACTTATCAACCTTGTCAATAGTGACTTGTTCAGCATGATAACAAGGAATGTTTGTATTATTATAATATTCACAGTCACCCTTTTTAATGGTATTATCAGAACACGTACTATGTATGTCTGTCGCTGAAAGAATGTATATGCATGTCAATATTTACTGTGAAACTGTATTGTATTAACGTGAAGTATACCTGATGCAGGTACTGTAAAAGGATTGCTTGGAATGTCATTGTGTTCCATTGCAGTAACAGATATCAGTATGTCATAGAATGAAAGAGATTCCAACCTTTTAATTTCATCAGCTGTGAAGAGACTACAATGTAATGTTCAAGGTTTTAATATAAATCAATGGAATATAAAATGTAATGGAAGAAATTTGTGTCTGGCATAAATGGCTCACTTATTTTTCATATTTTTGTACCACAATCGATCTCCAGCACGAAAACGTTGAAATTGATCTAGTATTATGGCTTGAAATAATTGTCCTGGTCCATCTACGGTTTCCAAAATTCCCCCCACCCATATATCAATGTTGTCAAAAGAATAATTGTATAATTTTAAAAAGTCATTTCTAATCTAAATGTGAAACATAAAATAATTAAACAATAGTTCATTGTATGCAGTAATTAAAATAAAAATAATGCAAAGATTCAGTACATACATTTTCAGATATGGTTACAAAATGGGATTCGTTAGTAATTTTTGGTAAATTATATGCCATTCGTGCAGTATTGTAATCTGTAAGTCCATGAGTACGATTTCTGTGAATATTAAGAATTCTTGAAAATTTCAGAGTGCCAAACAAACTACCTCTTAAATATTCAATTATTTTATGGTCGTCTTCTTCATATAATTGAACTGACATTCCCATTAATAACTTTTCTGTATCAGTAATTCCTTCTATTCTCGTCATGCTTTCAAAAATGGAATTCCGCATTAGCAAATAGTAAATTGTTACAAAATAACACAAAGTAATATTACTTTGTTACAGTACCTGCGGCATCCAGTAATTATTACAAGTTCTAATTGCTGGAGAGTTTTGTTGCAATGTACAATTTTTTCTTCCATAGTCTCGTACATACACTCCTATTAGAGTAATGGAAAATTATAATTCTGTATATTTATATCCTAGTAATTAAAAAAAAAGTGAATGTATAAACACTCTTTACAAAAGTTAATATGTTTTAATATGACAGAAAACAATAGCTTTTAAAGTAGGCCATGAAAAAGTGACTCTGTATGTTAATTTATAGAATGTTGTATGCAGGTTATCATATATGATGTAATTAAGAAAAAATTTTAAGTATTACCTGGTGGAACTAAAGTGTGGCCGAACCAAAAAGCTGCTGCTTGAAAGAACTGATCAATTAGTATAATTGATTAATTAGTATAATTAATCAAGTAGTTTAAATTAAAATGAAACAAAATGCAATAAAGTAATGATTGTAATTTTATAAAGTCTATAGATTTTATGAATATATGACCACTGTATGGAGGTAGCTCTGCTCCGAACCATTCAGGTAACCATTTATTCGTTACAATATGTTGCTGAGTTGCAATCACCCATTTACGAGCTTTGTTATAAACTTTTTCACCAGACCAAGCAAGATATAGGTGTCGTATGTATTTTGCTATATGATTATGCCATCTGAACCAAATTATACCAAAAGTGAGAAGGAACGGGTTTTCATTCCCTCTTGGATTTCCTAATTCTGATACATATAGTCGATAGCATATCCATTTCAATAATTGTACTTTTACTGATTACCATGAATCTATTACATCCATTAAGAACTAATATATTATCAAATGTATCACGTATTTTTCGAAAAGAACATTATAGGTCTATGAAAAAAATGACCGTAAGAGATGCGTTAAATGCAGCTCTTGATGAAGAGTTAGCAAGAGATGAAAGGGTATTTATAATAGGGGAAGAAGTTGCACAATATGATGGTGCTTATAAAGTAACAAAAGGTCTTTGGAAAAAATATGGAGACAAAAGATTAATTGACACACCTATAACAGAAGCTGGATTTTGTGGTATAGCTATTGGAGCAGCACTTGGCGGTTTGAGACCAATATGCGAATTCATGACATTTAATTTTTCAATGCAAGCTATAGATCGCATAGTAAATGGAGCCGCTAAAAATCTTTATATGAGTGCAGGGAAATATGCTGTGCCCATTGTATTTCGTGGCCCAAATAGTCATGCTAAAGGTTTGGCTGCACAACATTCTCAGTGCTTTGCAGCATGGTACATGCATGTGCCTGGCCTGAAAGTTATGTCACCCACAACTTGCGAAGATTTTAGGGGATGTTTAAAAGCTGCTGTTCGAGACCCAGATCCTGTTGTGCTTTTAGAAAGTGAAATACTTTATAATGTTGAGTTTCCTGTGTCGGATCAAGTTATGGACAATGATTTTCTAATACCAATCGGTAAAGCTAAAATTGAAAAGCCTGGCAAACATATTACTTTAACATCACATGGTCAAGCCACTCTCTACACAATGCAAGCAGCTGAAATTCTAGCAGGACAAGGGATTGAAGCTGAAGTTATTAATTTACGGTCTCTCAAACCACTGGATTGGGATACAATTTTTAGGTCAGTTACTAAAACTCATAGATTAATGACTGTTGAATTGGGATGGCCTACGTGCGGGGTAGGTTCTGAAATAGTAGCAACAATTATGGAAAATCCAGTCTTTTTTCAACTTGATGCACCTGCTGTTCGTTGCACTGGTATAGATGTACCTATGCCCTATGCAGAAAACATTGAATATGAATGTACACCTAAAGACCATCACATTGCAGAGTTTGCTAAAAAAGTTTGTGGTATGAAAATATAAATTTCTGATGTGTTTTACAAATAAAAATCTACTTACTAAAAAAAATGGTGCAACTTTCTCTGTATAATGTCGCATTATATATTTATGATGATGAATGGAAGGTCCTGGATTAATCATAGGCAATTTAACAGTATTATATTTCGGGTATAAATCGTTATGAGATGCAGCGAGTAAACCATTAGGATCGAACGTGCCGCTTGAGTAGGTTATTCAAAAATTTGACCATGCTTTTGAAGTACCATAATGAGTTCACCATCTAAAAATGGTGTTACTTCGTTCAATTACAATTCATGATTTATTAGCTATGCATTATGTAAGTGGATAATTGTGTTACTGTATCGAGTTTTACTTACTTGTTGGTGTGGGTTATTAGGTGAGTGTCCAGTCATCTTGTTATACCGTGTACGTAATACTGGCATTTCGGAATGCCCGGCCTTAATTCTATAACGATGGCCTTCTGGTACTTCAATATTGAAATATTCAGGTGGACAGGCTGGTCTTTGTGCATCTGCTATTTCTTTTACAACTTGTTGTCCTAGAAATAAGTATTTCATAATGAAGTATCAGCTATTTTGTTAGAAATAAATGTATTAATACTTAAATGCTATTTAACATACCAAAAAACACGAGCAATGCATTTTTCCCTGTTCTGGATTTGGACCCAACATTGTCACTTAAAAGTTTATTACTTAATTCTAATGGTTCTGGTCATGTAGCGCCTGAAAGCTTTTGTATACCATCTTCGTAAGCAGCTGGTCATCTTCTCAATAAAGGAGTAGCAATTGCATCTAGTTCTGGTCTACCAATATTATTATACCATCTATTATATTCAGAATATTCTGTTTATCTTTCGTTGCTGTAGTTTTCGCAACCACTGTATATGTCATCTTGCCAACATCCAATGAGTAACCAACCTAATAGTTTCTTTGCGCTTTTCAAAAACAGTATTTGATGGCATGCTGGTATCTTAATTGATGCAAGCAATTTATATGATTATATATTGTTATAATGGAAAGTAATGTAATGTGCAACACCATAATATTTAACTATACATTTAAATTTTAATTTTTTGATAATTCAAAAAATATCAAGAAGAGTAGCATTTTGTGCATTAGCATTGCTTGATAAAACACAAGATAAAGTAATGGTTATACAGAACAAAAACCACATGTTGTATCTTAATAAACTATCAATAATACGCTATTATTTCAATATTTTGTTTTAGCTTTGCATTCTTAATAACTAAGAATTGTGACCAAGACATAAAATTCACAAGGCTCGACTACTGAATGTCACGCATTCACAATATCTATGTTTTCAAATGACAAGAAAGTACAGGAAATCAAGAAGAATGAATCATATTTGGATAAATGGGGAACCTTACTTATAAGATATCAGGATCATGACTAATCCACTTTTCGTAAAAAAGTTAGTATAGTTAGATTAAGTATTAAAATATTTTATACATGTGTATGTACTGCAATGATAATGTATAAACCACAAAGAAAAGTTTTTTGGTTTGCAATAATCAGTAGGGTAACAGTTTTAATGTTGCAGTTCGTTTTTAATCTTGTATGTCCCGATCATCATGCAGATGCATTTAGGAGCCCTATTGATGATTCTGAAAAAGTTTCATTATACGATAATGTGGTTACATTTTTATTGAATGGTCTCACACGATGGGATGGCCAATATTTTATACATATTGCAAAGTATGGATATACATATGAAAGCACGTTAGCTTTTTATCCATTATACCCCATGTCAATTCGAATTATTGCTAGTCTTATAAGAAAAATATTCTTCGTATTTAATATTAATAGTTCTCTAATTATTGCTGCTGTAGTGATTAACACAGTATGTTTTGTCAAATCTGCTGTTACATTCTATGATCTCAGTGAGTCAGTGTTAAAAAGAAAAGGCTTAGCTTATAAAGCAGCAATACTGTACTGTATAAATCCAGCTACCATATTCTTTTCTGCTGTTTACTCAGAATCATTGTTTGCTTATATAACATATTACAGTATGTTAAGGTCCATTAAATTAGATCCATATGTATCTTTTCCAATAGGTTTATCTATTCTTACAAGATCGAACGGTATGGTCAATATTGGTTTTCCTATATATTTTGGACTAAAGAAATTATTTTATAGTTTTCTAAAAAAGTATAATAATTTTTCATTAACAGCATTGACACAGTTTATATTTAAAATGACAACTTTGCGAACCATTTGTGTAATGTGTAATACAATAATTATATCAATAGCTCCATTCATTTTGTTACAAATATATAATTATATTACATTCTGTATTCATCGTTCTAATCAGACATTCATTCCAGAACATATTGTTAATTACAGTGTAAAAAACAATTTAATACTACCAGGTAGTGATAACGTGAAATGGTGTTATGATGAAATTCCATTAGCATATTCTTATATACAGAAAACGTATTGGAATGTAGGACTTTTAAATTACTATGAGATAAAGCAGATACCAAATTTTATTCTAGCCTTCCCAATACTGTGTATTATGATCACATGTATGAAGGAATATTTTCTTGAACATGCAAAGTATTTGTGTACATTGGGATTTATTGAAAATGTTAAAAAGAAGCGTATTATCGAAACAAAGAAATATTCTACTGAAATGTTGGTATTCATAATTCATGGACTATTCTTGTCTGTATTTTGCATTCTTTTTGTACACATTCAAGTGAGTACTCGTTTAATATGTTCTGCGAGTCCATTAATATACTGGTATTGTGCAATAAATATGTCTTACACGCCTTTCCCTGATGATGATACGACATATGAAAACGAAGAAAGTATATCTTCCAAATGGAGAGTATTTTTTTTAACACAGAAAAGATATACTGTAAAGGATAAGCTTATATTATCCTATTTTCTGGGATACGTAATCTTAGGTTGTTTTATGTTTTCAAACTTTCTACCGTGGACCTAATTTATGTATGCTCTATACAAACATTATGTACATATTGATTTGTAATAAAAAATGTATATATTTCAAATTATAAATTGAAATGCAATACATATTTTTTTTACCTAAAACTGTCTAACCATAATTGCAATGTGTCGTTAAGAAGCAATTACTGCACGTGTGATTTCTTATGCTTAAGTATTTCAATTGGTGTCAGGTACAATATTTGTGCACAGTTGGGACATTCATAAGCTTGAGCATTAGATTTACGTTTTATAATAGTAGGGCACTTTTGAGTTTGTTTTTCCTTTTTGTTGTCTTTTGCACAGGATTCCAAATGCTGTAACTTTTCTATGCTTGTTAGAACTGCTTGCATATTGCAATTCTGACACTGCCAATTCGTTTCTAGTATTTCTGCAGAAAGCTTATCAGTCCATTCAGTTTCTCTCACACTGTCAAAAAATTATAACTATTATATTTTATAATTTGCTATTTGTCCGTATCAGAAATGAATAGTACTTTACCAATTGTATGTAATCGTGTTTGTTACATAGACTCCTCCTTTTGTTGTATTAGGAATTACTTGAAAGTCAGCTTCAAACGGATTTGGATTTATGGGTATATCATTTTCACCGTTTCCCACATACATTGTTTTCAGATCAGCCGGAAGAAGACGTTTTATTGTATACGGGATAGTGGTGTGCATATATTCAATTAATTCTCGAGTGAGTGTGTTCTCAATTTCACTAAAATCTTGTCTGTCATCATTGGCAGCATTCGAATCTGCAGAATACTCGTAACATTAATACACTAGTACGAAAATTGTATTAAAGATTATGACTTAAAATAAATAAATATTGTTTCTTTATGTAATATTTCTTTAATACCTTGTAGTTGTTGATTTAATAAAAAATCCCATTTATGACGTAATTTGGTGGTTCTTATCAATAAAGTTTGACCACTATCAGGTACAGGAAATTCTAACGATAACCACGAGTCACATACTATTCTGTAAAACGCCGAATGTATCAGTGTACCAACGATTACATTTTTTTTAAATGTATACTCACATAGAAAATGTACTGCTTGTATCAATTTCACGCGCGAATAAAAGTAAAGTCTGCGCAGCCGGCATTCTGAGCGTGTTCACTAAATAAGGTTTTGTCGTTTCCAGAAGGGATCTGTTGACCAAAATTAAATCAATATCAATGCAGTTGCGGTAAACATTGACTATGTTCTTTTAACCCTTCCGACCCGACGGCGTTTCAAGTATTCTCTCCTTACGGCGATGGCTAAGAACGAATTAAAAGCACATGGTCGTCGAAAACCAAAAACTGTGTCTGTAGAAATAAACAAGGTATTCTGCTGCAATATCGTGTGAAGAAAATATTGACACATTCTATGTACGAATCGGTTACGGCGTACCGATGTCGGCCACATACGACGGCTGATGGGTCGGTACGGTGTACCGATGTCGGGTCGGAGGGGTTAAATTCTTCAGCAGGAACTTACAAGTATGCTAATAATGTATGTTTTGAACTGACAGGAGTTTTGCTTTTGTATCCCGGTATTGGTACAATATCAGTCTCCTCTAGTTGTAATACTTGTGGATGAGTTCCAAAGAAACTCATTGGATGCAAAGCAATGTATGGCTTTGCTTTCGTGTGAAACAATTGTTCACTAGTTGACTGGAAAGTTTGTAAGAGTTATAGAATTTCTAATAACAAATTCATGCTTAATATTCAAATTAATATTACCTTACAATAATTAAATTCATCGGCACACGCAAACTGTGGATACAAACCACTGCATAATATCAATTTCAACATCGTTAGATCTTTGTAACTGCACGCGGTTGTTGCTGTTAACAGATTCTGAACTTGGTTTGGATCATTTTTCATTCGAAATTCAACATCTTTTATATCGATCTCCTCGTCATCCTGATCGTTATCTTCGAACTGTATATCAAACGAGTCTAGCTTTAACTGTTTCCGTTTCCTAGGAGCGCTTTGCTTGTAAGTTCTTTTCAACGACTTTAAAAGCTTCAGTTCTCCGTGTCTCATCGAACGTTCTGCGCTGCTCATGGAGGAATTTGGCTCTGGTAAGCTCTTTAATAAGCTGCAATCCTACATATTGAAAACGGACTCATTGAACGATAGTTTTTCTTTTAAGCTAAGTCAGTAAATTAATAGTAATTCAACCTGAAGTAATTCTTTAAACTGAGACCTCAGTTTCGTCATTTCGTAAAATCTCTGTTCTTCCAAGCCTCTTCTTTTGCACCATTTTCTGCTGCTACTGCCACTGCCCCTAGATTCTTGAGAACTTTGCTGTTTTACTTCTAGCCACTCCTTAAACGCGTTTAGCAACGTGATTGGATCACCGTGATCGGATTCCAACTTTTTCCTAGACGTCTTTAAAATGTTTAATTATCACGTTGAGTAAAAAATTGAAAAAATTAAAATTTGCAACTTGTATTTTACTACCTCGCATTCTGTATCTCGGTATGCTCTATTTGTAAACGGCGTTTGTATGCTTAAAGCAGCAGCTAGCGATAATACAGGTTCCACTTGATGGAAAATCGAGCCCATTATCAACATTTTTCCTATTGTTATGTCAACAGGTAGTCGTGCAAGTGTTTTTCCAATACACGTTAATTTTTCGTTGTCCGTAAGAGCACCCTGAAGCGAATATTACACGGTTCATTTAGATTTCATTTTATCTTTGTCGAATACTTAATAGATGTATACTAACATGCTCTTTCAAAGATAGTATGGAGTTTTCTATACTTTCTGCTGGTGGAGGTTCTATAAATGGAAATTTTCGTGCATCCGGAAGTCCCATTGCTATCATTTGCAAAAGTAGAGAGTCTAAAGGTACACGTTGCAATTCTGGAGTCGAGTATTTTTCTAGGGCTTTGTATTCTTCCTCTGAGTACAGTCTGAGGATAAACATATTTTTTTCTCACTTTTCATCGTTTCTATATGATAATATATACATAATGCAGAGTATTCATTCCAATTCATTACAATACCTGTAGCACACACCAGGTCCAGTTCTACCAGCCCTTCCTTTTCGTTGCTCCGCACTAGCTTTGCTGATCCAAAACTCCTTGAGTCGTTGCATCTTGCACGACGGATCGTAACTCATTTCTTTTACTTTTCCACTGTCAGCAACAAATCGAATTCCGTCTATAGTGATGGAAGTTTCGGCGATATTAGTAGATACGATGCACTTTTTCACTCCATCGGGAGGATAGTCGAATACCTTCGAATTGAAAATGTAATTTAAATCGGACGATTACAAACACGAATTTTTTTTTATTTGTGAAAAGTATATCAATTTGATTTTACTTTATCTTGCTCACTGATAGATAGCGTGCTATGAAGTGGTAGAACGATCCAATTATTTTTTTTCTGACTGTATTCTTTTGCTGCATCTACAACTGCAGTAATTTCGCTCATTCCACTCAGAAATATCAATAAATCGCCTTTCTCATCGACTAAAAATACATATGGTTATTACACTGCTGAAAATACAATCTTGTATAATAATAGATTTTTACCTGGATATTTGTGGTCAATTAATTGCATTATTTGTATGTAAGGACTTGGGTTAAACCTATCATTTTTATATCGAATATCATCAATAGTAACAGGTCTGTAGAATAATTGAATAGGATACAATCTTCCGGGAACCTATGCACAGAAATTAATTGGATATTAGTAAAATGTGTCTTTAATATTAAACAATCATCGGTTGTACTCATTATAATTGTACCTGTATTACTTTAACATCTTCTTTTGCAAAGTAGCTGCTAAATAGTTCAATATTAATAGTGGCAGACATAAGTACTAATTTTAAATCATGTCTTTGATTAATTATACATTTCATAATGCCAAGAAGAAAATCTCCATGTAAATGACGTTCGTGTACTTCATCCAAAACAATGACATCATAAGGCAATAGACCAGATTCTCCAGATAACTATATAAAATGCTCAATATGTTAATGTTTAGTTCATTATTGTAAAATTTAGTTTATAGTTTGTAATATATTGATTCATTAAATTTACACACTCACCTGTCTTAATAAGAGACCTTCTGTTATGAAAGTAATTTTGGTGTCTTGATTTCTTTGCTTTTCAAAACGTATTTGATAACCAACATCATTACGATTCTCTGTTAATGTTTCAAAGGCAACACGTTTAGCTAAAGATATACATGCTATTCTTCTGGGTTGAGTACAAGCTGTGAATAAAGATTTGTTAAAAATGTTGATTGTAATAGCAAGTCTTTAATGTTTAAGTTGTATAATGTAACATTTATAACTGTTGTGCTTACCAATTTTTTTAAAACCTCCTGCATATAAATATTGAGGCACTTGAGTAGATTTTCCACAACCGGTATCACCAGCTATAATTAACACTCGTTCCTTCTTCGCTGACTCAATGATCTCATCCTTGTACCGATTAACAGGTAAGTTTGCTTGAGATTCTCTGAGTTTCTTTAATTTAGTGAATTTTTCCTTTTGCTTAAAATCCAAATACAAAAGAATTATATTTTGAAACCTTAATAATCGTTCTTTCATCAGAGGTTCAATGAGTGGAACACGTGCGAATAATTCATTGAAATTGAAACTCAGTTTAAAATTTAAACAATGTAATTTGTGATACGCTTCTGGTACATCAATGGCATTCAAAGAAAAATTAGGCACAGTGTCAGGAGTATTAAGTTTCTTTTGTACGGATTCGTATTTCTTAACAAATTTCCAGAAATCATCAACATCCTGTACCAAGTTCAAATTTCCTGAGAACACTTTATTCAATTCATGTCTGTATTTACTAAAATAAAAATCTTCGCAATTTTTGTAGGTGTCTTGGGTGCTACGATTTTTCTTAACCTCTGTTACATCCTTTGCATCCGAAATTATTCTAGACGATGATCTCGGATCATTATATTTATCTCTTCTTCGTCTGTCATCGTATCGAAATTCACGATTAGATTTCTTATGAATTTCATGCCGTGAACCCATACTTTAGGACGAGTGTCTCAAAATTTCACGACATAACCTCAAAAATGTATGATTGCATATGATGCAATGTGTCTGTACCCGAATCGACACCTGAAGTTCTATGTACTATTTACATTTTAATATGTACAATAATTTACGAAAAGTCATTCATTAGGAACAATTATTATGTCTGTTAATTACAATCGAACTTCCTGAAAAACTATATAGTAATTAACTACAGCTCGTGATAATAGTTACACTTTTATTATAGATCAGTAATGTTTTCAAACTTTGGATAATTCTTTCAATTCTACAATAAAAGAATCGTAAACTTCTAACTATTTATTCTGTTATAAATAACGTTAATTGATTACTTTTTGTAGAATTAAGAGGAGACGACGTTCGAATTATAAGTTTTTGAGTTCTTTGCGTTATTTCGACTGGTAAGTATTAAAGAAAATAAAGTTTGATCTGTGGGCGATAATTAACAGAGTTTTTGTCTCAATTAAATTGTAATGATTATTAAAAAGAAGCTACGAATTTGTTTTCCTGACGCCACTGATCTTTGGAACCCTATTGTTCATACAGATGTACTTGCAGTAGGTATTACATTTACAGTCGATAACGTGGGTAAATTTATTTTTATTTTGAAACAATAGTCTTTGTATTTCCTTGAACGATATCATAATCAAACACTGCCTACTTTTTATTCTATACCGGGGTTATCACAGATTCATGCGTCACAATGACTTACGAAATTTTCAATAAATAATAAACGTAGTACGATTTCATTTTCAATTTCCACTTAAGTATTCTATAATTCTTAGAACACTTCGTAGCTACAATTGTCTTCAAATTTTTATTTTCGTTCAGAATGTAACCCAGACAAGGTGTTGATGAGTTGGATGAGTAAAGAAGAAATTGTTGTGTGTTTGTAACCCTTTGACTCCGAAGGGCGTATGTATACCCTTGAGTGCTGCCGACGCCCATGGGCGTTCAATGCAATAGTTCACTATGTACTACTGCGACTGGGCCGCACGTAGGGTTCGCCTTGTTCCCAAGCAGCCCGTAGTCAAAGGATGAATCCATTGGACGCTCAATTTTGGCGAAAGTATAAAGTCTAAAGGCGAGTATCCACTTGTTCAAAATTCAATGCTAACAACTTGTAAGATACGCAACAGGTTCGATCAGTCATCTGTCGGTTTTTTCCCCTCACATCAAAGAAATGATACGGCACTCGGTTGAACCAGTGTGGATCGTGACATTGCTCCGTTGCACAATAATTCGCGCGGTGGATGCCCGAGTGTTGACATCGTTGCGATTGTAATTTTATTGTTTAGATTTGTTGTTGTTGCTGCTTGGGGTCTTCCCTTTATCGTAAAAGCCTATATTTTGCTAACAGCGCAGCTAAGTACGAAGGAGATCATACGGTTCATAGAAATCTACCGTAAAAGGACTTGGTTTGGGACCAAACGCTGCTATATAACTACGAAGACGAATTGATTCTTGGCAGCCTACAGTGGAAACTGAAGTACTGATCGTATCGACAGGTCGTACCCTGTTTTCAGAGCCGGATTAAGGGCGAGGCGAACGTGGACTTTGCCTCAACTTCAAAGTACGAGGGGGCACAAAAATCTCAAATTCTCATTCTTAGAATTACAAAAATCCGCGGTCGACTTAGCTTTAAAATGTG